>CP125973.1:27120327-27720327 GCA_030063025.1 Avena longiglumis
GACGCTCTTTCGCAAATCCTCTTGCAAAGGTGTCTTGGTCATTTTGCCGTAGTAGGCAAGATCTCAGATGTCTCGAATCTAATTCCAAGCTCGAACGAAGTTAGGAGTCCATCATCATGGAGCTTCTTCATGCTTTTCCAACTTATATGACCAAGCCGTTTATTGCGCCAAAAGTAAGTCATATTCAGATCATTTGGTTTCAACCTTTAACATTTATGTTATAAAACCGACTCACCATCAAGATTCAAATAAATAACCTGCTCCGACGGGTGCAAAGTCAGAAACATATCATTCAAATACAAAGAACAACCATTATTCTTGATATTCGACTCATAGCCTTGCCTCATCAAACATGAAGGGTAAATAATGTTTCGATCGAGCACGAACATAATAACAATTATTTAGTTCCATAATGAACTGAAGGTAAATGAAGTTGTATCGCAGTTTTACTTCCAACGCAAAGAACTTTGCTTTGTTGCCGACTAATATCAACTCTCGCCACGCCCTAGTTCTTACTACCCTCGCAAATTTAAAGCCGCGCAGATGAATAATCGATCCAGATCATATACCCAAGAACTATTAGGTGCATCAAGAAGATATATGTCTATAACATTGCAAACAAGTGTACCTGAGTCGAAGTCATACCTCCACTCTTGGATTTGCCAAGTACTTGCCGTAGCCTCTTCCGGGCCATCCGCCTTGCAAGAGAAGCAAGTGGATCCGATCAAGGAGATGGTTAGTCCCGAGGAAGCGCTTTGGGACAGGTCCCGAGCCTGCTTTCCTCCTGACTTAGCCTTCTTAGTCCAAGAACTCTTCTTGAACTTAGCCTTATTCGCACCATCAACACTTGATCGGGTGCCCTTCTTGAGATCCCTTATGCCTGCTTGAGCATCCCATGCACCAAAGTGAGCTTTATCCATACCATGCATGTGGTGGTTCAAATGAACCGCCCATATGCACTAGGAAGAGAGTTCGTAATTATATCCAGAGCGAACTCTTCGCTTATGGGGTAGCCAAGCCTCCGCAGATGCACGAACCAACCATTTTGATCACATGCGACTGGATCACCATCCTGCTTGCAACTCAAAGAGCCGAGAGGACTTGATACCTCTCGCCTTCTCTGATCCTCGAACATACTTTTGAGGCTTTCGATCATATCGTAGGCCTCAACATGCTCGAACTGCTTTTGCAAGTCCAGGGGCCCATGAGCAAGCATAAGACAGCCTAATATCCGTGGACTCATCTTTAGTCCCGGTCAGAGCATTGGTGGTCATGACAATGATTCTCATTCCGCCATCTCGAAGTGGGGTTGTCTAGGACATGGTCCTTCTTTTCTTGTTTGAGAACAATTCTCGATTTCGATACCAGTTGGTAAAATTAGTGTCGTCAGCTTATCTTTCTCAAGAATGGTTCTCAACGCAAAACCGATATCCGAGAGTGATCAAGTACTTGGTGCCATGATCTACAATGTAAAATATGCAAAACACTTAAGACATGTATTCATAAAAGAGCAAGAATATTAAACATTTTAATATTTTCTGCTCCCACTAGAACCAACACCCCTCCGATGGTTACTTAGTGATTCAGGATCCTAAATAAGCAAGTCGGCTAGTGAGATTTAGCATCACCGCTAGCCAAGGATATAGGTAGACAACTCCTTGTCAATCGCATCTCATGCGACTCTGTTGGACGGGTGGCATCACATGCCCCGCTCCCATCCGACTTTTCCCGAGTACCACAACCGTTGTGATAGAATCTGCCTAGCTTACCAAGTGTTTCAGTAAGAGTCCCACTCGAACCCACCTAGTCGAAAGAATTGGCAAGACCTCAATTTTATGAGCCCACTACCAAAAATGTCCGACTTGTGATGGTGCAAACACCGTGAAAACCGACTAGACCTTCTTTGAGGGATTAAATTTACCGACTATCTAATAGAGGTAAACTGAGACATAACAATAACACAAAATAAAGCAATTATAATGTGAAATGGTATGGCTCTCTTCATGGCGATCTCCATCTCCACAAAGCTCAGAATCCGACTCGTACCAACTCTTGTCACTTGCCGCCTTACTCCATGTCGCCGACATGTACAATGCCTTGCATGCCTCCGGTTCTCAAACAGCTACACTAGCTTAGTAAAGTAAATTATAGAGAATCACACGCAGTGTCGTATACAATAAAATGACAAGACTAGGCTCCAGTAGCCGACAAAACCGGGTGGATTCGCAGATCACGTATGGATTACACACATACATCATGCACATGAACCATACCATCTACAACTTCATGCAAAACAAGTTATGCATAGATACATCTACCGGCCAGAAACTCAAGAACGACATCTAAGGCGCGACAGTATGCTTCATCCCTCCTAAGGTAAATTTACGATTTGTGTTTGTTTCCGAGTCGGCTTGTGGCTGTTGTTTTGCTAACTCTACATTGTTTCTTCTCGTCAGAGAGGTTTATGGAGCAAAAAGATTGAGGATGCCGAGGTTCGGATCTTCCGTGGACTGCGGATCGAATACCCTAGACAGCGGGAACCCGACTCGAGGAGTTTGTCCTAAGTCGATGTTGCTCGCCATGCCTGCGTGCAAGACCTCGCCCACGGGATGAAGGTGACTCGGACGACGCCCAAATTCTTGAGGTAGTCGCCGATGCTCATCTCTTACGCATTTCCGACTACTTTCTCAGCTAATCAGCCGGTCAGTGCACGACACCAAGCCTCTTGCTTCTCAAGCTCGCTACTCAAGAAGCGACCGCCATCCGCGGATCCTCTCATCTGCTCCCAAGAAGCGAACAAAGAAGTCTGCCCAGCACATTCCGAGGCGTAAAACCATGCCTGGGGTTACTGGGTGAGTTTATTTTCATTTGTATTTCTTGTTTCTCTCTTTCTTTCTTTTGATTCGACTCTTTGTCCTTGCGTAGCTCTCTCTCGCTAAGCCGAGTGGTCCGAATGACAAGCCATACAACTCGGCAGCTTTCTCCTCCACCCGGAAGATACTCGGGCTTCCCTCTCGTGTTGACTCTCCCCCGCAGACCGATTTCATATATACATTTCGGCGAGATGTACCCAGCTTCCATCGCTAACACCGATATAACTCGCCAAGAGATCGTCCTTGACCCCGTTGTCCTCATGACCACCGAGGTTTCCATATTCCTTTGACCCCACAATTTCAGGTGCTACTCCAACTCCAGCCGAGGGTATCACCATCGGCCCGTGGAAACTATAGTTCCTCCCGCTCAAGGATGCCACTCCTAGTGCCGAGGTTGCCCCCGGCCAAACCTCTTCTAAGACTAGGAAGTGTTTGGCCAATGGAGATAAAATAAAATTTTCTCTAACGTGGTGATCCCAAGATCTAGCCGAGGTAGAAGGCCACGAGGTTTACCACTAGACGCCAAGGCGGACATTCTGCGATGAAGCGCCATTGATGCAAAGGCCTCACGATCCGATCGCCCCGGTGCGATCGCACAACACCTGCCGGTATCCACACGCATATGGAGGAGCGCCGGGCGGCGAATCGCTAGGTTCACATGGGCGGACTGACTGTGTTGGAGCTAGGGTTTCCAACACATGGAATGACCTAACCGAACAACGATTAACCTTTCGGGTTATCAGGTTCCACTATATATAGGAGTGAACGTGGGCTCACTTTCTGACCCATTCACTAAAGCCCATATAACACTAGTCACCGTGAGTCCAACTCACTAACTCCGGGCCCTAATCCGGTTTAGGTCCAACTCAACCAGATTATATGTTCGATCCAATCAACTTGCTCCCGCCTTAAGTGTGTGACCCCACAGGCTCATGGCTACTTGGACACGATTAGAGTCCGACTCACAACGATCGATCACAGATGGCTCCTAGCGTAACGCCGACTCCCAAGTACCAAAGAGTCATGACGACTTGCTCTTTCCAATGCGATTTACGTCCGAGTCCCTTTGCCTCACGATATACCTTGTCGACTATAGGCTAATATATGTCATCCCTTAAATAGTCCGACTCTTCTCGATCCGAGATAAGTGATTCACCCGACTAACTTAGTCGATCGCCTCGGTTAACACTTAACCGAGTCGCATGGCCATGCTTTCCAATCATATCTCACGAGAGGCCTAGAGAATATCTCTCCGAGTGGAGGGCAAAAGCCCATCTTGGTTATTCACATCACGCAGCTTGATTCTCACGACCAACTCGCTTTATAACCGCCATTCACGGATCAGGTCATTGACGTAACCTAAGCTGGTGATCCTCAACTCGGACTATGCAACATCCTCAGGTCTAAGGATTACATTGATTGAGATATACAAATGACAACTGTTCACTGTACCTCAATATGGGTCAATCCGACTCGCTAAACTCTTAGCCTAGTCTATGTAAGTTGGAATAGCATCTCCATGCCCATGACAAGTGGAACCAGTCATCAAGCAACTTTCACATTGGTCTAAGTTGTGTGTCCAAAGACAACCTCAATGACCAAGATATTTAGTACAAACAACATGAATGCATAGTTCCACAACTGAATCACATATTCAATGATACACATCGATGTTTATACAAGGACTACTTAATAACTTTATGAATACAATGGGAAATCTCATCATACATGATTGCCTCTAGGGCATATTCCCAACAGGAAGGTTGTTGTCACCAAACTTCAACATCTCGTATAAGGGCCGCTCAGCTCCTCTCAACCCAACATAGCCGATGCACGCAATGGGTTTCTCCGCTAAGTCCGTTGTTACCCAGCCATCGACACTCACCACCTTCACAAGAGTCCCGCGAATGACGCGATAATTACCCAACGGGTCCGAGGTAGCACCATTCGCATCGAAGTGGGAACAACCTCATTTTGGTGGAATACGCCAATAACTCGAATGCCGCCAATCAGCTTGAGGGCATCCGAGTAGCCAGCCATTTCAGCTTTCCGACATCGCCTGGTTGCTTGCATATGGCTGCTAAGATTGTTCTCGACAAGGATAAGATGAACGAGGTAAGCGCTTTTGCGATACTTTGTCTGTTATTCAAATGATAGTATATATACACTAGTCCTCAAGCTTGTGAGTAACTTGTTGTTGTTTGGAAGCTTTGTTAGGCTTTCAATGGCTTATTTGCTAAATCAATTTCAGATGACTTAGATTGACCGTGGTCCATTTTTATTCTGAATCAAGTTTTGCTTAATCCGGATCTATTCCGGCTTTAAATATCCAGCCACCTATAGCCGGGTTAAGTCTTATTTGATTCGGAGCTGTTTAGCTTCGAATAACCAGCCACCTAGATCTGAAGTTTATTTGACTCGGATCTATTTTAGCTTTGAATATCCACCACCTAGATCCGAGTTAAGTTTTATTTGACCCGGATCTGTTGCTTTGAATATCCGCCACCTAGATCCGAGTTAAGTTTCATTTGACTGAATGTGTTTTAGCTTTGAATATCCAGCCATCTAGATCCGAGTTAAGTTTTATTTGACCCGGATCTGCTTTGCTTTGAATATCCAGCCACCTAGATCCGAAAGTTGTTTATTTGACGGGATCTGTTTTAGCTTTGAATATCCAGTCACCTAGATCCGAGTTAAGTTTTATTTGACTGATCCGCTTTAGCTTTGAATATCCACCACCCAGATCCGAGTTAAGTTTCATTTGACTTGGATCTGTTTTAGCTTTGAATATCTAGTTGTGTAATTCACTTTGGTACTTAGGTTGTCCATGATCTATGGACAACCGAATTTCAAAGTTACTCTTGCACATAAGAAATTGCAAGAGAAATATGAGAAGGTTCTCCTGGTGAAGAAGACCGTAACTTAATAAATATTTGTACTGCTCAAGTTCTTAACATTCTCGCTTGACGTGCTAATTCATTCTTGCTAGTGTGCGACTAATATCAACAATCTTAATACCCGCTTACCAAGAAAGTTAACGCCCGAAGGTTAGTTATCCTTTTCGCCTTGTGATTTGTTGACTTTTGTTCGAGACAAATCCTGGGTTTCTTATAACCTTACGGCTTTGGTATAGCCGAGTTACAAACACTTGCAGTGTTGCATCAAGAATGCATATCCATGCCTGATATGATGCTGCATTTTTTAGAACAAGCCGCCACTCATTCGCCAGCAATTTTAAAAGAGAAGGATGACGATAGATTCGTTAATGCGAGGTTGAGTCGTTCAAGCTTTCGCAGAAATCCGAATTGGAAAAAGTTGATCAGGAGTTCTCTGAAGATTAGAATCGACTGAGCCTGCAACTACAGAAAAACAAGGAACTCCTTGAAGCTACCGAGCTGAAGAACCGGACGATGAGCGAGGAAATCACTCGCTTTGAGAAGAATAAGGCCGACTGGACCCAAGATCTCCAAAAAATGTTGAGTTATATTCATCGTAAGTTTTTGACCGTTTGAAGTTATTTTCTTCTTTCTTATTTTTAACCGATATGTTTTCCTTTCATGTAGATCATTTTCGAAGCTAAACCAGAGCTCTAAGTGATTTCGCCGTCACGAGGTGTCTCCGCAAACTCGAGTCCGATACTCAATGGAAGACTTCCTGATTGCCGCTATTGGACCAATGAAGATTATGGAAGAGATCTGTGCAAAGCCATTCGGCCTACCATGTTATTTTCAATACCTCGAACGCCTGATATTGTGAAGTCAAAATACTCGTGGAGAGATTAATGGCATCTCGCATCAGCTAAATCTGGAGGAATCACCGGGAGGACTGGCCGATATGGCACTTACACCGCTTTGTCTTGGTACGAGGATATCTCCGATACTATGAATCTGCACGGGTCTTGGGTTGAGGATCCAGTTCGCCGCCAAAGCTTGTGCCTTCCACCATTGAGTATGGGACGCATAATCGATTGAAGGGCAGTTTTCTTCCAATCCAAAGAGATAATGTAGAAGTTGAAGATGCTCCTGATGATGATTCGCCGATCAGATGAAGCGAGGTGACTCGACAACTCGTGACTCAAATACAAGCTCGAATGAGGATGGCGATACGATCATCTTCTAAAGGGACCGAGAATTCTCGAGTCAAGTTAATGTTTCTCAAGTCGAGGTTGCCCCGAGGTTACTATTGCTTCTGAAGGCGAAGTAACCTCGAGGAGCCGGCTATCTCGAGCACCCGCCTCGGCTACCCGCCAGGAGATCGAGGTCGCCCCGCCATCATTCGAGATACCCATTCCCGATGCTCCTGATCATGCTGCTGCCCCTTAAGGGTGCTCTGGTCCTTTTCGCTATCTAGGTTCAAAACTCTAAGTTATTTTCAGTCCCCAGATGCCGGGCGATGATGTCTGTGGAACAATTGTCCGCTTTTGGTGGTGTGAACCTTTTGCCTTTCACTACCGAGGCATGGGTGATGGTAATTATTATTACTCTATCTAAACAAATCTCATTGCTTTATACCTTTGCTTTGGCGAACTTTGATTTCGTAAGTTCGGATTGTATTTTTCCATGTGGCTGACCTTAGTTCGGCATTTATCTTGCTTGCCCTTCGTAAACTTGACAACGTAGCTGTTGTGTTTTCAACTTCTATCTGAAGTATAATGCCCGAAGCCCATATCTGGTAAAGTGGTACAATAAGTTGCGTCCCTTATCATACTTCGATTTGCTGGGGTTGTTATTCTTTTTTTTGCATTATCCTTAGAGATCTTTGTTTGTTGTCGCTTTTCTATTCCTCTGATTACTGAGACAAGTTTATATTATATCTTGCAAGTTATGATCAACAATTTTGGGGAGTCCCCGAGTCTATAGCTGAGCTATGGGCTTTTTATGCTGGCGACAAGCAAAGGTTAATATAAAGTCGGCCCGAGTTATCACCGGGTTATCGAAGTTCTGCGTGTCGAAAGAATATCTAGGATCATGCAGCAGTCCCTCGAGTTACAAACGTTGTCAAATATAATTCATGGCGCAATGTAGAGAATACTACGGGTACTCGAGTCATCAAGGTGCCAAGTTTAATACGTATTTTGGAATAAGAAACAAACATGGGCGCCCCGAGTCAATGTTCTAGGTATCGAGGTTTAATGCATAATCCGTAATAAGGATAAGATTTACGCAATATCAAGTCGCTGCTCGAGGTGCTGAAATTTAACACATAATTCAAAATAGGAATTAACACGGTAGCCCCCGAGTCACGCCGAGAAACTGAAATTTAACACATAATTTAAAATACGAAATAACACGGTGCGCCCAGTCAACGCCGAGGTGCTGAAATTAACACATAATTCAAAATAAGAAATAACACGCAGTGCCCTCGAGTCACCGCCGAGGTGCCGAGGTTCAATACACGCTTGATATTCCAACTTGATGTGTCACATTACGACGCATAACACATGGCTCCTAAGTGTAGAATAGTAAGTAAAGCTATGTTCCACGGTCTTTTTGATTCATCGCCGGCTTTGTTTGCCTTGTTCTTTTCTGGTGACTGAGCATCGATTAGGTAATATGCATCATTGTGCAATGCTTTACTTACTATGAATGGTCCTTCCCATGGGGGTGATGTTGGAGATATGCCCTAGAGGCAATAATAAATATGGTTATTATTATATCTTTGTGTTTATGATAAATGTTTACATTCATGCTATAATAGTATTAACAAGGAAACATTAATACTTGTGTGATTTGTAAACTTAAATTAAAGTCCCTGGTGAAGCCTCTATATAATACTAGCTTGTTGGTTAATAAATGATTGAGGTTTCTATCATGAACATTGAGATGTTATTAAACAACAAGATCATATCGTTAGGAGAATGATATGGTGGACATAATCCTATAGATAAGCATAGCATAAAGATCAAGTCATTTTAATAGTTCAATTGCTATATGCTTTCTGATACATAGTAACCTAATTCCTTCGACCATGAGATCATGCATATCACCTTTACTGGATGGATGCTTTGATGACATCAAACACCACATCGTAACTGGGTGGCTATAAAGGTGGCATTGAGTGTTCGGAAAGTTTTGGTTGAGACACATGGATCAAGAGGGATTTGTCCATCCATATGATGTATAGATATACTCTGGGCCCTCTCGATGGAATGTCATCCAATTAGCTTGCAAGCATGTGACTGGCTCACAAGGGATCACATATCACGAGAACGAGAAAAGATTACTTATCGGTAACGAGGTTGAATTAGGTATGCAGAGATACCGACGATCATAACCTCGGATAAGTAAACTATCGTGAGCCAAAGGGAAATTGGTATCGTATGTAAGTGGTTCATTCGATCGCAAAGTAATCGTAGAAATATGTGGGAGCCATATGAATTTCTAGATTCCTCTATTGGTTATTGTTCGGAGAAGTGTCTCGATCATGTCCGCATAGTTCACGAACCGTAGGGAGACACACTTAAGGATTCGACGTTGTTTGAGTAGTTATGGAATGATGAGAGAGAGAGACCGAATGTTGTTCGGAGTCTCGGATGGGATCCGGGATATCACGAGGAGATCCGGAATGGTCCGGAGAATAAGATTCATATAAGGAAAGTCCTGTTTCGGAGTTGGGGAATGGTTCCGTGTTTCATCCTGAATGTTCTAGAAGGTTCGAATGTCCCAAGACCAAGGGAAGGGTACATGAATGTGTTATATCAAGTTGGTATGATTGCATTATGTACTTGGTGTCATCTCTGAACAAAATAGAGGGTTTATTCAAATCCTAGTTTGAAAAGTCAAACGGCAATTTGAAAGTCAAACGACTATTTTTGGGAAGTGGAGAGGGAGGTGGAAACCGAGTTGGGGAGGAGTTCCTCCCCTCCACCGCCGGCCCACCTCCAAGCCAAGTTGGGGAGGGACTCCCCTACCCTTGTCCGGCCCCTCCACCTATATAAGGAGGGGCAGGGCTCCCCTCCTAGACACACAACTCCTCCACCTCTAAACCCTAGCCGCCGGCGCCGCCACCTCCACTGCCGCCGCCGCCGCCCTAGGGCAAACCGCCGCCGCCGCCTAGCTAACCTTAGTCGCCGGCTTGCACCTCCCGCAAGGTTCAAACCCTAGATCGCCGAGGCTCTCTCATAGTCCACCATACCGCCTCCGCTTAAGGCCTCGAGATCTCCCTCTACTTCGGTACCACGCCGCCGGAATCGCGAGGAGAGTGCTACAACCTATGCCGCCATCGGAACAAGGGAGAGGAAGGTCTTCACGAACCGAACGCAGATCGATCATGAGCGCTTTAACGCAGCTACCGAAGGATCGCCCACGCGATCTTGAGATCGGGAAGAGTACGATTACATCACCCACGAATCCGCCTGCTTAACACTTTGGAATCTTCGAGGGTGAGTTATTCCATCGACTCGCTGCTACAATCTAGTAGATAGATCTTGGCTTGTTTGTTTGTATGCGGTAGAAATTTTTGTTTTCCATGCTACGAAACCCCACAAAGGGTATCGAGCCGTGTCTATATGTAGATCCGTTGCACGAGTAGAACACAATGGTCATTGTGGGTGTTGATGCTTTTATTATCGATTGCTTATTGTGTACTTTGCATCTTATGGATGTTGGGATGAAGCGGCCGGCTAACCTTACATGACATCGCTCATGAGACTTGATCCACGCTTGACATGCAACTTGTATTGCATAAGTGGCTTTGCGGGTGCCTGTTTCTCCTAGCATAGTTAAGATCCAATTTACAATGGGTGATTAGCAATACTAGTATCAATGTTGTGGTTCATGTTCGTAAGTTAGAACGACACTTATTGAAAGCCCCAAACCACGTAAAACATGCAAAGAAAGTAGAGGCGTCTAACTTTGTTTTGCAGGGGTGTGGAGTGATGTGATATGGCCATGATTGTGATTATATTTGATGTATGCAATGATCCTTATTGTAAGTTGGCAACGGCAGAGCCATATGGTTGTCTTTAATTTATGTTAAGACCCGTGTCTATTCAAAGTAGTTGTAATAGTTGAAGCCGTGACGACAACCATGAAGAAGCCATTGACCTTGATGCAATGTCGGTGATGATGGAGATCATGTTCGTGCTTGAATATGGAGATCGGAAGCACAAAGAAGAAAGGCCATATCATATCACATATTATGAATTGCATGTGATATTAATCCTTTATGCATCTTGTATTGCTTAGTAGACAGTAGCATTATAAGATGATCCTCATGCACATGAATTTCAAATCATAAAGTGTTCACCCTTAGTTAGCACCGTTGCTAAAGCTTGTTGTTTCAAGCACCACGTGATGATCGGGTGTGTTAGATTCTTCAAGTGCATACAACGTGAGCGAGCCAGATTTGCTCATGGAAACTAAGGTTTGATCTTGAGCCTAGCATGTATGCATGGTCTCGAACACGGATCAACGAAGGTAAAGCATGAATCATATAGTAGATATGATGAACATGTCGATTGTTCGCCATTGAAACTATATCAACTCTCGTGATGATCGTGTTGATGTGGTGGATTTGGTTTGTGATCACTAAAACAATGTGAGGGATATTGTTTTGAGTGGAGTTCACCTAGATTAATTTTATTATTAATTTGATCTCAATTTGTCATAAACTTAGTCTAAACTATTGCAAATATGTTGTAGATCAATGGCAGCCCCTACCATCAGTTTTAATGCTCCTAGAGAAAGAAAAGTTGAAAACGATGGAAACAACTTTATGGATTGGTTTCGCAATTTGAGGATTGTCCTCAGCTTGGTAATTTGACCTATGTGCTGGATGCACATTGGTGACTCCGGCACCGGTGATGCCGCCGATGAAGTAAAGAATGTTTATCTCACTCGGAAGACTCAAGACTCTAGTTCAGGTGCTATCTTGTATTGTTTAGAATCGGAGCTTCATAAAAGGTTTGAGAATTCATACCCATATGATATTGTCGAGGATATCAAATTGATCTTTGAGACTCATGCGGCAATTGAAAGCTATGAGGCTTCTGAAAAGTTCTTTAACTGCAAGATGGAAGAGGGCAGCTCCGTCAGTGAGCATGTGCTTAAGATGTCTGGGCACGCAAACAAACTTCAAAGCTTGGGTATAGTGATTCCTAATGCTTTGGGGATTTGCCGTGTCCTCCAACACTACCACCAAGTTACAAGAACTTTGTGATGAACTACAACATGCAGAACATGAACAAGACGTTGCCAGAACTCTTTGCCATGTTGAAATCTGCAGAAGTGGAGATCAAGAAAGAGCACCAAATGTTGTTGGTCAATAAGACCACCAAATTCAAGAAAGGCAAGTCTAAGCAGAAGGGACACTTCAAGAAGGGTGGTAAGAAAGTTACCACGCCGACGAAGAAGACCAAGAACCTAAGCTCGACATCGAGTACTTTTACCGCAAGGAGAAGGTCATCGAAGCGGAATTGCCCAAAGTACTTGGATTTGAAGAACGGCAACATCAAGAAGAAAGGTATATCCGATATACATGTTATTGATGTGTATCTCACTAGTACTGTAGTAGTGCTCGGGTATTTGATAATTGGTTCGTTGCTCATATTTGTAACTCAAACAGTCTGCAGAATAAACGGAAGCTAGCGAAGAACGAGGTGACGATGTGCGGGAAATGGATCAAAGGTTGATGTGATCGCTTATCGCACGCTACCCCTTCATCTACCATCGATTAGTTTTATACTTAAATAATTGTTATTTGGTGCTGCTAAGCATGAACATTATATCGGGATCTTGTTTATTGTAGACGGTTACTTGTTTAAGTCCGAGAATAATGGTTGTTCGATTTATATGAGTAATATGTTTTATGCACATGCACCTTTGATAGATGGTCTATTCTTATTGAATCTCGATAGTGGAAATACATATTAATAACATTGAGGCTAAACGCTTGAAATCGAAAATGATAACCGACCTATATGTGCCATCGCCATATTGGTCACATTGGAGGATATGAAGAAACTCCATTCGGTGGACTTCTTGAATCACTTGATTTCTAATCACTTGAAAGATGCTAAGCATGTCCGATGGGTAAAATGACTAAGACTCCATTTTACGTATGATGGATGGAGTACCGGACTTATTGGAAATCATACACTGATGTGTGTGGTCCAATGAGTGTAGCATCGCCGTGGGTTATCGTTATGTTCTTACCTTCACGGATGACTTGAGTAGATATGGGTATATCTATTTCATGAAACATAAGTCCGAAACTTTCAAGAAGTTTAAGGAATTTCAAAGTGAGGTAGAGAATCAACGTAACAAGAAGATTAAATTTCTACGCTCGATCGTGGAGGTGAATATCTGTTACGAGTTTGGCGAGCATTTGAAGAAATGCGAATACTTTCACAATTGACACCGGAACACCACAGCGTAATGGTGTGTCCGAATGTCATAATCGAACTCTCTTAGATATGGTCTGCTCTATAATGTCACTTACAGATTTACCGCTATCATTTTGGGGTTATGCATTAGAAACACCGATTCACTTTAAATAGGGCACCATCTAAATCCGCTGAAACGACACCGTATGAATTATGGTTTGGGAAGAAACCTAGATTGTCGCTCCTTAAAGTTTGGGGTTGCTAAGCCTATGTAAAGAAGTTACTGACAAGCTTGAACCCAAAGCGAAAAATGCGCCTTCATTGGATACCCAAGGAAACTATTGGGTATACCTTCTATCATAGATCCGAAGGCAAAATCTTCGGTTAAGAATGGATCCTTTCTAGAGAAGGAATTTCTCTCAAAGAAGTGACCGAAGGAAAGTAGAACTCGATGAGGTTGTCGAACCTTCTCTCGAATTATGCGAGTAGCGCAGCACGGAAGAAGTTCCCGTGGTGCCCGCACCGATAGAGAGGAAGCTAATGATGATGATCATGAAACTTCTTGAAGTTTCTACAGAGCCTCGCAGTCAACGAGAACTCGCATCACCTGCATTGGTATGATCCCGTTATGAGTGTCATGTTGGTGGACAACACCGATGACCCCGAGACATATGAGGAAGCAATGATGAGCCCAGATTCCAATAAATGGCAAGAAGCCATGAACCGAGATTGGGTCCATGTACGAAAACCAAGTATGGACTTTGGTGGACTTGCCGGATGGCCTAAGGTGTCGAGAACAAATGGATTTTAAGAAGAAAAAATGTCGATGGTAATGTTATCTATAAAGCTCGACTTGTCACAAAGGGTTTCGACAAATTCAAGGAGTTGACTACGATGAGACTTTCTCACGAGCGAAGCTAAAGTCTGTGAGGATTATGTTAGCAATCGCTGCATATTATGATTATGAGATATGGCGATGGATGTCAAAACAGATTCCTCAATGGAGACATTGATGAAGAGTTGTATATGATGCAACCCAAAGGTTTTGTCGATCCTAAAGATGCTAACAAGGTATGCAAACTTCAACGGTCCATTTATGGATTGAAGCAAGCATCCCGAAGTTGGAATGAACGTTTTGATAAGGTGATCAAAAGTTTTGGTTTTGTACAAACTTATGGAGAAGCTTGTATTTACAAGAAAGTGAGTGGGAGCTCAGAGCATTCTTAATACTATATGTAGATGACATATTGTTGATTGGGAATGACGTAGACCTTCTTAATAGTGTCAAGGAATATTTGAATCATGGTTTTTCAATGAAGGATCTTGGCGAAGCACCTTACATATTAGGCATAAAGATTTATAGAGATAGATCGAGACGCCTAATATCATTGTCACAAAGTACATATTTGGACAAAGTTCTAAAGAGGTTTGAATGGAAGATAGCAAGAAAGGGTTCTTGCCCATGTTGCTAATACGACCTTGAGTAAAACTCAAAGTCCGACATCAGCGTAAGATAGAGAAAGGATGAGTAAGACTCTATGCCTCAGCCATAGGATCTCTAATGTATGCCATGCTATGTACTAGACCCGACATTGCATATGCCGTTAGTTTAACTAGCAGATATCAAAGTGATCCAGAGTGGATCATTGGACAATGGTCAAAAACATCCTTAAGTACTTAAGAAGAACTAAGGATATGGTTCTTTCTTATGGAGGTGATGAACACCGTTGTAAATGGTTACACCGATGCTAGTTGGAACACCGATCCGGATGATTCTAAATCACAACTGGATACGATTTATTTTGAATGGTCGAAGATTAGCTAGAGGAGTGCAAAGCAAAGCGTTGTGGCGAGATCTTCAATGAATCGGAATACATGGTCGCTTGAAGCTTCACAAGAAGCGATATGGATGAAAGAGTTCATTACAGAGCTGGGTGTGGTTCCTGGTGCGTTGGACCCAATGTCTATCTACTGTGATAACATGGGAGCCATAGCCAATGCACAAGAACCAAGGTCACACAAGAAGCTGAAGCATATCAAGCTACGTTTTCACGCTATTCGAGAACATGTCCAAGATGGGGATATAAAGATTTGCAAAGTACATACAGATCTGAATGTGGCGGATCCGTTGACTAAACCTCTCCCGAGGGCAAAACATGACCAACACCAAACTGCCATGGGTGTTCGGTATATTACCATGTAATCTAGATTAGATGACTCTAGTGCAAGTGGGAGACTGTTGGAGATATGCCCTAGAGGCAATAATAAATATGGTTATTATTATATCTTTGTGTTTATGATAAATGTTTACATTCATGCTATAATAGTATTAACAAGGAAACATTAATACTTGTGTGATTTGTAAACTTAAACCAAGTCCCCGTAAAGCCTCTATATAATACTAGCTTGTTGGTTAATAAATGATTGAGGTTTCCTATCATGAACATTGAGATGTTATTAAACAACAAGATCATATCGTTAGGAGAATGATATGGTGGACATACTCCTATAGATAAGCATAGCATAAAGATCAAGTCATTTTAATAGTTCAGTTGCTATAGCTTTATGATACATAGTAACCTAATTCCTTCTACCATGAGATCATGCTTATCACCATCACCGGAAGGATGCTTTGAGGACATCAAACACCACACCGTAACTGGGTGGCTATAAAGGTGGCATTGAGTGTTCGGAAAGTATTGGTTGAGACACATGGATCAAGAGTGGGATTTGTCCATCCATATGACGGATAGATATACTCTGGGCCCTCTCGGTGGAATGTCATCCAATTAGCTTGCAAGCATGTGACTGGCTCACAAGGGATCACATATCACGAGAACGAGAAAAAAGTACTTATCGGTAACGAGGTTGAACTAGGTATGCAAAGATACCGACGATCTTAACCTCGGATAAGTAAACTATCGTGAGATAAAGGGAAATTGGTATCGTATGTAAGTGGTTCATTCGATCGCAAAGTAATCGTAGAAATATGTGGGAGCCATATTTATTTCCAGATTCCTCTATTGGTTATTGTTTGGATAAGTGTCTCGATCATGTACGCATAGTTCACGAACCGTAGGGAGACACACTTAAGGATTCGACGTTGTTTGAGTAGTTATGGAATGATGAGAAAGAGATCGAATGTTGTTTGGAGTCTCGGATGGGATCCAGGATATCACGAGGAGATCCGGAATGGTCCGGAGAATAAGATTCATATAAGGAAAGTCCTGTTTCGGAGTTGGGGAATGGTTCCGGTGTTTTCATCGGGAATGTTCTAGAAGGTTCCGGAATGTCCGGCACTCCGGAGGGGAAGGGTACATGAATGTGTTATATCAAGTTGGTATGATTGCATTATGTACTTGGTGTCATCGCTGAACAAAATAGAGGGTTTATTGAAATCCTAGTTTGAAAAATTCAAACGGCAATTTGAAAGTCAAACGGCTATTTTTGGGAAGTGGAGAGGGAGGTGGAAACCGAGTTGGGGAGGAGTTCCTCCCCTCCACCACCGGCCCACCTCCAAGCCGAGTTGGGGAGGGGCTCCCCTCCCCTTGGCCGGCCCCTCCACCTATATAAGGGAGGGCAGGCTCCTCCCAGACACACAACCTCCACCTCTAAACCCTAGCCGTTTGCTGCCGCCACCTCCAGCCGCCACGCCCTAGGGCAACCGCCGCCCTAGGGAAACCACCACCGCCCGCCTAGCTAACCCTAGCCGGCTTGCCCCTCCTCGGCGTGTCTAAACCCCAGATCGCCGAGGGCTCTCTCATAGTCCACCATACTGCCCGCTTAAGGCTAAGCCCTGCGAGATCTCCCTCTACTTCGACCACACAGTTGTCTTGCCGGAATCGCGAGGAGAGTGCTACAACCTCACCGCCTTTGGAACAAGGAGAGGAAGGTCTTACGAGTACCGAACGTGACCGATCATGAGCGCCGAACGCTTGTTGGGAAGGATCGCTCACGCGATCTTGAGATCGGGAAGAGGACGACTACATCACCCACGAGAATCCGCTCTCGTTAAACACTTTGGAATCTTCGAGGGTGAGTTATTCCATCGACTCGCTGCTACAATCTAGTAGATAGATCTTGGCTTGTTTGTTTTTATGCGGTAGAAATTTTTTGTTTTCCATGCTATGAAACCCTACAGGTGATAGTTTGTGCATGACGGCTGTCCGGTGCACTAGCCGAAGAACCAAATCTCCTTCTTTAAAAACTCTTGGATTGACTTTCTTGCTGTGATATCGTTGGAGGTCTTGCTGATAAATAGCTGATCTTGATAATTCCAACTCCCTGGCCTCTTCTAGCAAATCGGCATCGTTTTTCCGAGCTACCTCATTTACCTCAGCAGTTGTGTACTGGGTTACTCTTGGCGAATCATGTATTATGTCCGAAGCTGACTTACGCCCCATATACCGTAAAAAATGGGTATACCACTGACCTGTTTGGTGTAGTTCTGAGGCTCCACAGTACCGCTGGTAGTTCCTCGATCCAGCATCCTGCCGACCTTTGCAGAGGTTCGACAAGCCGGGGTTTTATTTTGGACAATACCATCCCATTTGATCTCTCTACCTGCTCGTTTGATGCTGGGTGAGCCACCGAGGCAACATCTAGTCTTATGTGTTTCTCTTGGCAGAATCTAGCAAAGGCTCCTTCAGCAAAATTTGTGCCATTGTCTGTAATAACACTGTGTGGATAACCATATCTCAAGATAATATCTTTGAGGAATTTTACTACTGTTGGTCCATCACATTTTCTTATTGGTTTTACCTCGATCCATTTTGTGAATTTATCCATCATGACTAGAATGTGAGTCATTCCGCCCCGGGCTGGCTTGAACGGTCCTACCATATCCAAGCACCATACGGAAAATGGCCAAGTAATTGGTATTGTCTTTAATTCAGACGAGGGCATATGTATCTTGCTGGCGTATCTCTGGCAACCGTTACATTTTTCTACTAATTCTTTTGCCTCCTTCAACGCTATCGGCCAATAAAATCCATGCCTGAATGCTTTGGCTACTAAAGATCTGGACGAGGCGTGATGCCGCATTCTCCCTGATGTATATCCAGGAGTATTTCCTGGCCTTCTGCCGAGTCAACACATCTTTGCAGCACGCTTGTGACGCTTCTCTTATACAACTCATTGTTTATGATTGTATAAGATTTTTCTCTTCTTATTGTTTGTCTAGCCAATACCTCATTACTCGGCAAGATTGCGTCCTTAAGAAAAGAGAATATGGGTTTGCCCATGCCGGCGTGATTTTCTCTGGGATAATTTCACTATCGATTTCCATATTTTCTGCCGACATAACAGCTTTGGATTTTTCTGTGTTCACTCTTGCGATGGCCGGGTTCACTTTCAGAAAGTCCGGGTTGCATTCTTTGTCGATTTCCATTGGCACACTTCCCTCTTTCAATTCTGCCGAGATATGAATTGACTCGGACTCTGGTGATGGTGTAATCGATGGTTTTCTCAGGTGTTCTAGGGCGATACCTGGGGGAATTGACTGCCTAGTTGATCCGAGTTTTTGCATCATTTTCCGCCTGAGTTATATGATGAAACTCGCATCCATCAAAGTATCCACTGATTTTTTGCACATGGAATCTATATAGGGCCATATTTGCATCCAATGCGTCCCAATTGCCTGATACTTGCTGTACTACTAGATCTGAATCTCCATAGCATAGGATCCGACGTAAACCGATCTATTTTGCCACCTTTAACCCATGGACTAGTGCTTCATACTCGGCTACATTGTTTGATGCGGAAAAATGTAGTTTCAGCACATATTTCAGCTGATCTTTTTTTGGCGAGGTTAACACTATCCTCGCCCAAACCATTTCTCAGCTTGGATCCGTCAAAATGCATTGTCCAATAATTTGGATCTGGTAATGGCGGCTCATATTGTACCTCGGCCCAATCCACAAAGAAGTCGGCCACTGCCTGAGATTTGATTGCATCTCGCCTATCGGATTGCGGAGCATAAGATGATAACTCGATTGCCCATTTTGCTATTCGGCCACTTGCATCTTTGTTTCTCAATATCTCGGCTATAGGCGCTTCACAAATTACTTTTATCGGATGTTCTTCGAAGTAATGTTTAAGTTTTTTCGCCGACATGTATACTCCATAAGCCATCTTTTGGTAGTGCGGGTAGTTCTATTTTGAGGCCGATAGTACCTCGCTTAGGTAATATACTGGCCTTTGTATTGACTTATCACCTTCATTTCGTTCCACGACAACCACCGTACTTACCACTCTGTTAGTGGCAGCTACGTAAAGTAACATAGGTTCTTTTGATAGTGGAGAGGCCAAGATTGGTGTTGTGACCAACATGTTTTTTAACTCATGAAATGCATTATCTGCTTGTGGTGTCCAAATGAACTTATCAGACTTTTTCATCAGTATATAGAGGTAATGCCTTTTCCCAGTCGACATACAAATCGACTCAGCAAGGCCAGTCAGTCCGTGAATTTTTGTACATCATTTAGACACCTCGGCAATTCCATTTTTCAACTGCTCGGATTTTAGTTGGATTGGCCACTATACCCCGGCTGGACACGAGGAAACCGAGTAATTTTCTAGCCGGTACACTGAAGGTACATTTTTCCGGGTTAAGCTTCATTCGAAACCTTCTCAAGTTTGCGAATGTTTGCCGAATATCATCCAGGAGCGTTTTGCCCTCTTTGATTTTTATAACCACATCGTCTACATATACTTGTACATTTTTTCCTATCTGGTCATGTAGACATTTTTGCATGCACCTCTGGTACGTTGCTCCTGCATTACGCAGGCCGAATGGCATGGTGCAATATCAATAAGCCCCGTATGGGGTAATAAACGCAGTCTTTATTTGATCGGCCGGATTTAACGGTATCTGGTGGAAACCAGAATACGCGTCTACAAATGACAACAGTTCACAACCAGCGGTCGAATCAATGACTTGGTCTATCCTAGGTAAAGGAAAAGGATCTTTGGGACACGCCTTGTTTAGGTTCGTGTAATCGATACATATTCGCCATACGACGGCTACATTTGGGTCATCCTTTTTCTTTTCCACTAACACCGGATTTGATAACCAATCCGGATGAAGCACTTCCATGATGAACCCGGTCGCAAGGAGCCGAGCTATCTCATCTCCAATTATTTTTCTCCTGTCTTCGGCGAAGCGGCGGAGAGGTTGCTTCACCGGCCTTGCTCCTGGACTTACATGCAAAGAGTGCTCAGCCAACTCCCTTGGCACACCTTGCAGGTCCTGAGTTGACCATGCAAAGATATCGCGATTCTCACGGAGCAAGTTGGTGAGCTCGCCTTCCTATTTGGCATCTAGACCGGCACCAATCGTGATGGTGCGCTCTGGGAATTGCTCATCTATCTGGATCTTTTTTGTCTCTTTAGTCGGCTGGAAAGAAACGCTTCTATGAGGGTTGGCTAATGCCGGCATATTCAGCTGTGCTGACTAAGCGAGAGCCGCTACCTCCTAAATCCTTCTTTTTTCTCTTGCAATCACCAATGACTCGGCCAGGTTTGATCCGGCCGAAGCACATTCCATCGACTTTCTGTAGTCTCTGGCTACTGTTATCACCCCTTGTGGCCCGGGTAACTTCATTTTCAAATAAGTAATGTGGCAGCTACTCATGAATTTGGCTAATGCTAGTCGTCCGAGTAAAGCATGATAACAACTTTCTAAGTCCACCACTTCAAACTCCAAATTTTCCACTCTGCAATTCTCCCTTGTACCGAATAGCACATCTACTCGGACTTTCCCAATGGGTTCGCATGAAAGTCCCGGCACTATTCCATGGAATGTGGTTCTTGTGGATCGCAGCATATTTTGTGCTATTCCTAGTTTATGCATCGTATCTTTGTACATGATGTTGATACTGCTCCCATTGTCGATGAGTACTTTTGAAAATTTCACATTAGTGCTGGGCCCGACAAATGTCGGATTTAGTACGAGTGCGTACAACCCTGGATTCGACATTATTTTTGAGTGATCCTTTATGTTCCAGGTTATCTCTTGATCTGACCAAGGCACGTATCTTGGTACCGCCGGCATAACAGCGTTTACTTCCATATGCCGGCATTGTACACTCTGTCTGTCTTGCTGTTCTGTTGTGAACACATAATATGACTAATGATGCTCCCTGTAATCATTACGTCCGTTGTTTCCGGGGTTTGTCCTTCCATCCTGACTATGGTTTATCACTTGATGCACTGCATCTATCCGGTCCGAGTTATCGTACCTCGGAGGAGGTGGGGGTAACATTAACTATTGCGCATTTGCTCCAGTTAACTGTGGCTGCTGCTGCACTTGATGAGGAGGCGCTTGTAGGGGTTCGTAGCATGGAAAACAAAAATTTTCTACCGCATGCAAACAAACAAGCCAAGATCTATCTACTAGATTGTAGCAACAAGTCGACAGATGAACTCACCCTCGAAGATTCCAAAGCGGTTAACGAGAGCGGATTCTCGTGGGTGATGTAGTCGTACTCTTGCCGATCTCAAGATCGTGTAGACGATCCTTCCGGCAGCGTTTCCTAGCGCCTCCAATGGTCACATCGCTCAGATTTCGATGAATACCTTCATCTCCCTTGTTCCAAAGAAAACGGAGGTTGTAGCACTCTCGCGATTCCGGCAAAGACGACGTGGTACAAGTAGAGGGAGATCTCTGGCTTCCTTGCCGGAGCGAGTATGGTGGACTATGAGAGAGCCTTGGAGACCTAGGGTTTAGAGGAACCAAGTAGAGGGAGCTAGGCCGACGGCTAGGGCAAGAGGATTTCCCCAAGTCGGCGGCTTGGGCAAACCCTAGGACGGCGGCGACTTTGGTTGAGGCCGGCGGCTAGGGTTAGGTTTAGAGGAGAGAGGTGTAGGTCTTGGAGGAGCAGCCCTGCCCCTCCTTATATAGGTGGGAGGGCGCGGCCAAGGGGAGGGGAGTCCCTCCCCAACTCGGCCTCCATGGCCGGCGGTGGAGGGAGAGGAACTCCTCCCCAAGTAGGTTTCCTACTCTCCCTCCACCAAGCAAACTTGCCGTTTGACTTTTCAAATTGGCGTTTGACTTTTCAAACTAGGATTTGATTTATCCCTTTATTTTGCTCAGCGATGACACCTAGTACATGATGCAACCATTCCAACTTGTTATGACACATTCATGTACCCTTCCCTTCCGGAGTGCCGGACATTCCGGAACCTTCTAGAACATTCTCGATGAAAACACCGGAACCATTCTCCAACCCAGAAATAGGACTTTCCTTATATGAATCTTATTCTCCGGACCATTCCGGATCTCCTCGTGATATCCCGGATCCCATACGAGACTCCGAACAACATTCGGTCTCTTACTCATCATTCCATAACTACTCAACAACATCGAATCCTTAAGTGTGTCTCTACGTTCGTGAATTATGCGATGATCGACACTTCTCGATCAATAACCAATAGAGGAATCTGGAAATTCATATGGCTCCCACATATTTCTACGATTACTTTGCGATCGAATGAACCACTTACATACGATACCAATTTCCCTTTGTCTCACGATAGTTTACTTATCCGAGGTTTTGATCGTCGGTATCTCTGCATACCTAGTTCAACCTCGTTACCGATAAGTACTTTTTTCTCGTTCTCGTGATATGTGATCCCTTGTGAGCCAGTCACATGCTTGCAAGCTAATTGGATGACATTCCACCGAGAGGGCCTAGAGTATATCTATCCGTCATATGGATGGACAAATCCCACTCTTGATTCATGTGTATCAACCCATACTTTCCAAACACTCAATGCCACCTTTATAGCCACCCAGTTACGCTGTGGTGTTTGATGTCATCAAAGCATCCTTCTGGTGATGGTGATAAACATGATCTCATGGTCGAAGGAATTAGGTTACTATGTATCAGAAAGCATATAGCAATTGAACTATTAAAATGACTTGATCTTTATGCTACGCTTATCTATGGGAGTATGTCCATCATACCATTCTCCTAATGATATGACCTTGTTGTTAATAACATCTCAATGTTCATGATAGGGAAACCACAATCATCTATTAACCAACAAGCTAGTATTATGAAGAGGCTTTACTAGGGATTCTAATTTAGTTTACAAATCACACAAGTATTAATGTTTCCTTGTTAATACTGTTATAGCATGAATGTAAACACTTATCATAAACACAAAGATATAATAATAACTACATTTATTATTGCCTCTAGGGCATATCTCCAACAGCGCTTGCATGCCCGTCGGATTCCCCATTGCGCTTTTCATCCAAGCACATTGCCGAGTTGTATGATTAGCTGGCTTGGCTGGGTTTGGAGTGACATGGTTGATCCAACATGGATTCAAACGTGTATTTCGGCCTTTATTGCCACTGCTCCTTCTGTTCTGGTGTCCACTGTTTTTTCCCTTCATTCCTCGCTGTCCACTGCTGAGGACCATTTTTCTGTCGCTGATTGTTTTCCTGACTCGGTTGATCTTGTACTACTGCTGCCACCTGATTGGAAGCATATCTGTAATCCGGTCTTTCCTCCCTTCTTCTACCTCGGAACTCGTTGCGCCTCGATGATCCAGCTGCATCTCTTGCGTATTGATCGTGGTGCTCCCGATGTTTTGCCGACATTAATTCTGGTTGCGTTGGATCTCCTAAAGCATACAAATCTGCTATTCTGATAGTCTCTGCCAATGTAGTCGGCATATCTCTTTGCAACCTTTGCCATAATACACTCCCATATCGGCAGCCTTGAGCAAACCAAGCTATCGCTTGAGACTCTATGACTCCTTCGCATGAGTTTCTGAGGTTACACCACCGAGTTAAGAATTCTCTGTCTGTCTCATTCGGCCTCTGCTTGCACATAGCAAGCTGCTGGGGCCTGTTTAGACTTTTATAGGTACTGGTGAAGTTGCTGACAAACATCTCTTCAAAATCTAGCCAACAGTTGATACTGCCCACTGGCAGATTGTTCAGCCACACTCTAGCTGGTCCTTCCAGCAATCCGTGGGACGTATCTCACCACCCATCGTAAGTTTCCACTAGCAATTTTCACTGCAGTGGCATAGTCGATCAACCAATCCTGTGGTTTTGTGCTTCCATTGTATGTTTTCGTGCCCTTGCCAGTTGAAAGTTTGGCACCGGTGGTTCGCCCATGATCCGAGGTCCGAAACACGCCGGATCAGGCAGACCCTCTTCCTCCAATAACTCGGACCGATATAACCTGTCGAGTTTTAACCTTGCATCATTTGATGGCAAGTTTCTGTAAATGATTCTCTCTTGTATTCCATAATGGTTATTCCCACCATGTCCTGCATACTCCATGTCTGAGTAACCATCATTGTACCTCTCGTTTGCCTGATTATGGTGAGCTGGTCTCATTTCTCGCTCTTGCCGAGGTTCATACCTCGGCCGAGGTTTGGGCGGTGGGTCTCTCCTTCCTTCTGCCGAATTATTATTCTCATGATTTCCTCTTCCGAGGTCTCCACTACCTCGGCTTCCGTTGCCTTTGTTGTCACGGTCGGGGTTTCTATCGCCACTATTGCCTCGGCTTCCATTGCCTCTGTTTTCATTGACCTTTTCGGCTAGTGCCGGGTCATACGGAACAATTTGCCTATTTCTTTTTCCTGAAGTTAGTGCTCTATCTTTCCGTGCATTGTTTCCGGGTGAGGAAGCTGTTGTCGCGGATAGTGTGGGCGCTGCTCCAGACGAATGAACCATACGCGAGGCTCCCCGTCTTGCCGGGTCAGCCCTAAGCATTTCTTCATTCTGTTGGTTCGCAATGCGTACCAGCTCATTCACTCTTTCTTGCTGTTTCTGCCGGGCTTCGACGGTCAATCCTTCTAACTCCAATGCAGCGGCATTTGCTGCCCTTAGATTCTTTGTCGGGGTGCTATACCTCGGCAAGACTAGATTAACTAAATCTGCCTTATGAGTCTCATGCTCTTTGTTGATATCATTCATGAGGTTTTTTCCTTTCAATCTTAATTCATCTACACGCTCGGGGGCAACATCTAGTTTGTTTGCCTTAGCATACTCTCGCAGGGTCCTGTTCAAGGACTCCCGCAAGGCCGACACCTTTTTTTGCCTCTACCAGTACTTTCTGCCTAGTCTCTTCTAACTCTGCCTGAGCATTAGCCGGATCGAGTATCGGCGCTACAGGCATGGTTAGATTATCTATAGTTTACTGGAGAATATTCTCTGGTCTTTCTAGAGGTGGCCATCTTACCCTTGCTGCCTTTGGGGTCGTCTCCTACACCTCGGTTGGCTTGGCTGCCGATGGATCTACCTCGGTGGGCTGTGGAGCTGCTTGCTTCGTGGTCACCTATCCTCTTGCCGCCGGGTCCTTGCTTGATCCGGCGCCTGCTCCTGCTGCCTGTACCACGACTGCGACCATCACCTCGACGCTGCCGACGGTGCGTGCTCCACGCGGACCGTTAGTGGCACTGAGGGGAGGTTCTCCTGCATCAAAAACACGGTGAGGATAGATGCCGGAGGTGTCGACGACGATGTAGACCTTGTGCGTACCCAAGTTGATGAAGACGCCGTTGCCCGGAGGTGCTTTCCTTCTGAAACTGCCTGCGTTATCGCTGACATAGTCCCAGAGATCAAATCTCTGGACTAAGACAGAGACAACGTGCTCGCCGGTGTGGATGAAGTTTCCCGTCCGGATCTTGACTCCAGCTAGCACCGTTGATGACCCCACGGTGGGCGCCAACTTTCGTGGTGGTGGCACGACAGATGCCATGGGTAGGCTAAAGTATGGGGCCTATGGATGCTAGAGGGATCCGGGGAGGGAAGATGTAGTGATTTCTACACTCAAATTACTAACATGCAGATCTTTATTTCTCCTCTTAAGGACTACAATTGCTCCTTGAGCTGTTTGCAGGAAGAAGAGAGCTACTAAACGAGCCTTATGACGTAGAATGGACCTATCCCCCCTCAGGAGCCCGCGTCTCCCATTATAAAGGGGTGCCTTGGTTCCTCCTAGGGCTGACGTGACAAGCATATTCGAGGAATATGCTTGTCCCAATATGGTAACTCGGCGACCCCCTTTCTGTGTCCCCCTTCTATCGACGAAAATGTTTAGAGAGCCCCGCATGCGCGCCTCGGGCCCCATGACTGTCACCTCCGTGACCTTCTTCTGCCCTTCTGCTGCTCTGCTTCTTGTCCTTTATGCTTGGCTCTGTTCAGATTCCTCCTAGCCCGTGACTAGGGTTTGACTATAGGCACCTCCTTCTCCTGCAAGCTTCGTGTTACTCGGCCTTGCCTCGCATAACTCGGCTCGGCCTTCACCTGCATACAAATTATTCAGACTCGCTCGACCGACTTAATTCGTATGTCGGACGGATAAGGTCTTACTCCTTCTGTAGCTGTCATGGCCTTGATTATCTCGGCCGACTCTTATATGACTCGGCCGATATAAACAGTAACTCGGCTCATGACAAGGGAGATTTCTTTCGTCCTTCCCCTGTCTTGACCCTATCCGGGGTCACCTCCCTAACATGTACTAACAAAAGGGTTACCTGAGAAGTTATTTTCCACATTTTGTAGCAAGATGGGTCTATATGATGTATTTGCCCCATCTTGAGGGGGAGTGTTGGAGTAGGTTGTAGTTTTGTTATACTTTAGGGTATTATGTGTAAAAGTGTGAAAAGATTCGAGAAAGAAAGAGAAGCTCCTGAACTCCTTCTTATCCCCATTGTTATGTATCTGGAGCTATATGAGAAAAGTGGAAGTGAACCAAGGATAGTTTTCTCTGAATCTTTCCCTCAATATCTTCAGTTACACACTACAAATTTTGACTAATTATAGACAAAAAAATCAACATCTACAATATCAAATCTATATTTTTAAAAACATAATGCGAAATACTTTCGTATTAAATATTCTAAATGCGGAATTTATGGAGAGATCACGTTCACGTGCAAGACCCTCAACGCGACTCTAAAGTTTCCAGGGTAAAAGCTATGTGGGACTACAACTTTGGTCTTGCTTTTACAAAATATTGCAGGTTGTAGCTGCTTCGATGCGGGGCCCGAGCGCAGACATTCGCGTGCTATTTCAGTTCTATAAATGTTAGTAATATTTATATCATGTATACTTAGTCAAACATTATCAAGTTTGACTTTAATCAAATCTAATATGCCGAGTAATATGTAACCGAGAGTATTATGAGAATAACCCAACCTTTAGCTTTGTGGCAGTGTGCTCTCAGCGGAGAGAGGAAGATGCAAAACATGACACTCCTGGGTGCCGATTGCAGAAAAAAAAACTCGTTTGAATAATTTTTGTCCAAATTTGGTAAAGTTGCTCACAATAATGTTCTTAACGGCAGCAAAGTAGCATCAATGGTCCTAGCCATCTGACCTAATCTTAATTTTCTTCATCGTTAAGCTACCGAACTCACAAAGTTCACGCGACTGCTGAAGGGCGAGGGCTCACTCGTGTTAGGTTGATCTCCCGTTCGGGCCCAACAGCCCGAACAAACCCTTAGTATCGCGCCCTGATCGGGGGCGCCCAACGTCACAATCGTTGGTGGGCCCCCGTCGCGCAGCGTAATAAATAGAGGTGGGGGCCGGGGGAACGAATTCCAAGGTTCGGCGTGCCCACTCTCCCCACCGAAACCCTAAACCCTAGCCACCGATCCGGCTTTGCGCTGTAGCGGCGGGAATCACCCCTCACTCCGACGAGCATAATGGCGAGCTCATCGTCGACCCCGAAGGCCGATGGTAAGGTTCTCTCTCTCATTCCCTAGATCGACCCCTAGAGATCCTAGCAAGAACTATCAATGGTATCAGAGCCAACTAGGATGGTTGATCTAGTCGAGGCAGAACAAATCCAAAAGAAAGAAGTAGAGGGCTAGGGTTTTCCAGAAGCGCCGCCGCGAGGACGCGCCATTCCTCTCGATCCCGACGCATCGGCAAGACGAGGTCGGGAAGAAGAACACGATCCCATCTAGGATAAACAAAAGAAAACACCGAGCCCTAGTTCCCATCTCCCCGGATCCAGAATCGATCTCAAGATCGAAAGAATCAAAGGAAAACCCCCAGATCCCGTATTCCCCTAGTCCCTTCTTTCCCGAATCGAAGAAAAATAAAAAGCAAAAGAAAGGGGCAGCCCCAGATCCAAACCCCAAAAGAAGTTTACCGGCCTCCGCCGGGAGAGGGCACCACCACTGGCCACTTGACGGCGGCGCTCCCACCCACGGGTGGAGGCACTCGCCGGCAAGGAGCCAGAGGGGCGCCACCGCTTGTCCTCCGCTGTCTCTGTCTCACCGCTCCGAACAAGCTACTGGTGGAAGGGGATGGTGGAGGAGAATCAGGGGGGCTCGAAGGAGAGAGGGAGGGGCTCGTCACCGGCGCTTGCCGGTGGCTGGCCACCTGCGCCTCGCTGCCAGAGAAGGTGAGCGAGTGTGCTCGGGCTCAGAGAGGGGCTGGCCGGGAGAGGGAGGGGCCCGTCGCCGGCTGTGCCGGGCGGCGCCGCCTCACCTCTTGTCGTCCGCTCACATGAGGGAGCGCCGCCAGGTAGCTGGCTGCTCGCGCGGGGGAAGGGAGACAGATAAATGAACTAGGGTTTTCCCTGGGGTCGGGGGCACCCCATTTTTGTTCCTCCGACGCACGCGGGTGGCCGTTCGATCCAGGGTTTGGCGATGGACGACCAGGATCGAGGCATGGTGGCTGGGCCATGCGAGCCGCCTTGATGGAGCCACGAGCCAGGCCCGGGTCAGCGGCTGCCTTGTTGCTTTTGCGTCTGCGTGCGGTAGATAGGGGAGCGGCGCGGCAGTCCGTGGGCCGCTTTTCTCTGCTCACAGATAAGGCCCAAAAGGGCATTTTTAAGCACAGTTTTGTCTGTTTATTTACTTTCAGAAGCTGTTTTTGCTGTTTTTAATAGTTTTTTTTCAAACCTTCTTCTGTAGCAATTTTTCCAACGAAAATTTGTGTACAAATATAGTAAAGTAACAGCAAAAACTATGTAAAGAAGTAAAGTTCATTAATTTTTATTCAAGTTATTCCGCTGCAAGAATCAATTGCTTAAATGTAATGAAGAGAGCTTCTTTTTAATAGTGATTATTTTATTGGATGACCAACGTTGTTAGTAAAATTTTCACTATGCATAGTAAGTTTTATCCATATTAGTTATATTTATGCCCAACGGTGATGTAATATTAATATGAGGAAGTTTCATGTGTTGATTTGACCAACGTTGAATTAACTCGTTTTGATGATATTTTGCTTTCAGGCAATCCTATGAGTTTCATCTCGGCCATTGAGCCCCTCAACGGAGGGAACTACGGCTCATGGCGAGAGAAGGTAGAGATGGGGCTTTCTCTGCTTGACATCGACTTGTCACTGATTGAAGCTTGTCCTAAAGAACCCGTCGACCTCGTTAGGGGCGAAAAAAAGTGAAGAGGACTTTAAGAAAAGGGCCAGTGACCATGCACCGATAAGAATGAAGTACGACCTTGAGCGTGCAAAGTGGGACTCTTCCAATAGGAAGTGACTAATGGTGATTAAGAGCTCCATCATGGAAGCTATTAGGGGAGCAATCCCAGAGTGCACCACAGCCATTGAGTACCTGAAAAAGGTAGAGAGTCAGTTTACTGGGTCCTCCAAGGCCTATGCAAGCTCACTCATCAAGAAACTTGTTACCACAAGATACACTGGTGGTGGTGTTAGGGACCACATCTTGCGAATGAGCAACATGTCTTCCAAGCTTAAGCCTATGGGAATGGAGCTTCCAGATGAGTTCATCATTCATCTTATCTTTGCCTCGCTGCCAAACCAGTTTGAAGCTTTTGCTGTGAACTACAATGCACATCCAGAAAAGTGGGGCATCGAGAAGATGATGGCCATGTGCGTCCATGAAGAAGAGAGGCTGAAGGGGCAGTCCGGTGATTCGGTGAACTACCTAAGCCCAACCAAGAAGAGGAACTTTCAGGGTTCCAAGCCCCAAGTGAAACCTCAGGGGCATCCCTCTTCTTCTAGGCCACATGGAAAGGCCCTTGAACACCAGGCACAGGAAGTGGACAAGGACACCTGCAAGTGGTGCAAGCAGAAGGGCCACTACATGAGTGACTGTGTGGCTTTCCTGAAGTATCTGTGCAAGAATGGTGAGGATTTAATTACTTTTGTTGATGAATCCTTATTTTTAAGTTATGCAAAATCTACTTGGTGGATTGACTCAGGTGCGACTGTTCATGTTGCCAATTCATTACAAGGATTCCGTATGAGAAGGACCCTGCAAAGAGGAGAAATAAGTATTAAAGTAGCAAACGGCATTCAAGCTGAAGTCGAAGCCATTGGAGATCTTCCTTTAGAGTTGTCGAATGGCTTTGTACTTTTATTAGTAGATGTGCTTTATGTACCCTCTTTGCATCGAAACTTGATAAGTGTGTCGCGCTTAGACGATTGTGGTTTTACTTGCCATTTTGGCGATGGTCAATGTAAAATCAAGTTGAATAATCAGATTGTTGGTCTTGCCTTCAAACAAGACAAGCTTTATTTATTATCACTCTGTGAGAATGTGAATGAAATAAGCGCTGAGAATGAGAATGACTCCTCATCCCTGAATGGAAAGAGTAAGAGGAAAAGAATTGATGAAGTTTCATCGAAATTATGGCACTGTCGTTTAGGCCATATTTCAAGGGGGAGAATAGAACGCTTAGTAAAAGAATCAATTCTTCCACCTCTAGAATTTTCAAATTTAGAGCAATGCATCGATTGCATTAAAGGAAAGTTTGTAAAGAACATTAAGAAAGGCGCCAAGAGAAGCACATGAGTATTAGAAATAATTCATACGGATATATGCGGTCCGTTTCCTGTGACATCTGTGGATGGCTATGACTCTTTCATAACATTCACGGATGACTATTCGCGTTATGGTTACATTTATCCTATTAAAGAACGTTCAGAAGCACTGGATAAATTCAAGATATTTAAGGCTAAAGTTGAAAATCAGCATAGCTTTAAGATTAAAGTAGTAAGGTCCGACCGTGGAGGCGAATACTATGGCTGGCATACCCCATATGGTCAAGTTCCGGGACCCTTCGCAAGGTTTCTACAGGAACATGGTATAGTCAAAGATTCAACACCGGCGAACCTCGAGAATGGAGTAGCTGAAAGAAGAAACCTGTACCTTGATGGATATGGTGAGAAGCATGTTAAGTTACTCCACCTTACCGATTGGTTTGTGGATGGAGGTGTTAAAAACCGCCATTCACATACTTAATCGAGTTCCAAGTAAATCGGTGTCTAAAACACCATATGAGTTATGGACTAGTCGCGAACCTTCACTCAATTATTTGCGAGTGTGGGGTTGTCCAACTGAGGCAAAGCTCTTCAACCCAAGCCTTGGGAAGTTAGATCCCAAGACAGTAAGTTGCCATTTCATTGGCTATCTAGACAAGTCGAAAGGTTATCGTTTCTATTGTCCAGGTAGAATTACTAAGTTTGTAGAAACGAGACACGCTGTGTTTCTGGAGGATCAGATGATCAGGGGGAGCACGGTATCCCGATAAATCAACCTTGAGGAGAAGCGGGTGCATGCACCCGCTCCGATGATTCAGGAACCATTTTTCTCGATACTCTTGCACCGCACACGGACAATGTCGATGTGACACTGCTGTTGGTTCTCCTGTGGTAACAATGAATGAAAATGAAGACCCGTTACCACGGATGAGGGGAGCCGCAACATCCCACACCGAGAATGTGCGAAGGTGAGACCCTTAGAAGGTCTGAAAGAACTAGAAAGCCAGCTATTCCTAATGATTTTGAGATCTATGTCAGTGAAGAAGTTCAAATGGAGGGTGATCCCACCACATTTGAAGAAGCCATTAAAAGTCCTCACTCATCGAAGTGGCTTGAAGCCATGGAATATGAGATGAGATCCATGAGTAGCAACAAAGTCTGGGATTTAGAAGAAATTCCTAAAGGAGCCAAAACGGTAGGCTGTAAATGGGTCTACAAAACCAAATGTGACTCTAGAGGGAATATTGAAAGATATAAGACACGACTTGTTGCTAAGGGCTTCACCCAAAGAGAAGGAATAGATTACAATGAGTCATTTTCTCCAGTCTCAAGTAAAGATTCTTTCAGAATCATAATGGCTTTAGTGGCACACTACAATTTAGAATTGCATCAGATGGATGTAAAGACGGCATTCCTAAATGGAGACTTGGAAGAAAATGTTTACATGGCGCAGCCCAAGGGTTTTGTTGTGGAAGGAAAAGAGCGTATGGGATGTCGTCTGAGAAAGTCCATTTATGGATTAAAACAGGCCTCCAGGCAATGGTACTTAAAGTTCCATGAGACAATAAGGAAGTTTGGGTTTGATGAGAATGAGGAGGACAACTGCGTATATGCAAAGTTCAAGTATGGGAAATTCATGTTCCTTATCCTTTATGTGGATGACATTCTACTCGCTAGTAGTGATGTTAGTCTACTATTGGAGACGAAGAAGTTCTTGTCCTCCAACTTTGATATGAAAGATCTTGGTAAGGCTTCATTCTTTCTAGGAATTGAAATTCACCGAGATAGACAAAAAGGGGTTTTAGGGTTATCGCAGAAGGCATACTTAGAGAAGATTCTGAAGAAGTATAGTATGCATGCGAGTAATCCTACACCTGCTCCTATAGTCAAGGGCGATAGATTTGGGAACTTTCAGTGTCCCAAGAACCAATATGAGATCGATCAAATGAAAGCGGTTCCATATGCTTCTACTGTCGGAAGCTTGATGTATGCTCAAGTGTGTACATGCCCTGACTTAGCTTTTGTTACCGGGGTACTTGGCAGATTCCAAAGTAATCCAGGGATAGACCACTGGAAAATGGTGAAGAAGGCATTGAGTTATGCAAAAGGCCTCATGCTAACATATAGGAGAACTGATTCTCTTGAGATAGAAGGGTATTCAGATGCAGACTATGCGGGAGATGTAGATGAAAGAAAATCCACGTCAGGATATGTGTTTACTCTCGCAGGTGAAGCTATATTGTGGAAAAGCTCCAAACAAACCATCACGACATCGTCCACGATGGTAGCTGAGTATGTAGCATGTTATGAGGCCACGGGGCAGGCAAACTGGTTAAAGAAGTTTATACCCGGGTTGAGAGTGGTAGACAGCATTCAAAGACCACTCAAGATGTACTGCGACAATGAGCCAGCAGTATTCAATGCTCACAACAATAAGTCAAGTGTTGCTGCCAAACACATTAACATTAAGTTTTATATTGTGAAAGAAAGAATACAGGATCATACCATCAGTTTGGAGCATATAAGTACAAATGAAATGCTCGCGGATTCGCTCACAAAAGGCTTACCACCCAGTGTGTTCAGAGAACACTTAGCCGGCATGGGTTTAAGGGAAAGCCTATGATACCTGGATATTAAGGGCCTAGTACAAGAATCTGTTTCAAAGTAGAGAGGTGTATAGTGGTTGTTGAATCTATGGTGCGTAACTGACCATTATGACGAGACATGCTCTATATATTGATCTGTGATGAAACGGGTACCAAAGTATAAGTTTAAAGTACAGGGCAGGCCCTGAGGGGGGACTAGAGGGGCAGCCGCCCCGGGCCCCAGGATCGAAGGGGCCCCTGATAGGTAATATCATGTGCATGGAGAAAGAGAGCACGCGGTGCTGCCATTAGAGGATCTTGAGAGCTTATCTCTCATGCGTTTCAGGGAGAGGAAAATCAGTGCCTCCGTTGCTTGTGCGTTTTTCCTTGTTGCCGAGACATGGGTCTTTTTCCTTTGTTGCTTGGCCCTTTTATTTGTTCTGGTTAGCTTGCCTTTTTCTCCTTTTGTTAGCTACGAGATTATTAAGTGGGATGGGACTGGTGGACTAGACCATGAACGCAAGAGGCAAGAGAATGCATAAAATCTTTTACCCCTAAAAAATGCATAAACTATTTTTATTATTTGAGGTAGAGTGCACACAATCTTTCACCTGTTTTTATTTTTATTAAATGCTTTAACAATTGCAAAATTCGAACAACCATCCCTAGAGCCGATCGAAAGTGCATCGGATCCGAGAGGGTCTGGGAGGTGTGCAAAATGGTCTGAGTACCATCGGACAATAGTAACGGCTGACAGTCCGACAATGATGACAAGGTTTGCTTGGAACCAAAAATATATAAATTTAGTTCAGATAATAATTAACAGAAATAAGAAGAAATTTAAGGCTATGGTAAGTACAAATCCAACTCTCAATTTACTGTGTGCCATGCACGGCCTCACTCGGTTATTACCTAAGAAAAGAGCTAGAGATGAGTCACCGACGGTCCTCACATCGAGTGGCGAGAGGCCTATTTGCTGAGAGGAGATCTTACCATGTCCACCAACCATAGTGGCGACAAGAATTCATAGATAGTCAATGTGATAATTTATAAACATAATCTTGATATACCATCATTCTTGAGTTTGCATCTATGTTTAATTTGTTTTAACAACATTGGTTTTGGATCCACTTTTAAGTGTTTTAACATTATATATACATTATAAATTATTATTTTGATTATTGTATTAAGGGCCCAAAATTTGAGTTTTGCCCCGGGCCCCGAAAATCTCAGGACCGGCCCTGTTAAAGTATAAGTTAAGTGAAAGATGAGATCAAGGGGGAAAATGTTAGGTTGATCTCCCGTTCGGGTCCAACGGCCCGAACAAACCCTTAGTCTCGCGCCCTGATCGGGGGCGCCCAACGTCACAATCGTTGGTGGGGCCCCGTCGCGCAGCGCAATAAATAGAGGTGGGGGCCGGGGGCACGAACTCCAAGGTTCGTCGTGCCCACTCTCCCCACCGACACCCTAAACCCTAGCCACCGATCCGGCTTTGCGCTGTAGCGGCAGGAATCACCCCTCACAGCCGCCACCACTCCGATGAGCACAATGGCGAGCTCATCATCGACCCCGAAGGCCGATGGTAAGGTTCTCTCTCTCACTCCCTAGATCGACCCCGAGAGATCCTAGCAAGAACTATCAACTCGTAGTAAAATAAAGGTACCGTACTACCTCTATTCGTAAATATAAATCTATCTACTAATTTTTCTAGAGGTAGGTTAGTCAAATACGTTTCCGTTCACCCAAAAATACGTTTTCAACCTCTGTTAGAAATTACCCGCCCCTGCCATCCTGAAGTGTAAAAGGGTTCGTCCCTTTTTTTCCCCAAACTCCGACGAGGAAACTTCTCCGTCCGTCAATTTTAGCCGCCCCGTGCGCTGCCGAGGGGCACGCCTCTCCAACCTACGCCGGAATCACTGCCCCACATCACCGATGTCGCCGCTGCTGCCGAAAGTCCAAGCCACCTTAGAGGGCATAACTCCCCCAACCTTCCTGTCGCTGCTCCGCTCCCCTCTACCTCGCCGGCTACATCCCCAATGCTCCCACCGGCTACTCCCCAAAACGGAGAAAGCAGAGGAGACTCTGCCAATCTCGTGAGGAGGAGGGTCCGTGCGCGCGGCCTCCAGCACCCACATCCATGGCTCGTTCCTCCCCTCCCCTGACACAACGATGGAGGGATTGGGTTAAGATGGGCTCGCCATCCCCCGCACGCGTCTCCCAGGACCACGAATCCCCTGCAATATCAGATCTTGCGAACGCTGCTCGTGCCCCGCAGCGAGCGCTGGCCTTCAACCCCGTAGGCCGAACAATCACAAGACTAGATGGTGACAGAGGTCAGCCTAGGACCTGCAGGTTTAGCAGAAGAACAACGGAGGGCTGTATGGACACACACGACACGGAGGAGTTTTTGCGACGCGCTACTTCAGCGTCTTTTCTGCTCGTTTCCTTTTATTCAACAGAAAACAGATTGAGCGATATCTACGCCCCGATCCGTCATGCACGCGCCATCCCGCGGCTTTAGATCGTGGACTCGCTCGAGGCTACAAAAAAACTACCACGACTTGGACGCAACGTGGACTCTGCACGCTTCTGGCCTTACAGGAAATTACACGTACAGATACGGCAATACATGCTGCAGTTCTACTATGAAACAAATTCAACGTGACAAGTTCTGGAAAATAAAACAGAGAACAAACTAAGCGACAAGATTAACATCAACAATCACCTCCTTAAACTTGTTGCTTGCCCTTGATCGAACGCATTCCAATTCGTTCCCTCATCTCCAAGAACTTAATCCTTGACAATGGCTTCGTCAGTATGTCCGCCATCTGATTATTTGTGGAAACATGCTCCACCAAAACTGACCCAGCCTCCACACATTCACGGATGAAATGATACCGTGTATCTATATGCTTGCTTCTATCATGAAGGACTGGATTTTTGCAGAGAGAGATGGCAGATTGGTTATCAATCTTTAACTTCACTTGATTTACCTTCTGCCCAGAGATGTCAGCTAGCAGTCTTGCCAACCAAATGCCCTGACAAGCAGCGGATGTAGCAGATATATATTCAGCTTCACAGCTAGAGAGTGCCACTACCTTTTGTTTTTGGGAGAGCCAAGTGACAGGACACGATCCAAGGTAGAAAATGACTCCAGTAGTACTCTTACGACCATCAAGATCACCCGCCATGTCACTATCTGCATACCCACACAAAATTGCTGCTGTTTCTTCTTTTCTTTCATAGTAACAACCATAGTCAATTGATCCTTTTACATACCTGAGAATCCTTTTGACAGCAGTCATGTGCTCCTCAGTTGGCTTCTCCATAAATCTACTAACAATTCCCACAAAATAAGCAAGATCCGGCCGGGTATGTACCAGATACCTCAGGCTACCCACAATGCTTCGGTATTCAGTTTGATCCACCGGTTCAGCTGTACTTGCTTTGCTCAGTTGAAGTCTTGCTTCCATCGGAAACTGTGTTGGATTGCAGTTTGACATCCCAGTTTTCTCAAGTATCTTTGCTGCATAGTTGGATTGAGTGAGTGATATCATCCCAGGAGATTGCTTGACTTCAATTCCCAGGTAATAGCTGAGCAAACCCAAGTCACTCATGCTAAATTTTTCTTTCATCTGCTCTTTGAAGTTTTTGATCTCCTCATGACTAGAACCTGTAATGATTAGGTCGGCTACATAAACACCAACCAGCAGCCTTGATGTCCCTTGACATCGCTTATACACAGCATGCTCAAGAGGGCATTTCTGAAAACCAAGATCTACTAGAGTTTGATCTAGTTTTGAATTCCATGCCCTTGGGGCTTGCTTTAGGCCGTATAGTGCTTTGTACAGCCTCAAAACTTTCTCTTCTTCACCTTTCACAACAAAGCCAGGTGGTTGAGTCACATATACCTCTTCAACAAGATCACCATTCAAAAAAGCTGACTTAACATCCATATGATGTATTTCCCACCTCTCTTGAGCTGCTAGTGCCATGATTAATCTGATTGTTTCAAGACGAGCTACAGGAGCAAATACTTCGTCAAAATCAATACCATGCCTCTGAACATAACCCTTGGCCACTAGTCTGGCTTTGTGCTTCACAGCTTTGCCTTGTGGATCTTTCTTTAATTTGAAAACCCACTTCAAACCAATAGGTTTAACTCCAGGTGGCAGTTTTGCTAGCTTCCAAGTTCCATTACCTTCTATAGAACTTAATTCCTCATGCATTGCACGCTTCCAACATGGCTCTGTACTTGCCTCCCGATACGTTGCCGGCTCTTCCATGCCTAGCAAACATAAGCCAGCAACTTCTTCTAATTTTTCAGTTGCATCATAGATATCATCAAGCAAATGATATCTGCGTGGCCCCTCTGTAGGAGTAGGTTCTGATGCACCGGTGGGAGGAGAGACAAAAGGTCGTGACTTGTTTATACCTTCAGCTGCAGGCGTTACAAATCCATCACCGTTCCCAGGTTCAGTACCAGGTTTAGTGCGAGCTGCTGTTGGTTCAGTGATCATCACTCCAATGTCCAGGTGGGAACCAAATTCTACACTGAAAATGGTGCTACTCGGCTTTGGATCAGACAGTCCGCTTGTACTCCAATCCCACTGCCTCTCCTCTTCGAACACAACTTCCCGTGTGACATGCAACTTCTTTGTATTAGGATCGTACATTCTATATGCTTTTGACTCCGGTTCATATCCGATGAAGATCATTGTGGAGCTACGATCAGCTAGCTTCGGAAGATGCACCCCCACTTTCTTTACATGTCCGAGGCACCCAAAAGTACGCAGGAAATGCACACTGGGCTTCCTCCCATAGAGGGCTTCATATGGTGTCATATCACGGACACTTTTAGTTAGTGCCCGGTTGAGGAGAAAAACTGCAGTGGCCACGGCTTCTCCCCAAAAAACTCCCGGCAGACCCTTGCTTTTGAAAAGACTCCTGGCCATGCCGACAACTGTTTGATTTCGCCGCTCGACCACCCCATTTTGCTGAGGGGAATACGGAGCCGTCAGGTGGTGCTTGATTCCCAAACTGTCACAGAACTTCACAAATTCTTTTGACACGAACTCACCACGCCTGTCTGTACGTAGTGTTCTGACTTTCAGATTCAGCTCCACCTCAACTGAAGCTCTAATCTTTTTGAAAGCTTCAAGTGCCTCATATTTACTTTTGATAAGGATAATCCACATGTAACGTGTACAGTCATCTACCACCAATAAGAAATATTTCTTGCCACCGAAAGTTGGAGGAGAGATAGGACCACATAAATCCCCATGCAACAATTGCAAAGCATCATCTGCACGGTACTTGGCTTCAGCCGGAAATGGTCTGCGACGCTGTTTGGCGACAAGGCAGCCATCACAAACCCTCTCCACTTGATCCAATACACTCAGGGAGAGTTGGCTCAATATTCAGAACATACATACGGTTTTTGGTTCTCTGAACTCTAGCAAGTAGTTTCCGGTCTCGGTCTAGCACCTCCATAATTCCATTCTCAGCAGAATACTTGCAACCATTTTCATCTAATTGGCCCAAACTGATAATGTTACTTTTCAGTCTTGGAATGAAATATACCTCAGAGAGTACTCGATGTTCACCGGTGTGTGTTGCAAACAGAACTGATCCACGTCCTTCAATTTCCACAACTGAGCCATCTCCAAACCTTACTGATCCCTTGATCGAAGTGTCCAACTCGGAGAATTTCTCTTCTCGCCCGGTCATATGATTGCTAGCGCCGGTATCAAGATACCACGCCTTGTTGGCCTCACCGGATAACTTTGGTGTGACCTTTTCTTCATGCAGCATCACTCTTTGAACTGTCACCTCTGATGATTCAACAAGTTCACATACCTCGGACATCAGCAAAGCTGGTCCATCATCTGATTGTTTCTGCACCAAGTTTTCCCGCTCTTTATTTGGTTCTGGGCAATCAGACTGAAAATGGCCATATTCCTTGCAGTTATAGCATTTTACTTTTGAGATATCGAACTTACGGTGCTTGTTTCCTTTGCCATGTTCGTTCTTCTTGCCGCCGCCGCCCTGGCCGCGGTCACCATGGTCACCGTTGTGCTTCTTCTTGCTGCGGGAGCTCGATCCAGATGACCCATCACTGATTTTCTTTCCCTTCATCAGCGACTCCAAGGCACGGGTGACGAGCATGAGCTGTTCATCCTTGCCGCCGCCGCTGCGGCGCCTCCCTCGCTGGCTCTCCTCAAACGAGACCATCCGTCCAACAGCTTCAGAGACAGACATGGTCGATAAGTCGCCCCACTGTTCTATCGTGTTGACGATCTCCGCAAACCTATCTGGAACAGCGCCAAAAAGATGCTCGATCACGACATCGTCCGAGATGGTCCGGCGGCGATCAATTTCTCCCACCAACGTGGTGAGTCTCTCAGAGAACATCGTGACGGTCTCGCCGTCGTTCATCTCCATCTTGTCCAGCTGCCGCTTGAGCTGTTTCACGCGCGCCTTCTTGACGCGATCTTCTCCGACGCGCATGCGACGGATCGCCTCCCAGGCCTCCCGGGCCGTCTTGTACTCGGAGATCGACATCATCACCGAGTCCGGCACCGACTGCGAGAGCGCGGCGAACGCTCCCTCATCCTTCGCCTCGTCGTAGTCATCATCGCCTTCGACAGCAGACCACACCCCGAGCGGCCGCATGATGATCTTCATCTTGACAGCCCAGAGACTGTAATTTGTCTCCGTCAACATGGGGTACTGGACTGGGACGTTCACCCCCCTCGACGGCACATGGACCACGACTGCGCCTTCGCTGCCGCCGGCGTCATCGCCCGACCTCTTGCCGGACGCTGTGTACTTTCCGCCGCTGCCGCTGCCGTCCTTCGACGGGGTTTGATCTCCCATCGCTAATCTTCTCCACCAAAACTCGCCGCCAGTCGTCGATCACTGATCGCTGCTGCACCTAGCCCAGGCTCTGATACCAATTGACAGAGGTCAGCCTAGGACCTGCAGGTTTAGCAGAAGAACAATGGAGGGCTGTATGGACACACACGACACGGAGGAGTTTTTGCAACGCGCTACTTCAGCGTCTTTTCTGCTCGTTTCCTTTTATTCAACAGAAAACAGATTGAGCGATATCTATGCCCCGATCCGTCATGCACGCGCCATCCCGCGACTTTAGATCGTGGACTCGCTCGAGGCTACAAAAAAAAACTACCACGACTTGGCCGCAACGTGGACTCTGCACGCTTCTGGCCTTACAGGAAATTACACGTATAGATACGGCAATATGTGCTGCAGTTCTACTATGAAACAAATTCAACGTGACAAGTTCTGGAAAATAAAACAGAGAACAAACTAAGCGACAAGATTAACATCAACAGATGGCCGTCTGCTCCTGTACGTCGCCGCCGGAGCGACCACAAGGTCATGGCCATGGTGCGTCAGAGTTCTTCACTCGCCGGGAAGGAGGTGGCGGAAGTGGCGGCCACTGGCGGCGCGAAGAGTAATAGTCCTTCGCCAACGTGTGGCCGCTAGGATCTGAGAGCTGAAGGTCCGTCCACTTGAGGTCGTCGAGCGGCAGCAACGGTATGGCCTTGGTGCCCATCTCAAGAAAGACGGCGTTGGCGTGGCCACAAGTAAGAAGGTAGATTGGCTAGCACCACGTGCACAGAGCGAGAGGTGGGGGAGGGAAAAAGGCGGCGGCCATAGCCGGTCGTGGACGCTGCAGCGGACACCGGCGCCTATTCGTTGCGGTTGCTCACCGCATGTAGAAAGGGCCGATAAGGAGAGGAGTGTCAGAGACAAGCCACGCGGAGATGCACCCATGTTTATCTGAATTTAGATGAGAACAGCTGAACAGGGCTACTCGCTGAGAGCACTGCGTGCTCTACTGCTATGGACTGTTCTACTTAATAAGCGAGAGAACAAGTGCAGATACCAAATATACTGACTTTAGGAAAACAAAAAATATATAGTTCTGCATTGTACCGCATAACTCATTGCTCTTTACATTTAAAACAAGTAATTACTTGGAATTGCTCATAATGCCAATGTGGTATGTACTGTTTAGTATCGTTGTTACAGCTAATACATGCTGATATTGGGTGATTTATAGAACAATGCTCCAATTGAATAGTGTCACGAGAAGGTTCTTCGCCAGTACAAGGTATCGTTGCGGCGCTATGTGACCATGACGAACCTTCATGTAGCTCTGTTGATTTTTTCCTAATCTGAGAAGATTTTTTTAAAAGGAATGCCATAGCCGGTAGAGGAAATCCCTACACCGTTTTTTCTTTTGGAAAATAATAAGGATCCAAATTTGCATCCGCGAGGACTTGAACCTGAGTGGCTGAATTGTACATCTACTCTCCTAACCAAGTGAGAAGATTGACTATGAGAAACACAAAATTCCTTCCTTGTGGTCTGCAGTTTCGCACAGCGTGTCTCAGGACGACGCAGGTTCAAAATGCATAACCATGCTTTACTAAAAATATGGTAATGGTCAGCGTTATGTCCGAGCCATTACCATAACAATTGCTTCAGATTGGGATTTTCTTAACCGTTAGCATGCACCGGTGCGTGAGGCCACGTTTATATATATATTAAAGTTTTAAATTAATTTAAAAGAAAAAAATTGGAGAGAGATTTTATTATCCCGTAGCAACGTACGGGCATTCCGCTAGTGTTTTATAAGTTTGATTGAACTTGCAAAACTGTCTTATATTTGAAAACGGAGATTGACAAAGAACATGCATGGATAAACATACGGTAAACACAAGAACCGAAGTCGAAAGTGCAAATTAAACCCGTGCTGAGGTACAGTAGCCACGACTACACTTGGACAGACAGCAGATCAGGGCATATCAGGCCGTGCAGAGCTCGCGGGAGAACCCGACGCGTCCGTTGGCGACGTCGAACAGCACGCGGTGGTTCTGCTGCTGCATGCTCGCCAGCACGTTGAGCCCCGCGTTCACCCCCGCCGACGGGCCCGCCGCCATCGCCAGGCACGCGACGCCGCCCCACGAGCTGTGGATCATCACGTTCTCCTCAGGCAGCGTCACGGCCGCCCCGCCGGCGAACGCGAACGCGACGCTCGGCACCCTCACGGTCACGTTGTAGCACGTGTCGAACCCGCCGAGCGGCCCGGACACGGTCGCCCGCACCGTGCGCCGGAACGCGTCGCGCACGGCGGCGTACACGGGGGCCGACAGGCGCGTGAACATGGTTCCGGCGTCGACGATCGTGCCGCCGATGCCCGTGGCCTGGTCGAAAGTCAGAGCCGATGCCGGGATAGGCACGGCCTTGCCGCCGACGCGGATGCCGGTCATGTCGACGTAGTACAGGGTGGGGCGGTGAGGGTTGTAGAGCAGCGGCGTAGTCTTGATCCTCTTCGGCTGCCCGACGGGGCCAAGCCTCAGTGTTCCGGAGAAGTTGGAGGATTTGTAGCTCGGCAGGCAGTAGGAGAAGACGGAGCCGTACGTGTCCTTGGTCTGCGACAAGAAGGACAGCGGCCCGCGCCCGAAGCCGACGAGCCCCTGCGGCGGCACGGAGCTGCCGGTGACGACGCGGAGACACCCGAACGTGTAGGCCGAAGCGGCGACCCCGGCGCCGTCCTCGAGGTTGAGAGCGTCCTGGCCAAGCACGGCCTGGAACGTGGAAGACCCGTATGAGAGGTTGAACGCGCACGACGCGCCCACGCCGCCGGGACATGAGGGTGTGCCCGGCACCTGCGCGCACTGCGGCCAGCCGCACCGCACGGGCCTGTACGTGGACGACTCCGTCGGGGAGAAGGACGGCGACGATGACGCGGGCGCGCAGCCGACGCAGGCGCTGCACGGTATCCAGGTGGCGTCGTTGCTGGGGTCGATGGCGACGAGGAGCGTCTGCGGCGGCGTGCCGAGCCGCGCGCGGGCGACGTAGTTGGGGATGCTGAGGATTTGCCGGCCCGGCGCGATCGGCACAAACGAGCGGCCGTGCCGGCCGTTGCTGTTGGGTTTAGCGTCGGGAAGGGACACCGCGACCAGCGTGGCCAAGCGTGCCTCGTCGGCTGCCGACTGAGCGGCTAGGGAGGTAGCCCACGAGGTGAGCGGTGCGCCGGCGTTGGGTGGCGACAGCGAACGGGAGCGTGCAAGGAGCAGCGTCGAGCTGCGCACGGCTGTTGAGGGCGTCCAGAACATTGCGAAGAGGATGACGAGGACGCATAGTCTTAGAATGGACATGGTTGTCCACTCGTTGTTGCGCGATCACTCGCTCGTTCCTAGCGGGAGGAAGGATGGCATGAAGTGAGACGGTAGAGTTGGCGTGGAGGTGTATATAAAGGGCCGGAGCTATACTAATCTAATCTTTGGAGGAAACTTGGCACAAAATTCTAAGGAAACTAAAAAAATTCTCGGCCATCTCATTTTTTTTTGGACAAAACAGACATCAAATGGAGCAAATATTGTTTTCACAATAGTTTTAGTGCGGAAACAAAAATTCATTATATTAGACTTTCACAACATATTCCAATGTTCACAACACATCCGAATGTCCACAAGTTTACAATACATTCAAATACACATATGCGCTAATATTAGATATGATAGGACTTGGCAAAAAATCACAAAAGACTAATAAAACTCCGATGATCGATGACAAGAGTGCAAAAGCACACACAACAAGATCCACATGACAAAAGTAGAAAGACGGGTTAATAAATCGTAACATGCCTTCAAAATATATTCATCTTCATTCATGAGACAAAGAAATATTCCAAGATATTACCAAGGATGTGCTAATTAGCCCTAGGCCTACCAGGTAAATGTTTCCTCCTCTTCTTCATATCTATAAACCGTTGAGCAATAATACCACTATCAAGTTGTCTAAATATCTCCCGCTCGGTGTAACATATCATCAAGTCATTGAACTATTCATTCTTGAGCTTGTTATGCAATTTGGACTTGATGATCTTCATTGCCAAAAAATCCCTCTTTGTACATCAATGGGAAGACCAACTCAATAAGCTTGTACATCAATGGGAAGACCAAATGCTTTCCCGTTTCAACCATCTTTGTAGCCAAACTTTCAAGGTTTGTGCAAGTAGAAAAAGAAGCATGGTTTCTCACATGGTGAATGTAATTCTCAAGTTGTCCTCTTATGGTTGCATGGTCACCATTAGAAAAATCCGTATGATAAATTGAAGATAAGCGAGCAACCTTGTCCACATCAAACAAGGAGAAAGAGTTCTTTAGACTAAGGCATGAGAAACTCTCTAATACCTCCATAGAAGCTTCACAAAAGTGGTGATCCATCTCAACACATATATTGTCAACGATAACATAGAAGATCTCAACTTTGTAGAAATGAAGGTTAGTGTAAGTCACCCCATCAAGTCTTGAACGACCCGGGACTGGTATTTGTTCATTGATATGCGGAACTGGAATACCCTTCGCCATGCAAAAGTGTTGAACCTCATCAAACTATAGGCCAACCGATCTTTCACATCACTAAATAATTCCATCGCACAATATTTAGATATTTCTTTTGCAAAACATGAGAGCTCATCCACAATGGCGAGAAACGTTATCATAAGCTTTAAAATAAAAAAATGTTGTTCTCCATTTTCTCTATCAAACCCGCCGCTTGGGCCAGGCCATGACTCCATTGAATTCACAGAGAATAAACAGTGTTCCAAACCACATTTGGTGCACACAAAGCAAAGTTGTATAATGTGAACCCCATTTAGTACCCCTGAGCCTAGTTAGACTTGTTTCTTGATTCAAGCCTCTTCCACTAGAAAAACTCACCCATCTCAAGCATATCCACAATATGTTGTTCCCTAAGCACATATCTTCTTTTGCAAGATGGACTTGATGTGTTCACAATCCCGGAGATGTACTCAAAGAAATCATGAATGGATGAACAAGAACTAGCAACGGAGACAAGTGCCAATTGCAAACGATGGGCAAAGCAAGGAACATAGAAGGCATAAGGATTTTCATCTAAGATCTTTTTTTGCAAGCCATTAAATTCACCTATCATATTGGAAGCACCATCATATCCTTACCCTCGTAGCCTATGGATAGATAGCTTGTAACGATCTACAATGCAAAGAAGAGCCTCCTTTAGTGTCTCTAATGTTGTCTCATGGACATGTTATAGAGAAATAAATATATCCACAACCTTGCCTTCATTATTCATATACCTACACCAAAAAAATTGCAAGAAGGTTACATAAAATAGAAGTATGGAACAATAGATAGATTTAATAGCAAGACAACACTACTAATTACTAACCTCAACATCACCGCCATTTTCTCTTTACGGATATATCACATGATTCATCAATAAGAACGGAGAAGTTCTTGTCACCAATTTCTCCCATAATCACCTTGGTGACTTCTTGTGCACAACACTTGGAAATATCCTTTTGGATTTTGTGAGAGATCATCTTGGAATTTCCACCATGGTCATAAGAATTCTTCACTTTTTCATCCTTTTATTTATACCAATCAACCATCTCACGAAAGTTTCCCTTGTTTAATAAACTAAGAGATTCATTATAGCCACGAAATGCCAAACTTGGCCAATGAGAAATCTTGCACAATGCAAGGAAGAAGTCAAACGGATCTTATATAGGATTCCTTGGATGCACGAGCCAAGTTACTAGACACACTTTGCCATTGATTGCGAAAATCATCAAAATGCAACCTTGCCCTATTGTGGTTACTATTTACACCACCAATATTCTCGGGTAAAGCTTTGTAAGTGGCTAAACCCGGTTTTGGTGAATACTTCATTACCAAAACGGTGTGCACTTTCAAGTGGCTTAAAGAGAAAGCAATAGAAACAATGAGCCCTATCATGAGACTCAATATATTCTATCCAATCATACTTATCATACCATGATTTAAAAAAAACCTAGGTCTACTTCCCATTTTCTTAGGAAAGTTCACAATTGGTTGAGTTGGACTCTTGTAAATCCAGATGATATTCATTGATTTGTTTCCTAAGGGCGGGATCACACACTATTTCATCCGGATTAAACACTTCCTCCACTTCATGCTCATTTGCCACATTCGGTTGCGGCGGTGATTGTGGCAAGGTTCTTCTATCAGCCAAAAAACTCCCAATTCCTGAAATTTTGTATGATTTCTTTAGTTTAATTCAAACTGTGGCAGCTTAGCTATTTAGGAACTTACGAACAAATATAATTTAACTCAACTTGAACAAATTCATGATTGAGTGCTTCTAAATTGAATTGAAAACCATGGTAGAATTTCACCTATTTGTCTTCTTGTTGTTGAAGTCGAGGCCGCCGGAGTCCGGGTTGTCGGCACATCGCCTCGCCAATGTTTGCGGATGCCGGTGCCGGATGCAATTGGGCTTGGCCCCTGCTGCTATGTGGGATGCCCCTCTGAGCCTTCTCCATGGACGGAAGCCCCTCCACCTCCCGGATCTCCTTCCTCCATTGCTGGCCTTTAGAAGCAAGGTGGGGAAGAGTGGCGGCCGGGGAAAGCCGCAGGCGAGGCGGCGGCGAGGGTTTCTTTCGTCTACTGGTTGCGTGCCCAGGGTCAGGGATGGGAATAGAGGCATGGATGGGAAAGGGAACAAACGAACCTAGGACTCAACAAGAGGCGTGTTGGGTGTCGCTCTGCTTCTCTGTTGGTCGGTCGCTGCCTGGCCACATCCCAATTCCCAGCCCAACAGGTCAACCCACCAAGTGCACAACCATTTTTTTCCAAACCAATCGCCGATTTTCTAGTTGTTTTACAATTGATTCAACGGTGCGAGCGGCAGCGAAGCCCAGGCACGCGCCCAGGCTATAGGGACGCTATCTCCGCGCGTGGGCCGGAGTCATTGGCGGTATAAAGCACTAGGCGGTACCAATGTCCGATACCCCGATAGAGTTCATTTTGTGTTAAAGTTTAGTTGAAATGTCAGAATTTATCAAAATGACCTATACATAGGAAGAATTGTTAGTGTTTTGTGTTCACATGGATCAATGCCTTCAACAGTTGACTTTGTTTGGTCACTTGACTAATTTTAGATAACTTGATGTTGTTCGGTCAACCTAGATGCCAAGTCTCGGCATACTGGGTTTAACCACTAAATTCATGGTTCCGTTGAGGCCGAGCCATCGGTCGACGCAACCATGGCTCGACGCAACCACCACCCATGGAGGCGGAGTAGATGGATATCTCTCTGGATTTGTTACTTGTTAGGGTTGCGAGGTGAATTTATCGGTGTCACTGAAGTGGTGCCAGCAGCCAAGGCGTCGTCGAGAAATCGCATATACCACAGGTGGTAATACCGTATTTTTTCCATCTTCTCCATTTTATACCGTGTCAAGTTTGAAAGCTCGTTTTGTTAAGTACACAGTAAGACAGAACTTTTACCGCCAATTTAAATGAATAAAAGGTGGTCTGATGCGTTTATACAATCCTTTACTCTGGCATGCGCAGAAAGAAAGTAGGCTGCAGGCAGACATAAGGGGTTTTCCTACTAATGTGGCCAAGGCACCAGAGGGTTCTGTATTTCTAAGTCTGTGTAGTGTGTACCACACTACTAAGTACCAACCGAGCTAGGATTCTAGCCTCCTGACTTGTCATGGCTTTGGAGATCTAGTTAACTTCGCCAGTTTGGTGTATTGTCACAACCAGTTGACTTCAGTCATGGTCAGGATAAACTATTGACGCATTTCATGTTTCCAGAGAGTGATAGATAGACACACGGAGCATACTACATTGCCGGATCTTTCCATGCGCGTGCTCCCTTCATTCTAAATCATAAGATGTTTTAATCATTTCTGAGAGCCATATATCTAGACGTCTTTTACTGTGTAAGTTTAGTGCAAATAGTGAACCTATAAATTAAAAGACGTTTATATACATGTGTTTTAGAAAAATCCTAAAACATCATGTTTTAGAACAGAGGGACCACACTATAGCAGTGATGAAGATTTGTTCAAATTTTTAATTTTGAGTTTAGAAAAACAATAAATTTATTCCGTGGATACACACGCAGCTAATTTTTTAAATAATACTTTTTAAAAATTATTTCCACAAATAATACATGAATTGAAAAAATTGCAATTCTAGCACAGTGTCGGCTTTTGAAATGCCGACCAGAACTCGTCTACTTTTGAAAAGCCGACCTGAACTTGTCTGCTTTTGAAAAGCCGACCTGTCCTGTCTGTATTTGAAATGCCGATGGGTTATACGGGCAGTGTGAAGAATAGGCGGGACTGGTCTGCTTTTGAAAAGCTGATTAGTCATGTCGGCTATTCATATGCCGACATCAGCTAGAATTGCAATTTTTTCAATTCGTGTATTATTTGTAAAAATTATTTAATAAAGTATTATTTTTTAAAAATCCTGTTATGTTTTATTGTCAGTTGCTGTGGATTTTCCTCCATTCGCGTTTCTGCATGATGTGGCCTGAAGAACATTTACTGACATGCACGTACAGGTTTCAGGGTAAGCCGCGTCGGTGCTCGACGTTAGTGCACACACAGACTGTAATCCACACTCTAGGTATAGTGCGTGTTGGTGGTTCGGATGGAACATGATCATGAAGCTCGAGCTCAAACTGGCTCAATAGCACCATCTGTCCTGGAGGGAAGTGTGGGTTTGCGGGAGGCAGGGGGTAGTGCGGCCACCGAAACGAGATCGATGATGATCCAGCTCCGCCCTTAGCGTGTGCTCGCTAGCTATGGCCTGCCGTTGCCGTGCTCTGCCATGGCAGAGCACCAGGGCAGTGCACTGTACACGCGTTGGGTGAAGTCAACTTGTACCTCCTTAGCTGAGCTGAGCTGCAGAAGCTATTCTGATGGAGCCGCGTGTCAATTGCTCAAACATATTTGGTGCCATATCAGCAGAGCCACTATATAGGAACACTGCTGAATTCTGACGGTTTGACAAGGAACAACGCGTCTTGCTTTGTATACCAGAGAGAGAGAGAGAGACCAATGTTCCGTTTTACAGCCCGTGCACACCGAATCCATCCTAGAGCACTTCTTGTACGAGCGAGCACGTCGTACTGGCTAGTGGCTAGGCTACGCTGGCTGATTATCTTCTTTCTATATATGCAGTAACATCCCAACATCAATCAATTTTCTATGTATGTATGTATGCCCCTTTTTTACGGACGATTGTCGTCTTCGACGGCGGGGGAGGAGGAGGAGGTCCTGGTGGTGAGGGAGGGCCTCATCTTGACGATCTGCTCGTCGTCGGACACGCCCATCCTCTTGGCCGACATGCCGGCCTCGAAGAAGCGCCGCACCGCGTTCCTCATGTAGGCGGTGCCCTCCCTCACGTTCATCTTGTCCCTGATCCTCTCCTGCAGGCTGCTCAGCTGGTGGTCGCCGTTCAGCACCGACGCCAGCTGCACGATCTCCTGCTGGAACGAGCTCAGCTTCGCCTCCTCGTTCGCCTCCGTCTGCCGGATCCTTGTGGGCATCGGCAGTTGCTCTGCGTGGATACATTACACGGATAATTGTAAATACTCAGAGCAGTATGTAAACACGTAGCAAATAGAATGTCCTACGGAGTATTACTGAACTTGACAGGTTAAGATGGAGACATGGGCAGTTACACGTACCAGGGCAATCTGTCCTTGGTTCAGTTCTTGTTTGCACAACTCCTTCGAATGTCCCAGCCCATGCGTCTCTTTTCGTCAGGAAATCTTGTGGCAGATTGAACAGTTTTTTCACAGTTGCGGGGATCGACGAATGCTCGTACTGCGACGTCGGGGTTGGACCATTTGCACCGTGCACAACTGAAATGACAAAATTCCGAAAAATGTTGTCAGATAGATCTGTTTTGCTGAGGTTAATTAACCAAGAAGTGTTCACTAACCTGTCCCTTTCTCAATCCACGGGGAGATCATGATGGCCGGGACGCGCACGCCCAACCTGTTGAACGTGAAGTTATACGGCGCCGGGCCAACAATGTCGTCGGGGCTCGGCACACCGTCGACGGGCGTGGGCACATGGTCAAAGAACCCGCCGTGCTCGTCGTAGGTGATGATCAAGAGCGTCTCGTTCCACTGGGGGCTGGCGCGGAGCGTCTCGTAGATCTCCTTGATGAACATCTGGCCCTGGTAGACGTCGTGCGAAGGGTGGTCGTCGTTGGCCGGGTGGCTCTTGGAGTCCATGTAGTGCTGCTCGATGACGGCGTAGTTGGGGAGGGAGCCGCGGCGTGCGTGGTCTCGGAACGAGTTGTGGAAGGGGTGGAAGTCCAGGAGGTACTTGAGCTTGCGCAGGTTGCGGTAGAAGAGCACGGCCGGCACGTCCTGGAAGTAGACGCCGAAGGAGAGGCCCGCGTCGTGGATGTTGTCGAAGATCGTCCTCTGCGGGTACCCCATAGCAAGCAACCTGCATTACACAATCGGAAGTTTTTTCAGTGCCGTAGATTGTCAGAAATGAACATTTACCCACTGAATTCTTAAGTTTCAGACGGTTGCTGGACTTCATTTTGCTATAATTGCAGGTTTACTTTTTTTTAGGGAAAATTGCAGTTTTCCTATATGGACTGAGTCTAGATGTCCATACTGGGGTTTAATAGGGCCCAATAGAACTGCCGACTGGCTTTGTTTGGGCCGAAACTGCTCTGGTCCACCTGCTAAGAAAACTGCTCCGCCGTGCAACATCGCGTGGATATCGAGACTGTGTGCCCCCATTTTTATCCTGAGGCGCGTTAAATGTACCGACACGATTCATGGGAGGTCGCATGGCCGCGCTCCTGTCAATCTGTCATGAAGAAACCATATCCGAGTCCTGACACGGTTTCAACTCTCAGGCTCCACGACCGAAAGGTTCCACTAACACTGACAGGGATACCAGTCAAACCCGTGGTCCCACAGTTCAGCGAGGCAGGACAGCCCTCGAGGTCGCGTGCCGTGCGTACAGCGACCTCGCATCGCATCAGTTCACATGGATGACTGATCGTGCCCACCTCCAGTGATTAGTTAGTTATAATCATACCACTAGTACTACTCCTACTAGCTCTAATAAAAAATTAGTAGTATAATTAAAGGGTTTAGCAGCATGCGAAGCATCCGACAGTGCTAATCCGGAGCGTGAGCGAAAGCAAAAGAGGCAAAAAAAAAAGCAGCGCGTGGCCCATATAGATCTCGCGACAGCAGAAGAGGGCTAATCGCAGCCAGACATGTGTCCGTGTACTACTCCTCCTGACGAATCAATGTCATTTTGTTGTTCCCGGAGTAGTACTACTGGCTAGTGTGGCAGTGTGCTCCCCACAGTGATGATGTATCACATTATTAGTAGACACTGAAATGTCAAGGTAAAGCTCTTTTTGCAACAAGTGCTAGTGCTGCTACTACTCTACTCTACAAAGAAAAGGAAAGACAGAGAGCCATATAGAATGCAGGTCTGAAGAGTGGAGTAGCTTTGTCTGAATTTCGCCATCTTTGTGCAAGCTAGTTTTAAAGTTAGGAAGTTCGTTGAACGGCCGTGTGACTACCAATTAAATGTTTGCTAGTACCCACTACTGAGTACACATGCAGGATGGCTGATCAGTTTGGTACTGTCTGAAAACATACTTGTCTTTCAGAGTCCGGACACAGGAGAGAACAGCCGAAAAGGGCAGTGTACCCTGCGTGCACTGAATACTCTGTTCTCTGTCCCGGCTAGAAAAAACCCGGCCAGGCGGCCACTCTGCTCTACACTAGAGTCAGCATAATCTAACCTTGTTCCGACAGCAGAGTAGCTCTGGGCGTGCATGTTCCCACGTAATTTTGACCAAATTGTTTTTGGTACTCCTCTACTGATGTAAAACGGATGATTAAAGACCAAGCTCTACACTAAGCGTCACCACAATCTGGCTGCTTCTCGGCAACAGAGTAGGTATAGATGTACTACCTAGTTTTCGCCCAGAAAAAGTATCAGCGTACTGTACGTCTTTAAACGTCTGGTCAATTTGGTCACATAAGTGCATTCCAAATGAATATTGGAAATGAGTAGGTAATTGGTGTCCGTATTCGCTCCTGCTAATACGCTACTCCACTCCTAAGATACCATTACTAGCATGATCACGACATTCTTCTTCGCATCTAGCGCAAGGCAAAATCCCCAACAACCCACCCTCAATAAATCTTTGGCGACCAACCCACCTCTCTCTCAAACGCAATACAGGCTGGCTTTTTTCGCGGCGGAATCGCATCCACCACGCCCTGACCACGCAAAGAATCAAGGCGCATTTGGGTACGATGATGAAACGGATCATCATCACCAGAAATTAAATCCGCGGCGCGCGGGATTAAAGGGCGCGTTTGTTTGGTTAATCATCATCGGTCATAAAAACACAGCAATGCACGAGGGAGGATGGATGTATGACAGTACGTACTCTGGGTTGTTGCTGGTGGCGCCGCCGGATGTGCCGGAGTGGACGAAGAGGCGGTTGGGCTGCGTGGACGACGGCACGGACGCGAACCACCGGTCGCACACCGCGAACTGCGACACCAGCTCCCGGTACACGGCCACGCTGTCGGGCGCGAACCCGTTCATCACGGCGTCCGTCATGTTCCCGCCGCCGATGGAGGTGGCCTGCTGCGCGAACCCGTTCATCTTCGCCGGCCCCGACGCGTCGTCCGACCCGAAGATCTGCTGCCGGATCTCCTGGTACGAGTGGCCCGGGTCCGGGTCCACGAACTGCGCGCCGTCCCCGAAGTAGACGCGCCCCGACGACGGGTCCGACGTGTTGGCCGGGTTCCACTCCGCCCCCGTCACGCCGTCGATCGCCGGGTTCAGCCGCTTCATCCAACCCAGCATGTGGTCGAAGGACCGGTTCTCCATCACCACCACCACCACCGTCTTGATCGGACCGCTCATCCCCGCACGCGCCACGCCGCCGGACGCCAAGAGGAGGAGCAGGGCCAACGTCGCGGCGGCCAGGAGCCGGTGGCCGCGCGTGGGAACCGCCATTGTGTTGATTGATTGGTCTCTCTGTGTGTGGGCAGTGGTGGAGGATTTTGGGGGAGCTCGTGAGTGAGATGGGACCCCGGCAGGCAGGAAGGCAGGCTCCGTTGTGGGGGGTGGTGGCTCTTTGTCCTTTTTATCGTGGACGACGGTGGTGGACGGGGTCGACTACGACTACGTGCCACACCATACTATGGTCTATGGGCAGTTTGCTACGGCCATGACCGCACGGCAGCGGTGATGATGATACCACAATTAATAATTTTCTTTAATTGATTTTCTGTCTTATATCTTGCAAGGGGTTGTATATCTTCCGCAGCCAGCAGATATATATCCCGCAATTAAATGATTATATTTAGGCAACTAATGAATTCGGCTTTATCCTCACCGAGCGAAATCACCGTTGTGGACCCAACCTAACCTATATGACCAAAATATGGACAGTCAGTTTAACAAAATTTGAAGATTCATACTCCTCCGTCGAAATAACTGATTTAGTTTCGTCAGATTTAAATATATCTAGATGTATTTTCATGTATAAATAAATTTAAATCTGAATAAACTCAAGTTAGTTATTTTTAGATGAAATGAGTACGAAAAATATACTACTCCGATCTATATACATCTAAATTTAGTAAAATCTAAGTGCATTAATCTGGACGGGCTCGACTACCTGCCATACACCGTAACCATACTATAGGCAGTTTGCTACGGCCATGACCGCACGGCAGCGGTGATGATGATAGTACAATTAATCTTCTTAATTGATTTCCCTCTTAGTATCTAGCAACGGGTCAAATATAATCAGTGTGGTATATCTTCGGCAGCCTGTATATCGTGCAATTAAATGATTATATTTAGGCAACTAATGAATTCAGCTTTACCCTCACCCAGCAAAAATACCGTCGTGGACGACGGTGGTGGAGGGGGTCGACTACGTGCCAGACCATACCGGCAGTTTGCTACGGCCATGACCGCACGGCAGCGGTGATGATGATACCACAATTAATAATTTTCTTTAATTGATTTCCCTCCTATCTAGCAACAGGTCAAATGTTATCATTGTGGCATATCTTCGGCAGCCTGTGGATATATAAATATCGTGCAATTAAATGATTATATTTAGGAAACTAATGAATTCAGCTTTATTCTCACCCTGCGACAATACCCTTGTGGACCCAGCCTGACCTATATGACCAAAATCTAGACGGTTAGTTTAACAAATTTTGAAGATTCTATCTAAAAAAACAAATTTTGAAGACTCATACGAAAAATATACTCCTTACTATCCAAATTAATGACTTAGATTTGTATAGATTCAGATATATTTGACACTTAAATATGATTAGATACATCTAAATCTCCTTAAATCTAATACTATAGGCAGTGTGCTACGGTCATGACCGCACGGCAGCGGTGATGATGATACCACAATTAATCTTCTTTAATTGATTTCCCTGGCAACGGGTCAAATGTAATCATTGTGATATATCTTCGACAGCCTGTGGATATATAAATATCGTGCAATTAAATGATTATATTTAGGCAACTAATGAATTCAGATTTATCCTCACCGTGCCAAAATACCCTTGTGGACCCAGCGTGGCCTACGACCAAAATCTGGACAGCTAGTTCATCAATTATGGAGATTGATACGAAAAATATAAATACTCATCCGTCAGCTTTGCATATATTTACATTAATCCAAACAATAAAACACGTCTATGTACATATGAATCTAAAAAAACCAAGTCACTTATTTTGTAACAAGGGCACTATTAGAGCAAACTAATGTACCATTTTTAGAACTTACAAAAAAATGTATTTCTAAGGTTTGCAAAACTTTGAAAATCTCGGCAAATATATATGACGCTGAAACTGGCATATGTTAATTCTGTAGATAATATTACAAGCTACTAAATTTCATAAAAGTATAGAGTTCCAAACTTAGTTGTGGCACTCCCACTTTTTTTAAGTAACTAGGTGTTTTAAAAATAGGTAAAGGTTCCAAAAATCCGCTCTACCAAACCGCGAAGTGCCTATTATTCAAACCACAAAGGATCCATCTTTCATCGTCCAATCTTCTCGATCGAACATATTGATATCAGCCATGGCCATTCACGATACACGAAGATCAACCACTTTGTGCCCGAGATCACTATATAATCAAAAACCAGACTTCCAAGATCCATCTCACTCATAAACTTTAGAATGTAGAGGATACCAACAGAGAGGCGCTATCGAATTGATATTGCTATGATATTTAGAACAAGTCCAGTTACATTCTAAAATCCAATCTATTTGACTGATATATTTTCCTCTAGCTTTGTGACATTTTCTTGGTTTTGCATTGTAAATGCTTCCAAATTAGCCCCTTCTATGATGAAATTTGCATGCGGACTCTTTCTTAGATTATTGCCAAATTTATCATTCGTTTTGCAATGAACATGGTTGTGTTGGACATGTGTATGTTGGATTTCTTTTGACACTTGTGTATTGGCCAAGTCTAGCACTCCATGTGGTGCAAAAGACCCTTGCATTGAGGTTAATCGGTCACCAAAGTTGTCTCTATGCTCACATATGTGTGGCGCATGAGACTCAGGCTGGCCAAACCTTCTTAATAATAGCCGTAATTGATTTGGTAACGTCTCAAATCTTTTCATTTATTACATTTGTTAATTGCTTTTATCGAAACTTTCTATATATGAGATATTCCACTTTTGCAATGTACAAAGCTATGGAAGGAGATCAATTAAGTAATGGAATAAAGGGAGAAAATCATATGTATAATAAGGGGTGGCCTTGGGCTTCCCATACCTTCCTTGTGGGGGAGGTGCGCCATAGGGTTGGCGACATCCAAAGAGAGGCTATGGCTACCACCTTGCCCTCTCCCAAGTTGGCCTCCTTCGTCCACCTATATAAAGACCCCATTGGGTTGCACCTAAACACACAAGTTTTCCTCTCCATAAGGTAGAACCCTCTATCTCTCTATCCCGCCCCACCCCCACAGAGAATTCTTGACATACATGCGTTGAGAGGCTGGAGATCGATAACCCACAAGTGTAGGGGATCAATTGTAGTACCTTTCGAATAGAAAAGGTTGTCGAACCCATGGGTAGTTGAAGGTATTAGCTAGATAATTCAACAAGTAAATGAAAAATATGGAAAGATACACAGTTTGATATCATGCCTATTATTTTGTAAATATTGTTAGTTTATTATAAGTTTGATCACACTTTACACAATTTGAGTTTAGAAAAATGCAAAATGACTATATTTTTGTACACCTTTTTCAACACATTATTAATTATCTTTCGCGAAACACACATTATTACGAATTAACCACCGTAGTAGCACATCGCTAGTTTGAACCACCGCTTACATATTTGAACTCTTACGATCGAGTCGATATCCTAGTGGGGATAGATTGAATCGTCGTCATGAATTGATTCATGTTTGGTAAGGTGTCAGGGGGGCGGCGGTAGGAACGACGATCTATCGTACCTAGGAAGAACGGTGGCGCATACGGACGACGACGCTGTAGCTTTACTTAACTTGATCGACGCTCGTGAGTAGTGCGACGTGTTCTCCTCCTTGGGGCGAGTGTGAACATGTGCTCGCCGCACGGTACAGACAAAACGAAACGAGGCATGCACATGCACCCATGCATTCGTGCATGCAAGCATGCAGTCTGTGCACTGGGGTTACATCCTCTGGCTCGCACCTTCGTCAGTGTAGATCTCGGTGGTCGCCGTATCATTACAAAAATGTACGACACTGTTCGTTTTACTAACAGTGGCCGTATACTGTATATACTAGACCGGCCCATGCACGGTCGTAATATCACCCTCGTGGTAAAGCGCTCGACATGGAGAGTCCTGCATGGTGAGATGCGTATGTATATTGGTTCACTACGCGCGAGTGCTCGAATCAGGGGCGGAGGACTTGATTGTGGCGCTTCTAGACCTAATTAGTGTTTTTAAGTGGTATGTCTAGGTTCCCTCGTGTCTTCTCTTTTCATCTGTTTTATCTTTCATAAACTAATTCTGAAGTAATATTTGACAGGTCAAGTCTATATATTAATAAATTTGTAGTGAACTATTGTCTTAAGTTCCGTTTAATTACAGAGGTAATTTTTATTTTAGTTATGTACGGACAGACAAGCATATTATAGTTACTATGCAAATATTGATTATGAGCATATTTAGTAAAAAAGTATTATAATGCTATTAGTTTCGTCGCACCAAAAAATATTTTTGTCCTGAACACTGGCTCGAATTACAGGTGTGAGTATGTACTAGCTTAGCCGATACATACAAGTCGTAAGGTGTATGGGACTAGGAGTATGTGTAGTAGGACAGTGTGTACAGGTTAAAGGAGTCAGGATACGCGCATAAATGGAAGATTCCTAGCGTGTGTGGGCGCGCGTCGCTACGGGAATAACCAAATACACCGACGGCCTTTTTATACGCCGATAGCAAAATATCTAGACTGTCGGTGTAGCTTGACGGGTCGTCGGTCCAGTTTTGTCGTCGACGTAGAATAAATAGGCCGACGGCTGCTGTCGGCGTAAACATGAAAATATATCAAAATTTGCAGAAAAATAAGATATATTTATATAAACTCAAATATTATATATTTTTATTTAAAAAAATACATAAAAATACAAATATTTTTGTATAACATGTTTTTTATTTTCCGAGTGCAAAAAACGGGGTGTTTTGTGAAGCAACCACCAATAGAAATTTTCAAAATGATAATACACTATACCATATTGAATGCACAATTTTCCAACCTGGAAATCTCGAACCTTTCCGTTCACCTCTCGTGAAAAAAAAACAAATTCCTGCCGAATCGGCAGGAAATGAGTTAGATTTAAACTACAAATACATGAATTCATCAGATATCTAATGCAAATTTAGTGAGGCTCAACCCCGAGCTAAGAATCTTCATGCCCCTCGATTTAGAAAGTTTGACGATAGTTTGAAATGGGCATAAAAAATTCAAAAACGATCGAAACAATGCAAAACCTTCGCGTGATGTCATATTATATGACATAGTTGCATGGAAAAATATCAGCCTTGGTATATTCATTGAGTCTCAAAAAAAACTTAACAAAATGACCTATCTCAATCGAGGTTTTCTGGATTTCAGGTCAAATGACCAGTGTTATTGCTAGAATCGTGGTATAGTTTGCGATAATATGTCCATATTGTGCACACATGTATATCATTGGATGGTGAACAATGTTGCAGGAGGAAGTTTTCCTTTTCGTCCCACCGAAAAGCCATTTTTCATTTTCCGAGTGCAAAAAACGGGGTGTTTTTGTGAAGCAACCACTAAATAAAAGTTTAAAAATGATAATAACACATTTTTCAAAAATACTAGACCATATTGAATAGACAATTTCCCAACCTGGATATCTCAAACCTTTCCGTCCATCCCTCATGAAAAAGACAAATTCCTAACGAATCGGTATGAAATGAGTTACATTTGAACTACAAGTACATGATATGATGCTCATTATTTTTTTTAAATTATTTTTAGATTCAAAATATGCTATTTCATCAGAGATCTAATGCAAGTTTAGTGAGTGTCAACCCCGAGCTAAGAACCTTCATGCCCCTCGATTTAATTTTTTTTACGATAGTTTGAAATGGGCATAAAAAATTCAAAAACAATCGAAACAATTCAAAACCATCGCGTCGTGTCATATTATATGACATAGTTGCATGGAAAAATACCAGATTTGGTATATTCATTGAGTCTCAAAAAAACCTTCACAAAATGGCCTATCTCAATCGAGGTTTTCCGGATTTTAGATCAAATGACCAATGTTATTGCTAGAATCGCGGTATAGTTTGCGATAATGTGTCCATATTGTACACGCATGTGTATCATGGGATGGTAAACAATGTTGCAGGAGGAAATTTTCCTTTTCGTCGCAACGAAAAGCCATTTTTCATTTTCCGAGTGCAAAAAACGGGGTGTTTTATGAAGCAACCACCAAATAAAAGTTTCAAAATGATAATAACTCATTTTTCAAAAATACTAGACCATATTGAATGGACATTTTCCCAACCTGGGTATCTCAAACCGTCCCGTTCATTCCTCGTGAAAAAGACAAATTCCTGCCAAATCGGTAGGAAATGAGTTAGATTTGAACTACAGGTACATGATATGATGCTCATGATTTTTTAAAAAAATCATTTTTAGATTCACAATATGCTATTTCATCAGAGATCTAATGCAAGTTTAGTGAGGCTCAACCCCAAGCTAAAAATCTTCATGCCCCTCGATTTAGAAAGTTTGACGATAGTTTGAAATGGGCATAAAAAATTCAAAAACGATCGAAACAATGCAAAAACTTAGTGTGGTGTCATATTATATGACATAGTTGCATGGAAAAATACCAGACTTGGTATATTCATTGAGTCTCAAGAAAACCTTCATAAAATGACCTATCTCAATCGAGGTTTTCTGGATTTCAGGTCAAATGACCAATGTTATTGCTAGAATCGCGCTATATTTTGCGATAATGTGTCCATATTGTGCACGCATGTGTATCATGTAATGGTGAACAATTTTGCCGGAGGAAGTTTTCATTTTCATCGCACCGAAAAGCCATTTTTCATTTTCCGAGTGCAAAAAACAGGGTGTTTTTGTGAAGCAACCACCAAATGGCGAATTCAAAATGCTACCACCCTATTTTTCAAAAATACGTTACCACCTTATATGGACAATGTTTCAACCGGGGATATCAAACCTTTCCATCCATCCCTGGTGAAAAAGACAAATTCCTGCCGAATCGACAGGGAGTGGGTCTGATTTGAACTACATGTTGAAGGGAATATGCCCTGAGAGGAAAAAATAAAGTGTTTATTATGTATATTCCAAGTATATGATAGATATTTATTTTGCATGCTATAATTGTATTAATATGGAAACGTTAATACATGTGTGTTTAATAAACAAATAGAAAGTTCCTAGTTATGCCTCTCTCATAAACTAGCTCGTTGATTAACAAGATGATCAAGGTTTCCTGATCATGGACATTGGATGTTGTTAATAACGAGGTCACAACATTAGTGTAATGGTGTGATGAACATTCATCCGAAGTATAGCATTACGATCAAATACATTGAGTTTATATTGTTATAACATCATATAAAGTGATCCTAATCCTTAGACCATGAGATCATGTTAATCACTAACACCGGAAGAGTTTCTTGATAACATCAAACTTCACACCGTAACAGGGTGATTATAAAGATGGTTTCATTACTACTAAAGTGTTATGTTGAGACCCATGTATTAAGAGTGGAATTTGTTCATCTCGATGACAAATAGATATGCTCTGGGCCCTCTCGGTGATATCACATTGATTAGCTTGCAAGCAAGTGATTTGATCACTAGAATGTTATATCACAAGAACGAGAAAAGAGTAAATGTTAGTAACGAGATCAAACTAGGTATGGAGATACCGATGATCGAATCTCGGACATGTAATATATCATGAAACAAAAGGATTAAGATACTAGCGTAAAAGGTTCTCTCGATCACAAGAAAGTCACTGCTGAATGTGTGGGAGTCAGTATGGACCTCCAGGTCCCGCTTCTGATTATTGATCTGAGAGGGGTCTCGATCATGTCTGCATTATTCGTGAACTGTTGGGTGACACACTTAAGAGACACCGACATCTATCTAGAGCAAAAGTTTCATGCCGGAAAGAATAACAAGCGCAGGAATTTATTTCACTAGATACTGAAACAGGTTTTCGGGTGAAATTGCAGAAAGTTTTTTTCCATGTGAAATGAAATACTAGCAAGGGGTTATATGTGAATGTCTGTCATTAAAGTAATTGACAAAATTCTGAATAAATAAAAGGAGTTTTATTTAATGAGAGATTGCATTAAATTTGGTGGAAATTTAATGGGAATTTGAGTGGGTTTTTGAGTGGAGGGAATTGAAAGGCATTTGAGTGAGTGGACTGCCCGCCCACACCCTGCTCCGGCTTCGCGCTTGGAGCCGTTGAAATGCATTGTCCAGGTATGCGACATATGCAGGGTGTCCGCAGCTCCATCCGATGTACCAGAAGTCGGAAGGACTTGAGATTTGATTGCGTCGCTTCGTGAGCGATGACCAAGGGTGATAGTTCGATGCCCCAGGGCCACCCGTCCTGTGGCCTCTGGATTATTCGGGATCTTTGTTGGGTGCCGTTGGCGACCATCACTTGGTGCTCCCGAAGTAATGGCTCACCGTCGAGCGTCATGAACTCGCCGTAGGCTAGCACGGTATTGAGGTACCTCTGCTTTGTTGGTGTCGATTACCTCGAGGTAGTAAATTGGCTGGACCCGTGGGTCTTGCCTTCTTGGTCGTTCGACCACGAGTGCAGTCTTGACCACCGATGTGTGGCTGCTATGCAGTGATGGGGCTCGCGCTCCTTTGGCGTGACCAAACGGGCAAGGTGGAGAGGCGCTTGAGGCTTTCGAATCGTCGTTGGCTTACGGTGTCGGTCGAACTTGCTACGCGACGCAATTTGGTAGAATGGTAGGGCCTTCTCCCATACGGCCGATGAACACCTTAGCGCCGCTACTCGTCCTGCGAGCTGCTGGACGCCCTTGAGGTTTTTCGGCTTCTCCATCGTCATGATGGCTTTGATTTTCTTCGGGTTCGCCTCGATCCCTCGTTGAGAGATGAAGTACCCGAGGAGCTGACCTGATGGGACGGCGAAGGCGCACTTTTCAGGATTGAGCTTGATCCTGTAGCGATCAAGGTTGTCGAACGTCTCGCGGAGATCGTCGATAAGTGTCCTTGCCTCCCTGGTTTTTATTACTATGTCGTCAACATAGACTTGGACGTCGCGACCGATCTGGTCCTTGAGGCAGGCCTGCATGCATCGCTGGTACGTGGCACCCGCGTTCTTTAGCCCGAAGGGCATTGTGTTGTAACAGAATACTCTGAACGGTGTGATAAACGCCGTTTTCTCCTGATCTTCGACCTTGAGCCGAATCTGGTTATCGCCTGAGTAGGCGTCGAGGAAGGAGAGTTTCGCAACTGCGGTCGAATCGATGATCCGGTCGATCCGTGGAAGAGGAAGTGGTCCTTTGGGCAATGCTTATTTAGTGACGTGAAGTCCACGCACATCCGCAGGATGTCCGTGTCCTTCTTGGGACCATCACCGTGTTTGCAAGACACTCGCTTTCTTTGATTTCCACGATGGCGTCGCATCGAGTAGTCTATTGATTTCCTTGCCGATAGCTTGGCTCATGGCTCGATAGTCTTGGATGGACCTTGGCCCGGCTTGGTGTCCGGAAAGACATTGAGTGCGTGCTCGGCGAATTCACAGGAACTCTGGCATGTCGCAGGACACCGTAAGATTTCCAGCGCTCACGGAGGAATTCGACGGCGCGCCTTCTATCTTGATCTTGAGGTCATTGGCGATCAAGGCCGTCTTGGAGGCATCCGTCGGATGGACTGTACTTTCTTGGTGTTGGCGGTGGAGTCGAAGGACATGTCGGTGCGTTACGCCTTGTGACTGGGGTACCCCATTGTCCGTCACCTCATGAAGCCTTACAAGCTCGTCTTGCATGCCGAAGACCGAGAGATTTTGTTGAAATCCCATCGCATTGGTCCGATTGGGTGAAGCTCCGTGGATGACGCCTTGGTCCTAGCATCTTGAGTAGTAGGTATGCGTGTGGGACGGGCCAGAACCTTGCGAATGCTACGCCCGGGATGGCGTGGTATTGTGACGCCAGTCCACCACTTCAATTCGAGTCGCTCTGCCGAAAGTTGTCCGGCTTCAAGATGACGTCGAGCCCTATTTTTCCTGGGGAATATGCCCTTTCACAGGACAATGCCGTGGAACATTGTGTTCGATTGTTCCAGTGCATTGCGGGATCCGCATAGCTGCTAGGGTGTTCGAACATTAGGTTGATGCCGCTACCGCCGTCCATGAAGGCGACTCATCTCAAGCCTCCGATCTGCGACTCTAGCATCGAGGCATGACTTGGGCGAGGATCGGCAAGGGTGATCCGCGAGTGAATGTGATGCAGGACTCGATCCGAGGTACTCGAGGATTGCGGTGAGTTGCCGACCAAGTTGATTTGTCGGGTGATTTTCTTACGCACCTGTTTGTGGGCGTCCCTTCGGATCATATTTAGTGCTCCCTTTGGTGGGGGTATCCGACCCGGCGTTGTTATCTTGATGCTGGTTGGTTTGGGCCTCAATAGGTGGCGGTGGAGGAGCTCCGTGCTATTTCTCTGGCGGTGCGTTTCGAACGCAGGGTTGGGGCTTGTTGCCTCATCTGCACCATGCTTTATGAGTTCGAACTCGGCGGTCCTTGAGCATGTGGTAGCTTTCTTTTGCCATTTTGTTTGTCGATGTAGAAGTGGATGGTGCATGGACCCAAAAGTTTGTCGAATCTTGAGGGTCCGTTCATGTCAGCGTTACACGATGCTTGGTCATCGTATCCGCCACGGAAATTTCCTCCGCGGTATCCTCCGCTGTTGCGGCTGTTGTCGTTGCGGCGGTCGGCGTAGCCAGCCGCGACCATGTCGGGTCCGTCGCGGTCTTCGTAGACACGCGATCTCCTCTTGCTGCAGCGTTCTCGCCTTCGGCCATAGTCGTCCTCTTCATCTGATTGCACTCGCTGGATGCAATCTTCGCCATCTGCCCAACTGTTGGCAATTTCCATGAGGTGGTCGAGTGTCTTGGGCTTGACACGCCCAAGTTCTTCCTTGAAATCTTGGCGTTTTACGCCGTCTCTGAATGCGTCGATGGCCCTCTCCTCGGAGATATGTGCTGCAGAGTTCTTGGTGGTAGACCAGCGTAATATGTACGAGCGAATAGATTCCCCCGTTCTCTGAGTGCAGGCTCGCAACTCTTCGATTGAGGCGGGCCTCTTCTTTGGCCCTTGAAATTTCGATGAAGGTATGGCTAGCTCCTCCCAACCGGATGGATCTCGATGATAGGTCTTGAGCGGACCCGTGCAGCGTCTGTCACCGCAATGGAAGGCATTGTATGGCGTTTCTTTGTTACCGCCGTGCAACTTGATGGATGAGATGATCGCCGAGCCAAGATTTTGGATCTTGCGTGCGTTGAACTTGAGTATCCGAAGGAAGCTTGAAATTGCATGGCATCTGTTCCCCGACAGATCTGCTGAAGCATCGAGCTCCACGAGTTCTCCTTCATCTTCATCCATCTCGGACTCGGACGAGCATGCGTTGGCTAGCGCTTTGTCGATTTCTTGTGTAAGCGCGTCTGGCGTCGTAGTCGCGTTTATGGCGATCAAGCTCTTCTTCCTTCGAGGAAGGTCGTCCTCCTCCTCTTCGGATGAAGGGTGGGGCTCGATCGCGCGACCGAGCTTTCTTCTTCGGCTCCGCAGAGCGTCTTCGTGGCGCAGCTCCGCGAGTCCGAGTCCGTGAGTGCGTACTTATGCATGGCTCTTTGGGTCCCCTTCCGGAGGTTGGTGGGCGAGATCTGTGATGGCTGCCATGATCGCAGCTTGCGGTGTCTTCGGGATGATGTTGCGTCGGCATCCATATCCATGAACGATGTGTGGAGTTCGGGTGACATCACGCGTTCCTTGGGATCCATGTTCTCCACCGCGGCGGTGCTTGTTTCCTGGTTTCCATTCGTGCTGAGCCGGGTGCCATGGCGGAGGCGAGAGCGTATGTGGCCCGGACTCGGAGGCTGCTTGCTTGCGTTTGTCGAGCGTCTCCTGCATCTTGACTTGCTTCTTGTGCTCCTCGATGAGGAGGTAGTGGTATGCCATCAGTAGGTCACGTGGGGAGTCCACAGGTAGTACTATGTCGCCTGCGACGACACGGCGTGCCTAGACCCATCCTTATTTGCTAAGTTGGATGACGTGGCCGTTGTTTTCCCCTTCGGGTGGGGGGGCTATACATTCGCCCGTTTCGCCGTTTCTATCCTGCGGGTTCGGGTTCGTGTTGGCGGCGGGTTAGGCGTTGTTGCTCTGGATGACTGCGGCGCATTGGTAGCGCTTCGTAGATCGGTTATTCGCCGCGGCTTGAGATCCGAACCGTAGGTCCCTTCATCCGGCGGATCGCCTGAATCGGAGTTGCAGCTGCTGTTGTAGAAATCATATGTCGATGGTGATGTGCGTATACGAGGTGTAAACCTGAGGCGGGCTCGATCGATGGCACGCACCTTCAGAAGGCGGGCGTGCGGTTGTCCCACAGGCGAAGCTCGAACAAAATTTCGAGTCCGTCGCCTACGGGCTCGAAATCCTTCATGGTGGCCGGCGAGTGCGCGGTGAAGTCGAAAGTGCCGAAGAGGAGGTGATTCTCCGTCAATGCCCATTGTTATGGACTTGGGTTTTGGAGAAGATGGGGATGCTGGAGATCGTGGCACGGTTAACAGGCAAGCAACCAGGGGACACGAGATTTACCCAGTTGAGCCCCGGAGGAAAACCCTACTCGCTTGTATGCTCTTGATTACTGGCGGAACCGAAGGTTCTGGTCGTGGATTCGATCGGCATGGAGGTGTATGCGAAAGTATGAGTCGAGAGATCTAGGGCGTGCCTCCGGCCTTTATATAGACTTAGGCGGTCTGGCATAGTCCTAGTCGATTCTGAGTTCTAGGGTTTTACCCCTTTGAATTTCCTATCTATGCTAGTCTTGTTCTCCAAGGATCCGAAGGCGTCATGGGCCTTGGCCACCCGAAAATCTTCATCGGCCAGCGTATATCTGCTGTGGGCCTTCCTTGGGCTGGACCAGGTATGCTGAAGTCACGTACCCGTAGGGTATAACCATGTCAGTCGTGGAGAATAAATGGATTTTCAAAATAAAAACTAATGTTGATGGTAATGTGACCGTCTATAAAGCCCGACTTGTCGCAAAGGGGTTTCGATAAATTCAAGGAGTTGACTACGATGAGATATTCTCTTCCGTAGCGATGCCAAAGTCAGTTAGGATTATGCTAGAAATTCCTGCATATTTCGATAATGAGATATGGCAGATGGATGTCAAAACCGCATTCCTCAATGGCAATATTGAAGAAGAGTTGTATATGATACAACCAAAGGGTTTTGTCGATCCTAAGGATGCTAAAAAGGTGTGCAATCTTCAGCGATCCATCTATGGACTGAAGCAAGCATCATGAAGTTGGAATCTCCGCTTTGATGAGGTGATCAAAGAGTTTGGATTTGTCCAAACTTATGGAGAGGCTTGTATTTACAAGAAAGTGAGTGGGAGCAATGTGGAATTTCTGATATTATATGTGGATGACATATTATTGATCGAAAATGATATAGATCTTTTAAACAGTGTTAAAAGTTATCTAAACAGCAAATTTTCAATGAAGGACCTAGGTGAAGCATCATACATATTAGGCATAAAGATCTATAGAGATAGATCTAGGCGCCTAATAGGGCTATCGCAAAGTACAAACCTTGATAAGATTTTAAAGAAGTTTAAAATGGACGGAAGTAAGAAGGGGTTCTTACCTATGTTCAAGGCAAGACATTGAGTAAGGCTCAAAGTCCGGCTACGGCGGAAGAAAAAGAGATAATGGACAAAGTCCCCTATGCTTCAGCCATAGGCTCTATAATGTATGCCATGTTATGTACAAGACCGGATGTGGCACATTCTATTAGTTTGACTAGTATATACCTATCAGATCCAGGTTCGGAACACTGGATAGCGGTCAAGAATATTCTTAAGTACTTACGAATAACTAAGGATATGTTTCTTGTGTACGGAGGTGAAGAAGAGCTCGTCGCTAAGTGTTATGTCGATGCTAGCTTTGACACCGATCCGGATGACTCTAAGTCTCAATCCGGATACGTATTTCTCATGAATGGTGGAGCGGTTAGTTGGAGGAGTTCCAAACAACCCGTGGTGGCGGGATCAACAACGGAGGACAAATATGTTACTACTTCGGAAGCGGCTCAGGAAGCGGTTTGGATAAAGGAGTTCATATCCGAACTAGATGTGGTTGTGAGTGCGTTGGACCCGATGGTGATCTATTCTGACAACAATGGTGCCATAGCCAATGCCAAAGAACCAAGGTCTCACAAGAATTCCAAGCATATTAAGCGCCGATTTCACTCCATCCGCGAGCATGTCAAGGATGGAGATATAAATATTTGTAAAGTACACACGGATCTCAATGTAGCAGATCCGTTGACTAAAACTCTCCCTAGAGAAAAACATGATCAACACCAGAACTCTATGGGTGTTAGATTCATCACTATGTAACTAGATTATTGTCTCTAGTGCAAGTGGGAGACTGAAGGGAATATGCCCTGAGAGGTAATGATAAAGTGTTTATTATTTATATTCCAAGTATATGATAGATGTTTATTTTTCATGCTATAATTATATTAATACGGAAACATTAATACATGTGTATTTAATAAACAAATAGAAAGTTCCTAGTTATGCCTCTCTCATAAACTAGCTCATTGATTAACAAGATGATCAAGGTTTCCTGATCATGGACATTGGATATTTTTAATAACGAGGTCACAACATTAGTGTAATGGTGTGATGAACATTCATCCGAAGTATAGCATTACGATCAATGTAGTTGAGTTTATATTGCTATAACATCATACGAAGTGATCCTAATCCTTAAACCATGAGATCATGTCAATCACTAACACCGAATGAGTTTCTTGATAACATCTGTAGGGGTTCGTAGCATGGAAAACAAAAATTTTCTATCGCATACAAACAAACAAGCCAAGATCTATCTACTAGATTGTAGCAACGAGTCGATGGTATAACTTACCCTCGAAGATTCCAAAGCGTTTAACGAGAGCGGATTCTCGTGGGTGATGTAGTCGTACTCTTCCCGATCTCAAGATCGTGTAGACGATCCTTCGATTACTGCGTTCAAGGCGCTCATGATCGGTCACCGTTCGGTACTCGGCGAAGACCTTCCTATCCCTTGTTCCGTGAGGCGGAGGTTGTAGCACTCTCCTCGCGATTAAAAGACAACTGGCGTGGTACAGGAAGTAGGGAGATCCCGAGGCTTCGCCTTAAGCCGGTGCAGTATGGTGGAGCTTATGAGAGAGGCTATTAGTGGTCTAGTAATTAGACACACCAATTAGAAGGCTCTAAACCAATTAGAAGGCTCTAAACCGTGGCTAAAGCAATTAGAAGCTCTAAACCAAAGCGGCTCTAAACCGGAGATCTAGAGTAGAAAGTTATGTGTCTATGGGAGGAGCCCCGCCTCCTTATATGGGAGGGTCCTTGGCGCGCCAGGGGAGGAGTCCCTCCCCAACTCGGCCTAGGGTGGGCGGCCCGAGGAGTCCAACTCCTCCTCCGGTTGGTTCCAACTCCTCTTGCTTGTTTCCCACAGTTTCTTGTTTTGGCGGTTTGACTTTCAAGCTGGACATTTGACTTTTCTGTTTAGGATTCAATTTAATCCTTTATTTGGGACAGCAATAACACTTAGTACATGATGCAATCATTCAATGAGCAATGACACATTCATGTACCCTTCCCCAGTCTTGGGACAATCGAACCTTCTAGAACATTCCGATGAAAACAGGAATCATTCCCGAACTCAAACGGGACTTTCCTTATATGAATCTTATTCTCCGGACCATTCCGGATCACCTCGTGATATCCGGATCCCATCCGAGACTCGAACAACATTCGGTCTCTTTCTCATAATACCATAACTACTCAAACAACGTCGAATCCTTAAGTGTGTCTCCCTACGGTTCGTGAATTATGCGGACATGATCGAGACACTTCTCCGAACAATAACCAATAGAGGAATCTGGAAATTCATATGGCTCCCACATATTTCTACGATTACTTTGCGATCGAATGAACCACTTACATACGATACCAATTTCCCTGTGTCTCACGATATGTTACTTACCTGTGGTTATGATCGTCGGTATCTCTGCATACCTAGTTCAACCTCGTTACTGATAAGTACTCTTTTCTCGTTCCCGTGATATGTGATCCCTTGTGACCAAGTCACATGCTTGCCAGCTAATTGGATGACATTCCACCGAGAGGGCCCAGACTATATCTATCCGTCATGTGGATGGACAAATCCACTCTTGATCCATGTGTTTCAACCAATACTTTCCGAACACTTAATGCCACCTTTATAGCCACCCGATTCGGTGTGGTGTTTGATGTCATCAAAGCATCCATCCGGTAAAGGTGATATGCATGATCTCATGGTCGAAGGAATTAGGTTACTATGTATCGAAAGCATATAGCAATTGAACTAATGAAATGACTTGATCTTTATGCTACGCTTATCTATAGGAGTATGTCCACCATATCATTCTCCTAACGATATGATCTTGTTGTTGATAACATCTCAATGTTCATGATATGGAAACCACAATCATTAATCAACCAACAAGCTAGTGAAGTATAGAGGCTATACTAGGGACTTCAAATTAAGTTTACAAATCACACAAGTATTAATGGTTTCCTTGTTAATACTATTATAGCATGAATGTAAACATTTATCATAAACACAAAGATATAATAATAACTACATTTATTATTGCCTCTAGGGCATATCTCCATGATCTCCCACTTGCACTAGAGTCATCTAATCTAGATTACATGGTAATATACCGAACACCCATGGCGGTTTGGTGTTGGTCATGTTTTGCCCTCGGGAGAGGTTTAGTCAACGGATCCGCCACATTCAGATCTGTGTGTACTTTGCAAATCTTTATATCCCCATCCCGGATATGTTCTCGAATAGCGTGAAAACGACTTGATATCTTGACTTCTTGTGTGACCTTGGTTCTTGCGCATTGGCTATGGCGCCCATGTTATCACGATGAATAGACATTGGGTCCAACACTTGGAACCACACCCGACTCAGTAATGAACTCTTTCATCCATATCACTTCTTGTGAAGCCTCGAAGCGACCATGTATTCCGATTCGTTGAAGATCTCACCACAACGCTTTGCTTTGCACTCCTCCGACTAGCGCTGCACCATTCAAAATAAATACGTATCCGGATTGTGATTTAGAATCATCGGATCGGTGTTCCAACTAACATCGGTGTAACCATTAACAACGAATGTTCATCACCTCCATAAGAAAGAACCATATCCTTAGTTCTTCTCAAGTACTTAAGGATGTTTTGATCATTGTCCAATGATCCACTCTGGATCACTTTGATATCTGCTAGTTAAACTAACGACATATGCAATGTCGGGTCTAGTACATAGCATGGCATACATTAGAGATCCTATGGTGAGGCATAGAGTCTTACTCATCCTTTCTCTATCTTCTGCCGATGTCGGACTTTGAGTTTTACTCAAGGTCGTATTGGGCAACATGGGCAAGAACCCTTTCTTGCTTTCTTCCATTCCAAATCTCTTTAGAACTTTGTCCAAATATGTACTCTGTGACAATGATATTTGGCGTTTCGATCTATCTCTATAAATCTTTATGCCTAATATGTAAGCTTCGCCAAGATCCTTCATTGAAAAACTATTATTCAAATATTCCTTGACACTATTAAGAAGGTCTACATCATTCCCAATCAACAATATGTCATCCACATACAGTATTAAGAATGCTACAGAGCTCCCACTCACTTTCTTGTAAATACAAGATTCTCCATAAGTTTGTATAAAACCAAAACTTTTGATTACCTTATCAAAACGTTGATTCCAACTTCGGGATGCTTGCTTCAATCCATAGATGGACCTTTGAAGTTTGCATACCTTGTTAGCATCTATAGGATCGACAAAACCTTTGGGTTGCATCATATACAACTCTTCATCAATGTCTCCATTGAGGAATCTTTTTTGACATCCATCGCCATATCTCATAATCATAATATGCAGCGATTGCTAACATAATCCTCATGGACTTTAGCTTCGCTTCTGGTGAGAAAGTCTCATCGTAGTCAACTCCTTGAATTTGTCGAAACCCTTTTGCGACAAGTCGAGCTTTATAAACGATAACATTACCATCGACATCTTTTCTTCTTGAAAATCCATTTGTTCTCGACGACCTTCCGCCATCCGTAAGTCCACCAAAGTCCATACTTGGTTTTCGTACATGGATCCAATCTCGGATTTCATGGCTTCTTGCCATTTATTGGAATCTGGGCTCATCATCGCTTCCTCATATGTCTCGGGGTCATCGGTGTTGTCCACCACCATGACATTCATAACGGAATCATACCAACTGGAGTGGTACGAGTTCTCGTTGACCTCCGAGGCTCTGTAGCAACTTCAACGAAGTTTCATGATCATCATCATTAGCTTCCTCCTTATTGGTGCGAGACACCACAGAACTTCTTCCGGTCTTTGCGCTACTCGCAATTCGAGAAGGTTCAACAACCTCGTCGAGTTCTACTTTCCTTCAGTCACTTCTTCGAGAGAAATTCCTTCTCTAGAAAGGATCCATTCTTAACAGCGAATGTTTTGCCTTGGATCTATGATAGAAGGTATACCCAATAGTTTCCTTGGGTATCCTATGAAGACGCATTTTTCCGCTTTGGGTTCAAGCTTGTCATTTGTAACTTCTTTACATAGGCTTCAGATCCCCAAACTTTAAGGAACGACAATTTAGGTTTCTTCCCAAACCATAATTCATACGGTGTCGTTTCAGCGGATTTAGGCGGTGCCCTATTTAAAGTGAATCTGTTTCTAATGCATAACCCCAAAATGATAGCGGTAAATCTGTAAGTGACATCATAGAACGAACCATATCTAAGAGAGTTCGATTACGACGTTCGGACACACCATTACGTTGTGGTGTTCCCGGTGTCAATTGTGAAAGTATTCGCACTTCTTTAAATGCTCAAACTCGTAACTTAGATATTCACCTCCACGATCGAGCGTAGAAATTTAATCTTCTTGTTACGTTGATTCCCTACCTCACTTTGAAACTCCTTAAACTTCTCGAAAGTTTCGGATTTATGTTTCATGAAATAGATATATCCATATCTACTCAAGTCATCCGTGAAGGTAAGAACATAACGATAACCACCGCGCGACGCTACACTCATTGGACCACACACATCTGTATGTATGATTTCCAATAAGTCCGTAGCTCGCTCCATCATACCAGAAAATGGAGTCTTAGTCATTTTCCCATCGGACATGCTTCGCATCTTTCAAGTGATTCAAAATCAAGTGATTCAAGAAGTCCATCGAATGGAGTTTCTTCATACGTTTCACCGATGTGACCAAGACAGCGATGCCACATATAGGTCGAATTATCGCTTGATTTCAAACGTTTAGCCTCAATGTTGTTGATATGTGTATTTCCACCATCGAGATTCAATAAGAATAGACCATCTATCAAAGGTGCATGTGCATAAAACATATTACTCATATAAATAGAACAACCATTATTCTCGATTTAAACAAGTAACCGTCTCTTAATAAACAAGATCCCGATATAATGTTCATGCTCAACGCAGCACCAAATAACAATTATTTAAGTATAAAACTAATCCCGATGGTAGATGAAGGGGTAGCGTGCGACGCGATCACATCAACCTTTGATCCGCTTCCCACGCGCATCGTCACCTCGTTCTTCGCTAGCTTCCGTTTATTCGCAAAGACCTTTGTTTCGAGTTACAAATATGAGCAACCGAACCGAGATCAAATACCGCACTACTACAGTACTAGTGAGATACACATCAATAACATGTATATCGGATATACCTTTCTTCTTGATGTTGCCGTTCTTGATCCGCCAAGTACTTTGGGCAATTCCGCTTCCGTGACCTTCTCCCTTGCGGTAAAAGCACTCGGTTTGTGTTTAGGTCCAGCCTTGGTCTTCTTCGTCGGCGTGGTAGCTTTCTTACCACCCTTCTTGAAGTGTCCCTTTTAGACTTGCCTTTCTTGAATTTGGTGATCTTATTGACCAACAACACTTGGTGCTCTTTCTTGATCTCCACTTGCAGATTTCAACATGGCAAAGAGTTCGCAACGTCTTGTTCATGTTACGCATGTTGTAGTTCATCACAAAGTTCTTGTAACTTGGTGGTAGTGATTGGAGGACACGGTAAATCCCCAAAGCATTAGGAATCACTATACCCAAGCTTTGAAGTTTGTTTGCGTGCCTGGACATCTTAAGCACATGCTCAGCAGAGCTGCCCTCTTCCATCTTGCGGTTAAAGAACTTTTCGAAGCCTCATAGCTTTCAATTGCGCATGAGTCTCAAAAATCAATTTGAGATCCTCGACAATATCATATGGGTCGACTCTTCAAACCTTTTACAAGCTCGAATCTAAACCATACAAGATAGCACTGAACTATGGAGTACCGATTCTTAGAGCGAGGTAAACATTCTTTACTTCATCGGAAGCATCACCGCGGTGGGTCACCAATGGTGCATCCGGCACATAGGTCAAATTACCAATTGTGAGGACAATCCTCAAATTGCGGAACCAATCCGAAGTTGCTTCCATTGTTTTTCAACCTTTCTTTCTCTAGGAGCATTAAAATTGATGGTAGGGGCTGCCATTGATCTACAACATATTTGCAATAGTTTAGACTAAGTTTATGACAAATTGAGTTCAAATTAATTAATGAAATTAAACTAGGTGAACTCCCACTCAAAACAACATCCTCACATTGTTTTAGTGATCACACGAACCAAATCCACTACATCAACACCGATCATCACGAGAGTTGATATAGTTTCAATGGCGAACAATCATCATGTTCATCATATCTACTATACGATTCCTGCTTTACCTTTCGATAATCCGTGTTGAGACCATGTCTGTACATGCTAGGCTCGTCAAGATCAAACCTTAGTTTCTGCATGAGCAAATCTGGCTTGCTCACGTTGTATACACTTGCAGAATCTATCACACCCGATCATCACGTGGTGCTTCGAAACAACAAGCTTTAGCAACGGTGCTAACTAAGGGTGAACACTTTATGATTTGAAATTGATGTGCATGAGGGATCATCTTATAATGCTACCGTAGTCTACTAAGCAATACAAGATGCATAAAGGATTAACATCACATGCAATTCAATATATATGTGATATGATATGGCCTTTCTTCTTCGTGCCTCCGATCTCCATCTTCAAACGAACATGATCTCCATCATCACCGGCATTGCATCAAGGTCAAAGACGCTTCTCCATGGTTGTCGCCCACCGGCTTCAACTATTACAACTACTTTGAATAGACACCGGGTCTTAACATAAATTAAAGACAACCATATGGCTCGCCTGGGTTGTCGACTTACAATAAGGAACATTGCATACATCGAATATAATCACAATCATGGCCATATCACATCATCGCACACCTGCAAAACAAAGTTAGACGCTTCTACTTTCTTTGCATATTTTACGTGGTTTGGGGCTTTCAATAAGTGTCGTTCTAACTTACGAACAAGAACCACAACATTGATACTAGCATTGTTGATCACCCGTTGTAAATTGGATCTTAACTATGCTAGGAGAAACATGCACCATAAAGCCACTTATGCAATACAAGTTACATGTCAAGCGTGGAGCAAGTCTCATGAACGATGTCATGTAAGGTTAGCCGCTTCATCCCAACATACCGCAAGATGCAAAGTACACAAAAGCAATCTACAATAAAAGCATCAACGCCCACAATGACCATTGTGTTCTACTCGTCTGCAATGATCTACATATAGACACGGCTCGATACCCTCAGGGGTTCGTAGCATGGAAAACAAAAATTTTCTATCGCATACAAACAAACAAGCCAAGATCTATCTACTAGATTGTAGCAACGAGTCGATGGTATAACTTACCTCGAAGATTCCAAAGCGTTTAACGAGCGGATTCTCGTGGGTGATGTAGTCGTACTCTTCCCGATCTCAAGATCGTGTGACGATCCTTCGGTATCACGTTAAAGCGCTCCCGATCGTCACCGTTCGATTCGGCGAAGACCTTCCTATCCCTTGTTCCAGAAAGGCGGAGGTTGTAGCACTCTCCTCGCGATTCCGGCAACGGCGTGGTACAGGAAGTAGAGGAGATCATGCAGGCTTTAAGCCGGTGCGAGTATGGTGGAGCTTATGAGAGAGAGGATTAGTGGCCTAGTAATTAGACACACCAATTAGAGGGCTCTAAACCAATTAGAAGGCTCTAAACCGTTGGCTAAAGCAATTAGAAGCTCTAAACCAAAACGGCTCTAAACCGGAGATCTAGAGTAGAAAGTTATGTGTCTATGGGAGGAGCCCTGCCCCTCCTTATATGGGAGGGGGTTCCTTGGCGCGCCGGGGGAGGGAGGGAGTCCCGCCCCAACTCGGCCTAGGGCTGGCGCCGGCCTGGAGTCAACTCCTCCTCGGGTTGGTTCCAACTCCTCTTGCTTGTTTCCCAGTTTCTTGTTTTGGCTTTGACTTTCAAATGGACATTTGACTTTTCTGTTTAGGATTCAATTTAATCCTTTATTTGGGACAGCAAGAACACTTAGTACATGATGCAATCATTCAATGAGCAATGACACATTCATGTACCCTTCCCCCGGTCTTGGGACAATCCGAACCTTCTAGAACATTCAGGATGAAAACACGGAATCATTCCCGAACTCAAACGGGACTTTCCTTATATGAATCTTATTCTCGGACCATTCCGGATCACCTCGTGATATCCCGGATCCCATCCGAGACTCAACAACATTCGGTCTCTTTCTCATAATACCATAACTACTCAAACAACGTCGAATCCTTAAGTGTGTCTCCCTACGGTTCGTGAATTATGCGGACATGATCGAGACACTTCTCGAACAATAACCAATAGAGGAATCTGGAAATTCATATGGCTCCCACATATTTCTCGATTACTTTGCGATCGAATGAACCACTTACATACGATACCAATTTCCCTTTGTCTCACGATATGTTACTTACCCGAGGTTATGATCGTCGGTATCTCTGCATACCTAGTTCAACCTCGTTCGATAAGTACTCTTTTCTCGTTCCGTGATATGTGATCCCTTGTGACCAAGTCACATGCTTGCAAGCTAATTGGATGACATTCCACCGAGAGGGCCCAGAGTATATCTATCCGTCATGTGGATGGACAAATCCACTCTTGATCCATGTGTTTCAACCAATACTTTCCGAACACTTAATGCCACCTTTATAGCCACCCGATTCACGGTGTGGTGTTTGATGTCATCAAAGCATCCATCCGGTAAAGGTGATATGCATGATCTCATGGTCGAAGGAATTAGGTTACTATGTATCAGAAAGCATATAGCAATTGAACTAATGAAATGACTTGATCTTTATGCTACGCTTATCTATAGGAGTATGTCCACCATATCATTCTCCTAACGATATGATCTTGTTGTTGATAACATCTCAATGTTCATGATATGGAAACCACAATCATTAATCAACCAACAAGCTAGTGAAGTATAGAGGCTATACTAGGGACTTCAAATTAAGTTTACAAATCACACAAGTATTAATGGTTTCCTTGTTAATACTATTATAGCATGAATGTAAACATTTATCATAAACACAAAGATATAATAATAACTACATTTATTATTGCCTCTAGGGCATATCTCCAACACTAACATGGTGAAATTGCACATAGGCGGCCCCAAAAGATGGGTTTCTTAATAAGATCGAACGTCACACCGTAACAGGGTGATTATAAAGATGGGTTCACTACTACTAAAGTGTTATGTTGAGGCCCATGGATCGAGAGTGGAATTTGTTCATCCCGATGACGGATAGATATGCTCTGGGCCCTCTCGGTGATATCACATTGATTAGCTTGCAAGCAAGTGATTTGATCACTAGAATGTTATATCACAGGAACGAGAAAAGAGTACATGTCAGTAACAATATCAAACTAGGTATGGAGATACCGATGATCGAATCTCGGACATGTAATATATTGCGAAACAAAAGGATTAAGATACTAGCGTAAAAGGTTCTCTCGATCACAAGAAAGTCATCGCTGAATGTGTGGGAGTCAGTATGGACCTCTAGGTCCCGCTCGATTATTGATCCGAGGGTCTCGATCATGTCCGCATTATTCGTGAACCGTAGGGTGACACACTTAAGAGACACCGCATCTATCCGAGCAAAAGTTTCATGCTAGGAAAGAATAACAAGCGCATAAATTTATTTTACTAGATACCGAAACAGGTTTTTGGGTGAAATTGCAGAAAGTGTTTTTGCATGTGAAATGAAATACTAGCAAGGGGTTATATGTGAATGTTTGTCATTAAAGTAATTGACAAAATTCTGAATAAATAAAAGGAGTTTTATTTAATGAGAGTTTGCGTTAAATTTGGTGGAAAATTAATGGGAATTTGAGTGGGTTTTTTAGTGGAGGGAATTGAAAGTCATTTGAGTGAGTGGAGTGTCCGCCCACATGAATGAAGGAGGGGAGGGGGCAGCCCCATGGACGGCGGCCACCCCCTTGGGTGCCCCCCCTCCTCTTATAAAAGGAGCCCCCTCTCCTCTCTCTCACTCACACCTCCTCGTGAAGGACCTCTCTCCCCCTCTAGTATTTATTCCCCATGGTCTCAGACTAGAGAGATACATGTTCCCGGTGGCTATTCGACAAGAAAGAGTTGTGCTTCCGCTGCATCGCTGGAGCGAGGAGGCGGAGGTTGCTCGATGTCTCGGACGTGTGTGTGATCACGAATGCGCCGCTAAGTTGCGGTGCTAAGGACTTCCTCTCGATATTGAGATCGACAAGAGATCGTCTACATCAACCACGAGTTTAACTCGTTAAGCTTTGCCGGTCTTCAAGGGTATGGTCTCTACGGATATGCATCCGCCCGTTGTTTGTATCTAGTAGATAGATCTTGGTATATAGTTGTTCCCATCGTAGGAATTTTTTGTTTTCTATGCTGCAAACCCTGCACGTGTACATTATCTGATGCTCATGATTTTTTACAAAAATCATTTTTAGACTCACAATATTATATTTCATTAGAGATCCACTTCAAGTTTTCTTTTTCGTCGCACCAATAAGCCATTTTCCTTTTTTTCCGAGTGCAAAAAAGGGTGTATTATGAATCCTAACATAGTTTTGGTTGTTCTAGTGTTAAAAAGATACGATACATAATTAAATATATAATAGGGATGTCATATTTGGATTCCTCTCATTTTTCTGATTGATTTGGATATATTATTTGTCGAATTACGATTTACGGATTTGTAGCTGTGAATTATTCAATATTAAATGGAAAAAGGCAAAATAAATAAAATTTGTTTTATTTTAATTTGAGTTCAAGATTATTATTACTTATTCAATGTTGTTTACTTAAATAAATATATGAAAATTTAAAAATAAAGGCGCGTGATACCATTCTTCGAGGGTTAATAGGATTGATATGGTAATATTATCAGTAAGGTCTAGTTTACTGATTGGAAGCTTACGTGAAAGGAATAGAGAAGTTAAGCGTGCTGGGGCTAAAATCGTGCTATGATGGGTGACTGATGGGAAAGTTTGACCATTAGTATAATTTAACCGGAAATTAATTATACTTAGTTAAACAAAAATGCTTGTGAGATTAATGAGTCAAATAATTAAAAAATGCATGTGAGATTAATAATTCAAACAAAAACAAAAAAAATTGGAAAAAATATTTAAAAAAATTAAAAAAATAGGCCGCCGGCATTGTCGTCGGCGTAGCTCCAGCCAAACCCTCTAGGCCGACGGTAATGCTGTTGGCGTAGACAAATGGCCATCAACCATGTGATGTGGGTCCCACATTCTTAATATCCTCTATGTCGACGGTAAACAGGCTACGTCTACGAAATCGTACGGCGATGGTCATACGCCGACAGCAACCGTCGGTGTAGCCTACGCCGACGGCAATCAAGAACTACGCCAACAGGTCTGGCCATCGGCGTTGCAGTCAGCTGTTCACCGGGGAGCGGTTGGACTTGGACATGCATCCTTCAGAGAACTCCGGCTGTGACGGTAATCCTTTTCGCGTGACCATGCATGCGTGCGTGCGTGAGCTCTCAGCAGCAACGGCACGTCGATGGCATGCATGCACGCACGCACCCATCCCCGTACATACGTTGTGCCGTGCACGCCTGCTGGTGGCTGCCAGCCGGTTTAGTGCGTACGCGTAGTAACTAACTTACCGCTACTAGCTCGTAGTTTTGGCGTACACGACCCGGCGATGCACGTCCAGTACGTAGCTATTCTCTATCTATCGACTTGGGATGCCATCCAAGGTGATCGATGTGGTGTCATGTCTGCACGTACGGGTCGAACGACGTTTCTAGCTAATTAGTTAGTTATAGTAGTTAAATGAAAGCTCCATTGCTTAGAGCATCTCCACTCATTGGATGTATCCACGCCGAAACCTGGACCAAACTTTGGCCACACGAAGCAAGTTTTTAGCCTGGGTACGCACAATTTACCACTCACGTACCCAGCCCGAATTCCCGGGTCGCCCGTTTTTCGCTCAAATTCGGCTCAAGTTTGTCCAGATTTCGGCATAGTTCGGCATATAATGAACACAGAACAAATTACGGCCAAAGTTCGGCGTAAATGTAAATATAGTTCGGCCTGCAGTGAAAGTACAACATATTTCGGCCAAGTTCGGCCAGTTCATGCTCGGCATCTACGTCGTGTTGCCCCTGCGTAACCATAGGTGCTCAACAAGATCATTCTGCAGTTGTTGATGCACCACCGGGTCCGCAAGTGCTCTTCACCTTCGGCGATCTTGGCGCTCTCTTCCTCTAGGAGTACGGCGAGCATCTCCTCGTCGTCGGAGTCCATGGCGAGTATCTCGTCCTCGTCGAAGTCCATGGCCAAATGCCGAACACTTGGCGGGGGTGGTGGTGGAAGCACACAGCGAAGCAGACCTACGGTGAAGCTCGATCGACGAAAGCGGCGGCGGATAAGGCGTGGAGGTGGGCGGAAACTGCGGCGAGCTTATCTAGAGGCGTGGGCATGTCTCGACGCGGGAGAGCTCCGCCGGCGAAGTAATGGCAACAGGAGGCGTTGGGAGCTCTTCGCCGCACTCTGGGCGAGTGGAGTGGGTAGGAATGGGACTGTCTCACGCAGCAGTCAGACGTCCTTTTTCGCGTCCGCTTTCCAGTATGCGTCAGAAACTGGGTTAGGCTGAACCAAAATACGCCGAAATCCAGACAAAAACATGTCCTGGATACACGACTTAGGCTATTTTCAGGTCCGGACCAAATTTCGGCGTTGCGGATAGTGGAGATGCTCTTAGTGGCAGGCGGGGCTTAAGGAGCCGTAAGTAAGCTGCGCATTCCCGCAGTGTGACCTGTCGCGGTCGATCTTAGTAGTATTCCCTCGGTCTACGAGTAGAATATAATTGTCTTGGCTTTGTATAGGTTTACACATTTCTATACTCTCTTCGTCTGCAAATAAATGTATATTTTGAAAATACTACTCTTTTCTTTTATGAAGCTTTATCAATTAGTTCTCTCTCTTCTTTTATGAAGCTTTATCAATTATTAAAAAAGAGAAGAATGAGGATTGGTTGATGATAAGAAGAAGAAGAATAGAGATTGGAGAATGAGATGGGGGAGTGATTACGAGATGTATATTTTTTAAACAAATTTTGCGTGCTAGATGTACACTTATTTACGGACTGAGGGAGTAGTACATCTTTGCGGACGGAGGGACTAGTACGTTAGTATAAAACATGTCTGTCTACATATGAACAAATCGTAGTCACCTATTTTCGACTGAGGAGAGCAGTAGTACATCTTTGCATCAAAAGGTATGGTGCTGCCTGCTAGCTGCTAGCTATATATTGACCACGACGTGTTCGGTGGTGGTGGGTGGACGTCGATCTCGATGCACAGTAAACGACGGCACTTCACACTTTGTCTTGGCGCGCTTCGCACGATCGAGATTTTACCTACTTATGTTACGTACCTTGAGTACGTGCACATGCGAGAGAGACTACCCTACGTGCGACACATCTACAAGATAAGGTCAGCGTTTGGCGAGATATGTTTCCACGGTAGGGCTCAGGGGGTGTTTAATTTTCTTCCGCCACACTTCATGGCTGCCACACTTGCCAAAGTTTGGCTTGGCAAAGTGTGGCCGGTAACCAAACAGGCCCTCGGTATCAGTCTGGCAGGTCAGTTGACTGGTCACCACGCTGTGGCAAGCGACTTCCCACGTGTAGCTTCACACACCGCATGATTAACGAGCAGGACAGGTTATGGATAGGACGGCAATCTGGAGCAAGCACACGTCAATTATCAGCAGGTCTGCCGGTCATGTGGTGGTGTTGCTATAGTTTAAGGGTCCTTGTTTTGTTTGTCTTATACTCTAGAAAGCGCTCCCAGTTTACTTGTAAATTCATTCACTCAAATCACTCTACCAACTTTTTTAGATATATCTATCTATAAATTCAATTCAATAAAATAAGGGGCACAAATTACTTTGAGCAATATAATCCTTTTGACTTTCTTATATTTAGAGAAAAATCCATCGTAATATAATGTTTCCTTAAACATACCAACCCATATTATAAATGTAAAATGATTTTTGAAAAACACATACACTTTCTCTTTAGTAGAAGAGAATATACCCGTCATGATGCATACTATAACAAAATGAAACACATGTAACATAATTTCCACAAGCATGATTACATTCCTATGTTTGGTAGTTATACCTAAAAAAGTATTTAAGATAGCATATCAAATAACATATATCAAAACACAACATAAATTTAGTGACATAAATTACAAGTAAAAAAGTTTAGTTCAAATGGGCTAGAAACGGTAAAAACTCACGTTATTGAAAATACACGTTTTTTATTAATTCCATGTTTCTATGAGCTCTTGACATAACCCACACTATGTTTCTACGAGCATCTTCCCTGATAATTTTTAATGCATGCATATGAAAGATTTCACCTTCACAAGTCAACAAATTTTAGTTCAAAGAGCTGAGCCATAATCCGTTAACTATTGCATTTTTTGGACAATTCTATAGATTAGATTTTCGATTTTCCAGCATTGGATACTTTACTTCAACGCGGTTAATATGCTCTCAAACCATAATTTTAGGTTTCTGTTGTACGAAGATTAACTATTATTTTTCTTGACCTCCCACACATTGTCAATAAACCGAGAAGTTACAATTAAGTATCATAACCTTTGATTTGAATTCCATATATACACAACCAGTAAGAGTCGAATACTACAACTATTGGATGCCTCTCTCAAGCAATCCTCTCTTATGGTTGTTTTTGTAACCATTTGGAACATAGGATTCAAGTTCTAGAGTAACTTTCCGAAGACGCTATACTCTATAATTGAAAAATGGGAGCCCATGATGAATTTTTATGTTTACAAGATCCCTCCTGGACTCCCATTGGCTAAAATTTCAGTTATCCAAAGCAAAGAAACTAAGGCGATGATGTATTGGCACAATTTTTCAGATGTCTATGGATGGGATTAGTTGCTGAATTTTATGAGGGAGAGAGAGACTTTATTGCTTCCTCACAATGTTCATTATATTTTGTAAAACATTATGTGGACTAAAGTATGTGGACTCGGTTATACAAATATGTGTTTCTTTGTCCTCCAAAAAACTGTATTGTGTGCTGAAAGTATATCTTTTGTGAGATATTGTATTTGAGGTGTTCATTATATGCAAATTGACCACGAATTCCTTAGTGGATAAACCAACATATAGGCTATTAGCTCAGTTTGTAATACGTATATTCTTTTAAAGGGCAAAAAGGTTTGCTCCAATCTTTATAATTATAAGCATGGGAGTTTACAATAAAATAAAAGTTGGCAATAATATAAAAACCCACTACTCTCAAGCTAGGTAAATGTATGTACAAGCTGGTATACTCTACACTACCGCACACAGACTCTTTGCCGTGTGGGAATCCGTACACGAGAAAGTCTTTGTCTTATGTATACACACGGCAGCGATCGCCACAGCAAAGATCCTTTGCCGTGTGTTTTCCAAAAAACACACGACAAAGACATTGTTGTGTGTTTTACGCGCAGACACGACAAAATAAAGTGAGATGACGGTTCTTGTGGAGATGATGGTGTTTATTCTTTGCCATGTGCATATTCTTTGCCGCGTGTCTCGTCGAAAAGTACACGGCAAAGAGCCTGTCTTTTTAAAATAAATTTTGTTTCAAACTTTTTTGAATATTTTTGACTCGTTAATCTCATATAGGATATTTTTACCTTAAGTATGCTTAATATTAGGTCAAATTGCACTCATAATCAAACTTTACCTTTGGTTGTCCATACTAACACTACTCTTGCTCTAGAACTCCTAACTTTTTTGTTCCTTCCGAATGAGCTTTCGAGAAAGAGATCATACTTTGTCGAGAATACTTTCCTATCAATCCTATTAACTCTTGGACCATGATGTCACACATGTCAGTTTTAGATTCCAAACAATTATTTAAGTAGAAAATAATGAATAAATAATAATAATCTTGAATCCAAATAAAAAATATAATGATTTTATTTTATTGCCTTTTTCTATTTACTATGGAATAATTCATATATTTAAATCCGTAAATCGGAATTTGACACATAAAATGTCTAAATCAATCAGAAAAATGAGAGGAAGCCAAATATGGCATCCATATAATCTTGTGAAAATGGGGTGGTATCATTTTGAATTGCCTATTTGGTGGTTGCTTCACAAAATTCCTTTTTTTTGCGTTCGGAAAATGGAAAATGGCTTTTTGGTGTAATAAAAAGGAAAACTTTCTCCTGCAACATTGTTCTCCATCCCATGATACACATGCATGCATAATATGAGCACATTATTACGAAATATACCTTGATTCTAGCCATAACATTGGTCACTTGACCCAAAAGTCAGAAAACCTCGAATGAGATAGATCATTTTGTGAAGGTATTTTTGAGACAAAATCAATATACCAAGTTTGATATTTTTCCTTTAACTATTTCACATAATATGATACCTCGAGAAGGTTTCACATTATTTTCATCATTTTTGAATTTTTTATGCCTCTTTTAAACTATCGACAAACTTTGTCGAACAACGGGTATGAAGATTCTTAGCTCGGAGCTAAGCATCTCTAAACTTGCATTGCATCTTTGCTGAAATAGCATATTGTGAACCCAAAAATGAATTTTGTAAAAAATCATGACCATCAGATCATGTACCTGTAGTTTATATCTGACCCACTTTCTACCGATTTGGCAGGAATTTATCTTTTTCACCTGGGGTGGAAGGAAAGGTTTGAGATCCCCCTATTGGAACATGTCCATTTAAGGTGGTTTAGTATTTTTAAAAAATGGGGTGGTAGCATTTTAAATTATCCATTTGGTGGTTGCTTTACAAAAGCCCCTTTTTTGTACTCGGAAAATAGAAAATGGCTTTTTGGTGCGACAAAAAGGAAAACTTCCTCCTGAAATATTGTTCACCATCCCATGATGCACATCATGCATAATATGGGCACATTATCATAAACTATGCCTTGATTCTAGCCATAACATTGATCATTTGACCCGAAATCTAGGAAAAACCTCGAATGAGATATGTCATTTTGTGAAGGTTTTTTTGAGATATATTCAATATACCAAGTTTGATATATTTCCTTATAACTAGGTCACATAATATGACACCACGCGAATGTTTCGTATTGTTTCGATCATTTTTGAATTTTTTTATGCCTGTTATAAACTATGGTCAAAATAGCGAGCATGAAGATTCTTATTCAGCATAAATATCTAATATTTGAGTTTAGATAGATAGATCTTATTTTTCTGCAAATTGTGATATATTATTTGTATTTTCTGAATTAGAATGATTTTTTTGATGATTTTTCTAAAAGTATTGTGATAAAAGGGAAAAAAGAAAAACAAGACTTTGTCGTGTATACAGCGGAATACACACGGCAAAGGGCTTGTCGTGTATACTGCGGAATACACACGGCAAAGGACCAGCGAGGGCACACGACAAAGAGGTCACCGTCTGCAGCCGTTAGCTTCTCCCCTCAAGTGGACCTATGGAGTCGCGGGTCCCACCTTGTTGCCGTGACGACACCTATGCTGTGTGCCGCTGTCAACTTTGCTGAGTGTTTTTTCTTTATCGTGTTATTTGTGGGTTTTTGCTATGTATATTTATTTGCCGTGTTATGTTTTCAAAATTTGGTGTGTTCGTGTACTTTGTCGTGTGTTTTCTAGATGACACACGGCAAAAATAAACTTTGCCGTGTTCCGATCTATTTGGCACACGGTAAAACCGTGTCTACACGGAAACGACATATTTTCCCGCGGTGCTAATTAATGTTTTATAATGCAAAGTAGCTAAAGGCAATTAAAACCCGTTCCAGCGTTGCACCGACCATCCACCGCTTCCAGATCGGAACTCTGACTAGTCGATATCCTTGCTCACTCGCGCGCGATAGATCGAGTGGACATGAATTGGTGTTTGGTAAGGTGTGAGGAGGGCGGTGCGAGCGAACCTAGGAACAACGGTTGACTTCTTTTGAGCTTCTGCTTATGCATAAGCCAACTTATGAGAAACGGTGGGTAGAAACCGTGGTGGGAAGAAGCTACTAGAAAGTGTATGGAAGACTTCTTTTGGGCTTCTGAAAATTTGGCTTATTTGATACGTTAAGTTGTGAAATGTCTGCAATGTCCCTAAATTAAATTTGTGTCCTAAATAAGTGGTGATTTCATATTATACTACATTACTACTTCTTGGAACCATATTAGTTGACTCACATTTGTCTAGATACAAGTGTATCTAGCACTAAAACTTGACTAAATATATTCATATTTAGATAAATCAAAGTCAACTAATATGGATCGGTACAGTAGTTTTTAGTCAAAAAATGAGCTATAAATGAACAAATAATTTATAATAAACAACCATTCACATCTACAGAATACTGAATCTGGTACTAGGAATCTAGCAGTACATTTCAATGCGGTAGCTGTGAGCAACTACGAGCTGTAAATGTTTTGTATTGCCTAGTACAACAAACTGCTAGTAATCGATCCAGATAAGAAAATTAAACAATACGGGCTCTTCTAGTCCACGATCGAACAAACTACTGCAAACAGAGGTGAGAAACTGGGAGGATTCGAGCTAGTACTGTCGGGCGATCGAAGAGCTCGTCGTTGGCGACAGGCCCTGCTGGTTGCTGCAGGTGTAGAGGCTGGCCGCGACCGGAAGCAAGGGAGCGACGGAGGGGCAGAGCCGCAGAGGAGCGGCAGCGGAGCAGTGGAGCAGCGGCAGGGAAGCGGCGGAGCTGGAGCGGCGACGAGATGCAGTTCTGCCATGCGAGTTTGGTTTTTTTCTTTTACACACAAATCGTTATCTCTTGTGGAGGGGCAATCTCCTGTAAATAGAATGGAGAAGAGGGACCAGTTTACGTACCGGTTCGGTTTAAGAACCCAGAAGCTCGGGAAACTGCCTCCGAGCAGTTTATGGAATTGCACGCGATGGTGCTACCGGTCGGAATAAGCGGCCGACGTAGAAGACTTCGGAACTTTGGCTGTCTGCCTAAGCGCATCAGAAGCGAAAAGTCACCCTATATAGTACAGACGAGACGACGCCCTAGCTAGCTATAGCTAGCTAGCTTGCTTAACGTGATCGATGATGCTCTCGTGACTAGTAGGTGCATGGGCAGGTGTGAACACTGTGCTCGCCGCACAGTACAAACAAACAAACAAAACGAGCCCTGCATACCTGCCCATGCAATGCATGCAAGGGTGCAGAGCTGGTATATATATACATCCGCTGGCTCTCGTCCGGCCGATCGTCAGTGGGTGTAGATGCCCTGAACCGCAACATACGTACGCCGGTGCCCTTGCACAACACTGTTTTTTTTTACTTCTCGATCGGTGTAGAACTTCAATCAATGCGAACAGATTGAATGAGTTCCCATCGACACGCTAGGTCCAGGTTACAGGTAGAGGTAGCTAGCTAGGATCCCTTGCGTGCGCGATGAACGATCACTTGCTCGCTGGCTGAGCGGCGGTGGCACGTACGTGGGCCCACTCACTCGTTCACACGTAGGGTCACCTCGTCTTTTTTTTTGAACGGGAATGGTCCCGAAGGACCCAGAGCTTGTATTACGACGCCACATGGTGTACATTTACAGAAAGGACCTCATACAGCAGAGAAATAACAACTAGGTCCTGAAATTTAACAAAGAACACCCTAAAAAAGATCACAGAAACGCGATCGAGTCCATGCTTGACGCGGCGACGACGAGCCTCGGTAGCCACTCCATCTCTCGCCGGGACAAGACCACTTGGTAGAGGCGGGCAAAGCGACCATGCACAGGCTCGGGAAGACCCTCGAAGAGGAGGAGGCGCTCTTGCGGCCGCTGCAGAGCACGACAGGCCATCCCTATGGCCAAGAATAGCGACAGTGAGACGCCGCTTGGAATCCGCCAGAGGCACAAGCTCAAGAAGCCTCCCAAGCCACGAAGCCACCAAAGCGCGTGAGCAGCCCGCCTCTTCCCTTTGCCTCCACGGCGCCAGAAGAAAAAGGATCGTCGAGCCGTCGGAAGCGATGGTGGCGGCGCTTGAAGGAGGGAGCCGCCCGCCGCGGTCGCCGTCTCCTTCCCCGCCTCCGGCGGCGGAGGAGAGAGGAAGAGGCGAGAAAGGCCACCACTGGCGCTCAAGCGCCAAGTGGCAACACCTCGACGCCTCGGATCCATGCATCACCAAGCCGCCATCTCAATCCCCCCCCACGGCGGTCGAGGAGATGGAAGAGCACGGAACAACACCGATCCGGAGGCCGCGGTGACCTCTACTTTATTCGGATGTGGTGGCCGTCGTCGTCATGGCTGCTCCAACCGGAGGAGCAAGAACGCATGAGGGCCGAACCCTAGAGCCTTGATCGCCACCTCGATCTAGAGCTCCACATCCGGCATAGAGCCCACACCCGGCACAGCCACTAACTAACCCTACCAACTCGGTGCCTCTCCTGTCCAACTCCGACCGGCTATTCCGGCGGAGAGGACGAGGAGGCCAGCTCTGGCGCTGCCGCAAGAAGAGAGGGAGGCGAGCGGGGGAGGTATGGCCAATCCGTAGGGTCACCTCGTCGTCTCTCCCTTTCGCGTGACCTTGCCATGCATGCGATCACGGTACGTTGCCACTCTTTTTCGTGCATGCATCCCCGTACGTGTAGCTATCTCGCTCTCAGCACCCATCCCGCTGTGCCGTGCACGCCTGCTGGCTGCCGGTCGGTTAAGTTGTAACCAACTTACTCCTACTAGCTAGCTCGTAGTTTTGGCGTACTACACGATCCGGCGATGCATGCACGTCAGTACCTATTATTCTGTACCTGTCGACCCGAGACGACGCAGAATTGCAGTTGTTGCGTGGTGAACCATCGATCGAACTGCATGCATTTGCAGAATTCCAGTCAATTCTCTATATATAACGACCTTTTTTTTTCAGAAATAATTCTATGCATGCGTATCGACTTGTGACGCAAAGAACTGCATGCGGACAGACGGTGGGCCATCGCGATCGACCCAAGGTAGCCTGCGCACGGCGCGCGCCAGCCGGCCGAGAGAGAGGGTGTCCCGCGCGCCGGTGTTTCCCGTTAATTAGCTAGACTAGTTAATTAATTAATAGTGAAATGCTGAAAGCACGGTGTCTCGACCAGTCGGAGAAGTAGCAAGTGAGCTGCGCATTCTCGCGGCGGTGTACGTGCCGGCCCGTCGCGCGCGTGTACACCTTCGTATAAATAAAAACTACTCTCTCTTCGTCCCAAAATAACTGATGTGACTTTCGTCTAAGTACTCGCTCTGGTCCAAATTAATTGATTCGAATTTATCTAGATTCAAATGTATCTAAGACATATTTTAGTACTAGATATATCCAAATCTAGATAAATACAAGTCAATTAATTTGGATCGGAGGGAGTATATAGTATTTATTTAGACATTAAAACACGTCTAAATATATCTATATCTAAACACAGTCACGTCAGTTATCTAACTGTGGCTGTTGATCGCTTGGGGCACGATGTATTCGGTGGCGGGTAGGATGTCGACCTCCATGCACAGCAAACCATGACACTCTCGAATCGTGCTCGCCTTTTTATAAATAAAGCAACATCCGTTCGGTCGGTACACCATACAAGACGGCCACAGCCAAAGGAACAAAGAAAACAGGTATCGCAACATCGCTGGGGCAACAACACAAAAACGCCCAAGAGTAAAAACAAAAGAAGGCCCGAAAGCAAGAACGAGCGCTAACGACCACCAGGTGACACGTGCGACAGCTTAGGGGGGGGGGCGCCGAGAAGGGGAGTGACGCCGACCGCAGGGCCCGCAGAGCGTCGTCGAAGTCAGCCCGATCACACTGGCGCACAAGAGGAGACCACTGCTGAAGGAAAGCAAGCAAAGCAAAAATAGAGTCAGAAGCGCGCGTGGGGTAGATCTTCTCAATCACCATCTTGTTCCGGAAATTCCAGAGAGTCCAAGAGATGGCCGCAAACACAAGACAAAAGAGGCGGCGGCCGCGCCCGGCCCTATTGGCCTGGGACTAGAGGAACTCCCAGATCCACAGCACGCCGGCCTGTGGCCTCGGACAAAGCTCCAAAGGAACTGGGCCGCCGAGCACGAGAAGAAAATGTGGGCGCACGTCTCCGGAGTCCCACATAGGGGGCACCGGCCTGTGCCGGGGCCATTGCGCTTGGCCACCTCCACGCCGGAAGGCAACCGGTCGCGCAACAACTGCCAGACGAAGATGCGAATACTAAGGGGGAGGGGGGCTTTCCAGAGGGGGGCCGTCCACCGCAGCTCCGGGCCCTGGAAGAGGGCCCTGTAAGCCGAGCTGACCGAGAACTCGCCTGAGGGGAGGAGCCTCCAGGAGACCGCGTCGGGGGCGCCCGCCGGAGCGACGGGGAGAGAATCCATAAGCTGCCGGAATTCCGCTGCCTCACCGCGTTGAAGGCACGGCGGAAAAGGAGGTTCCAGCGATCCCCGCTGAAAGCCTCGGCAGTGAGGGCCGACGAGACAGCGAAGATAGCAAAGATGACAGGGAACCGGACCCCCAACGAAATCTGGAAAAGCCACGGGTCCAGCCAGAAGCGGCATCCCCTGACCATTACCGACGGCGAACCATGACACTTTGTCTTGGCGCGAGCGTGCGCTTTTTCGCACGATCGGGATGGTAAGCTACGTTACGTTACCTGCACAAGTGAGGAGACTACGACTACCGTGCATGCATGCAATACGTGAGACAACCAGGGCCGGCTCTGACCCTAGGCCACCTTGTGCAACGGCCTAGGGCCCACGCCCACAGGGGTCCATAATTTTATCTTCCTATATACATATTATTTATATTGGATAAAAAATATACACAACAACCCAGCATAGGTAATTCAAAAAAGCGTGTTGGCACTCACTATTAGAGCATCTCCACTCGCCTACCCAGGAGACCGATCCGGGCTTGAATTTTGGTCCCAGCAGAAAATTGGTCGGCGTATCCAGGGACCTCTTTTCGGCCGGATTTGGGCCAACTTTGGTCCGGACTACCCAGACCGAACCCAGGATCCCGGGTACGCCCTAGGGACGCCGGACGAAGCGAATTCAGCGAGTGGACCAGCTTGTCAGCGACAGAAGCCGACCCGCCGCCATCCTTCCCGCCGTTTTCCTTTTCGCCTCGCTTACACACCCTCCCGCCATTCTTCCGGCCTATAAGAGCCGTACATCTCACCGCCTCTCTTCACGATTATCACCACCACAACTCCAGCGAACTTGGACGTCCACCTTTCTTCCTCGGCTCCGGCAAACTATGGCCGTGGGTCGACGCATGTTGTCGCCTTGGGAAGCTTGCCCGGAGGCTTCTCTGACGGCCCGTCGGACACTCGTCTCCCCAGGTCGGAACTCAGCGTCGGCGGGATCCCGTCTTGTGCCGGACGGAGAAGGACCTCGCGGAGAGATCCAGCCGCTATCGCCGCCATGCAAGGCCCAGATCTCGCCGAGATCAAGACAAGGTCTTCGAGGCGCCGACAGCGCCTCGAGAACTTCGCCCGACACGACGGACGCCGGGCTCGCCCGCCACAGCGTAATAACATGGCTTACCGCCGCTGGTGGAGCTGCAGGGACGGACTCGGCCGAGTCATGGCGACATCGAGGCCGCAGAACAACCCCAGATCGGCCTATAGTTGCGGCGTCTCGACGCATCACGGCGGCCTTTTCTAGTTATAAATTCGATGTACTATGTGCCCCTTGCCTACTTTAATGAAATTTCGCCTATATTCGCTCATATTTACGAGATAAGTGAATTTAGCGAACTTGAGAACTCGGCTGCACGCTGAGTGGAAGGGCGCACGTGCAAAACTTTCGCCGTCCTTTGAAGTTTGGTCCGGATTTTGGCAGGTACGTAACAGTGAAGATGCTCTTAGCGTCTTAGCGATTGACGCCTCTATCTTTCGTCTTTGACTAGTCTATTCCGTCGGTGGTCTACGCGAGTACAAGACTATGCCTCACGTCCGCTCGACTGGCTCAGCGCCACCGCTCACCTACTCGCTACACATATATAGGTGTTATAATGCGTAAACATAAATCCGGTCCTATGAATAAAAATAAAAGAAAACCGAAAACGAAAGCATCAGCTTATTCAATCATAAACGGAACAAAGCCACAAGTAGCATTGATGTCTCTGTATGCATCCATGTTGTTAACTATGCCTAAGGCCTCGCAAAATGTAGAGCCGGCCCTGGAGACAACCGTCAGTGGACTTAATCAGTACTAGCTACATACTGTACTTGATTATCTTCGTTTAGACAAGTAAGGTCAGCATTTGGATTTTCCTTCGAGACTGACATGTTTCCACACTAGGGCTCAGTGGCTGGTCGGTGGACTGGTGATGGCACGTTGTGGCCTGCGACGCCCCACGTGTAGGTCCATCGACCGTGAAAACGAACAGGCCAGGTGATGGAGATATGTAGGAGTAGGAGGGCCCGTTATCAGCTGGCCCGCTGCAGCAGCCCTGACGCACGAGGAGAATCAGAGTGGGCCAGTAGGCTGTTTATGGGCCAGGGCTGCTACTTCTCGACGGCTGTGTGAAACTGGTACGGAACTAGCTGACCCCAATGAATTGTTCTAGTAAGAAAAAAAGGTGACCCCAATGATTTTTTTTTGGTTCAAAAAGAAAAAATACATGGCGCAGTTTGAACGGCAAGCACTTCCTTCATGATTCCGGCACTCTAGAAAAATTGGGCGTCCCTTAAATACAAGTTTTTTTTATGTGGTTAATCCTCCAAAATCGAATGTTTCATTGCCGATGCTGGCCCAGTTGTGGGCAATGTCAATCTACATAAGCAAGAGACGGGCCGCACACCGGGGCGGACCCAGAAAAAATTCTGACTTGAGACATATTATTTGACCGGGGGCAACCTTCTATAAAATTGCAGACTTTGAATTTTTTTTCATTTAAAACATGAACAAATACAAAGGGGATTCAAATGTTGAGTGGGGGCCTCGGCTGTACCTGGGTCCGCCCCTGGCCGCACACCCTCTTTTAAAGTGCAGGTTCTCGCTTCACATATGACTACCTGAGAGGGCTTCGACTCGGTCAACGGCGTAGGTTTCTCTCATCCATTATCTTGCTACCCTCGTGGTAGCTTTGGAATGCGAGGATCTCCCCCAACATCTCTTCGCCACCTTTCGTAATTTCATCGATTATCGAAAAGAATGTCGTTGTTTGGCGGAGGTAGTGATACTATGATGCCGGAGTAGGCTTTTGCCGCATTCTAGTTTACCATGTCACGTTTGTAACTCTAAACTCTTCTTTGTTCATGAATGTGGAAAGCTTTTTAAAAATATTAATAGATGAAGACGATCATCGAAAAAATTACTAGCTAGCTTCACCCTTGTCTAGAGGCTTTCCCAAATTCTTTATTTTGCAGCACGAACCCCATGCAATTAACTTAAAACTTGTCGAAAACTGGTATAGATATGGCCAGAAAGACAATGTGAAGGTTTGTCATTCCACATGATATATATGCCACTCTTTATGCTAAAGTGTGTAGACAACGGGACAGAGAGCGGCTAGATGACATGCATGGTTGAGACTTGCTCGAGGTGGTGCATCGGCTCCGGCTCATCCAGTGGCTGAGCACCTCACTCCCTTGGAGGCATTCATTTTTTGTTTGTTTCAGTTTGGACATGTTTGTGCTGTTGTTCTAACAAAATTTCAATTCCTTTGACCGAGTCTCAAACTTTGTATGGATGTGGGAAGTGGGGTGAAAGCTTCGAGAAGGTGACATCGGGTTCTAAAAATGACGCGGTCCACTCGAGGATTTCAGTATCTGGATCACATCGCGCGGAAAGACTAGAAAAAGAACGGTCACCCATATAAGGTCACCCATATAATTCTCGATGATTTGCATTTTGTGACTTTAGACTCTTTATTAGTTTCTCTTACATTCTTTTTCAAAAAATAAATAAAAATGTACAACCCAAATCGAAAGAGAAGACCAATAGAAAAAGTGAGTTGATGTGTCCATGTGAGGGCGAAGACAAGTCCTACTGACGAGAGTCAAAGTCATACAGCTTCCTACACCACAGTGATATATCCATCACAGTACGAAGAACACGATTGATTTGTCAACAAGGCAAGATGGTCGTGCATGAATACTCGCTCTGATCGCGACAGGAAGGAGCTGCTGTATCCTGTAACTGATGGCGCAAACCAACCACAACCAGCCAGCCAGAAGGGCGAACTAGTCTGAACTCTGAAGACTTGCTGAATATTGTTTTGCAGCTTATGCACACCAATGATCTTGTTGTATTTAGCTACAGTACCTAGATCTAGCCCTCCATTTGCGATCCAACGGCTCACGTGCCAAGTCAGGGCACTGTAGCCAAGTCAGAGACGACCAAAGTGATGGCAAAAACCAAACAACCAACCAGAAGGGCGAACTGGTCTGAACTCTAAAGCTTTGCTGAACATTTTTGCGGCTTACGCACACCAATGATCTTGCTGTACCGTGAAGCATTGCTGAACTTGGGAGGAGGACGAGCCGGCGGCGCCCCAACGGCGGCGGAGAGGTGCGTTCGCCACCACCATTGGTCGAGCAGGAGGATTTGGGGGAAGGTCAGCGGTGCTTCGATCTCTTCCTCATGCCCTGCCTGCTGTCCCTCTGAAAGTTATGGCCACGAATGACGGGGGCGCAGCGCGTCCGCTCAACTTCGGCCTTTCCTCGCCCAAATCGGCGACGCTGGCCTTCCTCTTCTTCCTCCTTCTCGGTGGTGGCGCGTTCTTGGCCGGGTCTGTCTCCACGGACACCATCCTCCCCGGCGAGAGCATGTCCGGGAACCAGACGCTCGTGTCCAAGAGCGGCGCGTTCGAGCTCGGCTTCTTCTCCTTGGGCTCTGCCATCCACTACTACCTGGGCGTCCGCCTGAGGAACATGGCCGGAAACAGCCCCCACTTCTGGATCGGGGACAGGGTCGTCGTCACCGACCTGCCGACCGCGTCGCTGGAGATGTTCGCCGGCAGCCTGTACATCAAGCAGAGCGGGGCCAGCCTCTGGTGGTCGCCGGCGGGCAATGGGTCTTCAGCCGCTGTCGCGGTCCTTCTCGACGACGGCAATCTGGTGGTCAGGGACCAGGGGAACTCCTCCCTGGTGCTCTGGCAGAGCTTCGACTACCCCGGCGACAAGCTGCTCCCCGGCGCGAGGCTCGGGCGCGACAGGGACACCGGGAAGAAGAACATCTCGCTCACATTCAAGGATTTCTCACACAACGGCAGCCTCAGCGTCGACGCGACCCGGAGGAACGGGTTCGTGCTCGCCACCGACGGGCACGTTATCCGCGGCACCTTCCCGGAATGGATGGTGTCCTCCCAGGACAATGGCAGCTCGCTGCTGCTGAACCGCCCGGAGAGCCCGAACCACCCCGAGGTCCTGGAGTTCCATCTGGGGGTGGTCAGCCTGATGCGGTGGTCTGAATCGAATCCCGCCGCAAACAGTAGCGCAGTTACCGCCGGTTGGGTCGCGCGCTGGATGTTCCCCTCCGACTGCAAGTCCGACGGGTTCTTCTGTGGAGATTTCGGCGCCTGCTCCAGTGGCGGGAAGTGCGGCTGCGTCGACGGATTCACGCCATCGCACCCGATCGAGTGGGGACTCGGGTACTTCGTCACCGGCTGCTCGAGGTCTCTCCCGCTGAGCTGCGAGTCCGACGGCAAGACAGAGCACGACGACTCCTTCGCCCCGCTGGACAAGCTGCAAGGACTTCCTTACAGCGCCCAGGACGAGGTGGCCGGAAACGACCAAGACTGCAGAGCGGCCTGCCGGAGCAAATGCTACTGCGTCGCCTATTCCTACGGCCATGGATGCAAGCTCTGGTACCACGATCTTTTCAATCTGAGCTTCGCTGCTAGTCCTCCATACTCCAAAATCTACCTCCGTTTGGGCTCCAAGCTCAGGAACAATAAAGGCTTACAAACAAGAGGAATCACGTTATTGGTCGCTGGATCCATAGCCACTTCTTCTTTGGTAGTACTGGTATTGTGGCTGCTATGGAGATTCAGGAGGGATTCGTTCGCCTTCAGGAAGTTTAAGGCAGAAGGCCCTCTTGTGGTCTACTCATATACCCAGCTCAAGAAAGCCACACGGGATTTCTCCGATAAAATCGGCGAGGGAGGATTCGGGAGTGTCTTCAGGGGAACAATGCCAGGATCACCTGTCATCGCTGTGAAGAATCTCAAAGTCCTAGGGCAAGCAGAGAAGCAATTCCGGGCAGAAGTACAGACTCTTGGGATGATTCAACACACCAACCTTGTGCGCCTTCTAGGATTCTGCACCCAAGGGACCAAGAGGCTGCTGGTCTATGAGTATATGCCAAATGGTTCTTTGGCTTCTCATCTCTTTTCAAAACAAACTACTAGTGTATTGAGTTGGTCTCATCGCCGTCGCATCGCCATTGGTATCGCTAAAGGTTTGGCCTATCTGCACGAGGAATGCAGGGACTGCATCATACACTGCGACATCAAGCCTGAAAACATACTGCTGGATGCCGAATTGTCCCCCAAAATCGCCGATTTCGGCACGGCGAAGCTTCTCGGACGGGACGTCAAAGCGGCCCTGACCACTCTCCGTGGAACCATCGGCTATCTCGCACCGGAGTGGGTGTACGGTGAGGCGATTACTCACAAGGCAGATGTCTACAGCTTTGGTGTTGTGCTCTTCGAATTGATCTCCGGGAGGAGGACTAGTGGGAACACGAGAGTTGGAAATCATCGGTACTTCCCCCTTTATGCTGCATATAGAGTGAATGAAGGAGATGTTTTGTGCTTGCTCGATGATCGGCTTGGAGGAGATTGCAATGTAAAGGAGCTCGATGCTGCCTGTAGGGTTGCTTGTTGGTGCATGCAGGATGACGAGATCCATAGACCGTCAATGGGGCAAGTCGTTCGCATGCTCGAGGGTGTTGTCGACATTGATTTACCTCCTGTTCCAACTTCACTTCAGAACATTATGGGTGGTGATGACAGTCGCATATATTCTGTAGAAGGCTGATACGATGGAGCTCTCCTTGTCGCATGTCTAGATTTCACTTATGTAGGACCCTAGAATTAAAATAGTATTTGCATCTAACTGTAATACTTTATGACCGGACTCGTATTTGTAATAGTACTAGTTGAGACTTTGTTGTAGTTGTATTATAGGAGTATATCGAATTTGCCATCATGATTATAATATATGTGTTGCCTCGTATAATACATTGTACTGTCACTGATCCAAGATGGAGCAATCCCGAGTTGATCTTCGAGATTGATGTTGCTGGAGTTGTCTGGGACTAGTACTGGATTGAAATGTCATTTTCCCCTTTCATTCAGACATCTGAATATCTCATGGCAGGATGCACTATGTAATAGGAGTTGTAGCAAGAGTTGAAATCAATCTGATAGTAGTAATCAAGAGTACAAGCAATTGAAATCAAATATTACTCTATCAATTCCCGATTCCTGAAATGCATGATGCCTACACACCTGCAAAATAACAAGGGAACGCGTGAATAATCGAATGCACGAGCTACTACACCAATTCAGCGATGTACACGCCTACACGGTATACCAGTCAATGAATAAGAACTACTTCCTCCGATTGGAAATAATTGATTTAAATTTGTCTAAATTTAAATGTATTTAGACACGTTTTATTGTATAGATATATTCGTATCTAAACGAATTCAAGTCAGTTATTTCTAGACGAAAGAAGTATAGTATATTAATGAAAGAACGAAGGAACGGAGCCATTCTCGCCGGTTATTTACAGTTATTTATATTAATACATGTATGAACAACCTGCACATATCCGCGTCTCCATCTCCAGTGACGCGAACAGCGTCCTCAGCTCGCTCGGTGATGAAGCCATTCTTGCTGCAGAGTGAAGAGTCGATCAGGTCTGTGAACTAGAGGCTCTTTATCTAGTTGATCATGTAGGGCTTTCTCTCTTTCGCTTGCTGAAGCTAGCTAGCCATACTCCGGCGCCACGCGTTTTTCTGAAGCTTCATGGCAAGGCGAGCAAGATACCGGGAGTCTCTGGTCGTCGTGGACATGCATGCCGTGTTGCGGTTCAGTAATGCTACAATTACAGAGGGATTTTTACGGACTGGTTGTACGGGATGATATGTCCGTAGTTTCGATTCCGTAAGAATTCATCCGTAGGTCTATCATTTCCGGTTGCGGTTTGGCACAGCGGATTCGGCGCCGCAGTTAATATGCTGTCCACTTATTCTTAATGGGTCCGCGTCCATCAGCTTGCCCACTCTTTAGTTTAGATTCTCATAAAATAGAAGTAATTTATATAGGACGTATATGTACTCTTTTTTTTGACATGACGTATGTGTACTCTTTGAAACTACTAGAAAGAAGTACTCTATTGAATCTTCTATCGGACTTATCAACATACAACGAAAAAATTAATAGATCCAGTCCGTAAAAAAATCAATATATTAAAAATTAGACTCATTTTAAAGAGCTCTTAGTGAGGAAGTCAAGTATGGATACAAAATTTAATTTGTATTTATTTTGTAAAAATTACACTATGTTTTCTATTTGTAGTACAAATAAAAAAAAAGAATCTAGCCATAGGATGGATAGGGCTAAAGGGTCCCACGTCCACCAAAATGAGTGGACAATATTTGGGCTCCGCACACAATCAACTCGTAGAGCGACTTTTCGTGCGCTTTGGACCATCCCAAAGCCCCAAAAGAGAGGTGGTGACTTATGTGGCATTGTTTTTTTCTAAAAATGAATGCAAAGCTTATATTGTAGCAATGTCATGGCATCAGTGTGACAGAGTATGACTTGGCATGACGGCATCGAGATAGATGAGAAGAACATGGGCAGGAGAAAAAAAGGAAAAATAAATACGAATCTAGTATAGTTCCACCTCAAATCTGCAGTCCTATGGCCATGCCTAATTGCTTGATCTTGTTTTTCGTACGCGTTAAACTCTACTAGTAGACGAAAGACATTTGGAAATGATAAACTTCAAGATTGATGCAACACGTCGTGTCAATTAGTTGAATGGGTCTACACTGACCTAATAAGATACCAGGTCTAATTAGGAAGTTTCTCGTTCTGGCCTCACATTACTTATTTACATGTAGAACTTAGTATCCAGAATAATTGACCCAAAAAAGGTAAATATATATAAAAAATCAAACTACAACAACTCGGACATTGCTTTAATTAAAACTATTTTCGCACATCAATTGTTAAACCTTTCACAATGGGGTTTCATAGTGTGATAGCCTAGGTGGCATGTCACTTGACGGAGAGAGAGAGAGAGAGAGAGAGAGAGAGAGAGAGAGAGAGAGAGAGAGAGAGAGAGAGAGAGAGAGAGAGAGAGAGAGAGAGAGTATCAGTTCGTCACCCTTGAAGATTAGTCAGTTGCGCCACCAATCTTAACGATCACGGTTGGAGGCTGACGCACGGGCCGGGGGCATGCGTCCGGTTAGTAAGGCATGCGTCCGGTTGGAGCCACCGTCCATTTTCCTAAAATACTAGACCACCTTACATGGACTATCTCCCAACCGGTACATCTCAAACCTTTTCGTCCATCCGGGTAAAAGGACAAATGTCTCGAATCGGCGGAAGTGGGTCGGTTTGTACTACAGTACATGATCTATCGTCCGTGATTTTTGAAAAATCATTTTAGACTCGCAATATGTGGTTTCTTGAGATCCAATGCAAGTTCTAACGATGCCGCCCCTATCTTCATGCACACCGTTCGACCATAGTTAGAAATTGAGATAATTCAAAACGCATAATAAATTCAAAAAATTCGAACAATGAAAATCCTTGCGTGGTGTCATATTATGTTACATAGTTGAAAGGAAAATACCAGACTTGGTATATTGATCATGTTTCAAAAACCTTCACAAAATGACCTATCATGTTCGAGGTTTCATGGCTTTGGGTCCAAATGACCGATGTTATGTGCTGAATCACGGCATAGTTTGTGATGTTGTGCCCATATTATGTATGTGTGTGGACATTGGTATGGAGAACAATGTTGCAGGAGAAAGTTTTCCTTTTTGTCGCACGGAAAAGCCCTTTTCCATTTTTCGAAATAAAAAAGCAGGTCGTTTAAAAATTAATATTCAAAAATAGAATATAAGTTAATTCATTTTAAAAGGTTACATTAATTATTTTTAAAATAGAATATGTTTTTGAATTATTTATTCAAATCCATACACTTCTTATGTTTAAAGTTTTCTAAATTCCAAATTGATATTAAAAATATAAGTTAATTCATTTTAATTGTAAATGGTTCATATTTTAAATGGTTACATTAATTATTTTTTTAAACAGAAAATGGTTTTGAATTATTTATTCAATTCCAAACACTTTTTATGTTTAAAGTTTTTCTAAATTCCAAATTAATTATCATTTAAAAAACAATACAAATTTAAACCCCAAAATAAAAATAAAGGAACATAGAGAAAATACCTGAAATTTTTTGAAAACAGGGGAATATGTCCCGGTTGGAGCCACCAACCGGGACTAAAGACCCCCTGCGCGCCAACCCTTGGGCTGCTGAAAATATTGGAGTATAGGTCCCGGTTGGTGGCTCCAACCGGGAGATATCTTTAGTCCCGGTTGGATCCACCAACCGACTAAAGGTCCTTGGTTATAATTGGGTGCCCCTCTTCTTCCCATCTCCTCCTCTTCTCTTCTCGCGACGACGCCGCCAGCCGCCCCGCTGCACGCCTACCGCCACCGCCCAGCCTAAGCGCAGAAGCTTCGCCGCCCGAGGCTTCTCCTGAAGGAATCGGCCCTTCGCTCCCAATCGCCGCCAACGACCTCGAGCCCGACGATCGCCGCGTCGATTCATCGGCTCCGACCGCCTCGCCTCCCGACACCACCACCGCACACTGCTGGTCCTCGTGGACCCTCTCTCTCGCCTTCTCTCGCTCTGGTTCATCCTCCCCGTCGACCACCTGCCACCACCGCCGCTCACCGTCGTTGTGCTCTCTCTCCGGTGACCTTTTGGAGGCGGCGCCGCTACTCTTTGGCTCGCCTCAACCTCCTCTCTCTAACGCGCGCACGCACGCGCCCTAGATCGCCCCTAACGCCGTTCCCGATCATCGTCATGCAAGCCACCGCCGGCGTGACGTCACCCGTGCATCAGCGCGACCCAGCCAGGGAGCCACTTTGCCTGCATGGCTTTCCTATGTGGCCTCTGGCCCACAGTCGGCGTCTCGCTAGCCCCTCGAGTGAAAAATGCCACGAACCACTTTTGCTTGTGTGGCCGAGGTGGCTCCGGGCCCCTCCGTACCACTGTGGGTAGGTTTGTCATGTAAAAAGTTTAACCAACTTTTAATAATTTGAAATAATTATAATCTTATAAATTCAATAACTTTTAATCTATAAGTCATAAAAATATGAATAATATATCAAAATGTTCAGAAAAATGAAACCTATCTATCTAAGCTATAATCATGCATTGTTCAACAACTTAAATTACAAGTTTAATTAGAAGAACAAATCCACCCATCTCATGTGTTTCGAGTTTCTCCGAGTTAGGGTTTTCACCCTCGGAACCCCGATTAAATCCGAGCATTTCTTAGGGTTACATTCCAATGCAAATTAACTTGTCATATCATCATACTTGCTTGAGCATTGCATCGATGCCATGTGTTGATTGTTTCCTTTCTTTTTGGTGTTTGGATTATTAGGTTTATTATTAGTTAGGTATTATTAGGTTTATTAATTAGTTTGGTATTATTGGTATTCTTGCCCCACCGTCACCATGGGTAGCCCTGCACGATTCACATTTTCAAGCAACTTAGGTGCATGTGGGTTCGACGATGTGCCTATCTACTACACGGTTTCCTTTCTTCATTTTTATTATTGTGTATATATTAGGGTTTCTCTGAATTAGGGTTTATATCTCTCAACAACGCATTTAACTTTCTCCTTTAGCCGCTTTGACTTATTCGCTTTTCCACCTATGCGTAAAATATGGACCCACATGTCGAGACGAAGAAAAGGAAGAGTTGATCCAAGGTGTGATCCGTGGGGAAGATAATTTAGACGATCAACGTTTACGAACAACTCCGGTGAGGGTGATCCTCTTTACCGGAGTAGACAACTTGTTTGAGGTTGAAGTTGTTGCCTTCCGAGGGAGAAGGCGATGCGTTGTGTAATCGAGAAGACGCACCGCCCGCAAGGTGCATGTAATATAAATCAATTCATTAATTAATCATCCGCTATCTATATAGAAATAGTAACGACGATCTTTCTTCTTTTAGCCCTCGGATCGAAGGAATCTCGAAAAGAGCGACATAAGGCCCAACCAAAAGTTGCAAGACCATGAGAGGTTCAGGATCGAAGATGTCCAGAGACGGCAATCGAAACCCCCAAGTTGTCGCAACCAAATTTGTGGCACAATGCGGAGTAATCGTTAGGGACTTAATCCGATCACCATTAGAAATTGGAATAGGCCTGCTAATGCGATGAAGAGGGAACATGTTTATTTGTCCCTAACCACGCCAAAGATTTCTTGTGGAAGAGGCTCATGGTTAATTTCAAACTCGAAGATAGAGCTGGATCCAAATGCGAGGATCCATTGAGGACGCTACAACATGGGAGAGCCATGGAGGCTAAGGTCGGAGTGGGCTTTGAAGAAGATGGCCCGATGTTTCACCAACTGGAAGAAAAGATTGCACCTTGACTATGTCGTGAAAAGAAGACTCGATTTCAAAAATATTCAGTTTGAGAAGATAAAACCATTCGGGATGAGTTTGTGAAATACAAGAAATCGAAAAAGCTAAGAAAATGTCTCAAACGAATAATGAATCTTGCTAAGAAGAAGTATCACCATACTATGGGGCAAGGTGGCTACAAGGTTGGCATTCCTAAGTGTGAGAAACTTGAGCAGGAAATCGTGATAAAAATATCACCCCAGAGACGATTGGGTAGAACGTGCAATGAATTGGTTTTACGGGCATGGGGCACGTTGGACTCAGAAGGGAGGTGTATATATAACATACGACATAAAGAAGACCCCTTGCCAATCGAGAGGATCAGAAAAGCAGTAAAGGCTGTTAAAGATGGGGACTTCATTCCCGATAGAGAGAATGATGAGCTCACACTCGCCCTTGGAAATAAGGAACATGATGGACGAACACGAGGCACAAGAGGCTCCCAATCATGGAGGACTGGGTTTCCCGAAGAGAGGAAGAAATATCCTGATAGAAGCCGTCAGAGGAGAAAGGACAGGGCGGCAGTTGAAGCAGAAAGTCAGAAAGAGCGAATGCGTTTAATTGAAGAACGATTAAAGAAACAACAAGATGAAATTAACACACTTAAAGAGCAAAGTACTACCGGCCCATCTCAGCAGCACACTGCATTCGATGCTACCGGCCTATCGAATAATCGAAAAAGCAGTGTGGCTTCCACCGAGGTCCCGGGTGATGACAATGGCGATGATGATGCACCGCCGATGGCTCTGGCTACCGTGGATGATATCAGAGATGACACATCGCGAGCTACATGTCAAAGTTGTGAACATATCAATGAAGGTGGCTCGGCTATGCCTTACCAATTGGACCCACACCAACTTACCACCGTCTGCCCAGAGGGCTACACTGTTGTCGGCGTGGATGAAATCATGCCCACCTTTGAGGTTTTGGATCTTCACTACCCCGCCGGTGAAGGGATGTGATCTTTGGGTGACGCAAAAACGTCACCATTCTATACCGGTCAAGGATTGTATCGTGCTTCAAATCACACGCCAAGGCCATCTTCGCCGCCTCACCCGTCTCCCGAGGTCGCCGCCGCCGCGGCCCGTCTTCGTCGCCTCACCCGCTCCGTCGCCTCACCAATCTCCGTGCAGCCATCGCGGCGCCTCAGATAAAAAGCGTAAGCGTCTCGCCATCGTAAGGCGATCGCCAAAGCGTAAACAAGAGCCTCTTCCAAAAGTACCAACGGTTCCTCCCAAGAGAGCTTATGACTATCAAGAGGAGACCGAGGCGACCGTTGATGCGAAACGACAGCGTTTGCGCTAAGAGGCGGAAAGAGCGAGTTCCCAGCAGACTATGAGCGTTGAAAATGCTAAAGAATCTTCATCAACCCGAGCCAAAGCTGTCATCAGACTATGAGCGTTCTATTCTCAAGTCACATGCAGACAAAAGCCTCAAGAGCAAGTCTGATGCAAGCGGAAATCTGTTGCCCAGCTCGGAGAACAAGCAAACAGACTTGCCCCTCTCAAGGTGATTTCTCAAACCAATGTGGGTCGAGCAAATATGGGGTAAGAGCAGTATGATCCGTAGGTAGTTGCACTGGAGAAGCCGCTGCTCAAGGTATGAGTATTGCCCAAGACTTATCCTGTTAGAGTTCTTCCCGTGAGTGAAGTAGCATACCAATACCAGACGGAAAACCTCTCGTCAAACTCGAGGAGGTAAACAATCTTCCAACAAAATGCGAAGATTGCATAATCGGTACATGCATGCCACAAGGGCCGGGCTAAGCGGATAGTGTTGAGGGTTACAAAAAGCATCATGGGAAAGATAAGGATGACATGATATCCATTGAATTTGATGAACTATTTCAATTATTCAATCAAGACGCCTTGGACAAATCGATCATCGATTGCCTATTATGCGTAAGTACTAATTTGTAATTAATTTAGTCTCCATCTATATTATTTTGTTTATTGCATGTATATAATCATACTGTAATATGCAGAATGAAGATTCTCGAATGCAGCAGAGGACAAATCTATGACATTGGCTTCATTGACCCATATTGGGTTCATGAAGCTAATCTCAAAATAAGCCCCCAGGATACGGAGGATAATATAGTACACGCGTTAAGGTTTCAAGAAACCAAAAGGGAAATACTATTTCCTTACAACTTCCAGTGAGTGTTATTGCCTTGTATACACTTTCTATTTCGCTTACTCGATGTTAAGTATATAATTGATTAGTTCTGCATTCGCAGGTACCACTATATTTTGTTAATCATTCAACTTGATAAAGGGCATGTACTAGTCATGGACTCGAAACATAAACCCCTTGAGACGTGGAAGGACATGCAGATACTTCTCCAGCGGTAATTCTAATCATTACGACACTATATCGGCAACGTTCGTGAATTTTATGATATCAAGTACTTAATAACTTATTTTATTCGTTTTCTCGCGGCAGCTTGGAAACAGTTCACCAAGAAGGTTAGGGGTGTTTGGAAAGAGGAGCTTACATTTCAACCACTAGATGTAAGCACCACTAGCTATATCCGCGCATCTCTTTGATTCTAGTTTTGATACGTTATTATCATGCTTGATTATTATTTTGATTGAACTGCTCGTAAAGTGCCCGACGCAGGACCGGTAACAATCTATGTGGATACTATGTATACGAGTTCATCCGCAGACGATGAGAATGGCAGAAATTTAGAGCAACTCCACGACGTAAACAATTTCTATAGTTTTTAATTACAATCAAATTGTGTTTAGTTTCATATTCATATAGGTGACTCCTTTTTAAATCAGATCGAGCGTCACGGACGGTCTTACGCCAAAGGATCGCACGAGCAATACAGGAGGAATTGGGGATTCTTGGATGCAAGTCCTAAACACAAGGGAATACTACTCGGCTGTATAGACAATATGAATTGTAAAATAGCAACTTTCAAGAAATTGGCGGTAGCATCGAATAGCAACTTTTGTATGTAGTGCATGAACTCGATCCGTATTGAATGTAATGTTGTCATGATGATCTTGTGTAATATAAGGTTCCTTCGTTGATAAGTGCAAAACACTAAATAAACAATAAAACAACCTAAATGAATTCTACGCGGCACAAAAGTGGCGAAAATGCTGCTGCGGCAACAAAATGTGCCAAAATGAATTCTTCACAGAGAAATGGGCTAAATCTCTGCGGCAAGAAGTTATTAGTCCCGGTTCGTGTTACGAACCGGGACTAATGCTCCACCCCCCTCGCGCTCTGATGCCGCCACGTGTGCCCATTTTGTCCCGGTTGGTGGGGCAACCGGGACTAATGGTTAGAGCTTTAGTCCCGATTGCCCCGTCCCGGTTGGGCAACCGGGACTAATGACCCTTACCAACCGGGACGCATGGGCCAGTGGAGAGAGAGAGAGAGAGAGAGTTAATATACAACATTTGCACACAATCATAGGAATTTTTTTGGCTAGACAAGTCACACACATGCATGAATCTAAAATTATTAATGCAATATTCCTAAGAAACAATGTATTGTGATACTCATAAAAATGTCTAAGAAACTATGCATTGTAAAAGTCCTTAATCTGATCATACTATGGGAAGTATCATATACACTGCTATGATATGATATACACAGGTATCATGCATATGATAGCATTGTCCTTTAGTGCTTAGTATCATTTAGTATTATCATAATGTCATGTACACTAGTGGAAACGAGGCCTTTAGTTGAGGTCGAAATTGGGATTTAACATCGGTTTTCCTACAAATGGTGTTAAAGGGGTGCCCGTGCCAGCGTGGCCCGTGCAGCAAAAAGGCGCACCCCCTTTAACACCGGTTCGAGCCACGAACCGGTGTTAAAGACCCTGCACCACCGAGTCACGCAGCACCCCCCCTTTAACATCTGTTCGTGGCTTAGACCGGTGTTAAAGGGGGTGCGCTTATATAATACATCGCAGCCCACACCCCTCTCTCTCATTTTTTCACTCTCTCATTTTGGAGCTTAGCAAAGAGGGTGAGAGGTGTGCTAGTTTGTGTTTTCTTCCTATGCACAAGAGGTGTTCGGTGAAATGCCTGAGAGCTCGAATTAAGTATTCTCGTTGCTCTTTACTTCTCGGTCAAGGTCGGCAACTTTATCCTTTCATGTGTCATTGATGTACCATAAAAGTGGTCATATCCCTATTAATTCATGATGTACTGTAATGATTTTTGATATACGTAATTAATTATATATTGAAAATGAACTAACAATGGATGTACGGTGACCGACGCACTTCCGAGTACATTACGGGCCTCCAAAATTTCATCGTTGTGGCTAAGGCAAACCGTGGTCACAATGGTTTTATGTGCTGTCCATGTGTTGACTGTCAGAACAAGAAAGACTACTCAAATACCAAAACCATTCACGTCCACCTGCTTCGGTCCGGTTTCATGCCCAGCTATAATTGTTGGACCAAGCACGAAGAAAGAGGGGTTATGATGGAAGACAACGAAGAAGAAGAGGATGATGACAACTATCATAATATGTATCCTAAATACGATGATATTGCAACGGGGGTAGATGAAGATCAAGAGACAGCAGATGGGCCCACTGATGACGATCTTAGTCGGGCCATTACTGATGCAAATTGGTCTAAGTATAGATGGCATGAATCCTTTTGGGAAGCAGAGCTGCAGTCACAGCACCCGGCATGTGACTCTATGTATCTATAACCTTCCTCCTTGGTTGTTCATGAAGCGGAAGTTCATTCTGATGCCAGTGCTCATCCAAGGCCCGAGGCAACCCAGCAATGACATTGATGTGTATCTAAGGCCATTAGTTGAAGAACTTTTACAGCTGTGGGCCAAACCAGGTGTACATATGTGGGATGAGCACAAAGGGGAGCCATTTAACCTACGAGCGTTGCTTTTTGTAACCATCAATGATTGGCCTGCTCTTAGTAACATTTCAGGGCAGACAAACAAGGGATTCAAAGCATGCACACACTGTTTAGATGAGACTGAAAGTGTATATTTGGATAAATGTAAGAAGGTTGTGTACCTAGGGCATCGTCAATTTCTTCCGAACCTGCATCCCGTAAGAAAGAAAGGCAAGAATTTCAAACGCCAGGCATAACCCCGGAGGAAGCTTGTCCTCCGTACTGGTGAGGAAGTATTTGGTATGGTCAAGAACCTAGAAGTAATCTTTGGAAAAGATCCTGGCAGTCAATCTGTTCCGAATGATGCTGCCGGACACGCGCTCATGTGGAAGAAGCAATCTATATTTTGGGACCTACCCTATTGGAAAGTCCTAGAGGTCCACTCTTCAATCGACGTGATGCACGTGACGAAGAATCTTTGCGTGAACCCGCTAGGCTTCCTGGGAGTGTATGGGAAGACAAAAGATACACCGGAAGCACGACATGACCAGCAACATATGAAAGAACCTGAAAAGCATATGCATCCTGAGAACGAGAATGGTAAAGGACGCCACTTAACTCCTGCCAGCTATGCTCTTACCAAAGTAGAGAAGGAAATATTTTTTGAATGCCCGAGTAGTATCAAGGTCCCGTCTGGCGTCTCGTCGAATATAAAGAGAATAATAAATATGGCAGAGAAAAATATTCTAAAACCTGAAGTCTCATGACTACCATGTGATTATGACGCAATTGCTTCCGATTGCATTGAGGGGGCTTCTACGTGATAATGTTTGAGTACCCATTGTGAAGTTTTGTGAATTTCTCAATGCAATATCTCAGAAGGTAATCGATCCAGAAAGCCTACCAGAGTTACAGACAGATGTGGCCCAATGTCTTGTCAGCTTCGAGTTGGTGTCCCCACCATCCTTATTCAATATTATGACGCATCTCCTGGTTCACCTAGTAGAAGATATTGCCATTCTCGATCCTGTATTTCTACACAATATGTCCCCCTTTGAGAGGTACATGGGAGTCCTAAAGAAATATGTTCATAATCGTGCTAGGCCAGAAGGAAGCATCTCCAAGGGCTATGTAATAGAGGAGGTCATTGAGGTCTGTGTTGACTTTATTCCTGACCTTAAGGCGATTGGTGTTCCACAATAACGACATGAGGGGAGACTTCGTGGAAAGGGCACCCTAGGATGTAAAGCAATGATATGTAGGGATGGGCATTCTCTCAATCAAGCACACTACATGGTTTTACAAAGATATCTTGGTTGCCCCGTATATCAATGAACACAAGAATTTTATATGCCTCAAACACCCGGGACAGTCTGATGAACGGATTAGAAGTGAACACATGGTGAGTTTTGGCGGCTGGCTGCAAATTCTTCTCACGAATAACACCCCTGTTGGAGATCAGCTGTACTTGTTGGCCAGGACACCATCTTCGACTGTATGTACTTCCAAGGTTACGAGATAAATGGGAATACATTTTACACGATAGGCCAAGATAAAAAGAGCACCAACCAAAACAGTGGTGCCCGCTTTGATGCAGCAGAAGACAATGGAAAAAATACCACGTATTATGGGTTCATAGAGGAGATATGGGAACTTGACTATGGACCTACTTTTAAGGTCCCCTTGTTTCGGTGCAAATGGGTCAAGATGACAGGAGGAGGGGTTGAGGTAGACAAGAAGTACGAAATGACAATAGTGGATCTCAACAATCTTGGGTACTTAGACGAACCATTCGTCTTAGCCAATAATGTGGCTCAGGTTTTCTATGTGAAGGACATGTCTACCAAACCGAAAAAAGAAAAAATAAGCAAACAGATACATCACACGATGAGCCAAAGCGTCACATAGTTCTTTCAGGGAAAAGAAACATCGTGGGAGTGGAGGACAAGACAGACATGTCAGAAGATTATAATAAGTTTGATGAAATTCCGCCCTTCAAAGTGAAGACTGGTCCAACTATCCTGTTAAACGGTGCTGATACTCCATGGTTACGGTCGACGCGATCATAAGATTGACTATATGTATTAAATGAGCCATTTTTTTGGCACACATATGTATCTCAACATGGAAATCAATGTCATATTTCTTCCGTTAACACTTGGTTCAAAAGAAATGCATTTTTTAATCTTTATTACAAAAAATAAGCCCCTTTAGTCCCGGTTGGTAAAAAATTCGCGCCTCTGTCTTCCGGTCATTTTTCTTCCCGCCATTTTTTCCCGCCAGTTTTCTTCCTGCCATTTCTCACTATATATATGTAGGATTGGCCTCCATTGTCATGGCACATCTCTACACTCATATCTACAACCTCATCACTCTTTCCCATGGCTTCCACCGTACCACTAACCCTAGAGAGGCGGAGGCGCTTTGCGCCTCGAACTACCCCTGTCCGCCGGGCTACTACGTCCCTGCCGGCTGGATGCTGAGCGCCGGAGGCGTGCCGGTCCCTCCTGTCCCTCTAGGTGTGGCGCGCTGGATGGCCATGACGAACCACTACTACTTCGAGCTCACACCGGAGCAGCGAAGGAATCCCAACTGGCATCCCGACTATTTTCCGGCTTGGGAAGCCTTCTTCATGGATCGGCGTGAGAGGTCGCTCGCCAGGCATGAGGAGGACGGCCCACCTCCTCCGAACTTTAACTAGGACGATCGTCGGATGTGGTGGCACGGCCGGACTCTCTAGAGCGTCATGGCCTACAACACGGCCGACTCTAACCCCCACCTGCGCTACCCTCAAGTCCAGCCCACGCGTACTCAACCTTCAAGGTTTAACTACGACGACCCCGACGACAACAGCAACGACGGCTGCGGAGAGTACGACGACTACAGTGGCGAGTATTACAGGTGTAGGCAAGAGCATGACTGAATCACTCCAACATTCCAAAACATGTTCGGTCGATTGTGACTTAATCTGGCCAGGTATCTTAATTTTCAGTTCTTCTATGTATCTTAATTTTCAGTCGTGCTTTATGTAACTTAGTGTTAGTTGTGTTATGTACTTTAATTCCAGTTCTATCGTAATAAAATTTTCTTCCCGCCCATTATTTCCCGTCCTTTTCCTCCCGCACATTCTGCCCTCCCATTAGAATTTTATTGTTTGAAAACAAAAAATGTTTCTGGATTATTTATTCAAATGCAAACACTTTTTATGTTGAAAGTTTTGTCAGATTCCAAAGTATACAAAAGATGGTAAATTTAAATATCCAAACAATTCAAAAATGTTAATAGAAAATAAAATATGTTTTTCTTTAATTATTTTTCATTTTCTAAAACTAGCGTTAGATTCCTTTTTAGATGCTTAATATTTCTTAAGTTCCAAGTTTTAGGGTTTGACTATTTTATTTTTGTCTCAATTGAATAATCAAAATTCGTATGTAAGCGTTTTAATAATTTTGAAAATTTTCATCTATAATAACTATAAAATGTTTTTATATGAATGGATAGATCTTATTTTTATGAAAATTATGATATATTATTCATATTGTTATGAGTTGAAATGAAAAAGATATGAATTTTCTAAATTCTATCCTATTTTTGGGAATTAAAATGCCCCCCCTTAACACGGTTCCAACAAGCGTGTTAAAGGGGGAATTATCTGTGAACAAATCCCCCTTTAACACCGGTTCGTGGTATGGCGGTGTTAAGGGGTATAAAGAACAGCACACTTCCTCTTCTGACCAGATTTTGGGATCGGCGGAGCTAGCGGCGGAGAACATCGACAACGCCGTGACTGCATCGTAGCCGCCGCCATCGGCAATCGCCGCGCGCCGCCTCGCCATCGCGTGCCTCGCCTCCACTCGTCTGGCCGCCCGCCTCACCCTCGTATGCCGCCGTGCCCTAGGTGATATTTTTTAATTAGGATACGTGTGCACTAGAAATTTTTTGTTAGGATTTTTTAGGAAATTTTGTTAGGATATTTCGTGTCATAATCATAATCATAATTAAGTTTAGAGAATATTTTGTTAGGAATTTAATGTTAGGATATTTTGTGTCATAATCATAATTAAGTTTCATAATTAAGTTTAGAGAATAATCATAATCATAGGATATTTTGTTTTAGGAATTTAGTGTTAGGGAATTGATTTTAGGATATTAATTGTATATATGGATATTTTGTGATATTAATAATTAAGTATTATGGATATGGATATTAATTGGATCAGTATTATTATTCGAGATGTACTAGCTATATGATGTCATACTAATATTGTTTTCCGGATTATTCGAGATGTATTAGCTATATCCATGTCATAATATTATTGTATCAGGATTATTCGAGATGCATTATTTTATCAACTGGATTATTCGAGATGTATTATTTGTATCAACTGGTTTTATTCGAGATGTATTACTGATATTTGTGTGATAATATTATTGTTTTAGAAACTATGGATCCACTCAGTAGAAACCTTGAAGAGGAAGAAATAATGGAGAACATGATCCATGAGGACACCTCACAATATCTGAACTTGGAGGGACCTGACGACAGCTCAAGTAGTCATGGAGAAGATGACGACTCCGGTGAACGCACTTTAGTGATTACAAAGTCCGGCGAGGTATATGCATAGATTAAGCCTCTGCTGACTTGCATCGATTGATTTGTATATATGTACATGTATTAGTTAACACCTCTTTCTTCTTTTAGCCCTCCGGATATCTTCTAAGAAAAATAGCAAGCGAGGTGCGAGCCATCGGTTGAAATATCGTGCAAAGTTCACGATCGAAGCGGTCCGTGTTGATGACAGTCCGATGGAGCCCAAGAAGGCCGCAGACAAATATATACGTCAGGCTGGAGTTCTTGTTAGGGACCAAATCCCAATCACAATTGAAGAATGGAATAAGCCAAAGAAGGGTAACGCTACCTTTGTCGATAAAAGATCCAAAGAAACGCTTTGAACTTCGCTGTTGTTAAATTTCAACCTACCGCCAGAGGAGGATGAAAATAAACCGGTTATAAAGGAAAATGTCAAAGAGTGGACTCTAAAGAAGATGGCCGAAGCTTTCCGCAACCGGAAGACAAAATTGAACAAATTTGTCAAAGCTGGCGAGACTCCAGATTTCGAAGATGCATATTATGCGAAGATAAGACCTCACTGGCCCAAATTTGTGGCGTACAAGGAAGGTCCTAAATCTGCAAAAAGGTCAGAAACCAATAGGCTAAATGCCAATAAGAAGGAATATCACCAAAGGAAGGGGTTAGGTGGCTACATATCTCAGAGGCCTAAGTGGGAGGAAGCTGAGAAGGACCTGCACGATAGAGGGATCAGACCCTAGACAGAGGGGTGGGATCTACGTGCAAAGACTTGGTTATACGGAATGAGGTAAAAGTTGGATCCAGAAACGAGAATGTGTATCTTCCCAAAAATTCTTGTCAAACCCGTCAATGAAATCATCACGACATCCGAGGAAACAGCCACCGGGACCTTCCATCCCGACGGAGAGAATGACCAGCTGACACGCTCCATCGGTAAAAAAGAACACCGTGGACTAGCACGAGGAACAGGGGGTATGACGTGGAAGGATGAGTTTGCCGCATGAGGCGATTCTTACAAATGGTGCGACAGAAAAGAAAAAGAGCGTACAGACCGGATGACACAGAGAGAACAAACACGTATGGCGCTGCAGGCGCAAGTGAACGCACAAAATAGCCAGCAAGCAACCGGCCCATCTCAGCGGCATGAAGAGCCTGCATTGGAAGCTGCCGGCTGCCCAGACTCTGCGCGGAAAAGCAACGTGGCTTCCACGGAGAACGTGTAGCCCACACTTAAAATGGCAGGTCCTCGATACCCCGTGGGTGAGATCACGGAGAGCGAATACGTTGAGCTACATGTGAAATTAATGGGCTTATCCATTATGGTGGCGGTCGGCTATGCCTTACTTCATGTACCTGGTGGAACTTACCACTCCCAACTGATTCCAGATGGCTATGCTATTTTCGGGGTGGATGAGGTTGTGAAGGAATATGAGGAAGCACAGTTTGACCAAGCTAAAGGTGAGGGGAAAACTCAAATGAAATTTGCAGTGAAAACAACCATTCTCTGGAAGAAGGAACACATCGTGCTTCCAAATTGGAGGCCACTGGCTCCCCCGTTGTCTCCGCAGCGTCAGCAATTTAAGATGCCTCAGCCGTCTCCGGGTCATCAGAATACTCCCCTGCCGTTTCCGCCGCGTCAGCCGTCTCCGCCGCTTTAGCCATCTCCTGCGCGTCAGCCATCTCCGGCGCGTCAGCCATCTCCTGAGCATCAGCGTAAGCAGAAGAGCACTGCCACGAAGAGTACTAGTACTACCACCACGAATAAATCTGTAGGAAACCGTACGCCGAAGAGTTCAAGGAACTACGTCCCGCAGGCTTCCACCTAGCCATTGCCGGTATCACCATGGAATCGCAGCGACAAGGACAACAAGAGGATCTCGGAAGACGAGATTAAGAAATTCTTTGCACCTAAACGGCCGAGCCAAAGGAGAAACTAGATCGGTGGTGGTGGAGAAGTTTTACAATAATCTTTTTAAACCTGAACCCCCACTTGTGCCGGACTGCGAACGCTATATTATAAAGGGGTTGCAAGGTGGAGGGAGTCTGAAAGTAGTAGTCATGAACCCCAAAAAATAGTTCCCCAGCTCGGAGAGCAGGAAAACCAATCGCGTGCCCCGCTCCAAGTGTTGGATACACGGATGAAAGTGCAATCGATGTCGCCTAGAGGGGGGTGATTAGGCTTTTTAAAATTATTACGGTATAGGCTCAAGTAAATGCAGAATAAAACTAACGTTTAATTTATTGAGCACAAAACCTAGCCACTAAGTTCACCTAGGTGCACCAACAACCTATGCTAAGCAATACAAGCAACAAGGTGATAGCAAGGTATAAATACTTCAAGCACGATGGCTACCACAATGTAAACTGCATAAGTAAAGGGATCGGTTGAGAGATAACCGATGGACGCGGAGACGGATATTTGTTTCCCAAAGTTCACTTCCAAAGAAGCTACATCTCCGTTGGAGAGGGGCGATGGCGCAATGCTCTCCGAACGCCACAAATGGCTCACCTCGAGGTGTGGTGGATCGATGCTCACCCAACGCCACACAAGGCCTCACCCCGGATGCGGAAGCACGCAACTCACCGATGCCACAAAAGGCTCACCCTATTCTCCCGAGTGCGCACCACAAAAGGCGGGCACTCTCTCCACTATGGGACGCTTGAGGGCGGTCACCGAACCCGTACAAGATTGGGGCTAACTCCACAACTCAATTGGAGGCTCCCAACAACAAAACCACAAAAGGCTACAATGCCACAAAAGGCCAACAAAGCCACAAGAGGTTACAAGACCACAAAAGTTCAACAAGACCACAAAAGATCAACAATCCAACCACACAACCGTCTAGGGTTCCAAGAACCCAAGAGTAACAATCCCACAAGCTTGTACTCATCAAATCTCCGAGGAGAACTCAAACCTATGCACCAAATGCAAGGGAAAGTCCTTCTCTCCCAAATTCTAACAAAGCTATAAAAGCTATTGGGGAAATAAGGGAGGAAGAACACAAGAGGAGAACTCAAACCTATGCACCAAATGCAATGGCAAGTCCTTCTCTCCCAAATTCCAACAAAGCTACAAAAGCTATTGGGGGAATAAGGGAGGAAGAACACAACAGGAGAACTCAAAATTCTCCAAGATCTAGATCCCAATGATTCCTTCACAAAGAAGGGATTTGACTTGGGGGGATTATAGATCTAGATCTCCTCTCACTTTTCCCTCAAAAAGATGTAAGAAAGCTCAAAATAGGTCAACAATGGTGGGCAAAAACGAGCTCAAAAGATGGGGAACCATTGGGGAAGAAGCCCCCTTAAATAGGACAAGGAAAAACTGACCGTTTGGGCCAGATTCGTGACCCACCGGAACTTCCGCCCCCCACCGGAACTTTCGGCAAATAGAAACACAAGTTACTGATCCTGACCGGAGCTTGGGTCGGAACTTGGGCCGGAACTTCCGCTCAAGCAAAAACGTAGGATAGCATTGCACGAAAACTTCAATAACTTTTGATTCCGGAGACCGTTTTTGATGATCTTGGGCTCGTTTTGAAGAGAACGAAAATCTCTATAAGATTATGCAAAGAAAAATCATAGTCCATCATGGAATGATAAAACAAAATTGAGAAAGTTATGACCTCTCTAGAAGCGATGAACCGGTAAAACCTCCAAAACCCAAAACACAAGAAGATGAGCTTGGAAACTCCGATTGGGATGAAACCAATTTTGTTGGGAAGATACAACCAAGAGAACCCAAAAAAATGTTAAATATTTGATACCAAAGAGGGAGAAAATATCAAGTATATATATGTGAAGTATCCCCCAAGGTGTGGAGCCGGAAAACTCGCAACATAAAAAAAAACCGCAATAAGATATGCAAGGGAAATCCTTGGACGATGAACTAGAGCTTGTTATGATGATGACCACAAGCTCTAGATCCTCTCATGGACAAGAACCAAATAACAACCAAGAAAGATGATGCTATGAATGCAATGGTTTGAGCTCTCTCCAAACGATGCAATCAAAGGTCAAAAATTTGGAAGCCACCGAAGAATCAAAAAGAAAAGGAGGTGGTTCCAAGAAATGCAAAAACAACCAAAGGATGATCTTCTCTTTTGTGTGTGTAAATTTCTAGGTGGAAAATATCACAAAGACAAATGTCCACAAAGAAATATGCACAAACAAGATAGATACTCAAGAAAGCACAAGAAAGGCAAAGAGGAAGTCATAGAATATACCAATAAGATGTTTTGCTTGAAAGCATGCCCAAGGGCTCAAATATATCTTATCGTACATCGATGAGATTCAAACACCAACAAACTTCATACATAACAACTATTACCAAATGAAGAAAGGGATAGAAGGAATATATGGAGAAAGGCAACAAGTATCACAAGATAGAAATCAACTTGGCAAAAATACTCACTATTGCACATGAGAGATATTGAGGAAACGATATGCAACAAAATTGCTAGATTGACATATTTGGGATTAGTGAATCATGAGCATGATTTAGTATAGTCCCCCTTATATCCACTCATCTCAAACATACACATATTTGCAATAGAGAGACCTCTTCAAAGCCAAATCAAGAAATCCAACATATGGAAGAACACAAATTCATGCCAACAAGCAACCTACACAAGGTTGGGAACAAGATATGTATGCATGAGAGAGATACTTGTTACCGAGATATAATTGGTAGGATGAAGAAGATATGGAATCATTGATCATCCTAGCTTGCATCCAATTGACACGTCGACGCCACTTCTTCCTTGTTTAAGATACAAGCACCCAATATATATCCCAATGTACCTAAAACACAAATAAGTACACTACGGTCCCCAAACAAATTGGGTCCAAAGTAGTTAGTGAAACAACAATACATAGGAGAGCCCCCACACAAATATGTGCATATTGATATGAAATTGAATTTCATGCACATATTAGCCCATTAGGATTTGGTGGAGTTTCCCTTATATATTGGATCAAAGAAAGCAAGCATGCCATAAAGTGTGACTCAACAAAAGGTGTCCAGATTGTATCGAAGAGCCAAATCAACACATGAAAGAACACAAGTTCAACAAATGAACTAGACAGAGCCAAAGAAAAAGGATAAGAAAATACCAAGGCTCAAGGATTTATCTCATCCTCAAAGAACAAAACAAGTGAAAAAGAATGAGATAAAGCCAACTCCCAACGAGAGCGAGGAAACAACAACCAAAACAAGCTCTTCACACTTTTCATGATGGCACACAAAGTATCAACACAAAAAGGATCGAGCTTCCAAGCAAAAAATGGATCAAATCAAGAAGCATAAACAATGTTCTAGATAATATAGGAGAGCTCCCCCATAAGTAGAGCATTATATATACTTTTTCCTTTGAATGCAAAATGCCCACAAATGAGATCATCACTAGTACCTACACTAAATAAAACACAAGGGGATACAAATAAAATAAGATGATCCACAAGAGGTAAGGAAAGCTAGGGAGCAAATAGAAAAACATTATCTTGGCCAAAGATAAGGCAAATAATAAAAGGTCAAAGTGAATATGATCAATCAAATCTACCATATATGGAGTACCAATTGTCTAAAGACAATAAATATAAGGGAAATTTTCCCTAGGTAGTTTGCAAGGATATCATGATCATATTCACAACAAGAAGCATATAACAAAGCATGAGAAATAAGCTTGATGCTTCAAGAGAAATTCTTGATTGCTTCAAATAATCACACAATCACTAGTGATTAGATTAAATAGAAGCAAGTGGTTCCTATGAGGATATATATCCAAATATGAGGAAACACATACCAAGAATCACTCTCACACACAAGATCCAAGAGATGAGCAATAAAACATCCATGAAAAATGGAACTTGTATGAGCAAATGTGCCACATAAGAGCTAGATAATTTTCAATACCAATTCTAAGTGGCACTACCTCAAATGTTCACATTTTCTAGGTTTGTAATATGAACAAAGCATATGACTCCCCCATAATGTGATAAACCAAGAAATCTCAACAAGAGGCAAAAATATCAAAATAGAGGTATTAATGGACATTATGGAAATGATTTTATCATGAGAAAGACATACCACATAGAGACTAGATAACCAAGCAATATAACTACTAAGTGTTTTTCCTCATGTACACACATTTTAGGATTGTGGAATGCCCAAGAATGACACTCCCCCAAAACGGAATAGTCCATTAATCCCTCACAAGAGCCAAATAAGATACCTACTAGAAACAATAAAGGCTCCAAACCAAGAAACACAAATACATGGTGTGCCAACCAACATACACAAATATACATCATATGTAAATATAAGTAAGTGGGAAGCACAACATGTACACACATATGCAAGGAACAAAACCAACACATACATGCACAAGGGAGCAAGTAACTAGCAATGTAAATGAGTTAAGCACAAGTTACCGCAAGGAGGAACATTGGATATATGATAGAAGCATGAAAACCCAAATGACTTGACTTTGATAAAAGGCATTGATGAAGATCCCTCAATTCTTCATAAGGTTGTCAAGTCTCCAAAGCCCTCCAAAAACACCTATTGATCAAGTTTTAGCTTGTTGGTCCCCAACCAAGTTGGGTCCTAAGAAGTTAGTCACAATAGGTTTGGCCACCAAAATGGTTCTTCTCTTGACACCACTTTGGGCACCAACAAATTTGGCAAACACATTGCCACCCTCATCCTTATGAAGAGAATAAGCATCATCAATCAAGATATGATGGGATGAGGAGTTACTCATGGTGCACGAGGAAGAAAGGTGCCCCTTCTCACGACAAATGTAGCAAGTTCTTCTCTTGCCATATTTCTTCTTGGGAGGAGTTGCGCCATGAAGAAGAGCTTGAGGCTTCTTGGGAAGTGTCCCATAACGATCTTGTGGAGGAGCTTGAGGCCGCTTCCCTCGTTGCTTCTCACTAAGAAGCTCTTTCTTCAATGGGCAATCTCTCACATGATGCCCTTCTTCCTTACACTTGAAGCACACAATGTTGGCCTGATTCTTCACTTGTCCTTGGCCCTTATTCTTGTTGCCCTTGTGATTCAACAAGTTATTGGGCTTACTCTTGGTGTTGGAGTTGAATCCAAGCCCACTCTTGTCACTTGGGGGTCGTCGCACACTCAACATCTTCTTGAGTGTGGTATTCCCTTCATGACACCTTTTCAAGTCATTCTTCAAAGAAGTTGACATGGTTATACCCTATGGGTACGTAACTTCAGCATACCTAGTCCAGCCCAAGGAAGGCCCACGGCAGACATACGCTGGCCCATGAAGATTTTCGGGCCAAGGCCCATGACGTCTTCGGATCCTTGGAGAGCAAGACTAGAGGAGATAGGAAATTCAAAGGGTAAAACCTAGAACTTGTAACCGACTAGGACTACGCGGGACCTGCCTAAGTCTATATAAAGGCCGGAGGGCACGTCCTAGAAACTCGACTCATACTTTCACGCATCCACGCGGATCGAATCTGCGCACCGTAACCTTCGGTTCCGCCGTAATCAAAGAGCGGACAAGTAGGAGTAGGGTTTTCCCTCCGAGTGAACACAGGTAAATCTCGCGTCCCACAGTTTGCTTGCATTAACCGTGCCACGATATCCAGCATCCCCATCTTCTCCAAAACCCAAGTCCATAACAATGGGCATTGGCGAGATTAAACCTCGTCAATTGGCCGTCTGTGGGATTGGGGCTGCTGATTGTCGCGGTCGTGACGGTTCCGACCCGATCGATCTACAACTCCGCGGCGACGGAGAATCACCTCCTCTTCGGCGCTTTCGACTTCACCGCCCACTCGCCGGATACCATGAAGGATTTTGAGCCCATAGGCGACGGACTCAAAATCTTGTTCGGGAGCTTCTGCTTCTAGGTGGGACAAACTGGCACCCTCCGCCTCCCTAAGCGGGTGCCCGTGCCGTCAATCAGGCCCGCTTCGTGGGCTCCACACCCCGTGCTACGCACGTCACCATCAACAGATGAGTTCTATAGCAGCAGCAGCTGCAACTCCGATCTGTGCGATCCACCTTCGGATGAAGGGACCTACGGTTCCGGATCCGAAAGCTGTGGCAGCAGCCAACCAATCTGCAGGTGCTATCTATGCGCGTGATCATCCAAACCGACGAGGAACGCCTAACCCGCCGCCCAACCCCAACCCGCGGGGCGAAGCAGTAAGGTGGAAACGGCGAAAATGGAAAAGTGGCCACCTCATCCAACTTAGCAAAGAAGGATGGGTCGAAGCACGCGCGCGTCGCGACAAAATAGTCCTACCTCTGGACTCCCACGTGATCTGCGAGGGCATACCACTACCTCCTCATCGAGGAGCACAAGAAGCAAGTCAAGATCAGGAGACGCTCGACAAGCAAGCAAGCAGCCTCACGAGTCCGGTCTTGCGACGAGCTGCGCTCTCCGCCATGGGACCCGGCTCTAGCACAAGCGGAAATCAGGAAACAAGCACCGCTCTCGGGTGGAAAACATGGACCCCAAGGAGGCGTGGCGTGACCGAACTCTCCATACATCGTTCATGGATATGGACGGCGGCAAGATCATCCGAAGGCGCAAGCTGCGATCATGGCAGCCACTCCGTATCTCGCGGCTCACCCACCTCCGGGAGGGACCCGAAAAGGGCCATGCATAGGTCCGCACTCACGGACTAGGACTAATTGGGCTGCGCTCACGAAGACGCTCTGCGGAACCAAAGAAGAAAGCTTTGGCCGGTGCGAGTCCCACCCCTCATCCGAAGAGGAAGAGCACGATCTTCCTCGAAGGAAGAAGAGCTCGCACCGCCATAAAAGCGACTCTACGACGCCGAGACAAGCTTACACAGCGCAAGATCGATAAAACGCAGCTAAGCGCATGCTCGTCGAATCTGAGATGGATGAAGGCGAAGGAGAACTCTACGGGCTCGATGCTTCACAGATCCGTCCGGCGAACACAGATGCCACGCAACTTCAAGCTTCCTTCGGATACTCGAAGTTCAGCACGCAAGATCCAAAGTCTGGCTCGGTGAACATCATCATCCGTCAAGCTTCACGGAGGCAACAAAGAAACCGCCATGCAATGCCTTCAATTTGCGGCTAACAAAGGCTGGCAGTCTCGCTTAGCGACCTATCATCGAGGATCCATCCGAAGTTGGGAGGAGCTCGCCACGACTTCATCCAAACTTCAAAGGCACCAGCAAGAGGCCCACCTCAATTGAAGAATTGCGAGCACTGCACTCGGAGAACGAGTGAATCTATTCGCTCGTACATACTACCTGGTCTACAACCAAGAACTCCCGGCACACATCTCCGAAGAGCGGGCCATCGGCGCCTTGAGGGGGCGGCGTCAACGCCAGACTTCAAGGAGAAACTTGGGCGTGTAAAGCCCAAGACACTTGACCAGCTCATGGAAATCGCCAGCAGTTGGGCAGGCGGCGAAGATTGCATCCGGCGCAATCGAGATGAAGAGGCGACTACGGCCTAAGACGCGAATGCGCAGCAAGAGAGATCGCGCGTCTCACGAGGACATGACGGACCCGACATGGTCGCGCCGGCTACGCCGACCCGGCGTAATGACAACAGCCGCAACGGCGGAGGATACCGCGGAAACTTCGCGACAACGGACCAATGCGATCGTAGCGCGCGACCGGAACGGACCCTCAACATTCGACAAACTTTGGTCCATGCACCATCCACTTCTACATCGACAAATAAGATGGCAAAAAGCTAGCCACATGCTCAAGGCTGCGCGAGTTCGAAACTCAGCGAAGGCATGGTGCGATGAGGCAACAAGCTCCAATCCATGCGTTGAAACACACTGCGCCCGGTGAAATAGCACGAGCTCCTCCACCGCCTATTGAGGCCCAAATCAACAGTCGCACCAGTATCAAAACAATGCGGTCGCATACCCCCACCAAAAGGAGCACTCAATATGATACAAAGGGGCGCCCCACAAATAGGGTGCGAGAAAATCACCCGACAAATCAACTTGGCGTGGCAACTCCGCTGCAATCACAGTACCTCGGCGGATCAGTCTGCATCACATTCACTCCGCGGATCACCCTTGCGGATCCCTCGCCCGGTCATGCTGCCACAGGTCTGGAGGCGGATCGGAGGCTTGAGATGAGTCGCGTCTTCATGGCGGCGGCGGCATCAACCTAATGTTCGCAAGCACTCTAGCAGCTATGCGGATCCCGCAATGCACTGGAACAATCGGACACAACGTTCCACGGCATTGTCGAGGAAGGGCATCTTCCCTGGCAAAATAGGGCTCGACGTCATCTTGAAGCCGGACAACTTCGGCGGGCGCCTAGAATTGAAGTGGTGGGTGGCGTCGCAATACCATGCCATCACAGGAAGTGTAGCATTCGCAAGGTTCTGGCCGTCCCACACTACGCATACCTACTACTCAAGATGCCAGGACCAAGGCGTCATCACAGTCCACAGGAGCTTCACCCGGACCAATGCGACAGGATTTCAACAAAATCTCGGTCCTTGCATGCAAGACGAGCTCGTAAGGCTCCGCGGTGACGGACAATAGGCTACCCCGGTCACAAGGCGTAACACACCGAGATGTCCTTGACTCCACCATCAACACCAAGAAAGTGCATGTCCATCCGACGACGCCTCCAAGGCGGCGATGCAACGACCTCGGCCGCATAGGAAGGCGCGTCGAATTCCTCCGTGAGCTGGGAAATATTCGCTGGTGTCCTGCGGACATGCGGGAGTTCCTGTGAATTCGCCGAGCACGCACTCAATGTATTCGGACACCAAGCCGGTCAGCGGTCTATCCGAAGAGCCGAGCCACGAGCTATCGGCAAGGAGATCAACAAATTACTGCAGCGAGACTTCATCCGGAAATCAAGGAAAGCGAGTGGCTGGCAAATCGGTGATAGTCGAAGAAGGACACGGACATCCTGCGGATGTGCGTGGACTTCACGTCACTAAATAAACACGCCCAAGGACCACTTCCCTCTACCTCGAATCGACGGATCATCGATTATTGCGGTTGTGAAGCTCTCCTTCCTCGACGCCTCGAGGCTATAACCAGATTCGACTCAAGGTCGAAGATCAAGAAAACGGCGTTCATCACACCGTTCGAGTATTCGCTACAACACAATGCCCTTCGGGCTAAAGAACACGGGTGCCACGTACCAGCGATGCATGCGAGCCTGCCTCAAGGACCGGTCATAGCGTCCAAGTCTATGTCGACAACATAGTCATAAAACCAAGGAGGCAAGAACACTTATCGGCGATCTCCGAGGCGTTCGACAACCTTGATCGCCACGGATCAAGCTCAATCCGAAAAGTGCGCCTTGGCGTCCCTCGGGTCAGCTGCTGGTACTTCATCTCTCAACGAGGATCGAAGCGAACCGAAGAAAATCAAAGCTATCATGACAATGGAGAATCCGAAAAACCTCAAGGCGTTCAGCTCGCGGAGACGAGTGGCGGCACTAAGCGAGTTCATCGGCCGCATGGCGAGAAGGCCCTACCATTTTACCATTCTTTGTGCAAGACAAGTTTGAGTGGACACCAGAAGCGGCGCATTCGAAAGCCTCAAGCGGCTCCTCTCCACCTCACCCGTTTTGGTCACGCCAAAAGAGCGCGAGCCCCTGTTGCTGTACATAGCAGCCACACACCAGGTGGTCAGCACAGTACTCGTGGTCGAACGACCAGAAGAAGACAAGACCCACGGGGTACAACGCCCAATTTACTACCTCAGCGAGGTTCTCACTCCAACAAAACAGCGGTACCGCTACAGGATTAGCTTCTACGGCGTGTTCATGACGGCTCGACGACTGAGCCACTACTTCCAGGAGCATCAGGTGATGGTCGTCAACAAGGCACCCCTAAACATCATCCTGAATAACCCAGAGGCCACAGGACGCGTGGCCCTGTGGGGCATTGAACTATCACCCCTGGACATCATCTCAAGTCCTTCCAGACTTCCTAGTAAACTGGATGGAGCTGCAGCTGCCTGACACCCCAGATATGTCACAGTCCTGGACAATGCATTTCGACGGCTCCAAGCGAAGCGGGCGAGCAGGTGAGTCATCTTGACCTCCGCAAGGTGAAAAAATGAAGTACATTCTTCGGAAGAAATTCAGAGCCTCCCACAACGAGGCAGAATCCGAAGCACTCATCCATGGCATGAAGATGGCAAAAATATTTGGCGCAGCGCTGGTCATCTGGTGACTCCAACCTTTTCCTCTGAGCGATGAATGAGTCACGGCCACGCCCGAAAACATGATCGCGTCTGCGCGCCTTTTCGAAGGAGAATTCGACGGCTGCGAACTTCGACACGTTGGAAGAGAGAGCAACGAGGAGGCCGATAGACTCGCCAACATTGGCTCCACTTGTGCAAAGGTGCCACCAGGTGTGTTCCTCGAACAGATCTGCGTGCCATCCATCAAGCGAAAATTCCCCAAAGGATCACCCAAAGAAGCAAAACACTCGGGGGCTACGCTACCTGAAGGTCATGAAGGACCTGAAAAGTTGGATACCGAAGTTGCCATGGTCAACCTGACGCAGGTCATGGCAGTTGAAGAAACTTGGACACGTCCATACCTCCGGTTCGACAAGCGGAGAATTGCACGACGGCCCGACAGATGCGGCGCATATCTCGTCGATCAAAGCCTTCACCATCATCAGCGGAGCTGTACAAGCGTAGCATTACGGGTGTATTGCGTCACCATCAATGACGGCAAGGCCATACTCCAAGATATCCATGAAGGCATCTGCGGCCACCATGCAGGCAGTCGCTCCCTCGTCGCCAAAGCTCTGCGAGCAGGATTCTACTGGCCAACGGCCATGAGCGACGCGAAGGACATCGTCCAAAGATGCAACGGGTGCCAACGGTTCGCCGACAAACCGCACGCACCTGGGTCCGAACTTCGACCCATATCCATAGCCTGGACTTTTGCCCAATGGGTCCTTTACATGATCGGCAAACTGCCAAAATCCTAGAAGGGAGGACACGTCTTCCTCCTGGTCGCAGTCGACAAATTCACCAAGTGGATCGAAGCCATGCCAGTCACCAACCAGAAGGGCAAAACCGCCGTCAAGTTCTTCGAATCCATTGTCTACAGGTTTGGCGTACCGCACAACATCATCACCGACAACGGATCGAACTTCATCTCCGAAGAATTCCAGGACTTCTGCGAAGGCCTCGGGATCAATATCACGTATGCCTCAGTGGCACACCCGCAAACAAACGGGCAAGTGGAAAAGGCCAACGACCTAATCGGCGCTGGCATCAAGAAGCGCCTCATGAGCTCACTCGGCGAAAGCTGAACGGGCGAAGAGCTACCGTATGTCTGTGGAGGTTACGATTACGCCAAACAGCTCCACCGGCTACACACCGTTCTTCATGGTGCACGGGCGAGGTCGTGCTACCGGCGAAATCGCCACGGGCTCCACGAGTCGTCACAGCGAAGCGAGTCCACGGCTGCACTCGAAGACGCCGTCGACACACTCGACGAACGGGATATAGCGGCTCGATCAGCGGTGTACCAGAGAGTCTCCGCAACTATCACAGCCGCCGGCTGCGCCAAGGTCGCCGTCGAAGGAGAACTCGTCTTGCGACTCAAGCAAAAGCGACCGAACAAACTCGATTCACCATGGGAAGGACCCTACGCCATCACCGAGGTCATCCCGGTGGCGCTATCGCCTCAAGCACGTGGAGTGCGAGTCGCATACTCCAACCCGTGGAACGTCTCGCTGCGACGATTCTACCCGTAACCTACCCCTTTTACTTTCAATAAGGCTTTCAGCCAAGGCTACTCAGCCGAACCATGTACCTCCTCCATTACAATATAAATAAAGCTAAGTACCTCGCCCCAACCCTCGGTTGACTATTTTCTGCAACTTTACTACATGCTACATACGCACTCGGGGGCTCCCCCCACCTCACGATTTCATCGACTGAGGACAAAACGTGTACACCTGAGTAGCTGACCACGTCAGGCAAACGAAAAGGGCACGTACTAAATCAAAGCACTGCGTGCTCGCAAACAAGCAAACCTTTACAACAAAGGGCACATACACGCCTAGCCGCAATATACAAATTTTACATCTATCTGTTTATTTTCAGGTCCTACCTATTCTGAAGAATAACCTGAGCACGCTGCTCAAACAAATCTACAATCTGTTCGGCATACTGCCTTACAGCCGCATAATGCGGACGCATATTCCACTCGCCACCATCTGATCGAGGAGGTGGCCCACCGCCACAAAGAGCCAAATCTACGTGGCGGTGCACCCTCACAAGAGACAAGGCAGCCTTCACCCTGCTGACGAGCTGCCGCACCAGCTCCTTGACATTGCTGGCACTCCGAAACTTCGTCAGAAGACCTGCAAGGGTCGTTGGCACGGCATCCAATGGAAACATGATGTGCAGCACCGAGGAAAGTGATGTCTGCACCTGGCGGAGCACCCGCGAAACCTGGTAGACACGATCCTGCACCGTCGCCAGAACTATGGCGCGATCACGATCCATCCAGGAGAAGCCGCCGGCCTCCATGTCTGTTGAGTCAAGCAATTGACTCGAGCAACATCGCTCCTTTTCTTCCCTCGAGCAAGATTGGCACTGCGACAACCGCACAAAACAAGAGTAAGGCAGCAGGCTCACCAAGAACCGAGCTACAGCCCGAAAGAAGGATCAACATACATTGCGGTGCTCGGACCGACCAGCTCCGCCATCAAATACTCCTCTCTGGCACCACGGTCTCCTTTGGATTTCCAAACGTCAGCGCGACCGTGTAACCCAAGAAAATCTCTCTCCAAGCTGCGCACGCGATCTCGAAGAAAAGCGAGCTGCGAGGAATCATCCAATGATGCTCGCAAGGGCCTTTCGGATGAAGTGTCAACTGGTCAAGACCGAAGGAACCTATAGCAAAGGAAAAAGAAGGCACACAGACATTCAGCCAAGGATAGAGCACAACTCGGAGGAATTCATTAAAATATATAAGGCCACTATGTGGCACAAGGATGGTACTACAAAAGATATTTACAACAAAAATAGACTACAAACTACCCTACGTCTACTATGCCTAAGGCGGAGGGCATTGAGTCGCCTCAGAACCAGACTGCCTAGCTTTGGCCTCGCCCTTTGCCGCAATGCGTACTGCAGACAAGTCAATGAGCTTGGGCCCATATCTGCCGCATGAAGCGGAGTAGGCGGCGAAGGCTACCTCGGATCCATCTGCGCCGTCGGCATCCGAAATGTAACTGGGCAGGTCAGCTCATCCCGCCATGGCCATCGCCCGGCCGACGGACGTCGATGCCCTTGCGCTTATGCCCAGCTGCGGTAGCCAATGAGCCTCTGCGCCAGGCATCCACATCTTCAAGGGATGCGCCTTCGGGAAAAGCTCTGGTAGAAGCGACCAAGGACCTCTTACGCCTTGGCAAGAGAGTTGGCAGCGGTCTTTGGCGGTCTTCGACCGCCACGGTGGCATCATCTAGAGCACTCCGTGCTCTGAGCATCTGTGGTCGAACTCGATGCTGCGGCATCGAGACAAAACGAAGAAAATATGAAGAAAGGCATAGAAGAAGACCCGTGAAAGAAAGAAACAAGTCAAAAGCTTGTACGCACCGAAATAGCCTTGGCGGCAGCCATGAGCTTATCCACCCCTTTTTCACGAGAAGCATAGCGGTGGCCATTTGCTCCTCACGATCTGCGGCCTCTGCTGCAGACACTCTTCGCTTGGCTGCCTTCGGCTCCAGCTCAAGGCTCTCTCACAGCGGTGACTTCGCCTTGCTCCGATTGGCCAAGGCTCTTCTTCAGAGCGTCGACCTCACGGAGAGAGTCGTTATGCTCCTCTGCATTTACAACAAGCAAGTGTCAAAGAGCAGGACTAGGATAAGCAAGAGAAGTACTACAAGGCAGACGAATACCTTGAAGCTGCCGCAGTTTCGCCTCCAGCGTCAGGCGTTCCTCCACCAGCTTGGCCTCTTGGACAAAAGCTGCAGCAAACAATAGTAGTAAGAGCAGGACTTGGGGGCTATGCCCAACACAAAAGCATAAACAACATCAGATACGAAGACACTCGGGGCTCCCGTAACATCAAGAAGAAAACTTACGTGCTCGGCGAACCCGCATGCCCGCTGAAATTAGGCGCAACCACCAGCCTCTCACCGGGAGGAACTGGCGCAGCGTCACCAGAAGTCGCCACCGTCTGAGGAGGAGGCGACGCAATGTTCGACTCCCCCATCATCTCACGCGCACCATCACTAGAGCCGTCGGAGGATTGCCTGCATATGAACCAATCAACACAGGTGCAAAAATAACAAGGGAACAAAGGACAACAGTGGCAACAAGAAAACTTACGATCCCAATGCGCTCAGGTCGAAGATAGGAGAAGCCCTCCGGGCCCTCTTCTCCTCCTTTTCTTCCTTCTTCTCCTCCTTCTTTTCTTCCTTCTTCCGCTTTGCTGGCAGGTGCGGAGCAACAGCCCGCACAGGAATGGCAGGGAGGGGAGAGGAAGAACCCCCATGAACATCATCATGACGCTCAAGGCCCAGAGGATTTCTATGAGTCGGAGGAGTCAAGGCATCTGACGACTCGCTAGAGCTCCGTGATCGCTTGCGCGAATGGTCCTCACTCGATTCGTCGGCATCCTCCGCTGGGGATCGCGCTGACGGTAGTTCGGACACGGAATCCACCACTTCATTATCCGGGGCATTCGGATACCTTTGAACGCGGTGGTGCCATGCCCGGCACTTTGAAGCTCTGCAAAAGGAAAAGGAACTTTGTTAGCAAACAAAGGAAAAAGTACACAACTGACAAAAACAAAAGGGGAGCACTACGTGCGCAAATCTACACCTTCGGTACGACTAACGTCGAAGAAAAGGGAGAAGTCCGCGACTTCCCCGGGATTTCTTCGTCAGCCTTGAACTTCAACAACGCGCGAAGAGCCTTGTCAAGTTCCACCTCGGAGATTTTCTCACTCGAAACCCTCGTCGGATCACGGCGCCCAGAGTAAAGAAACATCGGGTGCGCCCTCGCTTGGAGGGGCTGCACCCGACGCTCAAGAAACGTCCGGATGATGTCGACATCGTTCACCTCCTTCTCAGGAATCAATTGGAGATCCTCCACCCGGCGGTACAGGGCCTCTATCTCCGCCACCTCACCGTCTAAGATTTGGTTTTTCCAGGATTTTTTCTTCTCAATCAATTGTGAGGGGTCAAAAGGAATGAGACCAAAATCTTGCCCAGGCAGTACGGAGTCACGGATGTAAAACCATTTCCTCCGCTAGTACTGGACAAATTCGGACATGGAAAAGGAAAAGAATTGCACATTGGGACTAAGGGAGATGATGAAACCCCCAATGGGATACACACCATCCGAACCAGACTGCCTCTTCACGGAATAAAGCTTCCGGAAGAGGCCAAAGTGCGGCTCAATGCCAAGCCAACACTCGCAAAGCGTGATAAAACACGCAATGTGGAGAAGGGAGTTGGGAGACAGATGATGGAGTTGAACCCCATAGAAAAAGAGCAGTCCACGAAGGAAGTCATGGACCGAAAAAGAAAACCCGCGAATCATGAAGGCAACAAACATAACCCGATACCCAGATGGGGGACGGGGGATTACCTCATTGCCGGGGAGTCTCACGGCCATCGTGTCTTGCGGGATCAGGCTCCGCTCGCACAGTTTGCGGAGATCGCTCTCCCGCGTTTCTGATCGCCGCCAGCCACCGTCGGTGACGCGAGCAGTGGCGGTGCCCTTCTTGCCTCCTGCGGCGCTGGTCCCAACTGCAGATGAGGACTTCTTTGTTTTCCCCATGGCGCTACGGCGGTGGTGGCGTTGCCAACGAAGAAAGACAAAGGAAATGTGGAGGAAACTCTCAGCGCGCAGCAAGAATAGCTCAAGAACGAGGGGGCGGTGAATAGATGAACTGCTGCGGTGAAAAACAAACCACGATTTTCACCAGGGATTATAACAGCGAAGACGACGCACGCTGGCCGTCCATCGAGAAGACCTAACGCCAACGGTAGATCTGGCCGTACACGTATCAGCACCAAAATGAACCGTCGATACCACGCCGTCCAATACGTGCGAAAATCGAGGATACGCCGTAATCATCTCCACGCCGCGTGTGACCGGTCAATTCAAAGTCAGCAAGTGGGACCCACGCTTCGTCCAGTCAAGTCATCTCTGGCGTGCGAGCGGCTGAGGTCATCGATCGTAAGCAGCGTCATCAAAAGCTATACTAGCACCACTTCGGCTCCACAGCTAAAAGTACTCACTCGAATCTACGATTCGACTAAATACTTGGGGGCTACTCCTATCAGGAGCGCTGGTCGCGCACCCGACAGACAAATGAGGACAAAATTATTTCTCTGAGTCCTACGTCGAGTTTACGACTCCATTACGGACTCGGGGGCTACTCCCATAGGGAGGATGGATTTAAGCATCCGAAAATTTTCGAGTCCTGCGGACCTAATGATTGAAACAATGCTTGAACTAAAAGTCTCTGTTCGAGTCTACGACTCGAACAGACACTTGGGGGCTACTCCCATAGGGAGCGCTGGTCGCGCACCCTATGAAATCTTCGACTGCGATCTTTCGGATCAGCACGCAAAAACGTTTTGGAAACTCTTCCCCAACAAAACGCTGAGTGAGCGACAATCTCCTTGGCCACCCGAAGCACCTCCGAGGTGATAAATGTTCGGATGCTGCGTCTGCGACGCAAAGATAAGACCTACAGATATCATCTGATGGCCTGGCAACGCACCTGACTGCGCTCTGCTAGTATGAATCCGTACCAGCAGGTACGATGAAAAATCTCGACGGACGCGTTGGGTACACCAATTAAAATCACTGGAATTCCACTCCTATAAGTCCTCCGGCTGAGTTGAATTACGCCAGATATGTTCTTGGCCGGGTTAAGGGACCCGAACACGAAGAAGATCGTGTTGTTTCGTCCTAAGACAGTTAATCGACCCGATCCGTCGGGTGAGTCGAGCTGCGCATCAACAATCCCTACACATATACTATTAACATATAGCTGCTCCCGAAGGATGGAAGAGTCCTCACGAATCTACAATTCATTTGATCACTCGAGACTCTTGACATGGTTATACCCTACAGTGCGTAACTTCAGCATACCTAGTCCAGCCCAAGGAAGGCCCACGGCAGACATATGCTGTCCCATGAAGATTTTCGGGTGGCCAAGGCCCATGACGTCTTTGGATCCTTGGAGAGCAAGACTAGAGGAGATAGGAAATTCAAAGGGGTAAAACCCTAGAACTTGTAACCGACTAGAACTACGCCCGAGACCTGCCTAAGTCTATATAAAGGCCAACAGGGCACGTCCTAGGGCAACTCGACTCATACTTTCGCACACGCATCCACGCCAGATCGAATCTGTGCACCCTGTAACCTTCGGTTCCGCCGTAATCAAAGAGCAGACAAGTAGGAGTAGGGTTTTCCCTCCGGGGGCCTGAACCTGGGTAAATCTCGTGTCCCCTGGTTGCTTGTCTGTTAACCGTGCCACGATCTCCAGCATCCCCATCTTCTCCAAAACCCAAGTCCATAACAATGGGCATTGACGAGATTAAACCTCGTCAGAAGTGACTTGAACCTTGAGCTCTTTGACTTCCTCTACATGGTTAGTACCAACAACAATACTAGCGGAAGTAGAAGCTTCATTGTTAGAGAAACAAGGCAATAAATGCAATTAATCACTAGATATAACATGGTTATTAGTGGATGAATTACAAGGACTAGCACATGGCAATATAACATTAGGAGTAGATTTAGTGCTAATGTCCACATGAGGCCCACTAGATGTTACCTTTGACACAATGGCCTCATGAGCTAACCTTAGCCTTGTAGGGGTTTGTAGCATGGAAAACAAAAAATTTCTACCGCATGCACACAAACAAGCCAAGATATATCTACTAGATTGTAGCAACGAGTCGATAGAGGAACTCACCCTCGAAGATTCCAAAGCGGTTAACGAGAGCAGATTCTCGTGGGTGATGTAGTCGTACACTTGCCGATCTCAAGATCGCGTGAGCGATCCTTCCAAGGCTGCGTTCGTGGCCCCGTGAAATCGGTCACACGTTCGATTTTCGGCGAAGACCTTCTCTCCCTTGTTCCAGTGAGCGGAGGTTGTAGCACTCTCCTCGCGATTCCAAGGCAATGGCGTGGTCTAAGTAGAGGAGATCTCGCAGGGCTTCGCCTTAAGCCGGAGCGAGTATGGTGGAGTATGATAGAGGCTTTAGTGGTCTAGGGATTAGACACACCAATTAGAAGGCTCTAAACTGAAGGCTAGGGCAATTAGAAGCTCTAAACCAAAACGGCTCTAAACCGGAGGCTGTGGCTAGGGTTTAGATTTAGAGGATAGGAACTTATGTGTCTAGGAGGGGAGCCCTGCCCCTCCTTCTATAGGTGGAGGGAGGCTGCCTGGGGAGGGGAGTACCTCCCCAACTCGGCCTCAAGGAGGGCCGGCGGTGGGAGGAGGAACTCCTCCCCCAAGTCGGCTTCAAACTTCCTTCTCCTCTTTCCCACTTCCCAAAATAGCCGTTTGACTTTTCAAACTAGCCGTTTGACTTTTCAAACTAGGATTTGATTAAATCCTCTATTTGGTACAGCAATGACACTTAGTACATGATGCAATCATACCAACTTGATATAACATATTCATGTACCCCTTCCCTCGGTCCGGACATTAGGAAACTTCTAGAATGTTCCCGATGAAAACAAGAATTATTCCCGAACTCGAAGCGGGACTTTCCTTATATGAATCTTACTCTCGGACCATTCCGGATCACCTCGTGATATCCGGATCCCATCCGAGACTCCGAACAACATTCGGTCTCTTTCTCATAATACCATAACTACTCAAACAACGTCGAATCCTTAAGTGTGTCTCCCTACGGCTCGTGAATTATGCGGACATGATCGAGACACTTCTCCGATCAATAACCAATAGAGGAATCTGGAAATTCATATGGCTCCCACATATTTCTACGATTACTTTGCGATCGAATGAACCACTTACATATGATACCAATTTCCCTTTGTCTCACGATAGTTTACTTATCCGAGGTTATGATCGTTGGTATCTCTGCATACCTAGTTCAACCTCGTTACTGATAAGTACTATTTTCTCGTTCCCGTGATATGTGATCCCTTGTGAGCCAGTCACATGCTTGCAAGCTAATTGGATGACAGTCCACCGAGAGGGCCCAGAGTATATCTATCCGTCATATGGATGGACAAATCCCACTCTTGATCCATGTGCCTCAACACATACTTTCCGAATACTCAATGACACCTTTATAGCCACCCGATTCGGTGTGGTGTTTGATGTCATCAAAGCATCCTTCCGGTGATGGTGATTAGCATGATCTCATGGTCGAAGGAATTAGGTTACTATGTATCGAGAAGCTTATAGCAAATGAACTATATTAAATGACTTGATCTTTATGCTACGCTTAACTATAGGAGTATGTCCATCACATCATTCTCCTAATGATATGACCACATTGTTAATAACATCTCTATGTTCATGATCGAAACCATGATCATATATTAACCAACAAGCTAGTTTAACAAGAGGCTTTACTAGGGACTCTTTTATGTTTACAAATCACACAAGTATTAATGTTTCCGGTTAATACAATTATAGCATGGTATGTAAACATTTATCATAAGTGTGAAGATATGGTAATAACCACTTTATTATTGCCTCTTGGGCATATCTCCAACAGTCTCCCACTTGCACTAGAGTCAATAATCTAGTTTCAAATCTTTTGTGTTTTCAACACCTATGGCTTTCCGGTGTTGTATGTACACGATTGCTAGCGGTCCGATCTCGGATCTAACACTTCCAGGTCCGTGTGTAATTGCATGTCTTTGCGTCCCTACGCATCACTCATTCTCTAATGAGATGGCTTCGTACAAATTTGGTCCTTTGGTGTGACTTTTAGTTCTTTGGGGTTAAAACATGTTGATAATATTGTCGTACAATATATCTTCATAGTATTATCCCACTGTGAACTACACCTAGTTTGATAACAAACTACTTGACACAAATGCCCTCTTTAGCTGCTATTATAGCAGTCATATACTTAGCCTTTTATTGTAGTATCTGTCACAATGTCTTCACTTTGGAACTCATCCAAATCCATTATGGAACTTACTTTCCATTATATTGTGCCACCCTTAGTTTAGATTGAGATAAACTTAATTTGTATTTTGTGACAAAACTAGTATCAATGTAGTACTTTTACAATGAACTAACCATCTATTTGTCACTTCTACAAATAATATACTCTTAGTTCTTCCAAAAGATCATAAGAATATCCTTACTATTGTCCAATGATCATCTTATGAATTATTCTGGTATATGCTCATAACATTTAGAGCATAGGACATATCTGGATTTGTACATATCACAGTATGATTGATATAAATATTCTTTGTGATTTCATACATCAAGTATCAATCTATACTTGAATTTTTGTTTCACTTACCCTGTGTCAATACACTTGAATATATCATCAATATTGAAGTCATTCAATCCTTCTGTGCGACAAGAACCTTTCTTGTAGTTTCTATATTGAACTCATTCAATATCTCATCTATGTACTTCAGGCACAACCATATTGGCGTCTATTGATGCCAATTATTTGGGTTTTGCCTAAGTCTTTCATCGAGATGAAATTCTTAATATGTGTTAATAAAAGATACATCATTTCCAATCAACAATATGTCTTCCACATAATGTATTAGAAACATGTCTTAGTGCTCCCACTTAATTTCTTGCAAACACAAGCATCTTCATTGTCTCTGATGAATTAAAACTCTTTTAACAATTTCATCATAGTGAAGATTCCAACTCCGCTATGCTTACTTCAACCATTGAAGTTTGCATATGCATTTAGCATCCTTTGAATTAACAAAGCCCTATGGACCGTGTCATGCACACGTCCTAGGTAACAATTCTATTAGAAGAACTTGTTTTGTTTATTCAACTACCACATAACAAAATTATATGTAGTGGCTGCTATATTAATCCGTCTAGACTAAATATCACTATGAAAGATCAAATCTTATCATAGTCAACCTTTGAACATTGTTGTGACCTTTTTTTTTCTCAACATGTCGACTATTTCATAGATGCAAAACATCCATGTCTATTTCTTTATAGATCCAAACACAACTGTAAGGTCTTACACCTTTTTCGAGGGTCCTTCAAGTTCAAAACTTGATTTCTCGTGTATGGAACTATCACGGATTTTATGGCTTCAAGCCATTTGAAGGAGTCAGGGCTCATCATCGCTTCTTTGCATGTAGTCGGATCATTATTGTCAAATAATGATTTAACTCTCAAATCTTGGTATTCGATTGTTTATCCGACTTACTTGTTTCAATAGGAACTTGAATCTCCGTGACCACAACCTTTGAGGTACGTGAGACATGAGCATTGTTGCTACCTCCGGAACATTTTTTGGCGCTGCGCAACTTTGCACATACAACTAAGGTTCTTTTAACCTTATCAAAGTTGTATTGTCCTCCCACTTAACTTTTCACGAAAAATTCCTTCTCAAAGAAACTTGACGTTCTAAGCGACAAACACTTTTGTCTCCGGTGTTATGGAGGAATACTTAACAGTTATACAAAGACAGGTTCATCCGACTTTGGTTGCAAAACATCTTTCTTATGCATAACATACCAATGTTTAAGAAAGGACTACTTGGGTTTAATCCCAAACCATAACTTTATATGGTGTCATTTCAGCGGATTATGATGGAGCTCTTTTCAGTGGAAAACGGTAATCTCTAAAGCTTTTAATCTTTAAAATACAATGGCAGTTTTATGAATTATACCTTTGATCTTACCATGTCAAATAAGGTTTAATTACATATCTCGAACGCTCCATACTCTTATGGTGTTTCGGGAAAATGCAAATCCACGGAACGATTCCTTAAATCTTAGGTATTATGCTAAACTTGTAACTCAAATATCTTCCTTTATGATCTTATCATAAACTATTTATATTCTTGTTACAATGATTTTGCACTTCATCTTGAAAGTCTTTGAACTTTTCAAATATTTCACACTTCATCCTTATTAAGTAAATATTCATATATTCACTCAAATTTTCGGAGAAAGCATATGAAGTTGAAATCGATCGCTCTTGACTACACATAATGGACTTCGTACAACAATATGTACAAGTTCCAATAAGCTAGTCATTCGTTCCCTTTTGGCCTACGAACGAAATTTTAATTATCTCTGGGAAAGTTTCACAAGTGTCATGTGATAAAAAATCAAAAGACTCCAAAATTCCATCCACATGGAGTTTCTTCATGTTTTCTTTCCAATATAATTTAAACGGCGATGTCACTTCCTAAGTGATCTTTCAATCAATTTGTCTTTCGACATTTTTAGCACTAGTTTTATGGATGTAATTTCTCCAACGAGATTTGTGAATCATCCATCTTTTATGGATTACGGCAATTATTTGAGCAACCCTTTTGTTCTCATAATACCTGATAAAACAAATCTTGAAGGCAAGCTTTGATGTTTAACGAGCAACACAATAACCCTTTATTTGTTCTCGATGAATATCATCACATATTCTTTTGCTAGTTACTTAGACCATTGTAGTTCATGAATTGTGTTGTTTCGTATGACGATTCACACCAACAAATTCAGTATCAAATACTTAAGAACCACATTGTTTAATAAGCAAAGAATATAGCCATAACATGTATATCATCAATATACTTAAACTGAACAATCTAGTCTTTTCTTTTCTGCCATATATTTATGAGATTCTCTTTCAGTATTTCCTTTTCTGTTTGAAAGAATCTATCAACATCAATAGTGGAGTCATACATATGACACATAATCCAAAGCGTGTATAATTAAATACCAATGTCTTTGGACTTTCACTTTGAAGTAGATCACCTATCATCAAATGTTTGGTGTTCTTTCAAATTCCTTTCTTTAGTAATCTCTTGGTGTAGTAAATATTTTACCTACATCAAATATTCACCCTTATCATGGAATTATCCATGATCAAGCTACCTTTAGCTTGTAACGGTAAATCGTGAGTATAATGTTGCTCTCCCAAAAACTTTTGGAGGTTTAGGACAACTAGTGTCTCCAACCTTTTGCAAATTCTCATCAAATATGAGAACATGACTTTTGCCATATTATACTCTATCATGTTGTAACCAATACTTCGTTTGATATCACAATATCTTCCACATCATGGTTTCAAAACAACTCTTTCGGATCCTAGATAACCTTGATATTAAGAGAATCCTTTGAATATCAAGAATCATGGAGACAAACATGATACTTATATACTAACACTTGGAATTGTTACTCTTGATTTAATACTAATTATTAAACTTCATGGAGTAGGAACTTCTTGAAAGTTTGCAATAGGACTTTTAAACTTTAGATTAACACTTCAAAACAATACGATACCAGTTCGTAAAGTAACTAACCCGAATTCTATAGTTCTATCATATCAATTATAACTAAGCGCAAGGTGGTAAACGGATGCCAATGACTACAACAATTATGCAAATTCACTTTGATTTAGTTTATGATAAATTGAGTTCTAATTAATAATTAAATTAATCTAGGTGAACTCCCACTCAAAATAATATCCCTCACATTGTTTTAGTGATCACACGAACCAAATCCACCACATCAAAACCGATCATCACGAGAGTTGATGCAACTTCAATGGCGAACAATCAACATGTTCATCATATCTACTATATGACTCATGCTTTACCTTTCGGTGATCCGTGTTCCGAGACCATGTCTGTACATGCTAGGCTCGTCAAGATCAACCTTAGCTTCCGCATAAGCAAATCTGGCTTGCTTACGTTGTATACACTCACAGAATCTAACACACCTGATCATCACGTGGTGCTTCGAAACAACAAGCTTTTAGCAACGGTGCTAACTAAGGGTGAACACTTTATGACTTGAAATTCATGTGCATGAGGGATCATCTTATAATGCTACCGTCGTCTACTAAGCAATACAAGATACATAAAGGATTAACATCACATGCAATTCATAATATGTGATATGATATGGCCTTTCTTCTTTGTGCTTCCGATCTCCATCTTCTAGCACGAACATGATCTCCATCATCACCGACATTGCATCAAGGTCAATGATGCTTCTCCATGGTTGTCGTCCACTGGCTTCAACTATTACAACTACTTTGAATAGACACGCGGGTCTTAACAATTAAAGACAACCATACGGCTCCCGCGGTTGACTTACAATAAGGAACATTTCATACATCATATATAATCACAATCATGGCCATATCACATCACTGCACACCCCTGCAAAACAAAGTTATACGCCTCTACTTTCTTTGCATATTTTACGTGGTTTGGGGCTTTCAATAAGTGTCGATCTAAATTACGAACAAGAACCACAACATTGATACTAGTATTGTTAATCACCCGTTGTAAATTGGATCTTAACTATGCTAGGAGAAACAGGCACCCGCAAAGCCACTTATGCAATACAAGTTGCATGTCAAGCGTGGAGCAAGTCTCATGAACGATGTCATGTAAGGTTAGCCGGGCGCTTCATCCCAACATACCGCAAGATGCAAAGTACACAAGAAGCAATCGACAATAAAGCATCAATGCCCACAATGACCATTGTGTTCTACTCGTCTGTGAGATCTACATATAGACACGGCTCGATACCCTTTGTAGGGGTTCGTAGCATGGAAAACAAAAATTTTCACCGCATGCACACAAACAAGCCAAGATCTATATACTAGATTGTAGCAGTAGTCGATAGAGGAACTCACCCTCGAATATTCCAAAGCGGTTAACGAGCGATTCTCGTGGGTGATGTAGTACACTTGCCGATATCAAGATCGCGTGAGCGATCCTTCCCAAGGCGTTGCCCGGCAGCTCAGAGTCGGTCACACCTTGATTTTCGGCGAAGACCTTCCTCTCCCTTGTTCCATGACGGAGGTTGAAGCACTCTCCTCGCGATTCCGGACTGTGGCGTGGTACGGAAGTAGAGGGAGATCTCGCAGGCTTAAGCCGAGCGAGTATGGTGGAGTATGAGAGGATTTAGTGGTCTAGGGATTAGACACACCAATTAGAAGGCTCTAAACCGAAGGCTAGGGCAATTAGAAGATCTAAACCAAAACGGCTCTAAACCAAATTTGTGGCTGGGGTTTAGATTTAGAGGATAGGAACTTATGTGTCTAGGAGGGAGCCCTGCCCTCCTTTTATAGGTGGAGGAGGCGGCCGGGAGGGAGTCCCTCCCAACTCGGCCTCAGGAGGCGGCGGTGGAGGAGGAACTCCTCCCCAAGTCGGCTTCAAACTTCCTTCTCCTCTTTCCCACTTCCCAAAATAGCCGTTTGACTTTTCAAACTAGCGTTTGACTTTTCAAACTAGGATTTGATTAAATCCTCTATTTGGTACAACAATGACACTTAGTACATGATGCAATCATACCAACTTGATATAACATATTCATGTACCCTTCCCCGGAGTCTTGGGACATTAGGAACCTTCTAGAATGTTCCCGATGAAAACACCGGAATTATTCCCGAACTCCGAAACGGGACTTTCCTTATATGAATCTTACTCTCCGGACCATTCCGGATCACCTCGTGATATCCCGGATCTCATCTGAGACTCCGAACAACATTCGGTCTCTTTCTCATAATACCATAACTACTCAAACAACGTCGAATCCTTAAGTGTGTCTCCCTACGGTTCGTGACTTATGCGGACATGATCGAGACACTTCTCCGATCAATAACCAATAGAGGAATCTGGAAATTCATATGGCTCCCACATATTTCTATGATTACTTTGCGATCGAATGAACCACTTACATACGATACCAATTTCCCTTTGTCTCACGATAGTTTACTTATCCGAGGTTATGATCGTCGGTATCTCTGCATACCTAGTTCAACCTCGTTACCGATAAGTACTCTTTTCTCTTTCCTGTGATATGTGATCCCTTGTGAGCCACTCACATGCTTGCAAGCTAATTGGATGACATTCCACCGAGAGGGACCAGAATATATCTATCCGTCATATGGATGGACAAATCCCACTCTTGATCCATGTGCATCAACACATACTTTCCGAATACTCAATGCCACCTTTATAGCCACCCAGTTACGGTGTGGTGTTTGATGTCATCAAAGCATCCTTCCGGTGATGGTGATTAGCATGATCTCATGGTCGAAGGAATTAGGTTACTATGTATCAGAAAGCTTATAGCAAATGAACTATATTAAATGACTTGATCTTTATGCTACACTTAACTATAGGAGTATGTCCATCACATCATTCTCCTAATGATATGACCCTGTTGTTAATAACATCTCTATGTTCATGATCAGGAAATCATGATCATATATTAACCAACAAGCTAGTTTAACAAGAGGCTTTACTAGGGACTCTTTTATGTTTACAAATCACACAAGTATTAATGTTTCCGGTTAATACAATTATAGCATGGTATGTAAACATTTATCATAAGTGTGAAGATATGATAATAACCACTTTATTATTGCCTCTTGGGAATATCTCCAACAAGCCTACCATGGGAGATTATAAGATCCTCATGCGAGCTCGAGAGCTTGGCATGACTTTCTTCTAATTTCCCATAGTTGCTAGTTAGCAAAGCAAGTTGAGCCTTTAGCTCAACATTCTCCTTCAAGATAGATGCTTCACAAGAAATAGAGTTAGTATCACAAGCATCATCATTTAATGCAAGAGGTGAGGTCAACTTGGAAAGCTCTTTAGAATAAGAAGCTTTAAGTTTCTCATGTAACTCGGTGAGTTTGATGAGCTCACCCTTGATGACCCTAGAGCCATTGTTGAGGTGCTCAAAATCCTCAAGGAGTTTGGCATAAGCAACTTCAAGTTCATCATTTTTAATTTGAAGGGAACGTGCCACTTCAAGATCTCTATCATGAGATTTCTTCACTCTAGATAGCTCTAGAGCAAATGTCTCCTCAAGATATTCCTTAGTGGTTTGTTCCTCTTCAAGAGCTTCATTTAGGTTGGCAATGTCATTAGCATACTCACGCTCAAGACTACCCATTTTGTCAATAGTATCCTCGTGTTCATCAATAAGTTGCCTACTTTCTATAGCAAAGGTTAATATTTCAATGAAAGTAGAGCAAGCATTTTTATTTGGATGAAGAGCACGAAGGACTATCCCCCCTTCTATTTTAAAGAAGCAACATCATCATTTACTTCATCGTGATCAACATTCATATCATCATGAGATATATTGGGATCCAAAGGAGAGGTTACCTTTGAACCCTTAGCCATGAGGCACGAGTAAACATTGGGAGAAGATGATGATGGGGGAACACATGAAGCTCCAATCGCAACCTTGCCTTGGCCCTCACATTCTCCGATTTCCTCTACATGGTTAGCAATACAAGTATTAGAGGAAATGGAAGCACATTTATCATGGAAACAAGGCAAAGCAAGCATATCATCATGAGATATATTCAATCCATTTCTACATGATATGCAAGGGCAATCAACACTAGGATGTAAATCACATATGGTCCTACAAGTGTTCATGCCCAAAGATACAACATTGCAATGAGATAGAGACAAAGAATCATGAATGGAAATCTCACTATCTACATTGCAAGTTCTATCACCACTCACCATATCATTACCTTGTGACAACTCACATGTTGGTGTAGTGGAAGAAGATGAGAACTCATCGCGGCCGGAGGTGGAGGGAACACAATAATCCTCATTAAGCTTGGACACATCATATTTTGCTTGAAGCTTGGTCCAAATATCATGAGCATTCCGGAAAGGCATGATTGAGGAAAGAACTACAAAGCTCACAACATTAACAAGCACATTAGATGCTTGAGCTTCGATATAAGAGTTTGTTTTCTCCTCCAAAGATAGATTTTGGGGATCCTTAGCAGGAGACAAGCCCATATCTAGAATTCGCTCAATGTTTTGGTCAATGGCCCGGAAATGACTAAGCATGCGAGTACGCCAAACATCATAATGTGTTCCATCAAATGTAAATGTGTGAGAGTGCACTAAACCCCTAGGAGACATATTTACTCTCGAGGCGGTGAAGCCTAAAAGCGAGAGACCTGGCTCTGATACCAATTGAAAGTGCAATGGATGTCGCCTAGAGGGGGGGTGAATAGGCTTTTTAAAATTATTACGGTATAGGCTCAAGTAAATGCAGAATAAAACTAATGTTTAATTTCTTGAGCAAAAAACCTAGCCACTAAGTTCACCTAGGTGCACCAACAACCTATGCTAAGCAATACAAGCAACAAGGTGATAGCAAGGTATAAATACTTCAAGCACGATGGATATCACAATGTAAAGTGCATAAATAAAGGGCTCGGTTGAGAGATAACCGATGCACATGGAGACGAAGATTTGTTTCCCGAAGTTCACTTCCAAAGAAGCTACGTCTCCGTTGGAGAGGGTCGATGGCGCAATGCTCTCTGAATTCCACAAATGGCTCACCTCGAGGTGTGGTGGCTCGATGCTCACCCAACGCCACACAAGGCCTCACCCCGGATGCGGAAGCACGCAACTCACTGATGCCACAAAAGGCTCACCCTATTCTCCCAAGTGCGCACCACAAAAGGCGGGCACTCGCTCCACTATGGGACACTTGAGGGCGGTCACCGAACCCGTACAAGATTGGGGCTAACTCCACAACTCAATTGGAGGCTCCCAACAACAAAGCCACACAAGGCTATAATGCCACAAAAGGCCAACAAAGCCACAAGAGGCTATAAGACCACAAAAGGTCAACAAGACCACAAAAGGTCAACAATCCAACCACACAGCCGTCTAGGGTTCCAAGAACCCAAGAGTAACAATCCCACAAGCTTATACTCGCCGAATCTCCGAGGAGAACTCAAACCTATGAACCAAATGCAAGGGAAAGTCCTTCTCTCCCAAATTCCAACAAAGCTACAAAAGCTATTGGGGAAATAAGGGAGGAAGAACACAAGAGGAGAACTCAAACCTATGCACCAAATGCAATGGCAAGTCCTTCTCTCCCAAATTCCAACAAAGCTACAAAAGCTATTGGGGGAATAAGGGAGGAAGAACACAACAGGAGAACTCAAAACTCTCCAAGATCTAGATTCCAATGATTCCTTCACAAAGAAGGGATTTGACTTGGGGGATTGTAGATCTAGATCTCCTCTCACTTTTCCCTCAAAAAAGAGGTAACAATCATGGGAGGGAGAGGGAGTAAGAAAGCTCAAAATAAGTCAACAATGGTGGGCAAAAATGAGCTCAAAATATGGGAAACCATTGGGGAAGAAGCCCCCCTTAAATAGGACAAGGAAAAACTGACCGTTTGGGCCAGATTCGCGCCCCATCGGAACTTCCAGCAAATAGAAACACAAGTTACTGATCCTAACCGGAACTTGGGTCAGAACTTGGGCCGGAACTTCCGCTCAAGCAAAAACGCAGGATAGCATTGCACGAAAACTTCAATAACTTTTGATTCCGGACTCCGTTTTTGACGATCTTGGGCTCGTTTTGAAGAGAAAGAAAAGCTATATAAGATTATGCAAATAAACATCATAGTCCATCATGGAAGGATAAAAAAAATTGAGAAAGTTATGACCTCTCTAGAAGCGATGAACCGGTAAAACCTCCAAATCCCAAAACACAAGAAGATGAGCTTGGAAACTCTGATTGGGATGAAACCAATTTTGTTGGGAATATACAACCAATAGAACCCAACAAAATGTTAAATATTTGATACCACCAAGGGAGAAAATATCAAGTATATATATGTGAAGTATCCCCCAAGGTGTGGAGCCGGAAAACTCGCAAGATAAAAAAACCGCAATAAGATATGCAAGGGAAATCCTTGGACGATGAACTAGAGCTTGTTATGATGATGACCACAAGCTCTAGATACTCTCATGGACAAGAACCAAATAACAACCAAGAAATATGATGCTATGAATGCAAAGGTTTGAGCTCTCTCCGAACGATGCAATCAAGACACCCGCTTGAGAGCCCCTCTTGATAGTAAGACTATCTATCCTAAACCCGGTCTCCCAACTAACAACACGAGACCGGAAAAAGAGAAGCCCTATCAATAACATACCTTTTACTTGAGCAACCCACTTGAACTTGATGTAGACCGTCTTGTTCTTATATAGTGGGAACACCTTTCTTGATAGCTCTTGCTTGATGAAGATGAAGACTTGAGAATTGCTCCCCCATACTCCATGGGGAAACCTCTTCTTTGAACTTGTTCATCACCCCATGATCATGAGGATGGCAAGCTTCAAGCATGAGATCTTCTAGAGATGGCGCATCTTGAGCTCGCCCTTCTTCATCCCTACTTGAGGTTGATCCATCTTGATGCAACTCTTTGCACATGCCTTGATCAACCTTCAAGCTCCTTCTTTCTTCATGATTCCAATGGGCACAAAGCCCTTGGGCATTTCTTCATCTTCCAACCTTGAGACCAACACATGGCCCAAGCGATGCCAATGGACAAACCTACAAGTGAAACTCAATTTACACATTAGTCCATAGAGATTGTCATTAATTACCAAAACCACACATGGGGGCATACATGCCATTTCAACGGATAGCTCCTTCTATAACTGATTATGAGCAAGAGGTACAAAGAAAGGCCAATGAGATGGAGATGACTTACATTGCATACTTTAACATCATGTGAGACCAATTGCCCAAAGGCGATGTCAACCCCATACAACATGGAAGTACGGGAAGAATCTCGTCATGAAAGAGGAGCTCAAGAATCTACCAACAAAGATGCGAAGATTGCATAAGTGGTACCTTAATTTCTGCAAGACGACAAATGAAGAATGGATCACTGCGCATATAAGAGATGAGATTTTATTGTGCGGAGACGACCATATCACCTTCAACATTCAAGACTTGCATTATTTATTCAATCATAAGGAACTCGACAAAGCTTCCCACAGCCTTTATTGTGTGTAAGTACTATTTCTGTAATTTCTATCTCAGCTCATTCAATTCATTAATTGCATGTATATATATGCTGCGGTGACCCAGCATACCACTGCATGTGTAGTACACTATAGTCGTTGACATGACATCCATAGAACACCGTTCCGTAAATATCACATCCCTCAGAGTGGTACAACAGAAATATTGCGGGTCCATATTACAAACATACACATATATTATTATTACAACACCAGAAGTTCAAGACTTCGAAAATATTCAACTTACGAACCAAAATATAAAGTGTTTCAGTGGAATTTCAAAGTAACAACTCCAACTAAGGGTTGAGCTCAGCAACTTATTCTATATAGTTCGTGTTGCTCGGCTCCGTCGGTTACTATTAACTAGAGCAACTAGGTTGACTCGTTACCATCTACTCCATAGCGGATTTCGTAATCCACTCCCTCAACGCCCCCTGACAGGTCAGGCTCCTCGTAGAATACATCTTCTTGGCATTCTGCTACATACATTGGAGTATCTTCGGTATCTTCAGAGTCTAAGCAAGGGATCAAAGGAAAGGGTGAGTAACAGCGTTACCCAGCAGGTTCATTATATGCAAGGTGGAAGTTTGATGCTCTATCTACCACCTTGGACTATAAGTCCTTGGTACTATGCAGTTTTGTAAATCTTTCTTCAAAGGTTGATTTTATTATGAAAATCTATGACCATCAACCTTCATAGGTTGACCAGAACTTTCATGGAGTTCATTTCCTGCCGTGTTCGTAGCTTCTTCCCGGAATAGGGAGTAACAAGTTACAGTTCTTACACTCTACAGAGGTGCGTTACTTTACCCATGAGAGATCAACTCCTTGTTGCACAACCAGGCATACTTTCCCGTCCACAATTCCATGATGTGGGGCCCAGTAGGTGATCCAAGCCAATCACTGCCCCCTTCGTGACCTCGCATGCCTCCTTGGTGGACACAATGCCCACCCATTGAATTACGACAATAGTTTGTACAGACCGTTAGATGCCAGAACTATCGTGGGACGATGAGGGTTCCCACCCATATGCTGCATATCCTCTACGAATTACCAATTAATATGCACGCTATGAGTGATAACATCCATGACATGTACATCCGGCTACATGCGAGAGGAAGAAGATACAACTGACTTCTCCGTCCCATTCCAAATCTCATGGTTAACGCGTGATATACAGCGCTAGAATCACCAATGTCATGGTTTATTATGTTCCTAATTGATCATCATTGTTGCAAATAGAAACCTAAGTTCTATTGTTCCATTATATCATCACTTAGGATGATACCTATGATTTATTTGTTTGAGAAACTAATATTTTCTTTCTCTGGACATAGATGATAACACACAATTTGCAAATACTTTGATAAAGACTCTTCAAAGGACATGAGCAAGTGATGAACTTGCCTTGTGATTGCAAGGTAGTGAAGTCGGATGCTTGCACTGGACCTTGAGCTTCTATGTCTACAAAATATCATTATTGCCCAGTAAGGACAATATTTAAAGAGGCAAAATGATTATGCAAAGTAATGTAATGCATTATTTATTTTTGTGTTTTCTACCCATTATTTTAGTTAAAAACATTCCTTTAAGTAGTAAAAGATTTATAAATATTAATCATTAATATTTATTGAATATTCTATTTTTTATTTTATTTTATTTTTATTTATTTAATAATTCTTTTAAGAATTATCATTTAAATCAAGAATTTCTTTTTATGATATAAAACATTTATTTAGTATTTTTATAAAATACTACAATATTAATATATAATAAAAGTGATTTTTATTTATTTTTATCTTCTTTATTTAATTTTATAAAATTCCATAATGAATACATATATTATAAAATTCTTGATCAAAAATTATATGCATAAAAAATCATTTCTTAATTGATTTAGGTAGATTAGATTATTATGAATCCAAATATAATTTATTTATAATTTCTAAATTTTTATTTTATTTTTTAGAATTTATTTGAATTTAGGGGTATTTTGGTCTTTTCTTAATTATTAAAACTTTCTTTAGGTTGTTGGGCTGGATTTGTTGGGCTTATTGGGCCATTTTGGCCCAAGTGATCAAGACCAGAAAGGCTCCTCGAAGGGTTGGCCCTCTCAGCCCACTCTCCCTATCCTTCTCTCTCGTCCTCATCTTCTCTTCTTCCTCGACCCCGTGGTCGCCGATACCATCGCCGGGCGATTCACGCTGCCGTGGTCCTCTTCGGCCGCCGTCGTGGTGCATGGCGTGGTTTTTGACCCTGCTCCTTCATCTAGTCCATTTTGATTTGGCTTTGGGGCTCTCGTGTGGCCAGACCAACTCCGTCCCGAACCCTAGGGTTTGGGATGGTGCTGGTGATGCCGCAATCGCTGTGCCATTGGTGATGTGGGTGTTCCTATGTTGTTGTGGTGGTGTTTCTCTCCCTCAAGCGTTGCTATGGTCGCCGCCTCGGCTCGATGCAGGTTGCAGCGCTCCTTGGGTGCTCCCCGTGCTGCCGCGCTCGTCGACCCCTCTGATTCTTCTTCTAGACTACAGCTAGAACCTCTAGTAAGTTGTTCTTTCTTACCTCTCGTGCTCTCTGTACTATGCCTCCCTACCCTGTGTGCTTCTAGTGGCTATCCCTATTTAGGGTACATATCCTGATTAGGGTTCATGTCCTAATTAGGGTTCATGTCCTTTGTTGTGGTTATATGTGATGAATTGGAACTAGTAGTGATGATCTTCGAGTATGGTGATTATGTTGATCACTGTCCATAGTTAATTTTTATGATGCTAGTGGCTTTATTGGTCTGATTCCAATTGATAATTGGATATGATTTAGTTGATACTGCTATTGTGAGACTATTACTTGTGGATTCTATTGATTTGGGAACTTTCTACTGTCAAAATGTTAGTACTGACACTAGTTCTGTCAGTGGTTGTTCACTGCATCTATAATTGCTGGCTTGCATGGTTATATACAGACCGAGATTAATCATTATAATCTAGTGATGTTCTGAAGATGTATAGATAAGCTTAATGCTGATTTCTGGCCTTTGATTCCAGAAAAATGATATTTAGTGGCTTGCCTTGTTATTTGTGAAAGCTAAGTAATGATTTTGCTTGGCTTTTAGAACTTGTTCTTGTGACACCATCATAGAATGGCACACAAGTGGTTGGGTTCTATTACTGAGCTTAATTCTGACAATGCTTGAAATTGGTAAATACCAAAGATAAGTTGAAATCTTCAACTTCTGCCTATGATGTTGGTCTGAGGCATAGGGACTAGTTTCCTATTTTGTTGTCCATAATAGAAATGCTCTAGTACTAATACTAGTTACTCATTCTTGAGTCCTAGTTGGTAAAATGATTGGTGTGCTTCCTAAATTATATGGATCCATAAGATCTAGGGATTCTAAGGTGCTACTCCTTTTTAAGAGATGTGCCTAAAATTTCAAATCTTGGCTATATTTATTCTTGGAGTATAAGATATAGCTTTATAGCCAGGATCAATGAGGTTGTTCTGAGATTCTGGTTTGATCTGTATAGTTTCCTTATGGCTTTTGTATTCAAATTCTTCTATGATGGATTCACCTCACTTGGGTGAATAGTGAGAAGTTAAATATGAAACAACACATAAATATCTATTTAGATATGATAGACAGATCATGTGAGGGTTTTATATAACTCACCACAACAGTTGGTTATTGTTGTGGTTGCTGATTGAGTAGGTGACTTGATCTTTCTATCTTGTGTTGCTGGCCTGATCTTGTTCTTCTCCTGATGCTTCTCCTACTACTTCCAGCTCCTGGAAGCTTGTCCTTGATCTTGCTATCCACCTTCTGGTTCCTGATAGCTTGGCCTTGTACTTGCTATCCACCTGATCCACCCCCTCCTTATGTCACCATCTTGGTGAGTACTGGGATGATCTGTATGTGGTTGGTTTGGTTTGGTTTGGCTTTGTTGTGGCTAGACTGCTGATGCTTGGTGTGTATGAGCAAAAGAATGATGTTGTGGTGCTTTCCCACGGCTGTGTTGAGCTCTTTTGCGTGTGCAAGCAGCTGTGGCTGTGTCGACAGCACACCCATGCATTTAGTTGTGAGAGCTGCTTGTGTGTTTGCTGCACCATTGTGGATATGCTCAGGGAGCTGATCTACCTTTTTATCTGATTACCATTTATTTTCCTGGTGAAACTTGCCCCTCTTACTGATTGGAATCATTTGACTTGTGGCTTATTAATTATGAAAGATTTAATTCTTTCATATTGGGGAAACTTGCCCCTAAAGATTTACTCAATGATGTAAAATGGAACAGTGTATCTCACTGTTCACTACTAAGAGTAAAAATAACTTAACCTTTATTTTCTTTCTTTTTGTTTGTTCTTTGTTTTGCAGGTACAAGACTTGAAGATTCAAGATATTATAGTTGTACTTTTAGATAGAATAGTTCCCTTGTAATCTTTATTTTATTCTTTTGTAATCTTTATTTTATTATTTTGTAAGAAATATTGTAATAATTCTCAAAATGTAAATATTCCTCCTTTTATAATTTAGTATTGTAAAGATTCTTTATTAACTTCATAAGTTACATTTTGTAACTTATTCATTGAATAAATATATGAAATAAATATTCATTTTCTTGTTTGTGTTATGTTATTTAAAGTTTTTGTTATTAAATATTATTTCTTGATTAAATAAGATTACTCAAACATAATTCCAATCTTTTTAAAAATATAAATCCAAATCTCAAGTTTGAATTCAAATTTCTTTCCCCAAAACACACTAATCCATAAAGATCATGTCAAAGTTTATAACGATTATTCTCCAAGGCTATTCCTAAACTTAAAGAGTGAAAGAAACTTTGATCACTTTAAGTTTTTATTTGGCGAAAAATTTACCCATATTTTTACAGATGAATGCATGCAATTGCACAGATTCCTAAATCTACCCTTCGTTAGTTCCTAAATGCTGGGATGTTACATATGCTCACCATATATGTATATACTATTATGCAGGAAAAATGTTATGGAATGCATGAAAGGAGGCCCTTATGACATTGGGTTCGTTGACCCAAATAGAGTTCATGAACAAGTGGTACAACACAAACCCGGGCAAACAGAAGATTTCTGGCTAAGGTCTTTACTGAGACAACAAACCAAAAGAGAAATACTATTGCCTTACAACTTCTTGTGAGTGTTACCCTCTCTTGTACACATTCTGTTTCGACTTACTCGATGTTAAGTGTAACTGATGATGAGTTATGCGTGCGCAGATTTCACTTTATTCTGCTAGTCATTCAAGTTGACGCAGGAAAAGTCTTTGTCATGGACTCGGCACGAAAAGACAAAGAGCTATGAGCAGACTTTAAAGCGAGCTCCAGAGGTAATTTCAATCATATTATCGCACTGGATCAGCAACTTTCGTGACAACAAGTAATTAATTACTCCTTTATTCATTTTCTTTGGCGGACAGGGTTTGGAAAAGGTTCACGGGCAGGGCCGTGGGTGAATGGTGAGAAGAAATAGAATTTGTAGATCAAAATGTAAGTAATACTACCAGCTAGGTCTACGTATCTCTTTGATTCTGCTTTCAATTCCATTATATCATGCTTTATTGATTATTATTTTGATTGAACTCTCTATTCTCGTAAAGTACGCGCAGCAGGGAGCCGGCAATAACTTATGTGGATACTACATTTGCGAGTTCATTCGCAACACGATATGTGCGACGGGCCAAGCCGCACTAGAACAACTTAGAGTACGTAAACAAAGTACCAATATTATTTTATTACCATCAGTTGTGTTGAGTTTCTTTCTTATATATATATATATATATATATATATATATATATATATCTTGACCCAATTCTTCATATATATTTAGGTCGAACGGATGCGGGACAAACTCCTACCATTTGACCGCGTACGAGCCATTCAAGAGGAATTGACGGGTTCATACTTGATGAGGTCGTCACGCCTGGCGAAGAACTCTATAGATATCCAAAATGAATGTGTACGGAGATGTTATATTGTATATATGCTTGAACGTGTTTGTCTTGTACTTGATGCTTGAACGTGTACGGAGAATACCACAATAACGATATTTGTGTATAATAATAGTTGCTTAATTATTGATGTACGTATATACTGACGATGTATGTGTATACCTCTCCCGATCGCCCCCCCCCCCCCCCCCCGTCCTCGCCGTCGCAGAAATCCGCCCAAAACGGGGCGGCGGCAGAGATTTAGACCATTTTTTTTCAAGATAGCATGTATGACACCATTTATGGTGCTAGCACTACGGCTAGCCTTATGCCCTTGGACGTACGGTATATGTAAGTCAAATTGACTAGACAGGAAAAGGGCTTGCCCTCGCTGCTGTGCCTAAAGTAGATAATTTTGCACATCTTTCCATGCACAAGTCCATGGTATAGTAGCAAATGTTATTGACTCGACAACAGAAGCAAATGTCCGTGCACCCGATCTCATGGACACACAACCCGAATGGAAGATTGATCTTCTCATTTTCCACGGCGGTGATGCTTCGGCCTGTGTTATAACAAATAAACCTTTGTTATGCAAATATTTTTAGATTGATTAACACTAAGACTAACAGAATATATGAAACGCATTCACTGGGAACACATGCTTCCGGGAGAACTAGACAAATTATTGCACGTGGGTACTACTCCTACCAATCTAAATAAATATGGTTCATTAATTATGATCAGGAAAAATACCCTCTTTTTCATCTATTTTTAATTATGATCAGGAAAAATCAAAAAATATTTTGCTAGAAGATAGAATTCTCTTGGAATTGAGGTTTAGTATATTTTAGGTGTTTATTACACAACTCATCCAGGAATGTATTTACCTATTCAATCTCTAACGAATCAAGATATCTTTTCATATAAATAGTAGTACTAGCTATCTTCTCTTTGAGTGGGATCTTTACTTCTTGTTTAATTCTAAAATCATCTTCATCAATTAATACTTCCGTAATTGGTGCATTGATTTTTGCAGAGTTAATTTATTTTACTGGTTGGTTCCATTGTCACAAAGCCGCTCCAAAATTGGCATGGTTCCAAAATATACAGTGGTATATTAGCAGGTTTATTCCACCCTTCGCCTCAACGTCTATACGAAGGAGTAAAGATTTCATTTTTTGATTTTTTTCTTACAAATTGGATTTGTTTCGCACATTTATCTATGAGAAAAATTCAGGGTTCAGAATTCCTTCCAATTCAGAAGCCCCAAATGATCCAAAGGAGCGGAGATAGAGGGATTCGAACCATCAGGATTTACTATGTTCAGATTATACTCCCCAGGTCAAGCTTCACTATAGGAATGGGAAGCTACGCCGACGGCCAAACGTCGGGGCCGTCGGCGTAGCCATCGTCTAGGCCAGCCTCTCCAAGCAGTCGTCGGCGTAGAATTGTCCTCGGCATATCCTATGCTACGCCGACGGCTGTCCTCGGCGTAGCTATTTTTTATTTTATCTCATTAAACTTTGAAAAATTATAACTAAATCATTCTAATTCGGAAAAATATAAATAATATATCAAAATTTGCAGAAAAATAAGACCTATCTATCTACACTCAAATATTACACATTTGTATATAAAAGTTAAGTAAAACATAAACATTATATATAGTTTAAAACGGGCATAAAAAATTCAAAAATGATCGAAACAATGCGAAACCTTGGCGGGGTGTTATATTATGTGACATAGTTAGAAGGAAAAATATCAAACTTGGTATATTGATTATGTCTCAAAGAAACCTTCACAAAATGACCTATCTCATTCGAGGTTTCTTGACTTTCGGGTCAAATGACCAATGTTATGGCTAGAATCAAGACATAGTTTGTGATAATGTGCCCATATTGTGCATACATGTGCATCATAGGATGGCGAAAAATGTTGTAGGAGGAAGCTTTCCTTTTTGTCGCACCAAAAAGCTATTTTCCATTTTCCGAGCATAAAAACGGACGGTTTTGTGAAGCAACCACCAAATGGCTAATTCAAAATACTACCACCACATTTTACAAAAATAATAGACCGCCTTATATGGACAATGTCCCAGTAGGGGGATCCGAAACCTTTCTGTCCACCTTTGGTGAAAAAGGTTCCTACCGAATCGATAGGAAGTGGGTCAGATATAAACTACAGGTACATGATCCAATGCTCATGTTTAAAAAAAAATCATTTTTAGGTTCACAATATGCTATTTTATTAAAGATCCAATGCAAGTTTAGCGAGGCTCGGCCCCGAGCTAAGAATCTTCATGCCCGCCGTTTGACAAAGTTTGACGATAGTTTAAAACGGGCATAAAAAATTCAAAAATGATCGAAACAATGCGAAACCTTCGTGTGGTGTTATATTATGTGTCATAGTTAGAAGGAAAAATATCAAACTTGGTATACTGATTATGTCTCAAAAAAACCTTCACAAAATGACCTATCTCATTCGAGGTTTCTTGCCTTTCGGGTCAAATGACCAATGTTATGGCTAGAATCAAGGCATAGTTTGGGATAATGTGTCCATATTGTGCATACATGTGCATCATAGGATGGCAAACAATGTTGCAGGAGGAAGCTTTCCTTTTTGTCGCACCAAAAAGCCATTTTCCATTTTCCGAGCATAAAAAACGGACGGTTTTGTGAAGCAACCACCAAATGGCTAATTCAAAATACTACCACCACATTTCATAAAAATAATATACCACCTTATATGGACAATGTCCCAACAGAGGGATCCTAAACCTTTCCGTCCACCTTTGGTGAAAAAGAAAAATTTCTGCCGAATCGGTAGGAAGTGGGTCAGATATGAACTACAGGTACATGATCCGATGCTCATGTTTTTTTACAAAATTATTTTTAGGATCACAATATGCTATTTTATCAAAGATCCAATGCAAGTTTAGCGAGACTCGGCCCCGAGCTAAGAATCTTCATGCCCGCCTTTTGACAAAGTTTGACGATAGTTTAAAACGGGCATAAAAAATTCAAAAACGATCGAAACAATGTGAAACCTTCGCGTGGTGTCATATTATGTGACATAGTTATAAGTAAAAATATCAAACTTGATATATTAATTATGTCTCAAAAAAACCTTCACAAAATGACCTATCTCATTCGAGGTTTCTTGGCTTTCTAGTCAAATGATCAATGTTATGGCTAGAATCAAGGCATAGTTTGTGATAATATGCCCATATTATGCATACACATGCATCATGGGATGGAGAACAATGTTACAGGAGGTTGTTTTCCTTTTCGTCGCACCAAAAAGCTATTTCCAATTTTCCGAGCACAAAAAACGGGCGGTTTTGTGAAGCAACCACCAAATGGCTAATTCAAAATGCTACCACCACATTTTACAAAAATACTATACCACCTTATATGTACAATGTCCCAACAGGGGGATCCGAAACCTTTCCGTCCACCTCTGGTGAAAAAGACAAATTCCTGCCGAATCGGTAGGAAGTGGGTCAGATATGAACTACATGTACATGATCCGATGCTCATGTTTTTTTACAAAAATCATTTTTAGGTTCACAATATGATACTTTATCAAATATCCAATGCAAGTTTTCCTTTTCATCGTACCAAAAAGGCATTTTTCATTATCCGAACGCAAAAAGGGAATTTTCTAAAGCAACCACCAAATAGATAATTCAAAAACGGAGGGTTTGTGATTAGTTGATATGGATATCATATTTGGATTCCTCTCATTTTTCTAATGAATTTAGACATATTATTTGTTAAATTACGATTTACAGATTTAAAGATATTAATTATTCCATATTAAATAGAAAAATACAAAAAAGTAAAATTATTATATTTTTATTTGAATTCAATAATATTTTTACTTATTCATTAATGTTTACTTAAATAATTGTTTGTAATTTCAAAAAATACAAACATGTGACATGTTGATATAATGGTTAATAGGATTGATATCATAGTATTGACAACAATGTATGAATTACTTTGCGGAAACAGATTCTGAAGAAACGAGGAAGTTAAGTGTGCTGGAGCTGGAGTAGTATTAGGATGGGTGATCGGCCGAGAAGTTCGACCAAGACTGCAATTTAATTAAATATTAAGTGTAATTAGTGTTAAAAATGTTTAAAGTGAGAGATTAACGAGTCAAATAATTAAAAGATTCAAAAATTGAGAAAAAAATAAAAATATTTTTTTAAAATGTTTTTGCAACCTGTCGACAAGCTATGCCGACGGCCGCTATGCCATCGGCGTAGCATACGTCGACGACATTTTGATACGCCGACGACCTCTATGTGCTCCGCCGAGGGAGTCCTTTGCCGAGGAGTGGGAAATCTAAGTAGCGATCAGTCGGTAGAAATAAAAACCTGGCGGGCTTCGTGCACTGTACCGCTATCTTTCCAGGTCCGACAAAACGAATCAAAACTAGTAAAGAATCAAATCGAAAATTTAAAATGTTTTATAGAACAAACCGTTCATCCGAATTAGGATCCGTTTTTACCATTAGACTACTCGCGACGAGATCTTAGAAACTAGATCCCATATTGGTATTTTTCGATAAAAAAATTTCGGACCAAAAAGTTATCCACTCCTAACACGCGAGTTATCCATGTAAAAATATATAAGTTATCCATCTTATATCATATAAGTTATCCATCGTATAAATGAGTTGGGTCGAGGTGTTCTCATATTTCTCATGTGGATAACTTTTATATATTTTTTGTCTTATGAAACATCGATTAATGCATCGGCGAGCGATGAATGCTCGGTCTCTAACACTCTTTGAGGATTTATCACTCGTACGTCACGGTAGCGACGACAAACAAAGCTGAACCGCTAGACTACTGATTGCCCGTTATGTTTGTTTATTTTAACTCTGAGTGGTGAATGGTGGGGCGTAAGATCTCACTTATTATATCATGCAAAAAGAAGTTTAGATTTAATTCCTTTTAAAAATATATGCTTGATGTTTGATGTGGTAACCTTTCAAGGTTGAGTCGCTCGTATGCCTCTCATGGAAACAAACGATGAAGCCGAGCCGTTAGAATAACTTTTGCATTTTATCTCTAAATTAATTTTTATAGTGATGGATAACTTACATGTTATTGGGTGAATAACTTAAATGCTGAAATATGGATAACTCTCGTGTTACTAGTGAATAATTATTATACAATGTCATCGATAGTTTTTTGGTTATCTGTGTGGATAACTTTGTACAATTTTCATGATAACTTTAGTTTTCTTTTGGCACTATAATTTTTAAGCCTTGGTTACCTCCATCGTAGTTAATTACATGTACAATAAACTTACTTGATTTGAACACGTTAGCCTAGGTGTTAGGATACCGTGTTTTTGAGATCGACGTGGTAAAAAAATCTTATATAGTTGGAGTTCACATTTACACATATGCATGCATACAATAACTCAAACACAAGATCTGTTCATAGGGTGGATAACTTACGTAATACCAGGTGGATATCTTACGTAATTCAGTATGAATAACTTTTGTGTTACAAGTTGATAACTTTTGGGTCCAAAAAAAAGTTGTCGAAACATATCGATATGGTATCTAGTTTTGAAGACCTCGTCGCGACTAGTCCAACGGTGAAAACAGATCCAAAATCGAATTCACGATTTGACCTACAAGTCATTTTGAATTTGAAGATTTTTGAAATTAAATTAGACGTCAGCTATTTTGTCATTTGAGATTAACAGCTAAATTGACAATTATTCCAGATTTCATCATTTGTAGAACGATCGTTGAGTAGCGGCCTCCAATTTTTAACGGGAATTAGAAGCGGGGGACTTCAATGGTATCGCACTTGCAACCGTAATCATGATTGTGAAATCACCGGAGGAAAAATATTTGCACGAGTCTGCCTTTCTCCACCTCATCCCCTGAAAGTTCGCTGTAATAAATTCTGTCAAGTGCAGGAAGTACTCCCCCAAGTGCAGGAATTGAGTATCACACGCGAAACTAACCGGCCGTGCACCCCCATCAGCCTCAGCAGTCCAAGCTTATGACTGGAGTTGTCTATGTCGCGTGTGATACTCAATTCCTCCTCGAAACACGTTTTCTTCCTGCTTTATAGATAAAGGCAAACAGCCGAACTACTATATTATAATGAAAAAAATCCTCTTACAAGCAGATCAAAGATAAACAATAAAAATTTAGAAGCATCGAGCTTGGCACCGAAGACGTGCAGAGACTAAGAGGACCGAGCTCCACGATAACACCCCAAGGAGGTGACGACGCAACAAGCTCCATCATCAGCGAGACCACAGTGGCGAGGGTTTTCACCCAGAGCTCTAATGCGGAGAGGGTAGCCAAAACGACGCCCTCAAAAGGGTCATGACACCTGTAGGCGTCGCCGTTGTTTGCGCCAAAGCTCTGGGATTTTTGCCCGGAAAAACGCTCGCAACATCACCTGGTACCTCATACTACTAGCTGTCCCTGAGCCGAGCTTCCAACACACGATCTGGGCACTGACCATGCCAAGGCGCCGCCAACTCCAGGAGCCCTTGATGTCCATTCCTGGCCACCCTCATGGCCCCAGGAGAAGTCCATCACCTACACCACATCGCCCGCCGTTGAGCTGTCCGTGCAGTCCACCTTCCGGGGCCAACAGATCTAGGCCTCCGGTCCTGGATCCGTTACGCAGTCACTCCATGGCCAGGGGATGGGCTCCTGGAAATGCTAGATACCATTGAAACCTGTGTAGGCCGCTAGGCCCGCCAACCCATATCGGGCCTGAATGGACCTAGATCTTGGCCGAGGTAGGCCCACCAGCAAGGCCAGCTTTGCCTGGCTGCCGGCCGGCCCGGACCTCCTCTCCCGGCTTCGGTGGAGGATGCCACCCTAGGCCCTGCCTGGAAGCCACTGCCTGCATCTTGTCGACCCTCCACAACCGCAGACCGCCGGCGCATCGCGCCGGGGAACACTGGGCCACCGCTGCAGTTCGCCGCCGACGCTCAGAGTCGCCCCGCGCAGCCCTTCTTACGAACAGGAACCATGGAACTCCGCTGCCGCCGGCACCGCACGGGCTTGCCCGGCGGCGTGTGCTGGCGGCGGCTGGGAGGAGGGGAGAAAGGTGGCGGGGACGAGACGGTCAGGGATGCTCCTGTTCTCGAGAAGGTTTTTTTTCAGTCGTGCGGTACTCAATTGAGATCCTAATTTCCCCTCCGTCAGAAATTTTAATTTCGTCAAAGCAGGATGCAAAATCTAATAGCAGTAGTAGTACCAAGAGTTAAAAACAATAATCTAATACCGGGAGTACCGACAATGGAAATCAATCAAGGGTATAAAACTATAGAGATATCAATTACAGAACTACATGATGAATGCACACAACTGCCGAATAACAATTGAACGAATGAATGAATGAATGGACAGACGGAAGAACACGAGCTATGTACATGTGTAAACACGCTACACCAAAAATGTATCCAATCTTCAGGCGCTCATCATGATCTTGAACTCGTCGAAGCTGAGCACACCGTCCCCATCCAAATCAAACCTGCAGATCATGGCGCGGCACTCGCCGACGCCCTGCTCGTTCCCGAGCCTGCCGAGCATCCGCCCCAGGCTCGTCGGCGTGATGCACCCTTCCCCTTCCATCACGTACATCCCGAACGCCTCCCTCAGCCCCCTGGTCCTCTCCTCATCCTCCTCGGCGTCGCAGTGGAGCGCCAGCTTGAGGAACTCGGCCTCGCACAGCAGCCCGTCGCCGTCCGCGTCCACCGACGCCACCAGCGCCTCGGCCTCCTCCGCCGGCACGTGCTCGCCCAGCGTCGCCCGCATGCACACCTGCAGCTCCGCCGCCGAGATCCGCCCGTCGCCGTCCTTGTCTAGCGACGAAAACAGCGTCCTCAGCTCGCTCGTTGACGACGCTACCATTCTCGCCAAACGATCGATCGGATCGGATGAACTGGTGAACTGGTGGCTCCTGGTCTAGTTGATCCTGTAGTAGTGCTTCCTCCTCAATTCGCTTTGTAGTTGTAGCTACGTAGATTAAGCTGTATGTTGGTGGTGGTTTGCTGGTGAAGGATCATCTCCTTCGTGTGTGTGTATATATATATATATATATATATGTATACTCCGGTTTCACGCGATTTTTCGAAGCTTCACGGTAAGGCGGGAAAGAGATATGCCGCGTCGCTGTGGCGGCGATTTCCATGTGGAGTAGTCAACCCTGACAGTTTTTTCGTCGGGAAATGAATGCAAAGTTGGAAGCTACTTCGCGTGCCGCGTTGGCGTCCGTGTGTGAGAGGACGACTTGGCGAGACGGCGTCGAGATGGTCGTGGTACGTGCGGGAGAAAAGCGGGAGCCGGAAGAGACCTGGAAATTTGGTGCTGCGTTCCGGGAAGACGGGAAGGGAAAAAAGAGGTTCGATGTTGTTGGCGCGTGCCGTGCGGACCGACTTGGCATCGGTTTGGGGTCTAGTTGCCATGGATTCCAGGCTTCCAGCAGCCCCGGGCAGAGCACATCCCATCGACCTATACATTCTTGTCATGCATGTTGTGCCATCGCTATCGTTTCAAGGTTGTTGAATTAATATTTTTTGATTCACATAAAAAATTATTATTTTTGTTCGAGAAGGAAATCGATTCTCTAGTACTTTGTTGTTTTGGCTATCATGCTTCTAGTATACGTGTTGTGTATAAAGAGCTATGAAATGGTAGCTCTAAAAAATTTGTCGAAAGGTATGATTGTTTATGTTGTGTCATCACGTTCACGTACCATTGTTGCATGTCATGCCACATTGTTGCCATAATGTGTTTAGTCTAGAAACATCTTCCAAAATACTATTTGCTAAGTTCAAACACTCAAAACATCGTACCATTTTCTAGATATATGAATAAATTCACCTTAATATAATAAGGGCATACCATAGTTTTTTAAGTAATATAAAACTATTTGTTTTTTATATTTAGAGATAAATCCTTTGAAATATAGAATTTCCTTAAATAACCTAGTCTATAACTTAAAAAAAATTTGGAATAAAAATATACTCCCTCCATTCACTAATGTAAGATCTTGTAGCTTTGTCTTGGAAATGCATGTATCTAGACACGTTTATCGTCTACTGTTTAAGATCATCCATTTTAGTTCGAATCTAGTCTTGTAGAAGGTATTACATTAGTGAATGGTGGGAGTAGTTTTTTAACAAAAGCGGATACCTTAATACTAGAACATTATGAAAAATATGTAACTTAATATGCACATGCTTGATTACAATTTTAATTTTGGTGGTTATACCCACAAGTAATATATATGATAATATGTCCTATGGCGATAAAAAAACATGGCAGACTCTTGGTGATAAAGATCAATACGGATTAAGTAAAATAGTTCAGTACAAATTGGCAAGAAGTGAGAATTTTTATCTGATATGGGTCATCAAACTAGTTAGGCATAAGCGAACAAAAAATTGTCAATATCTGCCATTTTATTGCCACAGAAATTTAAACTACAGTAGATAGGTATATTTAAAGAGTCGAAAAAAATCTCCCTTGTTGCTCTCATGGATTTGTATTTCATTCCTCATAATATTTTAGTTCATCCATTCTAGTTTCATAATTTATAAAATTTTCAACAAAGAAACCATTTTCCATTGGACCAGGCGCCAACTGACATGTCATCTCATCAACACCTTGTTTACTATAGAAACATCTTTCGAGATACTACTCCCTCTAAAAAGGATCATATTATAGAATGTATGGCGTAGTTGTTAAATTCAAACAATTTAAACATTGTACTAATTTCAAGATATATGAATAAATTCACTTCAATATAATAAGGGGCATAACATAATTTTTGAAGTAACACAATTAGTTTTTATATTTAGAGGGAAAACTCTAAAATATAGAATTTACTTAAACATCCTAGTCTATATCTTAAAAATAAAAAAATATTTTGGAGACAAATATTGTTTTTTAAGAGAAGAGTGTATTTTTAACATAAATACTAGAATAGTATGACAAATATGTACATAATATGCACAAACATGATTACATTGTTAATTTTGGTGGTTATACCTCAAATAATATTTATGATAATATGTCATATGGCGATACAAAAACATGACAAACATTTGGTGATCAATATCAATGATTACTAAGTGAAATAGTTTAGTAGTACAAACTTCGAGAAGAGGAGAATTTTAATTTGATATGGTCAACAAACTATCTAGGCGCGCAAGCCAACAAAAATCAATCACGTGCTGCCTTAATTGCCACATAAGCTTAAACTAGCAAATATGAGTCGTTATCTTTAAGGAGTCATAATGATCACAGCTGGTGGTCTCGGTGATTTGTATTTCAACTCTCGTAATATTTTAGTTCACCCATTATAGTCCCATAATTTATACAAATGCCAACACGTAAATAATTAGAATCTACAAGAGGAAATCAAAATACATCTACAACCTTCCTCTTCTCAAAAAACCTTTAGTTCTCGTGCAATTCAATACATGTCTCTCCCAATCTCATCACGCCACCGATGTAGCTACCACCACCACAGTGGCTTCCCACCCAAAAATTCCTCCTCTCCTCCAATATCCATGCTTGTCCTAAGGCCTTTCACAATGGGGTGTTTCTTAGCACGTTTTCATATAAGTAGTTAAAACTTAAGAAACAACAATGAAAATGCATTGTTTCTTAGATGATGTTTCTTAGTGGTGTTGCATTCAATGATTTTAGTCTCATGCATGTGTGTGATTGGCCTAGCCAAGTTTTTTTGCCTATGATACCGTGCAAGGGGTGTAGCTTAGGACGTTTCCAATGGGGTGTATCTTAGCACGTTTTCATAGGAGCTATTAAAACTTAAGAAACAACTATTACAATGGGGTGTATCTTAGATGGTGTTTCTTAGAGATGTTGTATTTGATGATTTTATGCTCATGCATGTGTGTGATTGGTCTAACCAAGTTTTTTGCCTACGATAGCGTGCAAGTGGTGTATCTTAGCTAAGATACAACACCCTTCTCTTTCATCATTAAATAGGGTGCCACATAAGCATTTACCTAGGATAAAGCGCTAGACTCCCATTATGAAAGGCCTTAGCTAAGATATAACAACACCCTCTTTTTTCATTAAATGACATGCCACATAGGCAAATCACCCAGGATACTACGCTAAGAAACACCCATTGTGAAAGGACTAACACTTTCAAATACGTCCATGCACACATGGACAATGTGAATCACCATATCGCTTAAGGAAAATGCGTCTTGGAGAAGGATGGGATGCATCCCGATGGAGGTGCTACTAACCTAGAGGGTGTGCCACCGAGCTTGCCATGTCCGATGCGGTGGAAGATGCGACATGATGTCGTTGGGGGTCGTCCCTTCTTGGTTTAGACGGTGCATCGCTGGATCTGACACACTTGGGATTCATTTTCTCTAGCCAGCCTCTATCGACCATTTCCATGCGTTCCCATTCTACGTAGGTTGCATGCTTCCTTATGTCAATGGACCACATTCTTCCATTGGTTTGTCAGCACCTATGCACGCTAGACACCTGCTCAGCACACCAGTCCTATTCAACTTCTCTCCTCCATGACACCTCGCCTCTGATGTGGAACTTCAAGGCAGTTATCCAATGTGAAGCGTTGGTCGTGCCCTTAGGACAGAGATAAACCCATGTACTAAGTTATTCAGTTGCATTAGTCAAGTCAACTAAGGTCCATGACCGCCGCCCTACAGTGTCGGCCGTGTTGACCCCCACTTCCGACTAGGGCATCATCAATTCCCTGCCCAATCTCATGTATCCTCCCTCGACAATAATCTCTACATCATGGGTGTACAATGATCCCATTGAAACATCTAAGTTCTCACGGCTATGCCTTTTCCGAGGGAAGTATCGTGGTTGAATCGAAGCACACATGGCTTTACTCAACCAAGATAACAATGTTTACCTTCCACGTAGAGGGCTAAGGCTATCTAGAACTGAAGGGTTGTTGTTGTTGTGTGTGTGTGTGGGGGGGGGGGGGATTCTTTTGGTGCTCTAGGGGCTGCATAAATTTGAAAATCTTAACTAGTCTTGTTGTTGTGTTGAGAGGTTCGTATCCATTTGTATTGTTGAAATATATTGTCTAGCCTCTTTTTATCAATTTAAACTTTTCATTGCCTTGGCTAATGCGTCAATTCAATATGGTTTCAAAGCCAAGAAATCTCGATTTCGAGACCCATGTATTAAAAAATGTTATGCGATGACCCACGTGTATGGACTAAAATAGACTAGACGTGAGGGGAGCGTTGAAATATATCGTCTAGACTCCATCAGTTCGGACTTTTCATTGTGTTGGCTGGTGTACCTTTACCTATGTATGGATAGTCCAACACAGTTAAGTTCAAAGGAAATAACAGGAATAAGCAACTTTGTTTGACTAACTTAGAACTGGTAGAAAACTTGACCGTGATTTTAAATGCATACAAATTTCACCACCAAAAAAAGAATTTCGAAGAAAACAATAGGAATAAGCAGCTTTATTTGACTAACTTAGAACTAGTATAAACCATGAAGGGGGTTTTAAATGTACACATATTTCACCATCCAAAAAAGAATTGGACAGGATTCGACCATTGAAGACTTTAATGTCCATGAAATTTACCGTTTCCTTTGTCACTTGTCGAATTAGAGTATAACCCCTCCACTTGGCGTTACTTTACAAAGATGACATGCTGGAAGAAGAACATACTACTATACGTGCATAAGGATGACCGGATCATTCTCTAGCTACATAGTCATGAGAAAAGACCAAATAAGCACGATGGAACAGCTTGAACGAGCATGAGTTCATGACTTCGTCGTCGCCGGCCAAAGAACAGGGTTAGTTATGTAGGCGCGCCATACTGCCCGAGATATAGAGTAGGAACCCATGCATGCTGGAGTATTGTAGGCAGATCTCGTTCAAGTTTTGGACACTTTCCGTCGTCGACGACAGCTGAAAAGGAATTGACACTGTCAACCAACCAATTCCTCATCCTAATAAATTAGCTGAATAGCTGTGCCTTGAAACCATCAACACAACTGGCTAGCTGCACGCGTTTGTACATACCTTTAACCACTATATATACACACTCTATCATACACTCGAATGAGACCAGAAGCTAATTAGCCAAGCACTGCAGCAACACAAAGGCAAAACCCAAACACATTATTACACACACTGGGTACTGAACAGCTAAAGGATCTCAGCCTTCTCAGCTGAACACCGCCGGAGCAAAGTAAAGATGGTGCACGCCGCGACATCCAGCCGCTTCAGCAGCGTGTTCGCCTCTTTCGACAAGGACGCCGACGGCAAGATCTCGGCGGCGGAGCTGCGGTTGTGCATGAAGGCGGCGCTGGGCGAGGACGTCTCGGCCGAGGAGGCTGATGCCCTCGTTGCGTCGGTCGACACCAACGGCGACCGACTGCTGGACGAGGAAGAGTTCCTTAGGCTGGTGGGCACCCAGACGGAAGAGGACGAGCTGGAGCGGTGCAGGGGGCTGAGGGAGGCGTTCGGGATGTACGAGGTGAAGGGCGAAGGGTGCATCACGCCGGCGAGTCTGATGCTGATGCTCAGCAAGCTCGGCTCGCACCAGGGCATCGAGGAGTGCCGGGCCATGATCCAAAGGTTTGATCTGAATGGGGACGGGGTAGTGTGCTTTGATGAGTTCAAGGTCATGATGGAGGCGTAGCAGATGGAGTGATTTGAATGTGATGCACATTATTTTGGTAGTTCAATATTTGTTTTTGTGGAGAAATGGTCTTCAGTTGTTCAGTCGATTCCCGCTCAACTCTGCTGTCTTCGTCATTGATTAATTTTTTTCAACAACGCCTGAACGGCCCAGCTTATAAGGAAAGCTGAACATCAGCTGCGCACTAAGCAACAACCTGATTACGAGGGAACGCAGCCCTAAACTGAAACAAAACAGATAACTACTCCCTTTGTTTCAAAATATAAGATGTCTTAGATTTGTGAAGAGAATATATCTAGACTTCTTTTAGTATGTAAGTTCACTCCAAACCTCAATGAACCTAGACACAAAAAGAAGTCTAGATACATTTTCTTTACAAACCTAAAACATCTTATATTTTAAAACGGCTCCTTCAGCCAACGCCCACTCGATTGCCTGTCCTCCCAGATCCTATATTTCCTAGCTTCCCGTTGATCCGGAACACAACCTTTTCCGTTGTAGCAAGATGCTTACGCAAGACCAGAGGTTTCTGTTAGATGTATATATTTGTACTATATTTTTTCCATATGTTAGGGGGTTTCCTGCATATTTGCACCTGTACGTGTACTATATATTGTGGCATTTGGTCCCCAGAGGAATACAAGTTGCATATTCCTGACATGGTATCAGAGCTAGGTTAGCCTCTTTCTTCTTGCAACTTCGTCAGCCGCCACCGTCCCTGTCGCCGACAGCCTTGCCGTCGTTGCCGCCGCCAGTCGCCGCCCGTTCCGTCTGCGTGTTCCGTCTTGATCTCTGCATCCACACACAGGCCAGACGGTCTCTAGTCGGTCTCTGCCTCGATCTGTCCTCTGTGCCGCCTCGATCTGTTCGCTGACCAGGACGCCTGATCGATTCTCCTTGAGCTGTCTCGAGCTGTCCCCTGGATCGATCGGTGCTGCAGCTGCCCCGTTCTTGGACTCATCGGTTCCCACGCCTCCAACCTCCTGGATGGTTCCCTGGACGCCTCCAACCCCCAAGCGTAGGGCCTGCACGGGATCTGCACCACCGCCTGTCCTGTCTGCCCCCTGGACCGACCGGTGTTGCAACCGCCCCGCCCTGTCTGACCCACGCGCGGGACCCGACGGACGCACGCCAGTGCCCCCCACCGTCCTGTCATGTCTGCCCCCCGCGCGGGATCCGACGAGCGCACGCCAGCGCCACCGCCCCGACTGCGGCTTGGCCCCACCGCCGCCTTGTCTGCTCTGTCTCCTGGCACAGTTGGTTTTCTTCGGTTCCGATCGAATCTGACAGTTGGTTTTCGTGAGTTTTCGATTGGATCTGCTGAGAGTTGATAAAAAAGAGAGAGATGTCTTCTGCATCGGGCTATGTTGCGATTCCTCGCTGCCCAGTGATCTTCGATGGCGCGAATTATCCTGATTTCGCTGCCTTCATGCGCGTTCACATGCGCGGTCTCCGTCTTTGGGGTGTGCTCTCAGGCGAGGTCTCCTGTCCGCCATGCCCCCTGCTCCTGTGGCTCCTCTTCCACCGATGCCGATTGTTCTCGGTGCTGATGCTTCTCACGAGGCCAAGGATGCTGCTCAGAGTGCCGATGATAGTGTTGTTGCTGCTTATGACCTGAAGTTCAAAGCGATTTCTGATCTCGAGACCTATCGCCACGCCCGACCGCCTACACTCGTGGGTCGATGAGGATGCTCGTCTTCTGATGTTCTCACCTCGATGTTACGCCCAAGATGTCTGCTGAGTTCATGAGTCTCCCTCATTGCCGCTCGGTGGGCACATCTTCGTCGGCCTTCTCGGCGTGCAGGATGCTATTTACCTATCTGTGGTCCGTCAGGAGCATGCTCTTCAGCAGGGTGATTCCACTATTGATAAGTTCTATACTCAGAGTGCTGCTATCTGTCGTCAGCTTGATTCTCTTCGTACTGCTGTTTGTGGCACATGCTCGTGCTGCCAGATTGTGCGCTCGGATTTGGAGTTTCACCGCATCTATGAGTTTCTGTCTCGGCTTCGCCATGAGTTTGAGCCCTGGCGTGCTCAGCTGAATGCTCGTGGTCGTGTTCCACTCTCTGAGGTGTTGTCTGAGCTTCGGGCTGAGGAGACCCGTCTCCGTGGTGCTGGTCTTCTTGCGGTTCCATCTGTGCTTGCTACTCGTGGTGCTCCTTTGCGTCTGCTCCTCGACTCGGCCCGCGGTCAAGCTGCCGCACCGATACTACCCACTCCTCCAGGTCGTGGTCAGCTTCGGCACCGCAGTCTCGGTGAGCCAACATCAGCGACCTCGGTGGTCGGCAAGACCAGCTCGTGGTCGGTCGTCATGGTTCTCTTAAATCCTTGCTCTTCTTGCATGAGGATGGCCACACTTGGGCCACCTGTTATACACGGACCCAGTCTCGTCGGCGACACCAGGCTCGTGGGCGTCGGCTCCTTCCGGGTCTTGGTTGCTCTCTCGATCAGGACATTATCGAGTCTTCGCGTGCTTGTTGCTACTGAGGATCTTCTTCGACGGACCTTTCTGGTTACATGACGATTCTTGAGCCTTCGCAACCACCACCTTCTACACAGTCATGTACGTCTCCGTGGTATCTGGATTCTGGAGCTTCCTTTCATATGACCTTTGAGTCTTCTTTTCTCTCTGCTCTTTGTTCTCTTCCTTCTCCTGTCCGTGTTTTTACGGCTGATGGTACCTATCTTTCTGTTTCTAGTCGGAGCACCCTTTCTACTTCTTCTTTTTCTGTTCCTGATATTTCTCATGTCCCTCTTCTTAAGATGAATATGTTCTCTCCTAGCCAGCTTACTGACTCTGGTTGTCGCGTCATTCTTGATGCTGATTCTTGTGTTGTCCAGGACCGTCGCTTTGGCCACGGTTGGAGCCCTCGCACCGTGACTTTTACGGACTTTGGGAGTTAGGCGGCCCGTGTTCCTTCCTGCCACTTCATCTGCGGTTCTTCTCGGTCGTCGCCTCGCTACCAGCTCCTTTCAGCAGTGGCATCATCATCTTGGTCACCTTTGTGACTCCCGCCTGTCGTCATTAGTTCATCGTGGTCTTCTGGGGTCTGTCTCAGGATATGGGTCTTTACATTGTCAGGGCTATAGGTTATGTAAACAGATTCAGCTTCCCTATCCTACTAGTGCGTCTGTATCTCAGCGACCTTTTGATTTAGTTCATTCTGATGTTTGGGGTCCGGCTCCTTTCGCTTCAAAAGGGAGCCATCGCTACTATATTTTATTCATCGATGATTTTTCTCGGTACACTTGGTTGTATTTTATGTGCTCTCGTAGTGAAGTGCTCTCCATATATCAGCGTTCTGCGGCCATGGTCCATACTCAGTATTCTTACCCCATTCGTGTGTTTCGTGCTGATTCTGCTGGTGAGTATATCTCCCAGATGTTGCGAGGTGTTCTTGCTGAGCAGGGCACTCTTGCTCAATTCTCCTGTCCTGGTGCACATGCCCAAAATGGCGTTGCTGAGCGTAAGCATCACCATCTTCTTGAGATCACTCGTGCCATGATGATTGCTTCTTATCTTCCGCCGCATTTCTGGGTTGAGGCTGTCGCTACGTCGGCTTACCTCATCAATATTAAGCCTTCTGCCGCTCTACAGGGTGGTATCCCTCTTGAGCGCCTATCTGGACAGTCTCCACACTACTCCATGCTTCGCTTGTTTGGTTGTGTTTGCTATGTTCTCCTTGCTCCTCGCGAACGCACCAAACTGATCGCTCAGTCTGTTGAGTGTGTCTTCCTTGGATACAGTGATGAGCATAAGGGCTATCGCTGTTGGGACCCCGTTGGTCGTCGGATGCGTATCTCTCGTGATGTTACTTTTGATGAGACGCGTCTTTTCTATCCTTGTCCAACCGCTGGTACCTACCCGATGGAAGATATCTATTTTCTTCTCTTTCCTGACACGCCTCCTTCTACTCCTATTGTGTCTTCTTCCGGATCTCCTCCCCCTGATGCACCTTCTTCCACACCATCCTCCTCTGTTCCGTCTAGTTCTCCTAGTTCTCCTCGTTCTCCGGAGTCTTCCTCTCCCATTCCTTCTTCTTCATCGTCGTCTCCTACGTCGTCTTCCTATCCCATTCCTTCTTCTTCATCGTCGTCTCTTGTTTTGTCTTCCTCTGATGAGCTTCCCTCTACTCGTCCTGTTCGTCAGCGTCGTGCCCCCAACCGTTACTCTCCTAGTCAGTATGGTCTTTCTGTTGCCTCCGAGCCGACTTCTTATCGGGATGCTGAGCATCATCCTGAATGGCAGCTGGCCATGGCTGAGGAGATTGCTGCACTTGAGCGCACTGGCACCTGGGATCTTGTTTCTCCCCCTCCCGGTGTTCGTCATATCACGTGTAAGTGGGTCTATAAGATTAAGACCCACTCTGATGGATCTCTTGAGCGATATAAAGCGCGTCTTGTGGCTCGTGGTTTTCAGCAGGAGCATGGTCGTGACTATGATGAGACCTTTGCTCTTGTGGCTCATATGACCACTGTGCGTACACTTCTTGATGTTGCTTCATTGTCACAGTCGTGTCCCGGCTTGATGTTGTAACGCCTTTCTCAATGGTGAGTTGAGTGAGGAGGTTTATATGAAGCCTCCTCCTGGGTATTCTGTTCCCGAGGGGATGGTTTGTCGTCTTTGACGTTCTCTTTATGGCCTCAAACAGCCCTCCCGTGCCTGGTTTGAGCGCTTCACTTCTGTAGTGACTGCTGCTGGTTTCTCCCCTAGTGCTCATGATCCTGCGCTGTTTGTTCACACTTCTCCTCGTGGACGCACTCTTCTTCTTCTCTATGTTGATGATATGATCATTACTGGTGATGATTCCGAGTATATCGCCTTCGTTAAGGCTCGTCTTCGCGATCAGTTTCTTATGACTGATCTTGTTCCTCTTCGATACTTTCTTGGGATTGAGGTCTCCTCCACTTCTGATGGCTTTTACATCTCCCAGGAAAATTATATTCAGGATCTTCTTGCTCGTGCTGTGCTTGGGGATGAGCGCACTGTTGAGACCCCTATGGAGCTTAATGTTAAGCTTCAACCTACTAATGGTGATCCTCTTCCTGATCCGACGCGTTATCGTCATCTTGTTGGGAGTCTTGTTTATCTTGCTGTCACTCGTCCTGACATCTCTTATCCTGTTCATATTCTAAGCCAGTTTGTTTCTGCTCCCACCACCATTCACTATAGTCATCTTCTCCGTGTTCTTCGTTATCTTCGGGGTACGATCACTCGTCGCCTTTTCTTTTCTCGTTCCAGATCTCTCCAGCTTCAGTGCTATTCGGATGCTACGTGGGCGAGTGATCCTTCGGATCGCCGTTCACTTTCTGCTTATTGTGTGTTTCTTGGTGGTTCGCTTATTGCTTGGAAGACGAAGAAACAGACAACGGTTTCCCATTCGAGTGTTGAGGCTGAGTTGCGTGCTATGGCCTTGTTGACTGCTGAGGTGACCTGGTTACGGTGGTTACTTGCGGATTTTGGGGTCTCTATTACCACACCCACTCTGGTTTTGTCGGCGATGCAGTGCTATTAGTGTTGCACATGATCCGGTCAAGCATGAGCTTACCAAGCATATTGGTGTTGATGCTTTCTATACCGTGCTCGGTGTAGGCTCGGGTTGTTGCGCTTGATATATGCCTTGATTCTGATTGGCGGATCGAGGCGGCATGATTTCTTACTCTCCAAACTCAGTGTTGTGGATCCACGATGAGTTTGAGGGGGGGGTGTTAGATGTATATATTTGTACATTGTATTTTCCCCATATGTTAGGGGGCTTCCTGCATATTTGCACCTGTACCTGTACTATATATTGTGGCCTTTGGCCCTCAGAGAAATACAAGTTGCATATTCCTGACAGTTTCCACTGTATTACCAAAGATATAGCTCGGTAAACGGTTGCAAGGCAGTATACAACACATTATGCTGAAAGATCCCGTGATTTCTCACTGGTGAAATCTAGCAAAAAGACTCATGCATGCTGGAGAATTATACATAGCTTTTACTCATTCAAGTTTTGACCTTTTGTCAACGATAGCTGAAAGGGAATTGACACACGAGTAAATTGCAAAAAACCACCACAATTGGGCCGAAGTTATCAATCCTTGAAAAAACCACTAGAAAACATTCATTTTGTTGGGTCTTTGATGACTTTGTCCCAATTGTGGTGGGTTTTTTACAATTTACTCACTAATTCATCGGCCTAATTATTATCGTTGTGGGCACGCTTCACGAGCGTTTCTACCTACCATGGACTTATATCAGGCCTTTTTCCCTCTCCCCATAAGAAGGGGGGTTGGTGATGAATCACCTTTCAATTTTTAGAGAGATCGTTTCCAATTTGCAGTTCATGGAGGTAAAACATGATGATGAGGATTTAACTCTTCTACACTTATGCTCGTTGCCTAGTTCCTTTGCAGTTTTTCGAGATACAAAATTAATAAGTGATGATGAACTAACCCTTGTCAAAGTACAAGGGGCCCTCAAACAGAGGGAAAATATGAAAACTATGGTACAGGAAGATGAGTCGTCATCCAAGAGAGAAGCTCTGAAGGTTCATGAAAAGACCGAGCAAAAAAATAACAATTATGAAAACATAGATAAGAGGAAGGATGACAAAAGTCATTCAAAACCAAAAGAAAGGACAAGTTCTGCAAGTACTGTAAGAAGAACAATCATATGATTAATGATTGTTAGAAGCTAGAGAACAAGGAGAAAAGGAACGCTACTTACCAACCAAAAACAAATCGGATGGTGATGGTAAGATTTCTATTGTTCTCGGTGATAATTCTATGATGTTGAGGCTCTTTTTGTTCTTTCTGGTTGTGTTACTGCTAATGATGAATGGGTTCTTGATTCTTCTTGATCGTATCATATTTGATGTAACAAAGAATGGTTCAGTTCTTATGAGTTTGTGCAGAATGTACATGGGGAGCATATGATAGACAACAACAACCCACATGAGATCATGGGTGTTGGTTCTATTCAGATCAGGATGCATGATGGCATGATACGCACATTGATAGAAGTCAGGCACATACCAGGCATGACCGGAGATATCGTCTCTCTCTCTCTCTCTCTCTCTCTCTCTCTCTCTTAGTACTCTTGATGTTGAAGCGTACAAACACTCCAGTGAAGCGGAGTTCTAAAGGTATCAAAAAGTTCTCTCGTTTATGTGATAGGTGATTTGAATTGTTATAAGTTATATATTCTTAGAGGAAGTACTGTCATGTGCAATATTGTTATTGTTATCACTAATTATGATCCTAGTAAAACTAATCTATAGCATATGCGTCTTGGGCATATGAGTGAACATGGCATAGTAGAGTTAATCAAGATAGACTTTACAGATGGCTGCAACATGAGTAAGTTGAAGTTCTATGAGGCATTTTGGTAAGAATAAGAGGGTAAAATTTAATGCTTCCATTCATACCATTGAAGACATATTATATTATGTTCGCGCCTATGGATTCCCATAAATCTTCAGTAGGTTGTGCTAATTATATGCTTATAATTAGTGATAATTACTCGAGAATAGTGTTACCTTGTTTTCTAAAACATAAATCTAATGTGTTTTGATGCTTTTAAGAAGTATAAAGTTATGGTAAAAAACTAAGAGGAAGGTAAAAGTATTGCATACTAAAAATGGTATGGAATATTGTTCAAATTTTTTTAGGATTATTTCAGAGACGATGGCGTGATCAAGCACCACGCCATCCCATACACTACCCAACAGAATGGTGAGGTTGAGCGCATGAATAGAATCATCGTCTTGAGAGCTCGTTGCATTATGTCTAAGGATGGTATGGGCAGCCATGTTTTGGCTGAAGTAGCCTCGACCGCTTGCTACCTCATCAACATTTCATATTCTATTCCACATAGTACGAAAACTCTCACTATGGTATGATATGGTTCGCCTGCTGATTATTCACAGTTGAGAGTTTTTGGCCGCACTACATATATGCTCATACTGATAATGGAAAGCTAGAGCATAGAGCAGTTAAGTGTATATTCATTGGTTATAGTTTAGGAGTTAAAGCATAGAGATTATGGAATCCTAAAACTAAAATATTTTGAGTAGGAATGTTGTTTTCAATGAATTATGTATCATGCCATCTTGCCCATAGATTGTTGGAGATATGCCCAAGAGGCAATAATAAAGTGGTTATTATCATATCTTCATATTTATGATAAATGTTTACATACCATGCTATAATTGTATTAACATGAAACATTGATACTTGTGTGATTTGTAAACATAAAAGAGTCCCTAGTAAAGCCTCTTGTTAAACTAGCTTGTTGGTTAATATATGATCATAGTTTCCTGATCATGAACATAGAGATGTTATTAACAACATGGTCATATCATTAGGAGAATGATGTGATGGACATACTCCTATAGTTAAGCGTAGCATAAAGATCAAGTCATTTAATATAGTTCATTTGCTATAAGCTTTCTGATACATAGTAACCTAATTCCTTCAACCATGAGATCATGTTAATCACCATCACCGGAAGGATGCTTTGATGACATCAAACACCACACCGTAACTGGGTGGCTATAAAGGTGGCATTGAGTGTTTGGAAAGTATGGGTTGAGGCACATGGATCAAGAGTGGGATTTGTCCATCCATATGACGGATAGATATACTCTAGGCCCTCTCGGTGGAATGTCATCCAATTAGCTTGCAAGCATGTGACTAGTTCACAAGGGATCACATACCACGGGAACGAGAAAAGAGTACTTATCGGTAACGAGGTTGAACTAGGTATGTAGAGATACCGACGATCAAAACCTCGGATAAGTAAACTATCGTGAGACAAAGGGAAATTGGTATCGTATGTAAGTGGTTCATTCGATCGCAAAGTAATCGTAGAAATATATGGGAGCCATATGAATTTCCAGATTCCTCTATTGGTTATTGATCGGAGAAGTGTCTCGATCATGTCCGCATAATTCACGAACCGTAGGAAGACACACTTAAGGATTCGATGTTGTTGAGTAGTTATGGAATGATGAGTAAGAGACCGAATGCTGTCCAGAGTCTCGGATGGAATCCGGGATATCATGAGGAGATCCGGAATGGTCCGGAAAATAAGATTCATATAAGGAAAGTCATGTTTCGGAGTTGGAGAATGATTCCGATGTTTTCATCGGGAATGTTCTAGAAGGGTCCGGAAGGTCCGGCACTCTGGAGGGGAAGGGTGCATGAATGTGTTATAACAAGTTGGAATGGTTGCATCATGTACTAGGTGTCATCGCTGAGCAAAATAAAGGGATAAATCAAATCCTAGTTTGAAAAGTCAAACACCAATTTGAAAAGTCAAACGACAAGTTTGCTTGGTGGAGGAGAGTAGGAAACCTACTTGGGAGGAAGTCCCTCCTCCACCCGCTTGCCAAGGAGGAGGAGTTGGAGGACTCCTCCTCCCAGGCCTCCCTCCACCTATAAAAAGGGGCAGGTGCCCCTCTACACCTCACACCCCAACCCTAGCCCCAAGTCATGGCCACCTCCAGGAGCCGCCGCCTAGGGCATCCTCTAAGTCGCCGAGTTAGGGTTTCCCCAAACCCTAGACGCCGGCCAAGCTCTCCCCTTGGTGCCTCTAAACCCTAGATCGCCAAGGCCCTCTCTCATAGTCCACCATACTCGCTTCGGCTTAAGGCGAAGCCCTGCGAGATCTCCCCACTACTTCCGGTACCACGTCGTCGTGCTGCCGAAATCGCGAGGAGAGTGCTACAACCTCCGCTGCCTGCTGGAACAAGGGAGAGGAAGGTCTTCATCGAGTACCGAACGTGTGACCGACTGCGGGAGCACTACCGGAACGCATCGTCGGAAGGATCGTCTACGCGATCTTGAGATCGGCAAGTGTACGACTACATCACCCACGATAATCTGCTCTCGTTAACCGCTTTGTAATCTTTGAGGGTGCGTTCCTCTATTGACTCGTTGCTACAATCTAGTAGATAGATCTTGGCTTGTTTGTGTGCATGCGGTAGAAATTTTTTGTTTTCCATGCTACGAACCCCTACATAGATGCCTCTCCTATTGGAGAGGAGAATGTTAGTGTGCAGTGGAGCACCTATACGGAACACTCACCTACTATTTTGCAGCAAACAAACAATGCATTGCAGCTGATAAACCTAGGCAAAATAAAGGTCCATGCCTTTGTTTAATTAAAGAGTGTAATTTTGTCCATTATGCTTTGAGTTGTGCTAAATAGGTGAAAAATGATTTTGATCCTGATCCTACTACATATACTGAAGTTGTTGCATCCGCAAACTATGAGAAGTGATTCTTCTATGCAAGAGGACATGCGATCGTTTGAGAAAAATGGTACATGGGATATTGTGGGCTTTCGTAAACAAAAAAGGGTCGTCCGCTGCAAGTGGTTCTTTAAAAGAAAGGCAGTTTTATCTCCTAATGAGGATCAAAGGTTTAAGACAAGGTTAGTAGAAAAAGATTTTTGCCAGATTGCGGATATTGATTATAATGATGTATTCTCTCGGTTTGTGAAGCATAATTTCATTCGTGTATTTTTTGGTATTGTGGCTATCCATGATCTTGATCTTGAACAACTAGGTGTAAAGGCTATTTTTCTGCATGGAGAACTTGAAGAGGAGATATATATGGACCAACCTAAAGGTTTTGTGATGCCTAGTAAGGAGTATCTTGTTTGCAAAATAAAAAATTCACTCTATGGTGTGAGATGGTCTCAAATACAATGGCATAAATGGTTTGATTCATTTATGCTTGCACATGGTTTTAAGAGATCTAAATATGATAGTTGTGTTTATATTAAGTTTCTTAATAGATCACTTATATATAGTTGTCATTATATGCTGATAATATATTAGTTGCTACCAAGAGCAAGAATGAGATCACTAATTTAAAGGTCAAATTAACTAGTGAGTTTGAGATGAAGGTTCATTGAGTTGCTATGAAAAATACTAGGTATGAAAATTACAAGGGGCTGAAATTATAGTGTGTTATTTCTTGGTCAAAGTTATATTACGAAAGTTCTTCATCGTTTTAATATGCATGATGCACAGTCAGATGATGTTTCTGCTCATTTCAAATTGCCAGCTTCTTAATGTCATACTACTGATAAAGAGTTTGAGTACATGTCAAAGGTTCCATTTTCTAGTGTTGTTTGTTCTTTGATGTATGCCATGGTTTGTTCTTGTCATGATTTTTCATATTCTATGAGTTTGGCCAGTCAATACATGGCTAATCCTGGTATATAGAACATTCGAAAGTTGTTTACTAGATTTCTAGGTATCTTCGTGGCACATCCAATGCTTGCTTGAAGTTTAGCAAGACCGATGAGGGACTGACAGGCTATGTGGATTTGGATTTTGCTGCCAACTTGGATAAGAGGAGGTGCTATATGTTCACTGTTGGTGGATGTGCTATAAGTTGGAAGACAACGCTGCAACCAGTTGTTGCTCAATCTATGACCAAGGTAGAATAATGGTTATTTCTGAAACTCACAAAGAATATAATTGGTTGAATGGCTTGTATGATGAGTGTTATGAATATAATTCTTGCATTAATCTATTCCGTGACAGTCAAAGTGTCATCTACCTTACTAAGGATCAAATGTTTCATGAGAGAATAAAGCACATTAATGTCAAGGACCATTATATTCACGACAATGTTGCACAAGGTAAACTGAAGGTATGCAAGATTGGCACTCATGATAATCCTATTGATATTATGACAAAGCCAGTCCTATAACCAAATTTGAGTTTTTCTCGAGTTTGGTTGTATAACTATTTACCCCAAGTGGCTATTGGCACCGAACTGTTTTCTTTGTCGTTTAGGGAGATTGTTGTTGTTCATGTTACTAGATGAAATTTATCTCAAGGTGAAATTTGTTATGCTCTTATCCAAATTCATTAAAGAGACTAACTTCTGATGAGCGAAATGAGGGATGTAGTCGGGCTTGGACCATAACGTCGTCCCTTCTGGGATGCCTGGGGTGGAGGAAGCCTGTTGTGGCGGGTCGTTGGTGACCTAGGATTCTACCCCTATATACCTCTCTCTTGTGATCCGCTGAATAGGAGAAGTTGAATCGATGTAAATCACCAGCGTTGTGCAAGCGCTCCACATATAGTGAAGTTTTGTTGGGTGGTGTCCAGGTTTCTCCACTTTCTATTTGAGAGGTTTTTCACGCTAAAATCCCGTGTCCCCTATGTGTGGTTTCATTTTTCGTTCTTCGTTTTGCTTGTTGCGTTTATAATAGTATCAACTTCGTTGGATTTGGGTCTTGTCCCGTTGGAGCTCCTACCTCGAGTACGTGCATTAGCAATGTCGATGGTCTAAAACTGCATTTACCTTGTTTCTTTTCTCCGTCATGACCTCTGCGTGAAGTTAGTTTGCAACGATTACACACTGGATGAAGAACACACTTTGTATGCATACTGAATTACTCATAATTGGGTCACTCCCTATAATGATAAAGATGATAAGAGTCATTCTCTATGTACCAACTGAAACTGATGATGGAAAAGCCGCAGAAGGACTTCGTCGTGACTGGCCGCGCGGGACAAGTTTAATAAGTACATGCGCGACACACGTACTGGGACTGGGAGAGTGGAGAACGACACGTCAAAGCAGCTCTAGGAGTGTACGCCAAATAAACATATCGGGAAGCTACTGACGAGGTAGCATCCATGGAATCAGCCGGCGTTATGATATTGTTCGGTCAGGAAAAAGGACCCATGCATGGTGCAGTATGATACTCGGATCGTACTCGTTCAAATTTGGACTTCAACAGATGAAAACGAATTGACACTGTCAGCCGACCAATTTCTCAGCCTAATCAATTTTTTATCGGTATTTATTATTTTCAAATGGTAATTGTTAATGGGGTATTTATTTAAGTTGAGGTTAACTGATAATGGGGTGGTTACTGTCAAATCTATGTATTTTTTTTTTGACACAAATACAGTGGGGAAGACCCCCACCGTGTCATTTTCATATATTTTAAACACTTACAAGCTGGCGAGCATTGGGATGCTCCATGTTCTGATAAAATCTACAAATTACAAAGTGTTCAGCCACGCAGTCATACCCTGAACTAGACTGGGTTTAACCCTATGTCTAATGTCTTGTACAGATAGTTTATAAATAGCATAGCATTGCTCACTACTCCTTTGTACATGATCAAATATAATATGGTTTCTCTGCGACCAAATGCTCCAACATCTTGCAATCATAGATATTTTGAAGTAGTGGTTTGTGGACCTTTCTCTCGTATCAATGATTCTGTCAATAAGCCCCAGATCCAGGTTCCATTCCTCTCCCAGGGTCCACCAGAAGTTCCTGCTGAAATCACATTCAAAGAAGAGATGGTCTACAGTCTCCCCGATGTTGTCCTCACATAGGACACATGTGTAATCCTCAAGGTGGAAATTCTTTCTTTGGAGAAGGTCTCTGGTGTTTAGTCTATCATGCATCAACAGCCAAAAGAAAAATTTGTGCTTTGGTAGACATGGTGTTTTCCATAGCAATTTATATGGGGTGGGTGCATCTAGGTGCTTTGATGATGTGGTCATAGACCTTTTTGGTAGAGTAGTTACCGCCTCCCCATGGGAAGCACCACATGTCAGGTGTGTTTGTATTCATGTTGTTGTTGACCATGGACTTAAGCTCCTCAAGTTTCTCATAGCAGTAATGGACAGTGGCAGTTAGAAGAGGTTGTAACCATTTTCAGCAATGGTGCTGGCTGCTCTGTTAAGACTGATTCTACCATTTTTGACAAATGAGAAGAGTTCAGGAAATTTTATTCTGAGTGGGGTTGAGTCAGTCCATTTATCATACCAGAGTAGTGTACTAGTGCCATTTCCAGCTACAATTGTGATCATGTCTCTGAATTCTGGTAGAAAGGATAAGCAGTTTCTCCACCAAAAGGAGCCTTTGTTGGATTTTGTATCAGGTAGTGCACCATTGTTGTAGTATTTCTGCCAGATCAGATTAATCCATGGTATATCCTTGCCATTATAGAATTTGAACAAGTTTTTCATTATCATAGCCTTATTGTGTTCTCTGAGATTAAGTATGCCAAGCCCCCTAGATCTCTTACTTTAAGCAGACTTTATCCCATTGGACCAAACATTTTCCTCTCTTCTCAATATAAACCCTGCCATAGGAAGGTTCTGGCAGTTTTGTCCACATGATCAATGTGAGTGTAGTGCATTTTCATTGCACACATAATGTGATTTGGCATAGCAGATATGACAGACTTGATAACAATTATTCTGGAGCAATGTGATAGTAGGTTAGTTATTCCAGTCAGTCTTTTATCAACTTTGCTGATCATAGGAGACAGGTCCTCAACACTGGGTTTTGTGGTGCCCATGGGTAGGCCCAGATATGTGAATGGTAAAGCTTCCACTTTGCAACCTAATAAATCGGCCAAACTGTCCATCTTTTCAGGTGAAGTGTTGATGGGAATCATGGATGACTTGTGATAATTGATCCTTAATCCAGTGGCTTCAGTGAAATTTTTTAGCAGGTCTTTAGTTTGCATAACTATTCTGCATCAGCGGGCATAATCAAAAGGGTGTCATCAACATATTGGAGTATTGGATAGTTTTGTCCATATGAGTTATCTATGGGGAGTGAAAGCTCTTCATTTTGCCAGGCATGATTCACAATGATCTGTAGCAGTTTAGCAGTGGCCACAAATAGAAGAGGTGAAAGAGGGTCTCCTTGTCTCACTCCTCTTTTGCAGGTAATGGTCTTCCCAGGTACACCATTCGGAATAACAGATGTGGAAGCACTATGCAAAATATTCCTTATCCAGGATATGAATTTGTCACTGAATCCAAATTTCTTGAGCATGGTGAGGATGTCTTTGTATTCAACCATGTCAAATGCCTTTTCAAAGTCAAGTTTCAGGATGATGATCTCTTTCTTTGACTTGTGACATATACGTAGATACTCAAATGCCCAAGCAAGGCAGTCTTGTATAGTTCTAGTTTTAATGAATCCATATTGATTTCTACTCACAACGGGGATGATAATTTTCTGGACTCTGTTGGCAATCAGTTTAGTGATGATTTTGAGTGCCAAAATGACCAATGAAATGGGTCTGAAATCAGAGGGTTTGCAGGGATTTAGTATCTTGAATATGAGAGTGATGTAAGCAGTGTTGATGCTATGTATGTCTAGTGAGCCACTGTAGAATTGTTCACATAGATTGTAGAACTGGTGTTTGATAATGTGCCAGTATTTTTTCATAAACATGCCATTAAATCCATCTGGTCCTGGAGATTTATCAGGGGGCATATATTTTATGATATCATCAATTTCCTCATGGGTAAAAACAACATCAACTTCAGATAGGTCATGTGGGGTGATCATATCATCAAGCTCAAACTACATGTGGGTGTCAATGGTAGGGCTTTTTGATAATGAACCTAATCTCTCTTTAAATGAGCTCCATAGTAGGGAAGCTTTTTGTTCATGCTCAACCAAAGTTCCATCTTGATCATTGATTAAAACAGAAATAAAATTATGTCTATAGCTTCTGGTGGCTATAGAGTGGAAGAACTTGGTGTTTTCATTACTCAGCTTGGCCCATCTAATATCAACTCTTTTCCTCCAATACAGTCTTTTGGCTTCAACCATCTTATATAGATGATTTTTAACAATATTTCTGAAGTTTTTCTCCTAGACTGTAAGTAGTCTCTATTCCTCAAGTCCATCAAGCAAAGAGAGGAAAAAATTGGAGTTATCAATGATTTTTGAGAGGTTGGATAGATTTTTGCTCCATTTTTTGATGCCATGTCTGAGGCTTTTGAATCTGGCAGCAAGGTCTTGTGCTGCATTTTTGTATGCTCCTTTGTTGATCCAATAGTTGTTCACAATTTCAGCAAGACCATCAAATTCCACCCAATACTCCTCAAATCTAAAAATGTTGGATCTTGGGATGTCAGTACCAACACTGATGATTATGGGTATGTGATCAGATCCTAGTCTGGCCATGGGAGTGGGAATTGTATTGGGATATTCAGTGGTCCATTTGTGTGATGTGAATATCCAATCTAGTTTCTCAAGTAGGGGTTCTGATTGCATGTTAGACCAGGTGAAAGCTCTCCCTTTTAGTGGAATTTCCTCAAGATCATGTTCCTGGATGATAGCATTGAAGTTATGGATGTTAGTAATGTTGCCCCGGGTTTGTTCCTGTCTTCAGTACTTCTAATCATATTAAAATCACCCATAACAACCCAAAGGTCAAATGCACATGAATCCAGTTGCATAAACTAGTCATTGAACTGTTGTCTTCCTTCACTAGTGCATGCGGCATATATGTTGTAGAGATACCAAGTTTGTCATGTCAGGTAGCAATCAAATTTGATAGTCATCTGGAATTGTGATTGGCTAATAATCTGACCATTAAATTGTGCACCATTCCAGATAATAATATGTCCACCAGAGTTACCCAAAGATGGTTGGTATGCAAATTGGTTAAGTCGTCTAGGGCAGAATCTTTTGATGTAGCTACTGTCAAAATGTTCCCTCTTTGTTTCTTGTAAACAGATGATGTTACAATTACTTTGGTTGATCTTATTTGCCAGGTCATCACACCTTTCCTGTGAGTTAAGGCCTCTAATGTTCTAGTCCATGATATATATTGATCTATTCATCTTTACCATTTTGAGAAATATTGCTTGGGTTCCAGGTACTTGCAGCCATAGTCAGATAAATTGCAGGTGCTAAAGGCCATGATATTAGGGACCAAATAACTAGAGGAGTATATATGGAAATGAGGGAGCCAAATAACAGAGAGGTTAGATGCTGACAGATAAGTTTTCTCAAGCACAGGTCCACAAGATCATTACAACCAAGGATAGATATAAGTCTGCCATGCCAAATATAAAGTGTGTCTAGATAACATATAAGTCTGATACAATAATACTTGAGATAGTTCAAATAGGAAAATTAGCTAAGATAGATAACAATGCAGCATCTGCCCCTGCACTTGGGCATCTTAGGAGTGTGATTACACATTATCATTTGACCTGTCCCTGTTCAGGTTGTCTTCTAACACCTCCCTAGGAGGTATCTGACAGAAGTCAGTCCCAATTGCTTGGATGGTGTCCACTGGTAGAGTATGTGGAGGGGCTTTGTCATTTTCCACCACAATGGAATCAAAGTGCCCAGACAGGTTCTGTGCAGCCATCTTGGAGCTCTCAGCATAGTCACCAGCAGCCTTCTGATTCTTGAAGCCAGCATTAAGGCTGGCAATCCTGTAGCTTCTCCTCACATATTTAACCGTGTTGGGTTCAGGATTCTTGCGCTTGGAGTTGGGAAAGTTTGCAGGCTTGGGGATCACAGCAATCTCACTGTCAGAACTCTCAGATTGTGCAGGGAGGGGGATGAAACTCTTGCTTGATGACATGTTAAGAGGTGTGGCAGACTGATAGTTGGGGTTGACAGTTGAGATCTCAAGTATGTATTTAACAACATTGTCCATGTCATCAGCTTCAGTAATCTTCAAAGTGGCACCAGTGATGCTACTGCTAGCAAGACTGGGGATCTGAGCATGGTCCTCACCCATGAGATTGGTGAGTAGCAGTGCCAGATTGTTGACATGGTCAGGTGCTACATTGTTGTTGTGTGGCACAGGCATATCATGTTGCATGGGGGGGTTGAGGCTCAATAATAGCAGCAACAGGAACCTCATGTGCAGGTGCATCATGTGCAGCATTATCCATAGCAACATCCATGGCTGCAACATTCATCTGTGCAGGTGCAACATTTCCTCCAAAGTCTTGGTTAAACTGGTTATCATACCAGAATCCATGGTGCACCAGAGGTAGGGGATGTGGGTCACCATTTGGTGGCAGGGGGTCTTCATCACCTGCATTGCCTCCTAACATAGTAGTGGACAGTATCACCATAGGGCATGTCCAAGTGTCACCACTGCCATCATCTGCAACATTTCTTCCAACCACAATACTCAGAGGTAAGGTGTCGACATTGTGAGCACGCAATTTGACCAGGATCCTAGCTCTATTGGACAGATCTTTGTTCCATACAAGGAATCGTCCATATGGGGTCAAGGTGCACATCACAGTGTCAGGATCCCAAAGCTGCTGGGGATAGTTGAGTAACATGCACCAGACATCGTGTGTAAAAATAGTAGAACGTCGATTGATGCCACTATCCTCATCCACAATCCTAAGCACATTGTCTCCTATGTGGTAGGGACTACCTCCAACTGCAGCATCTCTATCAGTGACTGTAGCAAAACGGAAGAGAGATGGTCCCATGGCGCATCTAGATGTGCTCCTAACTTGCAGACCAAGACCGTGGAGGAACTCACCAATAATGGCGACCGTGCCGATGAAATCTGCAGCCTCAGGTTCAGGTGTCAGGGTCACAATCGCCCATTCATCCGCATATAGAGGGGCGTCACCTCCCAGGAACACATAGCCTCTCTGAGTGCGCAATGGACCAGGAGGAGGATCATGCATACCCGCCGGCACGTGAGGTGTAGGGTCGACGGGGTAGTTCGCCATTGTGGTGCTCGGGGTGCGCAGTGGGGCTTGGGGATGCAGTGGTGGTAGGGTTTCTGCTGGGGGAGACAGGGGAAACATGGGAGGCGTAGATGCTGATGACGATGAAGGAGGTGTTATCTGGGTGGTAGGTCGACCAGGGTTTGTTTTACGCTGATAAATCAGCGTTTTTGTTTTCAATGCGAGACAATATCGGGCAATGTGACCGTAATTATAGCACTTTCGGCATCGAACAGGGTTGGTGCAGGCCTGGGTCAGGTGCGCATTGTCCGCCAGGCATATAGTGCATTTAAATTGATGGGATACTGACCCATTGATGCTGTCAGAATTCGAAACGGCAGGCGAGATATTAGGATATGAATATTTGAAAAATGACATGTCTCCTGACCGTTTCTCTCTGCAAATGGAGATGCAGGCTCAAACCGAATTTGGTGATCATCTGAATTAAAGCTAGATGATGCACGATGAGAGGAATGTGCAACAGATTTTGTGACTGATCTCTTAGGCCGAACATGGATCGAATTTGCACCAGATAGGACATGATTATTCTTGGTAGAGTAAAATCGAGTGGGGTATATACCTTGATCAGTCGACTTTCGGTGCCTTCTAGATCTAACCATAGTCCAAGCATTGTCTTGTTCAGTGTACCAGAGCTGTTCTTGTCGTTGCCAGTTGGGTCCTCCATTGCTCCATAGATCAAAATAACAGATGAAGTTTTCAGACTTGTAAGATCTCATCTTAACTATAAGGAGCCCAATCGCTTTGGATCAAACATAAAAAATATAGGTACGATCACGTAGAGGAGACACTCTGATCTTGTCCTAGTCGGCCCCAAGCATGCCGAGATAGCATGGCACACATTGACCGTGGAGATTTCAAATTTTGATCGCCCAAATGATATCACCAGGGAGAAACCAGAAGTGGGGGAGATCGGGTGAACAGGGGTAGAGAACATGTTACTAACCTCGGTCGCAAAGGCCTGACCATGTGATCGAACCAGTGAGTGATCATAGACGGCAGATCCATGTTATGAGGTGGCGTGGATTTGGAATGTGGGGAGTAGGATGATAGGATTAGATCAATGGTTTCTTGGCCGGAGATGTGAGATCGCCGGCGTTGGGGTTACGGGAGAGGCGTTGGGGTTATGGGAGAGGGGTGGGGGAGGCCATATCCGATGATGTCAAATCTATGTATGAAGATCTTATGAATGGACATCCACGATTTCCCAGAAGATATCTATGAAAGTTAAAAATCCCACTAAAGATAAAGAATTTTATGTGGTTTCTTAATAGTCAAATTTTGCTAACAAAGAATAATCTAGCAAAGAGAAATTGAAATGGATGTCAAAAATGCTGCTTTTGTGATGAGAATGAAAGCGATTGAACATTTATTTTTATGATGCCCTTTCGCTAAGATTATTTGACACATTGTGTTTTCCACTTAAAATATTTCACCACCAACCAATATCACTAATATGTTTAGAAATTGTCTTAACGGAATGAGTAGGGCGAATAAAGCTAGAATTCGTATAGGCGTTTCGGCTTTACGTTGGTCCATTTGGAGGTGTCACAACAATATTATTTTTAACAAGGGTAGAGTTTAATTTTTTTTGCAGGTTATCCACATGGCGTCACACTGTATTCAGCTATGGGCTTTTATCCTCCCAGAGTATCAGTGAGAACCTATGGTGTCTGGATGCAACCGTCTCGTGACGGTCGCTACAGATATTTTTGGTCAAGTTTCGTGGGGGCATACTAGTAGATTAAGAGATTTCTAGCTACTATATGCTCCCGCTTTTGGTTTATTTGTTATTTTCATATGGTTGGTGTTTGTATCAACCCTATCTGATCCTTAAACTATAATACTTTGATTTTTAAACTTCACAATAAAAGGCCGTGTGCATCCTAGGATGCAGAGGTCAGGGCTTTCCCCCATTTCGAAAAAAATTCTCTCAATAATTGTATGCCTTGAACGCATCAACACAAACTATCTAGCTGCACGCCCTCGTGCCACTGCTGGAGGATGAGGATTTCCTCGGGCTGGTGGGCGGAGACTGAGATGACCGGGTCTCATAAGATTTATTTCCCCTAGGGGACTGATGGAGGCGTTCAGGTGTATGAGGTGAAGGGCGAAGGGTGGATCACTCCAGCGAGCCTGATGCTCAATGCTTGGCAGGCTAGGTGCACACCAGGGCATGGACGAGTGTCTGGCCATGATCCAAAGGTTTGATCTGAACGGAGATGGAATTGTGTGCTTCGACGAGTTCAAGACCGTGATGGATGGGTAGCACTTAGATTCATTTGAATGTGATGCACTGTTTCTAGTTTGTTTTTTCAAATGAGAAGTGGCACTTCAGCTGAGTCCCCAACAGTTTTGCTTTATGTCTTCATTTCGTAATGACTTGGTCATCATATCCTACATCAATAATAGGTCCATTATTAAATCTTTGAATCCCAAAATCTAGTGGGATTGGGTTGGATTCAGTTTTCAAGCTGGTCTGGAGAGGGGAATTCGTTGAAATCTCCAGGTTGATTTCCTACCAATTGTTTGCTTTGTCGCTCTTTGAATTTGGAGAAAATGTCAAGATGCAAAAGGTATGAGGTTTGCTCTGATACAAACCCCCTCTTTAAAACTCTTTCCAAACTCACATCAAAGGCTAAGATTACTCTCAACCCCTTCATAATTAAGAATGTGATGGTCATTAGCAAATTATTAAGTTAGAGACTAACTAAATATATATGCATCATACCTTGAGTAAATCGTATCCATGGTCGTGATGCCCCCTTCATCGTAGGGGATGAAAGGTGGGGTGCCCTCGACGGTGGTGGCTGACACAAGCTCCTCGTCCCTCGCCCTCATTGGCAGGCACCAGAGGTACTCCGGATCAAAGAGGAGGTATGACATTGATCAGGATAGAAGAGGCGAGGATGTTGACAACAAGTCGATTAGGAGTGGAACGGTAGCGCCGCTGCTTCTAGGACCTAGCAGCGACGAGCAATTATGGATGACAGAGTCGTCAAATGAGAAATGGCACTTCAACTGAGTTATTCTGACAGCGGTTTTGTTTTATGTCTTCATTTCGTAATGACTTGTCATCATATCATGCATCAATAACATGTCGATTATTAAATCTTTGAAACCCAAAATCCCGTGGGATTGGGTTGGGTTTAGGTTTCGAGCTGGCTTGGAGAGGGGAGTTCGTTGGAATCTGCTGGTTGGTTACCTACCAATTGTTTGATCCGTTGCTTTTTAAATTTGGAGAAAACATCGAGATGCAAAAGGTATAGCTAGAGATGATGAGTTCGAAGATCGTTTTGAGTTTGCTGACGGAGCTTGTCGCTTTGTAGTTCGTAGATCGTTGATGTATAACTTTAGTTTTGTTAGGAATATTTTGTTATCGGGTGTGTTTTGGTGTCTTTGGTTCAATATACTATCATTATTTAAGCACTAAATTCAAATTTTTTGCTTGAAAATACAATATTTTTTAGGTAAAAAAAATGAAAAAACAACAACATATTACTCGAGGTTCCCCACATTGTTTGCTCCTCATAGCCAAATGTGGTTATATGCTTTAGTGAAACTAGGGGAAAGTGGCGGTGCTATGATCTCAGGAAGATTGAAACATTGGGTGGGGGAAATGGGGTTCGAACCTAGGACTTCTAGCAAGTGAAAAATCAACAATCTTACTAACTAAGTGATTTCCACCAAAATTGAAGTTATATTAAATATGTGCATTTATGTTACAAACAATGTGATATTGTTATCTCTCTCCCTCACCCCCCCACTCTCTTTCTCTCCAGATCACGAACACGAAATGCTAATTTATCCAAAAATGACATCCACTAATGAGCGAGCATGCAAGAGGAGATTCTAGAGAAAACTACTTGGTTACACCTAATACATTTTATAATTATACATTTGGTTAACCCCACACTCAATAGATTTATACTCTAGAGACCTCTTCAAATTACTTATTGATTGCATACACTCTAAAACACTATCAAATAGTGTATATGTTTAAGGATAGCATGGACAGGTACACGTATAAATGTACTTCAATGTGATAAGGGGAAAATTTTACTCTTTGAAGTTATGTGATACATTTTATTTCGTTATGTCAAGAGTGAAATCCATTGTCACACAAGATTTTCTTGGAGACTCGGACCTAAGTTTTACAAATAAAATGGTTTTGTAGGCAAAAAAAGTTCCACCTTAGCAAAAGAGAATATAATTGTGAAGATAATATTAGGAAAACATGAAAAATATGTATGTTACTATTCAAAACCACAATTATTTAATTAATTATGTTATTTATACCTTAAAAGTTTAAGTTAATATACATATTGGCATAAGACATACATGACGTACATTAAGTAAAAAAGATTAGTGATGATGAGGTGAAAAAGTTCAGTACAAATTAAATGGGCGCCACCAGGTTGTTAATTATAATATTTAAAATAATGGTTAAACATTTTCTAAGAGTTGGCTAGTTGCCAAGAACACATGATATCTTATCTTTGTCTTGTTGCTACAGAACAAGGAATAAATAACAATCAAATATGGATCCTACTTTCTATAGACAACTTAGTCTAGGTTATTTCTTATGACAATGTTGATGATGAGAAATATAGCACTACCAAAGTTACGGGTACATCCTAGTTGAAAGTATTCAATTTATTATACTATTCAACTCTGTTTTCGCTCTATGGCCGGTGTTGGGAGATATGCCTTCTACTATTACAAGAGTTCTTCAGCTGATCATTTTCTCAAACATACAATCCTTGGCTATGGATAACATGGATGCAATTACATTTGACATCTACAAATATGTTCATACGGGAAAAGGTGATTCCTATGAGCCAAAGGACTCGATATCATTCCTTGTGTGCAAGATGGATGACAATAATGACCACTTTATGAGGCACCAGTTAGTTTCTCAATTGTTTCTACTTTTTCTCAAGTTTTTGTTGTTTATTGTTCAGTGCAAAATTCCGACTCTAAAATTCTTTAGGTTAGTACATGTCTCCTAAGGCGGTGCATGACTACAGGTTCCCAATGAATGGCACTCCACTTCTCTATAAGGATTGACTTGTCACTAAAGGAGAAGAATACATTGCTGGTTTGTGCTACCCGATAGCTCGGCAAGAGCAGTTTCTACATGTCGTAGCTCACTACCTCTCTCTGCCTCTCTCTTGCATGCAACACGGACAACACCAGCCAAAGATTCTCTCCAATTCAAAATTTTAAGAAGTTTTATCTCTCAAATCAGTAACCCGATTCATGATCCGCTTTCACCATTAGCTTCCTCATGGAGAGATCTCGGAAAAGAAAATCTATGTTGGTGTGTTCCAATAAATTTTCTTCTTCAATAATTTCTATAATATTATCACATGATTGCCAAGTTATGCAGTATTTGGTTACCGGATTAAAAAATACCTTTTTTGTCAGTATGTGACAGATGGTGTCACATATTTGTTGGATTATGTACTAAGTTGCTAGATTAAAATGACATGTTTGGCAGTACTTGCTAGATTTTTGTCACAGACTTGCAAGATTGAGCTCTATTAAATTTTCAGATTTAAAAAATGAATTGTTCATTAGTTTCATGTATATCATTCTAGATCGATGAAAATGTTGCATGCTACTATTTTTTATTGAAGATACCACCTCTTAGTTGTTGGACACACTTGAAAGTCCACACTATATCTATGTCAATCATTGCGATGTCCAAAACATGTAAAATGTTCCATATACCTATGAAGTGGAAACTATGGTAACATAGTCTAGAAGTTGCTGCGACAAAAAAATCATCGAAAGATATCAACAGGGGACCAACTTCGAAGATCTCGTCGAGATGAACTGGACGGTGTAAAAGGATTGTTAATCAGAATAATGGTTTAAGAGATAAAAATTTTAATTTTTTTAATTTAGCAATAAATACAATGTTGTCACCATGCTATGGCTGGTACTTGCATGCTATGGAAGATTCCTATATGGAAATTCGAGGGACTGGTGCAGCGCATCCAAGTAGAACTCTCCTACATTTATAGTGAGAACCATATTGATGGTGATGAACACGTATAATTTCTGAAGCGTGGACTCATTTGACGGATGCTGCGAACATTCGCAATAATTAATTATTGCGGTGAAGGTAGAGCGAATGGGGCACTACATTGGTCTCAAATTTGCTGAGATCGTCAACTGGTTTTGCAACTGGAACATCCAAAGATAGAGGGAATGTTGTTAGGGGGGCAGTTTGCTAATGAAAGTTGTATGTAGTAGTTTGTTGTTTGTACTAAACAACAACGAAGTAGCAATATGTGGTATTGAAGATCTGTTTACTATATTTCTGAATCTATGTAGTACTGATGAACAACTAGTTTGTGATGTTTGTAATATATTTCATTATTTCTGAATCTTTATGATATAGTATGTTGTTTCTAATATATATCCTAAGTACAAGTATCTAGATATGCTATCTAGTTTTTACAGTTTTACATGGAATATATGTCTTAAGCTCTATCACAAGACAAACCTTTTAAGACACTTTATTAGGCCCCATTTGGTATCAAAATCTAAGTATTAAGAGAATACTTTGGTTTCTGAAAAAAAAAACTAAAGTATTAAATTCTATGAGGTGTTTGGATCCAACAAATAACATGGTTTTAAAACTAAAGTATCCTCCAAAACTATTGTTTCTTAAGTATTTGAGAAAGAGGTTAGGGCCTCATTTGGTATCAAAGTATTTTTAAAGTATTAAGAGAATGCTTTGGTTTTTGAAAAAACTGAAGTATTAAATACTTTGAGGTGTTTGGATCCAACAAATAATATGGTTTAAAACTGAAGTATCCTTCAAAACTATGGTTTTTTAAGTATTTGAGAAAGAGGTTAGACCCTATTTTTTCTAAAACCGAGAAAAGATAAAAACTAAGGCCTAGTTTGGTAACAAAGTTTTTTTAAAACTGAAGTATGTCAATACCATAGTATTTTAGTGCTTGGCAAACCAATACTTCAGTTTTTCTTTTTTCTCGGTTCTTGAAAAAAGAGGGTCTAGAGTGCTACAAAACAGATTTCCCTAGCCGAATATCCTTGCTGATTTTCTCCTTTAAATAGGTTTTGAGATATTTTCGCTACTTTTTTTTGGCACTTTCAAGTGCCTCCTATATACGAATGTGGTGTGGTGAATGCCGGTGCACACCTTCCACAAGAAATCCTTCTCTTGCCTCCGACACTTATTAGGCCCATAAACTTCAGGAGTAAGTTCAGCATGTAGCTTTACAAGGTAATAACAAGAACAGGCAACTTTGTTTGACCAATAATTAGGAAATATCAAGGGCGGAGGTTTTAAACTGTACAGAGTTTACCACCAAAAACAATTGCACACGAATGTTGAACAGGACCCAGACCATCCAAGACTTTAGAGTCCATGTGTGCCGTTTGTTTACGTGGTCTCCAACTTTGTTGGGTCTAAGTCCCCTTCCGTTGGAGCTCCTCTTCGATCACCGGCCTAGAGTACATGCATTAGCAGTGGTGATAGTCTGAAAATGTGATGTTACCTTGTTCCCTTTCCTCTTGTCACTTATCGAATACGATATGATCTTCACTTGGCGTTACTTTGCAACGGTAACATACTGGAAGAAGAAGATGCTACATAGTACAAACATACCTGCATACTGATAATTGGGTCATTCTCTAGCTACTAATGTGGAAAGACCAAAGACGAGGGAACAGCCTGAACATTACTTCGTCGTCGCCGGCCACGGGACAAGTTTATTGTATACATGCACCATACAAACAAAGAGTGGAGAAAGCTCTGGGAGTGTACGTCAAATAAACATATGAGCAGGCAACTGACGAGGTAATGTCCGTGGAATCAGCCGGCCTTATAATAATGTTCAGTCAGAAAAAGACCCATGCATGGTGGAGTATGATACTCCGATCCTACTCGTTCTAATTTGGACTTTCCACTTCCGACGACAGCGGAAAACAAATTGACACAATCAGCCGACCAATTCCTCGGCCTAATCAATTAACTCAATAATTGGGCCTTGAACACGTCAACACACTAAGCTGGTCGCATATCTGCAACGTACCTGTATATATATACTAGTAGCCAACTACTAAGATCAAGCGTTAAGAGAAACCAACTACTAGTAGCCTACTAGTATTGCGACAATACGGTTAACAGGGACGAATCTCAGGAACACCGAAGCAAGCAGCAAAGATGGTGCACGCCGCCACACCCGGACACTTCAGCAGCGTGTTCGCCTCCTTCGACAAGGACGCCGACGGCAAGATCTCGGCGGCGGAGCTGCGGCTGTGCATGAAGGCGGCGTTGGGCGAGGACGTGTCGGTGGAGGACGCCGAGGCGCTTGTGGCATCGGCCGACGCCAACGGCGACCGGCTGCTGGATGAGGACGAGTTCCTAACGCTGATGCAGACGAAGAATGAGACCGCAGAGGGGCACGGGACAGAGGAGGAGCTGAGGGAAGCGTTTGGGATGTACGAGGTGGAAGGCGAAGGGTGCATCACGCCGGCGAGCCTGATGCTCATGCTCAACAGGTTGGGCTCGCACCAGGGCATAGACGAGTGCCGCGCCATGATCCAAAGGTTTGATCTGAATGGGGATGGAGTGGTTTGCTTCGACGAGTTCAAGGTCATGATGGATGTGTAGCGAATGTATTGATTGGAATGGGATGCAACTGTGGAAGTTTAATGCTTTTCATTTTTGAGAAATAGAAGTTCAGTTGTTCAGAAATTCTGGTACCAGTTCTTCTTTCTATCCTCATTCCGTAGTGACTTGGTTTCGTTAATGATAGTAGTAGGGATTCAACTCGATTTCATAAAATCCCACCGTAATAGCAGGTCCAACTCATCAATTTTTGAAACCCCAAATCCTGCAGGATTGGGTTGGTTTTGGTCTTCAAGCTGGCCGTTAAGAGGTCAAATCGTTCATATCTCTAGTTGGTTACCTGAAGACTGTGTGTGTTTTATGGTTTTTTGAATTTCAGAGAACGCAAGATGAAGGAGAGATAGAGATAACTATTTGAAGGTCTTACATATAAGTTTTAGTTATACCGGTGATCTTTCGTGGTCATGTGTATTTTGGTGTCATTGATGTACTCCCATTATTTAATCGGAGAAATGGGATTATTTGCAAAATACAATACATTTCCTAATAAATCTAAGATAAATGAACAATATAACAAATAGAAATTGTATTTAAATACCCATGCATGTTACAAAAATGTTTTCTTCTCATCTTGATACCAAAAACCGAGAATGCATGGTAACTACTAACCGTAGCCTCTCGCTCAAGGAAAAAGGAGGTAATTTAACCAAGAGCCAAATGGTAACGAGTGTGATAGGATTTCGGAGCAAACTACTTGTTTACTCATCATACATTAGGATTCTACATTTCCTTACTCTCATTATTACTAGTCTTATATTCTAGAAACATGTTCTAAAGTATCTATTGAACTCTAAAATGATTTACAAAGTTGTGCAGATAATTAAGATACTACGGACAAGCACATGTATAAATGCACCTTAATATAATAAGGGCATAACATACCTTTTGGAGTTATATGATATTTTTTGTTTCCTTACATTTAGCTGAAATGACAATTTCTGTGAACACCCCAGCCTCAAAATAAGATATTTTTGGAATAGAAAATATAGTTTAACTTTAGTAGAAGAGAAAGTATTTGTGATTATAATACTACAAAAAAGTACCATAATATGAACAACCATGATGACATTATTATTATTTTATTTATCTACAAGAAGGTACTTCAGATACCATATATAATGAATCATACATTTAGTGACAAGATTTATGATGATGAATTAAAAAGGTTTAGTACAAAAAAGTTTGTCGTTAAGAGTTGATTGGAGTTCGACATTTATTTTGGATTTATTGTCACATGTGGTGTTCAAAATCTCCTATGTAATCTGGCATTACATACATTTTAGATAGGTCTCTGTCACATCATTCTAGCTTTTGTATTTAAAAGTCGAATCATGATTCCATCAGGAGAAAGGTGTGGAACTAGTTAATGTGGATGGTAAATGTAATTTTTATTTCAAAAATCCTTTTTTATCTAATCCTAAATTAATTCACTTCATTCATATTAAATTTTCACCATCTACATGACAGTTTGTTGGTTAGCTTCCATTGGGATTGCTTAGTTAGGTATTTGAATCAGCTGCAATGATGTCTCGAAACACCTAAAAGGCATGTTTCAATTTTTTTCATTTGATCCTGAAATGAGCGAGGAGTTGTCTGGCATACGTAAAAAGGGGCTTATCATATACCCTCGACCCCATCCTTTAAAAACGGAATGGAAGAAAGGAGTGAGCGATATGATAGTTTTTGTTGTTCCGATCATTCTCTTCCTGAATGAAGTGGATCAACCTATTTTTGCCGATTGTTTTTTGCTCTCTCTCTCTCTCATGTGTGTGTGTTTATGGGATATAGGGGTATATAAGAGCTCCCTCAACCGATCCATTCAACCAATTATAGAACAAGCTTAGAGGTATGTATTTTATTTACAACATCAAATGCTCGGAATGAAAGAATGTCTATATCCTTGCTAGAACATAGTGACAACCAAATGGATTCGGATTAAGAAAGTTTCTGCTTTGACTATGTAGAAATTATGTGGTTTAATGGTAACAACATGTAGAGTGGGATGAGGTCAGCTTTCTTTTAGAGTTGCCACATAGGATTTTTAATTAGTTGGGAGGAGAGAGAATAAACAAAAAGAAGATTGTCTTCCTTGAGTTAAGGGATGATTCCTTTAAAAATAAGAGAATGCTATTATCTTTATTGTACTAGATGTCTTCCCTTACTAACATAATTTTCTACTAAAATATGATCAATTTTGATTAATTTCTAGGGTTGAAATAAGAGATAACGCATTGAACGACTTATTTTATTGACTTCTCTATCATTGTTCATTCCCCAAGAATTCTTCTCCTTTGTGGGATATTTACCCATGTACCCATTTGTTTCGTTTAGAGTAAATTCTGATTTTTATCCTCTAGTTTATCATTTTTGAAACTAATTACCCCACTTAGCATATTTTCATCCTAAATACCCCATTTAGTGAAAGTTTTTCCAAATTGTATTCCCCTACAGAATTTCCCCAAAGAAAAGGACTACAGACGCGCCTCTTCGCTGACTAAGCCTCGGATCCAGAGGCGGGACCGACATGAAAAATAGAATGCCCTCCCATGTATGATCTACTACGAGGAATATTTTCTCACATGGATTTATTAGGTTAATTTTTCTAATAGATTGTTTATCTCTCACGTATATTAGTTGTGCATGAACCGACCCAAAATATTTGTTCTTGTTTCACCATTCACCACACGCATTAATCTTTGGGATCCATGGATACATACGTGATCTATATGTATGGACCAATCTATCATTTTTTGACGTGAACTAATCTATTGCTGATTAGAGGTATATATGTGTTCATCAATCTGTACGTATGATGTAGGCGCGTCTCAAAAACTAAACGGTTCGTCTCCTGCAATAGCTATGTTCATGCACAAAATCTGATAACCTAGACTCACATGTTGAAACACTATAAAAACCTTAAAAGGGGTAAAAGTTGACAAAACTTTCACTAAATAGAGTAACTTGGATGAAAAATTATTAAATAGAGTAACTTGGATGAAAAATTATTAAATAGGCTAATTAGTGTCATAAAAGATAAACTAGGAGCTAAAAACTGGAATTTACTCTTTCGTTTATGACCCTCTCTAAAACAAAACTAGAGACATGTTTATAAAGATGTGTTCACATTTGAAAAATGCCTTGAAGAATATTTTTATCTCACGTGGCTGACTGCGTAGCCTAGGGACCCTCCATTGTATTAGACATTCTAAGAGTTCTACATGTTCTCTTGTAGCACGCAATTTTTGTTGTTGCTTGTGCTAATGTTGCTTGCGCTGCCACCTCACATCGATGTCCTTGCTTTAGAGAAACCATCTCGTTCCGGCTGCCCGCGTCGTTGCAGACAGCAACACCAGCGACACATCGAGAAAATAATCTCGCCAAATCTGAAAAATACCGAGAAAACCAAATTGACGATCCGAAGGACTCGCCGGTACAAGTTGTCATCACCTCCGAGTTGTTGTCTTAAAAGGCATCGGTGTGGGAGTAGAGTTGAGCCAATTTTATTTGCATGTATGCCACTCCCACCACCTTAAGGTGCACCATAACAGACATGCCCTAACCCTGTTTACTAGATCAGAACAGAGGAATGAGGTCCACCCTGTTGGAACTAATCTTGTTATTAGTGTTAAGTTTAGAGTTTAATCATGTTTATTTTCATGTAATCGAGTCACCAGCCAGAAAGCTGCGGCAATACGCACACATATAGACGTGATCATGTGTGATACAAGCTAATGGTCTGGTTTAGTTAGGATTAAATGCATATAGATGCTAGCTGAGAGGATAAGCTCATGTGTGCCCGCGGAAGACTAGCTTTAGTAGTGATCAAGTTAGTCAATAGGAGGTGCATGCATGTGGAGTCCTTGCATGTAGTTGCATGCACCTGGCCGAGTCATGTGGACGGGAGAGAGTTTAGGAGTGAAGTTAGTGGCCTTTTAAGTAGTGGCTGGTGCTTATCTTGTAATGGCTATATAAGGTGAGCTATGGAATGAGAAAAGTAGCTGGTTGGGCACAGATACAATGTAGTCATTGTGATATACCATGAAGAAAATGCTTCACAGCAAAGCCATGTTTTTTCTTCTTGGTGCATGTGTGCGTGTGAGTTTCCTGTGAGTTTTTTCATGTGTGTGTTTTTTTGAGAGTGACAAGAGATACTGTGAGAGAGAGGTAGAAGAAGATCAGGAGCTGCATGATGCGGCTCCAACACACCCTCCCTCCCGCCGCCCGAACGTCGAGCGGAGGGAGAGGGGACCAACGGCCTTGCTGGTGGAGATCTGGAGGGAGTGGGTCGTTGCCTCGTCGACTAGGAGACGACGAAGATGCAAAACGGTTTTCGACGAGCCGAGAACTCTGCACGTCTATTAGGTAAGCTAGGTTTGGGTGTGTCTGTGAGCATCCTAGTTATGCAAAGACTGGGTGTAAACTTCTATGTATTATACCAATGTGATGCTATATTATGAGTTTAGTATAGCGTCTTTTATCAAAATGAACTTTAACATGGTGAGAAAAAACGCCTCTGCGGACATGTACTTCAGTGTGTTCAGTTCAGTGGTTGCGTGCACACGTCCGAAATATTGCAAGGCAGGAATCAGACTCGGTTCACTCCACACTTTGCTACTACTGTATATTTCTTTCAAGATATGCATGTTTACGTATTCTGTTTCTTGCCTCAGGTATTACAGAAAGAAAACCTCGGAGCGTTGCTTTCTCTGCTCCCAAATGCTTGCAGCTGCAGTTTACAGCTCCAGAATACCGTGTAACGATGGCCACCTGATTCTGTCCTTGGGCTCTCTTTTTTCGCTTCCTCGTGTCCTGCATTGCTTCCTGTAGAGGCAATGCCATTGTCACTGTCCTACACAAGGAACATGGGCAGCTGTCTGCTGCCATATATATATGCACCTATAGCTTGCAACGACAATGAGACCAACCAGCAGCTTCCTGCATTTCAGCGACAAGGATGGAACAGAATGCTGCCGAGGTGAAGCAGACACCTAATCAAGGTATATATGCTGAACCATTTTGGGTTTATGTTCTTCCTGATACTTCCGTCGATTACTGCATAAAAGGATGTGAAAAGGGTACATTCAGACTTGGCTTCGCGAATGTAAGTAACGATGTTTCTTTGTTAATTAGTGGTTGGGGATCAGAGCCAGGCCGCAAAGAAGAGCGAGACGAAGAAGGCAGAGCTGAAACCCAACGAGGCGAAGAAGCTCATCGAGTTCATGGAGAAGAAGTACGAGGAGCGTGTCGCCAAGGTCCAGACCTTCGACGAGTTCTACCACGCCATCTTTGAGCTCATGGAGTAAGTTTCTGAACCTGCTCCGATTTCCGCCCTGCAGCATTCCAACTCCGTTCGTTCGGTAACTACAATACTACGTACAGAATATTTCAAACTGTTCGGCTAGTTCCCAACTTCGCAAGAAAGAACGCAGCATAAATTCCTTGTCTTCGCTGAAAGCAACATAGGCATCTAACTAAAAAAAGTTCTTCAGGCTGTTCTGCGAGGAACGTGGGCAGGTGCAGTACAGGATTCCGGAGAAAGGAAAGCTTGAACAGGCATACAAAGTGAGTCACAAGCAACAATCCTTTTTCATTTCAATTCTGCATTCTTTGCATCAACGACACGGTTCACTTTGGCTCGATCTTGTTCGGACTCTGCAGAAGCACCACACGTCGTCGGGGGAGCTGAAGAGGGACGAGTTCATCAAGATCAGCAGGGAGATGGTCGGGATGGACAGCTTCAGCTTCGGCAAGGCGGCCACGGAGTTCCTGCTGCTCCTCTTCGGCGCCCCGTTCTGCGCCCTGGTCCTGAAGAGGGTTGTGCCGGGCCTCGGCGGGCTGTCGGACGACATCGTCATCCCGCTCGCCACCTCCGGCTCCGTCGCGTATCTCGTCCACACCAAGAAGCTCTGAACGAAATCGTGAGATGGAGAAAGCTGGACGCCCGGGCGTTCGTCGACACCTGAACAATACTAGAATGCACCAATCTGGCTTTGAGCATGCATGATGTATACGTGAATAATACGAATAATCAGCCATACAAAAGATAACTCCTACGATATACCTAGCTAAACAATGCATGACAAGACACATATCGCCTTGCGCCATGGAATATCCTTGACTTGCAGCTGGCCATGATCCAATTGTCGCAAAGGAACAACCTATTTGTAGGATCTACACGTAAATGAAAAACTATCGGTCGATTCCATGTGCTAGTACACGCATATTTGCCATTCAACATATACAAGAAAATTTGGAAATGAAGTTACCTCTGTAAATTAAAACCTTCGCATTGTATATATTTGCAAAGGTGCCGTCCTATGGAAGGATGTAACCTTATAAATTGCAAATGTTATATATAAGCACAAGGTGTTGTTTTTATGATAAAAAAAATAGTCTTCTTTCATTCTTCACAAGGGCCGGCGCCTCCCTCCTCCTGCCCGCCCCCTATTCCCCTGCTTCTCCCTGTTGCGCCGGCAGTTGCCGCCTGGCCAGGCCTTGCGGTGCCAACGGCGGTAGGTCCCCATCCTTTTCCCTCCCGAGGTGGGGTTGGATAGTGCCCGCTCACCCAGATCTAGGCCCCTTCTGGGTCTGCAACGGGCCACTAGTCTGTGATGACGACGTTTACTGGAGACGATGATGGAGGTGATTTTGTACTATGGATGGCAGCGACGGCATCCGGTTTGTTACAGCATGGCGGCGAGGGCTATACGAGCTCTATTTAGGCCCGGACAGACCAAACTGGGACTGGTGTGCCCCTACTGTCGCGTCTAGTCGACTACCACCTCCAGCGGTGGAGGTTCCTCGAAATAGGCTTTCACCCCGCTATATTAATATAGCAACCACATGGTATAAACACGGTACAATAACAATCACTACTTGGGCAAACAACGCAATCAAGCCCAAAAGAACAAACAAAAGAAAAGAAAGAGAAAAAAATGCCAACACCAGCAGATCGATGAAAACAAGGATGCCAACACCTTGCTTAGCATAAGTTGTTGGTGCACATAGTTAAACCTAGCTTGTTTAGGTTTTGTATTTAATAAGTTAAATGCTAGTTTTATTTCATATTTATTAGAGCCAAAATCGTAGTTTGTTTAACTCGCCTATTCACCCTCCTGTCTAGGCGAAATCGGTGTATTTTTAGAGGTGGAAAGCAAGAGGATTCGTATATCCAAGATTATAGAGAGCCAACCCATTATCCCACTTTGAGCTCTTGATCCATCTTATTTTCTTGGAGCTATGAGGATAGTTGGAATTTTTATGGAGGACCCAAACTTGTGGATTTTCTCCAGGAAGTTTTGTAAAGGCCTAGAGATTGCCTCGAGACCAATAGTGCAGGAGCGCATATTAGGTCTAGTGACCTCATGTAAAAAAAGTGTCGATCAAAAGGATCATTGTAGGATTTGTTTGATACAATCTCTACATTGCACTTTGGGATACACCTAGGGCTTATTCTCCTCCACTTCTATTATTTTCTATCTCCACATGTTACTTGATTTTAGTTTACTTACAACTTATTTATCTTGTTGAACGTGCTTGCTAGATTATTTTTCCATGTATGATTGCCAACCTAGTTGCATTTTAGATAATCTCATCTATCAACAAATTCCCTAAAATAAATGAATTTACTAAACTTTGTAGTAGACTATTCCATAGCCATCTCTAGTCGACAACTTTGATCCAGCGCTTACACTCTAGAAACCTATAAAATATATTTCTTGGACTTGTACTTTCGAAATGTAGTCTACAAATATTTATGGATAATAGAGATAAGTACATTTACAAATTCACTTTAATACATTATACAAATATTAAATTAAGATGATTGTGGTACTTTTTGTGTGCTTAAATTTAGAGTAAATCCACTATAATTTTTTCCTTAAACATGACGAAATAAAATTTTGAGAATAGTTTTTTTGTTGACAAAATGAAGTTTTAGTTTAGCTAAAAGGAACAAATTTGCAATAATAAATACTTGAACTATATGATAAATATGTACTTTAATATGCATGAACATGGTTACATTGAAAATTTGGTACATGTGTCTGATAGAAACATTTAAGACAAACTATCGGATTTTGTAAAGAAAAATACATACATTTTTGTTGAAAAGTAAAAATGATTAGTAAAAATAGCCAACAAGGGACAACTTTAACTTCCTTCGGATGAAAAGTTAACCTCTGTTATAATTGTATTGTATGTACTAAGTGCTCCTAGATGTTTGCAACAACTTCAAATAGTTAGATATGATGTGCAACAGATCCTCGTGGAGCTAAGCTGTAAAGGTCAAAGATTCACAACATATTGCAATGTTAGAAAGAGTATGAGGTTCTCTTATGCCATTGTGCACCATCATCAATTCCACAATAGATGGTTTTCCTTAGACATTTTTTGTTTTTAGGATTCCAGAAATGTAGGAAGTACACATGAAGCAATATAACGTGCCTACTCAAAATCTATAGGATTTCATATGGACCAAAGTTAGTTAGTACCATCGCAGGAAAAACAAAGGTTCTGAAAAACAAAGACCTGAGTGAATTTTAGAATTTTGATGAAATCTAGTGCAAAGTATTTCTTAGAAAAATTTATATAGGATTCAATCATGCAGATCAAACAACCGCCGTAAGAAAATTTGAAAAGGATTTAAATCCTGTAAAATTATATGTCAATCCTTTGAAGCAAAGTGGCCCTTAAGATTCACTCTTGCTCGTCTCTTGGTCTTGGCCTACTTTGCATCACACAAGACGGCGGTGCAAATGATCGTAAGAGGAGTGTGTTAAAATCAGGAAAGAGGTGATTAGGATAGACAACTTCAACTTCAATACATCAGATACTAGCTCCCAATATTCCTTTTGGGCACCTTGTCTTGCACACTAGTGGCAAAGAGTGTTGTGTCCGACTGGATGTATGTATGATGGCGCCTGAACCTGACCACTTGCCACCGGCGACTCGGTGATCTATCTTGTCCACACCAAGAAGCTCTGCACGCAATTCAAAGGACAAAAACATGTAGAATGCCATGGCCACTCATATACTACCCCATCTATCTTAAAATAGATGTCGTAGATATGCTATATTTTTTGGATGAATCTAAATACTATTTACTATATAGATACATCTGAAAAATTGACAAGTTTTCGACATCTATTTTGAGACGGAGAGAGTACAAGGGTTCTTGCATGAAAAAATAGAAACCAATAAGTTATGACTTTGACCAAGGACACTTTTCTTATTATTTTGGACTATTCAGCTACTCGACAATATTGAAATGGAAATGTGGATTGTCGTTTGTAGCTCCATAACGCGTTTGATTCCGAAAAATAAGCAGTATAAGCACTAGAAACGTTTAAAGCATTCCACAAAAGCTGATTTATTATAAAGCTTACTACATCATTGTGTGTTTTATATACCTAGGAAGTTTGACAACGATGAAAAGACAAATCGCGCACGTACACTAGGCAAACAAAAAACAGAAGTTGGATCGTTTGACACATAGGTTTGTTCTGTAACGTAGGGCCACCAAACGTATGTTTGTTAACACATACTGTAGCATCATTCTGTTTTAAGTTTTAACCAAATTTACATTTACACGTGGAACATGGAGTTGAGCATGCACCTTTTTTTCTCTTTACCGAGGAGCAGATGCAAACTCTGAATTACCACAATGACTCCCGCTAGTAATCAAAAAAAGAATATTTTTCATTCACTATTTTTTGTTGTTGGTATTTTCAGCCAAACAGTGACTAAACAAATACGTACTCACGAAAGTAGGTGGAGTGGTACAATAACTGAATGGGCCAAAAGGGTAGAGCACAATCAAAATTGGGACCCACGAAGGGAGGCGTGTCGCGCCGCGCGAGCAGAAAAGAGACGAATTGGAAAAAGAGGCACACCACCCAATACTACCCGACAGGGTAGGCAGGGAGGGAGGTGGCGCGCTGCCTCGTCCCGCCTCCCGAATCGGCCTTTGCCTGCCGTGCGCGCCGCGCTCTCTCTCTCTCTCCCTCTCTATCTCGGCGGTGACCTGACCTGACGACCCCTCCCGTCCCATTTGTCATCTCCTCCATCTACATCTACACGAAGGACAGGTGAGATTCTTTCGATTCTGCGCGGCACAGGCTCACATCCGGCGGCCCACCTGTCACTGGAGTGCCGCCGGACGTAAGCGATGACTCCGTTCCGCTATCATTTCGAGGATACGGCTGCTACCGTCGCGGGACCCACGGAAACGGGGACACGGTGGACGCGGGAGTCCACGGAACAGCAGCGGCTGACCCTGCGGTGTGGCGTCGCGGTGCCGCCTCTCCAATCGAATCCCCTCCCTCGTGCTCGTGCGTGTCCCTTTCGATGAAAAGATGAAGGGACCCCGGCGGCTCCGTCTGCCTGGACCAGGCTCATCGTACGCGCTAGGCTGCAAGGCATGTGTCTAGGTTCATTCTTTTCGAGGAAGGAACGATCTGAACATCGTTTTAACAGATTTCTCGGATACCACACAGTGAATTCTATTTTTTTTCAGAAGTGAGCTCAATCATTTTCTTTCCATGGAGATGGATGGAGGCCAATCATAACTTAGCCCATGCACCTGGTCTACCGAGTATCACCAGTACAAGTTTATAAGAGCATTTCACTCTGGTTTCAAAGACGCCGATCCCAGGATGATTTTTTTTTGACATTGAAAATTGGTCCATCGTGTTCTTAGAATCCCGATTTTATCCGGATTTAGGTCAATTTTGGTCTGGGGTTCAAGGCCGATCCCGGGGCACGGGGAACGTCTTGGAAACGTCGGACGAAACGAAAACGGACGTGGGCCAACCATGTCGGCGAGACAATCCCATTTTCCCACACCCACTTGCCTTCCCTACGGCCGAAGAGCTACCCGAGCTGCCCGTGTCGCCATGGCTTCGTCGACGAAGCTCCACCACGTCAAGCCGTATCCACACCTCTAGATAGGCTCGCCCCCGTCGCCGCCCCTTTTCCCTTGGCCTAGGCCATCTTTCGTCGCCCAAACTTTGTCGTAGCTCGGCTTCGCTGCGAGCTTCCACTAGCTTGTCCGCCAAGTGTTCGGCGTTTTGTTGATTCGGCCATGGACTCCGACGATGAGGAGATGTTCGTTGTGTTGCTGGAGGAGGAGAATGCCGTCGCCACCGAAGATGTAGAGCACATGCAGATCCTCGCCTCCCTCGCCCGGCTATACGTACAGACGGCAACACCGAAGCATGGAGGTTCGGCGAAGGGTCGCTGGAAGTGCAAAGAAAGACATAGGATGGAGGGCTACTGCATGTTGTACGCCGACTACTTTGTCGACGAGCCGCTGCACGGAGAAGCCGTGTTTCGGCGTTGTTCGGAAGCTCTTCCTCGAGATTGTGCATGCCTCCGTTTCAGGTTGAGCACCTACGGATATGCAGGGACAACATGTAGATGCCGATCATGAACTGACCGAACTAGGCCGAAATATGTTGTATTGTTGTTGTATGCCGAACTATGTTTCATTTTACATCGAACCGAACTAGGCCGAACATTGCTCTTTATTTATACTATGCCAAACTATGCCAAAAACTGGTCGAATTTGAGTCAAATTTGTGTCGAAAAAATCCTACCTAACTAGAAACTTGGCCTAGGAACGCGAGTGAAATTCGGCGTTCCCAATACGCCGAAAACTTGTTTCGTCCGATCAAATTTAAATCCAGAATTCGGTCTAAAAACAGCCAACAAGTGGAGATGACCTAAGGCGTGTGTCCCCCGTCTACAGTGATACTGTCGCATACAAGTCAAGTATCATATTGGAATCATGGAGGAGCTATTTTTTTCTTCAAAAATCTAAGCACACACTGTCCCGTTGTCACAAACTTAGTACTGCCTTAGTTTCATAATTTTTATCATGGTTTTGATTCAAATTTAAACTAAAAACCACAACATAAATTATGAAACAGATTTAAAAAATACAATAAGAATTACGTAATGAGTACTTATTTTCACCTCCTTCCCGGTAACATGGCCGCATGCTAAACACTTGTTTCTGTCTCCCTCTCAAGAAAAGGAACAAACCGAAGATGGTTCGACCTGATACACTTTAGTATTCATCATTTAGTTTGTTCTCCCTCAACTTGATAGTTTTATACTCTAGAAACCTCCGCCAAAACAATTATCATTTATATATGCTTTTCCAAAACACTCTACATTGTAGATATAATGCACAACTACAACATAAATACACCTTTTCTTTGTTTAGATTTAGAGGAAGCCTTATTGTAAAGAAGGAATGCCTTAAATATCCAACCTAAATTTAGAATACAAAACTTTATGACTAAATACAATTCTAGTCTAAAACAAGAGATGATTTTTAACGTAAATACTAACAACATGACGAATATGTACCTTATTATGCACATGTGTGATTAATTTTTGTTAGGTTAGTGTTGCCTGCCAAAACCCACCGGCGAGCAGCGACGAGCAACACGGAGAGCCGGGAGGCTCCCAGGACTGCTGGTGGGCCTGGTCCTCGGCGACGGCCATAAAAACTCCGCACACGTCACGGCTTGGTTCGGTGTGCCATGACCTATACAGTCGGGAAGGTGAAGGATTGCTCGATTGATTTCTGCATGGTAAACAAGTATCACGTAAAATTCGAGCCGTGACTGCCCGGGTTTCAATAAATCGGCTCCTAGAGCCGATTGCCCCATGGTTCTGCATTAGATTTACGATAGTATGGGGTTTTGCTTGATCACTACAAGTTAAATCGATCTACGACAGTTTAATGTTTTCACCACGTAACTGGAACGTCCTACACGTAATTGAGCCTGGTACGTACAAAAGATGAAGAATATTAACCCTAGAAACAAGGGGTGGCGATGCGCCGAGATTGTGTTTGTTGTGAACGTGGTTGTCCTCCTCTTTTCGATAACCTTAGGTACATATTTATAGTCCGGAGACTCTCTACTTTTGGAATAACTCTACAACTCTATTTTTACCTAAACATAAACGGAACCTAAACAAATACGAAACCTACTATGATACAAGATACACGGGCAATTTAGCCCAAATCTACACACTAGGCCGATCCAACAACATGTTGAATATACGTATCTTCCAAGCCCATCTTGATCACGGCCCATCTCCGTCTTTGGCCAAAATACGGCGATAACACATGCCCCCCTGGTTTTGGCAATGATAATTCCAAAACCACTATGTGTGTTTTTTTCTTCTTCTCCTCTTTTTTTTATATCGGGCTGCGCGTCGACAGAATGCGTGGCAGAACAGAATCGTCACGCTACCCCTTCATCATGATGCCCTGTCTTCTCAACTCCTGCGATGCATGATTTGACGATTTTGGCGGTAACTGGGAACCGCTATGGCATTGAACCGTCTCTCCACTATTCCCTTATTTAAATTCGCTGAGCAGTTCACCATCCCCATCTTCCTCCGGTTGCGGAAAACCCTTCTTCCTCCGCCTAAAAACCCTCTTTCTTGCCATGGCCTCCTCTGCTTCCTCGGTGTGTCTTCCCACGCCTCCAACTCGATGAGCGACCGAGGCCGGCTAGAACACCCGCCGATGGCGGCAGATACTCTCGCCCCACAATGGTGGGACGAGAGGGGTTGAACCATTGTCTGGTCGAGGACGACGCGTCCGTGACCGGCGAGGAGGACTGCAGTTCCTCGCTGACGGGCTGAGGCGAAGAGCCGATGACGCTTGGTCTTGGGGCGGCGTCGAGTCCTCCGACGAGGAGGAGGAATCGGAGGAGAAACCTCCTCCGACAGTACCCGCCGAAGCGCTTCCGCCGGGTCCAGCGAAGACACGAAGATGACGAGGATGAGGAGGCCCCGCTTCTTCGGCGAAGAAAAGTGAAAACGGCAGCGGCGGCTCGAAGACAAAGAAGAAGGCGGCGGCGGCAATGGCGATGATCTCGCCCTTTAGATTAGGAATTAGTAGCGACAATGATAGTAGTAGGCTTCCTTTGTAATCAATCATCCTTTTGTAAGCGATCATCTTGAATGAATGAGAATCCGCTTCCCAAATATTGTTCCTCTTCGCTTCAATTTTGCCGATAGCGAAATAGGTCGATGCTCCAGTCGATGACCTTGTATCGGCTTTCAACATCTTTATACGATCGAGACAAGTCAAATCGCAAAGAGCCGATGACTACCCATCGGCTTCTCCCCAAAACGCGTTGTGGTCAAAACTTGGTCGCATCTTTAGGCCCTTAATACGGCCACTTCTTGGTTCCAATGGTAACTGCAACCTTTTTCAAAGCAGACGACCCAAACCTCCAATTGCCCATCGGAAGCGTGCCTGAACAAACAACTAGCGACAAGCCACAAAGCTGAGATCGCCGAGGTGGATCGTGTCCGTCTTGACACCCTCCATGCCTTGAAGCATTTCTTGAGCTCGTGTCGTGAACTATCATCATTGGTAACATCGACTATGTATTTTGCTTTTATTCGCCGATTTTGAATCGGCCCCATATTTTACCGTCCATCGTCTCACGTTCTTTACTTAGCCGATTTCATGTATCGGCCCTCAAGCTTCTTGTCCGATTATCCCATGCTTGGGAAATATTTCTTGAGATGTTGACCGTTGACCGCTACTGGGAACTTTACGCCATCCAGCTGCTCGAGCATGTATGTGTTTCCTCTTAAAACTTGATCGACCCTGTACGGTCCATGCCAATTTGGAGACCATTTACCATATGCTGCATCCTTAGTCCCCAAGGGCAACACGGCTTCCCATACCAGATCACCAACGTGGAACTCCTTTGGCTTCACTTTCTTGTTGTATGCACGAGCTACTTTGGCCTTGTTCTCTTTGATTTTCTCCAGTGACCACAGCCTGAGCTCGGTTAAGTCCTCCACACTGTCACTCATCAGGGTTGTATATTCTTCAGTTGTTAGATCGTCCTGAAAAGTGACCCGTCTCGACCCAGCCGTAATTTCCCAAGGCAATACGGCTTCTTGTCCATATACTAGATGGTACGGCGAGGTTTTAATCGCCCCATGGCATGACATGCGATAAGCCCACAATGCCTCTGACAAAACCTCGTGCCAGCGCCTAGGGTGCTCATCGATTTTCTCTTGATTAGCTTGATGAGGCTCGGTTGGGCGCTTGACTTGCTCATTCGCTTTGAGCATAGTATGGAGATGACTGATCGACTTGATCCCGTGTCCTCGCAAAACTTTCTAAACTCTTGAGAAATGAAGACCGAACCTCCATCGGTCGTGATAGTTTGGGAATCCGAATCTATGGATGACATGTTCTTTCACAAAATTGATAACATCCTTGAGTTCTTGATTTCATCGGGACAGCCTCCACCCATTTAGTGAAATAATCGGTGATGGCCAAAATCCACATGTGGCCTTTGCTTGATGGGGATTGATTTTGCCGATCATGTCCATGCCCCAACCTCGGAATGGCCAAGGATTGATGATGGGGTTCATTCTCGATCTGGTACCATCTGAATTTTCCGAATTTCTGATATGCCCGACACCCTTTGTAGTACTTGAAACAGTCCTCAAGCATGGTGGGCCAATAAAATCTGATCGCTGATCAACCATTTCATCTTATGAGCTGATTGGTGAGTTCCACGGTGCCTTCGTGTACCTCGTGTAGGAGCCGATTGGCCTCGGTGTCCCGAGCATTTGAGCAATAGTCCTTCGAGTCTGTAGAACATGTCATCGCCAATCAAGACGTACTTCATGGCCTTGTATCTTATCCGTTTAGGTGCCCGAGCCGGATCCTTCAAGTAATTGAAGATATCGGCTCTCGATCGTCTGCTTCGAGGCTGTGCACGAACATCGGCTCCTTCGCGGCGTCCTTGTAGCACGAAGCCATCTGCGCAAGATCGTTCGCCTCGGTATTCTCGCGATCGTGGGATCCAAGTGAAGTTTATGTGCGAATTGCGCCATCGACTCACGGTAGTGCAGCCATAATGGGAAGAGGACTCGCTCTCGCACTTGTAGTCCTCCGTGAGTGGGAGATCACCAACTTGGAGTCCCCAAAAATTTCCACCGCTTCTGCTCCAGCTTCGATGAGCAACTCCATTCCCTTGCGTATCGCCTCATACTCAGCGACGTTGTTGGTACGGGGTGCAGATAACCTGATGGAGAAAGATAATGTTGCCCCAGGCGACGAGTAACATGCCGATGCCGCTCCCATCGTCTGCATCGATCCATCGAAAAACATAGCCCACGCTCGGATCTGCAGTGCTGCTATATTCGTGTTGATTCTTTCGGCGATAAGATCGGCCAATGCTTGTCCCTCAACTGCTTTTGCGGGCTGGTACCGGATGTTAAACTCCGATAATGCAAACATCCATTTTCCCAATCGGCCTTTCAACATAGGAGCCGACAGCATGTGCTTTATGACGTCTGACTTGCATATGATGACAATCTCGCGACAAGAAGATATGGCGCAACTTAGTGCAGGTAAAAAAGCAAGAGGCACAACTTATCGATATCGGTACCTTGTCTCTGCGTCCGGCATCATACGCTTATGTAAAACGACTCGCTCCAGCCCATCATAAATTTGCACCACCAGGCGATGGGCGTGTCGACCATCGATAAGTAAATGTAGAACGGCTGTCAGCTGCGGTGGAACTATCTTGGCGGCCGTCAAATAAGCTTTGATCTCGTCGAAGGCACGTTGTTGTTACGCCCCGGTGAATTCCTCGTCGATTGATTTTTACTAGTCCCATGAACGGCTCTATCCTTCACAGTTAGAGATGAATCTTACGTGAAGTTGATCTTGCCGATGAGGCTGCAGTTCTTTCTTCGTGGTGGGTGGCTTCATTGTTCGCCTTTGCCTCGACTTTTCAGGCCGATTTCAATTCGCGTTCATGGACCAAAAACCCAAGAAGCCCGACCGCCGTGACCCGAGGCACACTTCTTTGGATTCATCCGTGGCGAATTTCGTGTTTGGTCCAGACGCTGCAGATCGTCCAAGTGTCCGTGTCTGAAGCAGACTTGACCACCACGTCGTCGATGTAAATTTCCACCGGTTGCCGATCGGATCATGGAAAATATAATTCATGGCCCTTTGGTGCGTGGCGCGGCATTCTTGATCCAAGCGTCATGACTACATATTCAAATAACCCCACCGACCATGGGACTCGAATGCGTCTTGTGTATGTCTTACGGAGCCATGAAGATCTGGTTGTAACCGGCATTGCCGTCCATGAAGCTCAAAATCTTATGACCAATCTTTGCATTGATTAATGTTTACGCCACCGGCATCGGATACTCATCCTTTGGGGTAGCTCTGTTGAGATCCGAAAATCTATGGCAACACGCCATCGGCCATCCTTCTTCTCAGTGCGATACTAGAAATCCACTCGGTACACCGCATGGCCCGATCAACTTGGCATCAACATTTTCTCGACCTCCTTCTTGACCTCTTCCGAATTTGGCCTTCATCCGTCGTGCTCGTTCTTTGGAATGGCGAAATCCTTTTGCGGAGTCGATGTTCAATGATGCTCTGTCTAACCTGCATCTCTGTGTAGTCGGTGCGATGCGGATATTTTTTCAACAGGGCTATCATCGGACCCCGCAGACTTGGATCTAACTTCTTGCTGATAAATGTTGGTCGTGGCTTATCCCCAGGACCAATGTCGATTTCTTCTAGTTCATCAGCGGATGTGAACCCGTACCCTAGCTTCCCGTCACCTGTCAAATCGATGCTAAACACAGGCAAGCGGAAGGTGAGGATAACAAAAATAATTTGGGCGATTGCTTGAATCGGCCCCTTGCTTGCATTAGTCAAGGACGGTTTACACCTTATTGTTTCGATGGCGAGCATCTCTGCTTTCGACTACATGAACTGCTTGTCGTATGATCGCTGCTTTCTATTTTTTGTGGACGATCGCAGGGATCGGCTGTACCACGGATGGTCGTGGGCTTTTCTACTCTGTAAGGCCAGTGGATAAGACCAGCCTCACCCCGTTTTTTGTAGCTTCAATACGCTCGCAGCCGTCTAGATTGATTCCAGAGATCGGCTCTTGGTCTTCGCTTCCCGACGTTCATGCGGCGCTATGGAGATCTCGATAGAATCATCTGCGTGGATGACCTCCACTTCATCTCCATCCCTTTGGATCGAACCTGGTGCATTGTGGGCCGGGATGCAATTAGCGTGAATCCAATCCCTTCCTAGCAAGGCGGTGTAAGTGCTTTTTGCTGTCACGACGAAGAATGGCGTGGGATGGTTTTACGCCCGGTCGGATCTACGTTCGACGCCTTGCGTTTCCGGTCGACCGTTGAAGTCGCTTAACGTGGCGTTGGTTTTGATCAGATCTGCGTGGGCGTCCCAAGCGTCGTAGCATGGAGTATGGCATGATATTGATGCCGCCCGGTGTCCACCAACATCTTGCCGACGGGTTGCCCATTGATGTAACCCCGCAGTCGGGGCTTTCGGATGTTTATAACCCTTCTCACGTGGCTTCTCAAAGATAACCGCCGTGGACCCGATCAACTGCGTACATGGTAGCTCATTGGTTCTTGGCGCGAAATTACAGCGGTATACGAACACCATGTGTGCGGCCGATGTCGTGCATCGGCTTTTGCTGTTTGGGCGCCATTCTTTCCTTGTCAGGCGATCTTCATTTCAAAGTCTGCCTCACTTTGACGGCGGATCAGGCCGTGCTTTCTTCAAAGCGTGGAATCTGCGCTTCCTCCAAGTTACGCAGCGCTGCACTCTCTACGGGTGTGTCGAGTCCGTCGGGACACCACCTTGGACGGTGATACCTGTCTTCGTCTTTGTCATTCTTTGGCTTCTCGAGGTCCTCTTCGCAAAGCGGACTCCTGTGACTCTGGGGTGGAAAAGGCCCTAGACGTTTGAACACCGACACGGCCTCGTGTCTTCCTTCCGCCGACCGCATTAAGGCAGTTGTCGACTGCAGGCAATCGGCTCATTCCCGCGTCCCAGCAATACTTGAAGAAAGGACAATCCCAATGTTTGTCTGCGCCTTCCTTTTCTTTTGGCGGTCCCCTAGCAAGGTGCTCATATCTTTCGTCGTCTCTGTCGCGCCGGCGTTGGTCATACTGGCGCTCATACTTATTAAGGAGATGCGTAGAATGTGGCTTCTGATATCGCACTCTCCTCACTTGTTCCTCTGTTAAGTACCTTTGTCATTGTGGGCCGGCCGCATGGACTAGCCTCCTTTCTTTCCTTGCCGAGAGCGACCACCTTCCTCCTTATGCGTGTTATGGTGGTACCGACCGCCATATTAACTTGAACGAGAAATCTAGCCGACGCCTCGCGGAGCGACTGAGCTCTACCATGTTGACGCCGGGAAAGGGGTTCGTGTCCACTTTCATGGCGAACTGCCCGAGGATCAGACGGCCTTGTTCTATTGCCATTTGGATTTGGCGGTGACTCTTTGCACTCATTGGTGGTATGGGTGAGCAGTGATGCCACTTGCGATCTGACCTCCGTTTATTTCTGAGCCGTAGGGATTTTGTGGCCTTGGGTAACCTCAATCGCTTCTCCTTGACAACAAATCGAATATCCGCTCGGCTTTGCTCACATCAGTCGAACCCTTCGCAGCCCTTCTTTGTTTCACCCATTTGCGAGCCACAGGATCGCCCCGAGCCCATTCAGCCACGGCCACCTCACGGTCTTGCGGGATCACCTTCTTCTCATCGACCGGGCCTATCGGACGTTTGAATTTGTCTTGGTACAACTCAGGTGGCGCTGTTCATACATCGTCGATTTAGGCCATGTGCGCCAATGAGTTGTACTCACTTGGAAATCCAGATCCTTGATGGGTCCGAGACCCAACCTTGCCGGTTCGACCGCTTCCTTCTCGATTAAGCAGCCGAGTAACATCGGTTCTTGGACGGTCTGGCTGGATGTATTCGCTATCGCTTTCTCCCTTACCGCGCTGCGCCAGTCCGCAATGCCAGCCTCGGTAGCCTCACAGATGGTACTGGATGTGGAACTGCTCTTCCGATTGCTTCGGTATGAATTGAATCGGTGGCGGTGGTGTACCACCCAAAGGCTGGTCTGTCGGAGATTGCGCAAAAAATCTTACGCGCGCCGATCCGATGCGAAATCATGCCTAGTTGGGCGGTATCGGCTTATGTGCTCGATCGAGCTTGACCCTTGACCCGTTGAATCTTGAGAACTCGGGAGCTTATACTTGGGTGGCAGCGGAATCGAGATCAAACTTCGTTGAATGCGGCTTTGAATAGCCGATTGTCCTTCTCTTGACCGCGAACCGGTCCCTCGGGATGGTACCGATTTGCTCCTTTGTTTGCTGTAGGGGCTAGATTCTCATGACTTGTTCGATGGCATACTTGGCTAGCCACGCTTTGTTTGTCGGCGTCCATCCCGACATCGCTGCTCGAACGCCGCCCGAAGATCCTGCCCGGGAACTCCGCCACGAGACTCCTGCGGTTGCAATCTGTTTGGTGCGTGTCAAGTTCTGCGATCCGCACGTGGCGCATATATACCGTGTGGGATTTCCTTAGGTGGCTCAAACAGAAATTGGCAATCGCTGGGTCGCCTCGACCTTGTAGGCGACATAAGCCGCTGCCTGGCGGCTCGGGAGTGCAAGTGTGAATGGCGGTGGCACAGTGGAGCGGTCTTTATCCTGGTGAGTCCCGAGTAGGCCCGGCGAATCTTGATGCTTCATGATCTCTGAACTACGAACCGCGATCCGCTCGAAAGCGTTCACGGGCTCTCGGAATGGCGGTGCGAGAATGAGCCACCATATAGTTGACTTCTGTCGTAGAGCTCAGTGCGCTCCTCCGAAGGAACAGATAGATCTACCTCATCGAGGGCACCCTCGGGGGAGAACCCCCTCCACTTGATGCCATGCTTACGGGTCCTCTCAAAAGAGCTGATGAGGTCTTCTTCGAAGAGAGCCTTGATCTCGTCATACTTGGCCTTGTGCTCGTCAGGTAGATCGTCGTAAGTGACTGGTCTGTTCTCCATCGCAGCGTCGGATGTTGATGTAGACGTTGTTGAATGTCCCACCGGGCGTGCCAGAATGTGTTGCCTGCCAAAACCCACCGGCGAGCAGCGACGAGCAACACGGAGAGCCGGGAGGCTCCTGTGATCGCTAGGTAGGCCCTGGTCCTCGGGCGACGACCGCAAAAACTCCGACACGCCTGGCTTGGTTCGAGATGCACCTGACCTATACCGGTCGAAGGTGAAGGATTGCTCCGATTGATTTCCTGCATGGTAAACAAGTATCGTAAAATTCGAGCCGTGACGGCTCGAGTTTTCGTAAATCGGCTCCTAGAGCCGATTGCTATGGTTCTGCATTAGATTTACGATAGTATGGGGTTTTGCTTGATCACTACAAGTTAAATCGATCTACGACGGTTTAATGTTTTCACCACGTAATCGAACGTCCTACACGTAATTGAGCTGCACGTACAAAAGATGAAGAATATTAACCCTAGAAACAAGGGGTGGCGATGCGTCGAGATTGTGTTTGTTGTGAACGTGGTTGTCCTCCTCTTTTCGATAACCTTAGGTACATATTTATAGTCCGGAGACTCTCTACTTTTGGAATAACTCTACAACTCTATCTTTACCTAAACATAAACGGAACCTAAACAAATACGAAACCTACTATGATACAAGATACACGGGCAATTTAGCCCAAATCTACACACTAGGCCGATCCAACAACATGTTGAATATACGTATCTTCCAAGCCCATCTTGATCACGGCCCATCTCCGTCTTTAGACAAAATACGGCGATAACAGTTAGTTATACTTAAATACTAATAGTAATTAGTGTAACATATATGGATATCAAAAAAACATGACATACATTTAGTGACACGCTCTATCATGATGAAGTAAAAATGCTTATTATAAATAACCAATAATGGTCAATTTTAATCTGTTGGTCTACAAACCAGTAAGTCTAGAAAATAATTTATCTTATATTTTCTAATTACATATGCCAAAGTGATTTTAGTTAACAACACACATCAATTCATAACTTTTGCCATTTTGAGCAATTATACGAGTAGAAAAATTAAATTAAAGATTGAACAGTTTAAGCGTATCAGTAGAGTGAATCAAATGTGAAGACAACAAAAATTCTAGCTAAGCGGCCACGAAGCAACTCATACTCTTTGTTGGCAACATGTTCTCTTTTCTTGTCTATACTAGATGATATCCCGCGCGGTGCTGCGAAAATATTTGATATATCTAAAATAAAATAACAGTAGAAATAAAAGAAAAACCACCCATTTAGTTACTAAGGATATGATGAACAATGTATGAGAAGACAACAACATCATCAACAACAAATCATAGTAAGAAACCAAAATATATCAGAGATGATTCTTAACCAAAAAATACAAATCTTGAGACAAAGGATTCGTCTATTTTGTTCGCCACAACTCGCAGCAGACCTGAGGCAGCAGTTATAGGTTCTGGAAACGCCAGGCTGTAGGGGTTCGTAGCATGGAAAACAAAAATTTTCTATCGCATACAAACAAACAAGCCAAGATCTATCTACTAGATTGTAGCAACGAGTCGATGGTATAACTTACCCTCGAAGATTCCAAAGCGTTTAACGAGAGCGATTCTCGTGGGTGATGTAGTCGTACTCTTCCCGATCTCAAGATCGTAGACGATCCTTCCGCCACGTTCGGCAGCGCCTTGATCGGTCACACGTTCGGTACTGACGAAGACCTTCCTCTCCTTGTTCCAAAGAAAATGGAGGTTGTAGCACTCTCCTCGCGATTCGGCAAAGACAATGGTACCTGAAGTAGAGGGAGATCCCAGGCTTCGCTTAAGCCGGTGCAGTATGGTGGAGCTTATGAGAGAGGCTATTAGTGGTCTAGTAATTAGACACACCAATTAGAAGGCTCTAAACCAATTAGAAGGCTCTAAACCGCTGGCTAAAGCAATTAGAAGCTCTAAACCAAAACGGCTCTAAACCGGAGATCTAGAGTAGAAAGTTATGTGTCTATGGAGCCCCTGCCTCCTTATATGGGAGGGGTTCCTTGGCAGCGCCAGGAGGGAGGAGTCCTCCCAACTCGGCCTAGGGCTGGCGCCCGACTGGAGTCCAACTCCTCCTCCGTTGGTTCCAACTCCTCTTGCTTGTTTCCCACAGTTTCTTGTTTTGGCGGTTGACTTTCAAACTGGACATTTGACTTTTCTGTTTAGGATTCAATTTAATCCTTTATTTGGGACAGCAAGAACACTTAGTACATGATGCAATCATTCAATGAGCAATGACACATTCATGTACCCTCCCCGAGTGCGGACAATCCGAACCTTCTAGAACATTCCCGATGAAAACACGGAATCATTCCCGAACTCAAACGGACTTTCCTTATATGAATCTTATTCTCCGGACCATTCCGGATCACCTCGTGATATCCGGATCCCATCCGAGACTCAACAACATTCGGTCTCTTTCTCATAATACCATAACTACTCAAACAACGTTGAATCCTTAAGTGTGTCTCCCTACGGTTCGTGAATTATGCGGACATGATCGAGACACTTCTCGAACAATAACCAATAGAGGAATCTGAAATTCATATGGATCCCACATATTTCTACGATTACTTTGATCGAATGAACCACTTACATACGATACCAATTTCCCTTTGTCTCACGATATGTTACTTACCCGAGGTTATGATCGTCGGTATCTGCATACCTAGTTCAACCTCGTTCTTCGATAAGTACTCTTTTCTCGTTCCGTGATATGTGATCCCTTGTGACCAAGTCACATGCTTGCAAGCTAATTGGATGACATTCCACCGAGAGGGCCCAGAGTATATCTATCCGTCATGTGGATGGACAAATCCCACTCTTGATCCATGTGTTTCAACCAATACTTTCCGAACACTTAATGCCACCTTTATAGCCACCCGATTACGGTGTGGTGTTTGATGTCATCAAAGCATCCATCCGTAAAGGTGATATGCATGATCTCATGGTCGAAGGAATTAGGTTACTATGTATCGTAAAGCATATAGCAATTGAACTAATGAAATGACTTGATCTTTATGCTACGCTTATCTATAGGAGTATGTCCACCATATCATTCTCCTAACGATATGATCTTGTTGTTGATAACATCTCAATGTTCATGATATGGAAACCACAATCATTAATCAACCAACAAGCTAGTGAAGTATAGAGGCTATACTAGGGACTTCAAATTAAGTTTACAAATCACACAAGTATTAATGGTTTCCTTGTTAATACTATTATATCATGAATGGAAACATTTATCATAAACACAAAGATATAATAATAACTATTTATTATTGCCTCTAGGGCATATCTCCAAATCTCCCACTTGCACTAGAGTCATCTAATCTAGATTACATGGTAATATACCGAACACCCATGGCAGTTGTTGTTGGTCATGTTTTGCCCTGGAGAGGTTTAGTCAATGGATCCGCCACATTCAGATCTGTGTGTACTTTGCAAATCTTTATATCCCCATCCCGGATATGTTCTCGAATAGCGTGAAAACGCAGCTTGATATGCTTGACTTCTTGTGTGACCTTGGTTCTTGCGCATTGGCTATGGCGCCCATGTTATCACAAAGAGATAGACATTGGGTCCAGCACTTGGAACCACACCCACTCTGTAATGAACTCTTTCATCCATATCGCTTCTTGTGAAGCCTCCGGCAGCCATGTATTCGATTGATTGAAGATCTCGCCACAACGCTTTGCTTTGCACTCCTCCGCCTAATCGCTGCACCATTCAAAATAAATACGTATCCGATTGTGATTTAGAATCATCTGGATCGGTGTTCCAACTAGCATCGGTGTAACCATTAACAACATGCTCATCACCTCCATAAGAAAGAACCATATCCTTAGTTCTTCTCAAGTACTTAAGGATGTTTTTGATCTGTCCAATGATCCACTCGATCACTTTGATATCTGCTAGTTAAACTAACAACATATGCAATGTCGGGTCTAGTACATAGCATGGCATACATTAGAGATCCTATGGCTGAGGCATAGAGTCTTACTCATCCTTTCTCTATCTTCGCGATGTCGGACTTTGAGTTTTACTCAAGGTCGTATTAGCAACATGGGCAAGAACCCTTTCTTGCTTTCTTCCATTCCAAATCTCTTTAGAACTTTGTCCAAATATGTACTGTGACAATGATATTTGGCGTTCGATCTATCTCTATAAATCTTTATGCCTAATATGTAAGCTTCGCCAAGATCCTTCATTGAAAAACTATTATTCAAATATTCCTTGACACTATTAAGAAGGTCTACATCATTCCCAATCAACAATATGTCATCCACATATAGTATTAAGAATGCTCTGAGCTCCCACTTTCTTGTAAATACAAGCTTCTCCATAAGTTTGTATAAAACCAAAACTTTTGATTACCTTATCAAAACGTTGATTCCAACTTCGGATGCTTGCTTCAATCCATAGATGGACCGAAGTTTGCATACCTTGTTAGCATCTATAGGATCGACAAAACCTTTGGGTTGCATCATATACAACTCTTCATCAATGTCTCCATTGAGGAATGCGTTTTGACATCCATCCGCCATATCTCATAATCATAATATGCAGCGATTGCTAACATAATCCTCACAGACTTTAGCTTCGCATCTTGGTGAGAAAGTCTCATCGTAGTCAACTCCTTGAATTTGTCGAAACCCTTTTGACAAGTCGAGCTTTATAGACGATAACATTACCATCAACATCTGCTTTTCTTGAAAATCCATTTGTTCTCGACAGCCTTCCGGCCATCCAGAAGTCCACCAAAGTCCATACTTGGTTTTCGTACATGGATCCAATCTCGGATTTCATGGCTTCTTGCCATTTATTGGAATCTGGGCTCATCATCGCTTCCTCATATGTCTCGGTCATCGGTGTTGTCCACCACCATGACATTCATAACGGAATCATACCAATGGAGTGGTACGAGTTCTCGACCTCCGAGGCTCAGAGCAACTTCAACCAAGTTTCATGATCATCATCATTAGCTTCCTCCCTTATTGGTGCAGGCACCACAGAATTTCTTCCGGTCTGCGCTACTCGCAATTTCGAGAGAAGGTTCAACAACCTCGTCGAGTTCTACTTTCCTTCCAAATACTTCTTTCGAGAGAAATTCCTTCTCTAGAAAGGATCCATTCTTAGCAACGAATGTTTTGCCTTCGGATCTATGATAGAAGGTATACCCAATAGTTTCCTTCGGTATCCTATGAAGACGCATTTTTCCGCTTTGGGTTCAAGCTTGTCCTTTGTAACTTCTTTACATAGGCTTCAGATCCCCAAACTTTAAGGAACGACAATTTAGGTTTCTTCCCAAACCATAATTCATACGGTGTCGTTTCAACGGATTTAGACGGTGCCCTATTTAAAGTGAATGCTTGTTTCTAATGCATAACCCCAAAATGATAGCGGTAAATCTGTAAGTGACATCATAGAACGAACCATATCTAAGAGAGTTCGACACGACGTTCGGACACACCATTCTGTTGTGGTGTTCCGGCGGTGTCAATTGTGAAAGTATTCCGCACTTCTTTAAATGCTCGCCAAACTCGTAACTTAGATATTCACCTCCACGATCGAGCGTAGAAATTTAATCTTCTTGTTACGTTGATTCTCTACCTCACTTTGAAACTCCTTAAACTTCTCGAAAGTTTCGGACTTATGTTTCATGAAATAGATATATCCATATCTACTCAAGTCATCCGTGAAGGTAAGAACATAACGATAACCATCACATGATGCTACACTCATTGGACCACACATCGGTATGTATGATTTCCAATAAGTTCGTAGCTCGCTCCATCATACCGAAAAATGGAGTCTTAGTCATTTTTCCCATCGACATGCTTCGCATCTTTCAAGTGATTCAAAATCAAGTGATTCAAGAAGTCCATCGGAATGGAGTTTCTTCATACGTTTCACCGATGTGACCAAGACGATGCCACATATAGGTCGAATTATCGCTGATTTCAAGCGTTTAGCCTCAATGTTGTTGATATGTGTATTTCCACTATCGAGATTCAATAAGAATAGACCATCTATCAAAGGTGCATGTGCATAAAACATATTACTCATATAAATAGAACAACCATTATTCTCGATTTAAACAAGTAACCGTCTCGCAATAAACAAGATCCCGATATAATGTTCATGCTCAATAAGGCACCAAATAACAATTATTTAAGTATAAAACTAATCCCGATGGTAGATGAAGGGGTAGCGTCGACAGCGATCACATCAACCTTTGATCCGCTTTCCCACGCCGCATCGTCACCTCGTTCTTCGCTAGCTTCCGTTATTTCAAAGACTGCTTCGAGTTACAAATATGAGCAACCGAACAAGATCAAATACCGAGCACTACTACAGTACTAGTGAGATACACATCAATAACATGTATATCGGATATACCTTTCTTCTTGATGTTGCCGTTCTTGAGATCCGCCAAGTACTTTGGGCAATTCCGCCCAAAGTGACCTTCTCCTTGCGGTAAAACACTCGCCTGGGCTTAGGTCCAGCCCTGGTCTTCTTCGGCGTGGTAGCTTTCTTACCACCCTTCTTGAAGTGTCCTTTGCTTAGACTTGCCTTTCTTGAATTTGGTGGTCTTATTGACCAACAACACTTGGTGCTCTTTCTTGATCTCCACTTACGCAGATTTCAACATGGCAAAGAGTTCTCGCAACGTCTTGTTCATGTTACGCATGTTGTAGTTCATCACAAAGTTCTTGTAACTTGGTGGTAGTGATTGGAGGACACGGTAAATCCCCAAAGCATTAGGAATCACTATACCCAAGCTTTGAAGTTTGTTTTGCGTGCCTGGACATCTTAAGCACATGCTCACCGTGAGCTGCCCTCTTCCATCTTGCGCTTAAAGAACTTTTCGAAGCCTCATAGCTTTCAATTGCCGCATGAGTCTCAAAAATCAATTTGAGATCCTCGACAATATCATATGGGTCCGACTCTTCAAACCTTTTAAAGCTCCGATTCTAAACCATACAAGATAGCACATCGAACTATGGAGTCTTGATTCTTCCGAGCGAGGTAAACATTCTTTACTTCATCGGAAGCAGTACGCATGTGGGTCACCCATGAATGCATCCAGCACATAGGTCAAATTACCAGTGTGAGGACAATCCTCAAATTGCGGAACCAATCCAAGTTGCTTCCATTGTTTTTCAACTTTTCTCTCTAGGAACGCATTAAAATTGATGGTAGGGCTGCCATTGATCTACAACATATTTGCAATAGTTTATACTAAGTTTATGACAAATTGAGTTCAAATTAATAATAAAATTAAACTAGGTGAACTCCCACCAAAACAACATCCCTCACATTGTTTTAGTGATCACACGAACCAAATCCACTACATCAACACCGATCATCACGAGTTGATATAGTTTCAATGGCGAACAATCATCATGTTCATCATATCTACTATACGATTCATGCTTTACCTTTCGGTAATCCGTGTTCCGAGACCATGTCGTACATGCTAGGCTCGTCAAGATCAAACCTTAGTTTCGCATGAGCAAATCTGCTTGCTCACGTTGTATACACTTGCGTAATCTAGCACACCATCATCACGTGGTGCTTCAAACAACAAGCTTTAGCACGGTGCTAACTAAGGGTGAACACTTTATGATTTGAAATTGATGTGCATGAGGGATCATCTTATAATGCTACCGTCGTCTACTAAGCAATACAAGATGCATAAAGGATTAACATCACATGCAATTCAATATATATGTGATATGATATGGTTTTCTTCTTCGTGCCTCCGATCTTCATCTTCACGAACATGATCTCCATCATCACCGCATAGCATCAAGGTCAATGACGCTTCTCCATGGTTGTCGCCCACCGCTTCAACTATTACAACTACTTTGAATAGACACGCGGGTCTTAACATAAATTAAAGACAACCATATGGCTCCTGCGGTTGTTGTCGACTTACAATAAGGAACATTGCATACATCAAATATAATCACAATCATGGCCATATCACATCATCAGACACCCCGCAAAAACAAAGTTAGACGCTTCTACTTTCTTTGCATATTTTACGTGGTTTGGGGCTTTCAATAAGTGTCGTTCTAACTTACGAACAAGAACCACAACATTGATACTAGCATTGTTGATCACCCGTTGTAAATTGGATCTTAACTATGCTAGGAGAAACATGCACCCAAAGCCACTTATGCAATACAAGTTACATGTCAAGCGTGGAGCAAGTCTCATGAACGATGTCATGTAAGGTTAGCCCGGCCGCTTCATCCCAACATACCGCAAGATGCAAAGTACACAAAAAGCAATCTACAATAAAAGCATCAACGCCCACAATGACCATTGTGTTCTACTGTGCAACAGATCTACATATAGACACGGCTCGATACCATCAGGGGTTCGTAGCATGGAAAACAAAAATTTTCTATCGCATACAAACAAACAAGCCAAGATCTATCTACTAGATTGTAGCAACGAGTCGATGGTATAACTTACCCTCGAAGATTCCAAAGCGTTTAACGAGAGCGGATTCTCGGGTGATGTAGTCGTACTCTTCCGATATCAAGATCGTAGACGATCCTTCCAGCCACGTTCGCAGCCCCTCATGATCGGTCACACGTTCGGATTTCGACGAAGACCTTCCTCTCCCTTGTTCCAAAGAAGGCGGAGGTTGTAGCACTCTCTCGCGATTCGGCAAGACAACGGGCGTGGTACCTAAGTAGAGGGAGATCCCAGGCTTCGCCTTAAGCGGTGCGAGTATGGTGGAGCTTATGAGAGAGGCTATTAGTGGTCTAGTAATTAGACACACCAATTAGAAGGCTCTAAACCAATTAGAAGGCTCTAAACCGCTGGCTAAAGCAATTAGAAGCTCTAAACCAAAACGGCTCTAAACCGGAGATCTAGAGTAGAAAGTTATGTGTCTATGGGAGCCCCGCCTCCTTATATGGGAGGGGTTCCTTGGCCAGGGGAGGAGGAGTCCTCCCCAACTCGCCTAGGGCTGGCCGCCTGAGGAGTCCAACTCCTCCTCCAGTTGGTTCCAACTCCTCTTGCTTGTTTCCCACAGGTTTCTTGTTTTGGCGGTTTGACTTTTAAACTGACATTTGACTTTTCTGTTTTAGGATTCAATTTAATCCTTTATTTGGGACAGCAAGAACACTTAGTACATGATGCAATCATTCAATGAGCAATGACACATTCATGTACCCTCCCGAGTGCCGGACAATCCGAACCTTCTAGAACATTCCCGATGAAAACACCTAATCATTCCCGAACTCAAACGGACTTTCCTTATATGAATCTTATTCTCCGGACCATTCCGGATCACCTCGTGATATCCCGGATCCCATCCGAGACTCGAACAACATTCGGTCTCTTTCTCATAATACCATAACTACTCAAACAACGTCAATCCTTAAGTGTGTCTCCTACGGTTCGTGAATTATGCGACATGATCGAGACACTTCTAACAATAACCAATAGAGGAATCTGGAAATTCATATGGATCCCACATATTTACGATTACTTTGCGATCGAATGAACCACTTACATACGATACCAATTTCCCTTTGTCTCACGATATGTTACTTACCCGAGGTTATGATCGTCGGTATCTACGCATACCTAGTTCAACCTCGTATCGATAAGTACTCTTTTCTCGTTCCGTGATATGTGATCCCTTGTGACCAAGTCACATGCTTGCAAGCTAATTGGATGACATTCCACCGAGAGGGCCCAGAGTATATCTATCCGTCATGTGGATGGACAAATCCCACTCTTGATCCATGTGTTTCAACCAATACTTTCCGAACACTTAATGCCACCTTTATAGCCACCCAGTTACGGTGTGGTGTTTGATGTCATCAAAGCATCCATCCGTAAAGGTGATATGCATGATCTCATGGTCGAAGGAATTAGGTTACTATGTATCAGAAAGCATATAGCAATTGAACTAATGAAATGACTTGATCTTTATGCTACGCTTATCTATAGGAGTATGTCCACCATATCATTCTCCTAACGATATGATCTTGTTGTTGATAACATCTCAATGTTCATGATATGGAAACCACAATCATTAATCAACCAACAAGCTAGTGAAGTATAGAGGCTATACTAGGGACTTCAAATTAAGTTTACAAATCACACAAGTATTAATGGTTTCCTTGTTAATACTATTATATCATGAATGTAAACATTTATCATAAACACAAAGATATAATAATAACTACATTTATTATTGCCTCTAGGGCATATCTCCAACACAGGCACCACATATGTTGCTTCACTTGGCATATACATTTGAGAATACTGACCATAAACAAACAGATCAAATTTACAAATACATAAAATATTTTCTTTATCTACATGCTTTCAAGAAAAGTATATAATAATAAAAAGGTCTATAGTACCAGATTCATATTTTCATCTAGCAACTTGCTACCATAGACACAAGATACCTTATTTTGTGTTTAGAATGAGTAAATCGTCATCCTAGTGTTAGGTCAGCAGCGCATGGAATTCAAAATTTCTTTTGGCCAATGAAAGTATGAAGAGTTATAAAAAGGGAGTGCATACAACTTGATTGAAATTAAGGAACACTTATTCTATATTTTATGTCGAAAATTCGATAAAGCAATTATTTAACACATATATAACATCAAGAATGTTTCCAGGGAGGAATCCGTGGAAGTTCTTTTTCATGTCAATGATGTCTTAACACTCGTCATCCAATGAATTGAATGAAGTAGTATTAGCCACTACCTACAGATTAGTCATTACCTCTCAGATCAAATCGTTTAAAAATGAGAATAAGAGGCATGCTAATTTCAGTAGAATCTTGTTTAAAAAAAACTTATTTCTAATTTCAAAAGAATCGCCCGTGAGTTGCTGTAGAAATCTGTACATCACAATATTGGCGCCACTCAATCTTGTTACTTACAGGATAATAATGTAAGTTCAGATGCTCCCACCTTTGACTGAATAGAAATGAACCTGTATTTTTCACTAATTTGTAAACTTTATGTGGAAAGGCTGCACTCAAATTGGAAATCTCGCAAGGTGAGATTTAAATTTTAGTCAATACTACATTTGAAAAAAATAGTGTTTGAAGCGAATCTGTAATGGTGGAATAAAAGTTAATTAGTAATTCAAGTGCAAGTTACTATAGTTGTTGAAGGAATCTGCAATGGAAAACGAACATGACCGAGCCCATGTCACAAACAAAAATCTGCAAGGAAGCCTTACAAATTCAGGAAAGACAATGAGAAAACAAAAGGATAATCCCAAAAAGCAATGCACCTTAAAACTGGGTACTCACTTTCGATCCAGTTCTAAGAAATTCCACCACAAATTATCGAGGTACCATGATGAACCTAAATTCAGTGCTAGTTGAAGAACCAATCTCACCCTCATATTCTCAAATCGCTCTCTCACCAATTTTTAAATAAAGATTTTCCTGAACAACTCATATAAATAAAGTATAGTACCACTTCAACGGATCAGAGGAAGGGACACATAAAGAAGAGTGAAGCCAATGCATGCAGGGCTGGAGCATGAAGGGACCGGCCTGGAGGACGGTAGCAGCTCCTCTAATTTGCTCGGAACAAAGAAACATTGATATGGAGTAGGAGGGTGATATGGAAGAACATGGGTGGGTGGTGAGCGACGAGGAATTGTAACGCGAACGGCCGAGGCACATCATGGAATTTATACAAGAAATTTAGCACGACCTTCTCGTATGCCTTCATCAATTTCTCGCGCAACAGTTTCTTGCAGGATTTATGGGGAGACGAAGATGGAAAGGAATAAAGAGCGTTGCCATGGACATTAACCTAGGAAGGAGGTGTTGGTCAAGTGGTCGGGAGATGTAGATTAATTTCGGTGGGAGAAGAGAAACATTGTTGGGCTGGCTTCTATTACAAATGGGCTGGAGAATGGACTAAAGATTGTGTGGACTGGTTCAACAACGGGAATGACAGTGATTTTTTCAGAGAAAGAAACAGAAATGAAACCTTAACAAAAAATAGTTGATGTGGCACTTTGCTGATGTGGATAGGCTACATGTTGAGAGAAATTGGTTAGTGGGGGTGATCTTCTTAGTTATATAGGATTAGTCTTATGTATGGGATGGATTGGATGTTGGGTAACCTCTTAATAGCTCTCTACTCTGAAGCATAGCTCATCCACGTCGAAAAGATAAAGACCAACTCGTAGATACAAATAAATGAGTATTGTTATAATCACGTTAAAACGTGTAACTTGTGATGTAGTGTTCATTATGTGCAAATAATATTTCTCAATTATGAGTGCATGTTGTAATCAATCCACCTATATTTAACTCAAGGATCAAAGTGATCATTAAATGTTAATAAAAACACTTCGTCTCTCTCTCTCTCGCTTGAAGTAAGTTGAATGATAAGGAGTGCCACACCATGATGCTGAAATTTGAGACAATGTGGTCAAGTTCGATGATTTTAAGGTCATCATGGATATGTAGCAAATCTGGTCATTGATGATGTAATGAACCTTTTGGTAATTAACAGTGCAGTTGTGCAATATGTGGTTCACTTTATCCCTAAGATGATATAGAAAATAAGGAAATGGTAATGACATGTCTTTTATTTTTACATGAGGTCAGTATCAATGAGATCTATGAAATTTCTAGTGTGCTATTGTGCATGATGATATCTTTCCTAGACAAATCTAAGTCGTCGAGATGCGAGCTCTGAAAAGAACGAGTTCCTTTTATTTCTCTATCTCAAATTAGACATGTATATTGCACCCACTAAACCTAAAAGGGATGCCCAAGAAGCTACAACAACCCTAACAATATGAGTGATGATACTGAGTAGACCACCATCTAAATGATGGTAGGGCGACACAAGGAGAAACATGTGAAAGAGAGCGACACCATACTTTGCGGGGATGCATGAGATGGAATGATGATGCGCCTAGTTGATGTAGGTGCGCTTCGTCGGGAAACCCTAGGAGCAAGGTGTGATGCAGCACATCAGCAAGTCTTCTCTCAGTAAGAAACCGAGGTTATCGAACCAGTAGGAGGAAGGAAACGTCACACAAGTGTTGCAAGCAACGTGGAAACCTGCACAACACAAACTCAAGACTTTTCCCCAACGAACAGTGAGGTTGTCAATCTCACCGGTTGCTGTAACAAAGGATTAACTGTATGGTGTGGAAGGTGATGATGGTTTACAGCAAGTAAATAGTGGAAGATGTATCAATGGTAAAGATTAGACCGGGGTCCATAGTTCACTAGAGGTGCTCTCCTTAGATAAACAACATGGCATGAAGGATAAACAAATTACAGTAGGGCAATTGACAGGAACTGAGCAAGGCATAGCAATGCAATTATTAGCCAGAAAGATCCTATGAGGTTGATTGGGCAATACAACAATATACATAGACTGTCATCCAACTGTATCTATGACTAGAAGTCCACCTTCAGGTTATCATCCGAACCCTCCGATTAAGTTGCAAGCAATGATAAACTGCTAAGCAAAGTGTGTAAGGTAAACAGTCCACATATTCCATAAACAAGAGACCGTTGTTTTCTCCCTAGTAGCAACAACACATCTACAACCGAAGAGATTATTGTCACTTCCCTTGGAAACTAGAGGCATGAACCCACTATCAAGCATAAATACTCCCTCTTGGAGTCACTAGCAACTACTTGGCCAAGATAATCACTAGCAACGGAGAGCATGCAAGATCACAAACAACACAGACATGATAGAATTAAATAGACAAAACCATTAATCAATCTGACATAGTAATCTCAATATCCATCGGATCCCCGCAAATACAACATGCATGATTGCAAATAGATTAGATCTTGATCATGAACGGAGCTCACAAGATCTATACATGAAAGCACAAGGAGGATATACAACCATCTAGCTACTACATGGACCCGTAGTCCAAGGTGGAACTACTCACGCTTCATACCGGAGGCTGGCATGATGAAGAAGAAGGCCTCCGGGATGATCTCCCCTTCGGTAGGGTGTCGAGAAGAACTTTAGATCCCCCGATCTAGGAACGACGCTGGCGGCGGCTACAGAAGGTTTCGTGGAGTTTTGATCGGGTGCCTAGGGTTTCTGCATCAGGGGCTTCTTATAGGCGAAGGGGCGAGCCAGGGGGGCCACCAGGGCGGCTGCACCCCCCAGGCGCGGGGTGGCCCCACCCGCGTGGCCAGGGGGTGTGGCCCCTGGTGAGCCTTCTCCGTCTCGTCTTCTGGCTTCGTGTTGCCCACGGTAAAATATTGACTTTGGCTTTTGTCCCGTCCAATTTCGAGAATATTGATTTTCTGTCTTTCTGGAACCAAAAACAGAAGAAAACGGGCAACTGAAACTGTGGCAACTTGTTAATAAATTATACTAAACAAGCTTGGACATCAAAAATTAGTTCCAGAAAAGATATAAAAACACCTCAAAGTGTAGACAAAGCAAAGCAAGGTAGATACTAAACAAGCATGGAGCATCAAAAATTATTGATACGTTTTCGACGTATCAAATGAACATGTGAAAGAGAGTGATTGATTGTTTTATCAAGGGGAAGAGAGGAGATCACATGGAGAAGAGTCCCATTTGACACAAGGGGAAAGATGACAAACTAATATGTAACACTAGCTCGGAAAGTTTCTTAAGCTAGCAACATTTCCGCGTGATTTATTATAGATAGTCACCATAGCTCAAACTCGTTCCAAGCATTCACCCTACCTCTGACTAAAAGGGGCTTCCAAATAAAAAAACTCCAGTTGCAACTAAAGTAATTTCAAGGGATTGTCACAAAAAATTTGACACAACTAGTAAAATCTTCTATTATGTACATAGTATCCGGTGAATTTCTAGAAATCTTGCCGCATTCACAATCTATCCATAGAAAATATTGAGAAATTCTAGCGCTGACGTTTAACTCATAAAATATTCTTGTAATCTATGCAAATTTCCGTGAGGATTTTGGTTTTTATAGGATTTTCCACGCAACCTCATTTGAATCACGTGCTTGTTTGCACCTATGAGGAAAATTAGACGCGTCCTACCACATCCTCACGTGCGGAATAAAAACGAGGACTTGTATGCAAATACCGAAGAAAATCCAAAACGACAAGAGAAACACACGGCAGAGTGATTTTAGTTAACAACACAGGTCAATTCATATCTTCTACTATTTTGAAGTAAGTTGAACTTCTATAGAATTGTAAACAATTTAACTATGCAAATAAGGGCAAAGTGTCTGTAACGACAGGGAGTGCCATACCATGATACCCAAATTTGAGACGACGTGTTCAAGTTCGATGAGTTCAAAGGTCATGATGGATATGTAGCGAATCTGGTCATTGATGATGTAATGAACCTTTTGATAATTAATAGTGCAGTTGTGCAATATGTGGTTCACTTTATCCCTAAGATGATATATAAAAATAAGGACATGGTAATGACATGTGTTTTATTTTTACATGAGGTCAGTATCAACGAGATCTATGAAATTTCTAGTGTGCTATTGTGCATCATGATATCTTTGCTAGACAAATGTAAACCGTCGAGATGCGAACTCCGATAACAATGAGTTCCTTTTATTTCTCTATCTCAACCTAGACATGTATATTGCATCCCCTAAACCTAAAAAGGGGTTCCCAAGAAGCTACAACGACCCTAACAATATGAGTGATGATACTAAGTAGACCATCATCTGAATGATGGTAGGGCGATGATAGCTCACATGAGGTGTTGAGGAGAGAGACAGAGAGAAGAGAGATATCAGAAAGGCTATGATGATGTTGTTTATTGAGTTGACAATGGCAAGGATACAATACCATGATTAGGTATCATCACGCTTCCACGAGGAGGATACAACAACCAACTTTAGATAGGGGAGGATGCATGAGATGGAATGAACATGTGAAAGAGAGCGATTGATTGTTTCATCAAGGGGAAGAGAGGGGATCACAAGGAGAAGAGTCCCCATTGGACACGAGGGGAAAGATGATGAACTTAATAAGTAACACTAAGGACGTTTCTTAAGCTAGCAACATGTCCTCATGATTTATTACAGATAGTCACCATAGCTCAAACTTGTTCCAAGCATTTACCCTACCTCGGACTAAAATGGATTTCCAAATAAAAAACTTTAGTTGCATGTTTTAACTGAAGTAGTTTTAAGGTATTGTCACAAAACACACCTAGCAAAATCTTCTACTATGTATATAATATTCAGTAAAGTTCCAGAAATCTTGCCGCATTCACAATCTATCCTAAAAACATTGAGAAATTCTAGCGCCGGCTTTTATAACTCATAAAAACGTATCCCCTCTGATTCATATTAGTTGATTTAAATTTGTGTAGATGCAGATGTATCTAGCACTAAAATTTGAATAGATATGAAAGTCAACTAATATGAGTTAGAGAATAATATATTTACTTCTGTGAGAAGAAAAGATTCTTATAACCTATGCAAATTTTCGTGAGGATTTTGGTTTTTATAGGATTTTCCACGCAACCTCATTCGAATCACGTGCTTATTTGCACCTACGAGGAAAATTAGAAGCGTCCTACTGCATCCTCACGTGCGGAATAGAAACGAGGACTTGTACACAAATACCGAAGAAAATCCAAAACGACAAGAAAAACACACGGTAAAAACTATTGGCACTTTTCAACCTCCTACCCTTTCCCCCCTCCAATAACCTCTGGGACTGCGAGGGGTGGAGCCGTGGACCCGCCGCCGCCCCGCCCCCGCCAGCCACCGATACACAGGCAGGAAACGCCGAAGCAAAGCAAAAGCTAGCAGACACCAAGCGGAACTGCGCTACCACCTGCACGAATCTTTCCTCCTCACAACCCCACCAACTACTCTGCAGAGCAGAGCACTGGTTCCCTGATTTCCGTCGATGGCCTCCTCGTCGGCGTCGCACGTGTCCACGGCGCGGCAGCCGCTGCGGCAGCTCCGCCTCACCGGGGAGCGCGCCAATGGAGCCGCGGTGGTGGCGGCGGCGGCGCTGGGGCTGCCGAGGAGGGAGGCGCGGGTGGCGCTGCGGGCGCACGCGCGGCGGATCGAGGCCGCCGCGTGGGCGGCGGCGGGGGCCGATGCCTTCAGGAGCAGGAGCAGTGGCAGGAGGGCCGAGGCGGCGGTGTGCGCGGCGGCGGGGCAGGTGGCGGGAAGGAGCGCCGCCGGTGCCGGGATTGGTAGGAACGCCGGGATGGAGGTGGCCCTCGCCACGGCGGCGGTCGTCGCCATGGGCACCGGGAACCGCGTGCTCTACAAGCTCGCCCTCGTGCCGCTCCGCCAGTACCCATTCTTCCTCGCCCAGTTCGCCACGTTCGGGTACGCCGCCTCTCCCCTCATACTCCTCTCTCTGCTTCCCCGTTCACCATTGATTGATCGATCAGAGCCGATCCTCGCTCTGCTTCGTGCCGCCGTCGCTGATCCAATCGAGGGGGACCCGGTTCCTGTTCGAGCAGCGGAGATTCTCTGTCGCGAATCAATTGTTTTTTCCTCTTCGGCCGTCGCGGCGCGTGCCTCCCGTGGGGGTCCCACGTGTCTGAGAGAACACCGGGGCGAGATTTTTTGGTTGTTATTGTTGCACAGGAGACACTATTATATCTGGCCCTGGTTGCTGTACGGTTGTGTGTTCCTTTCTTTTCTTGGTGCTAGTGGCCACATGACCTGCCCCTTCCTGCACCCTGATAGTCAAATAGTACACCGAAAATGACTCCACGCGAACTGTTTTCCGCGTGCAAATTCTTGTCAATTCGTTATAGGTAAAATGCCATCTCTTGTCCCTGTTATGCTCCAAAATGTTGCAATGCCATAGTAATAACATAAGTACTCGCTCGCACATGCTATGCAACTAGGTAGTGAATATCAAATACTCATTTCCTCGAATGCGCGTATTAGAAGAAGAATGCCGATAAGGTGGGGACAAGCCGACAACCAACCCAAAACTAAGAACAGCCTGCAAACAAAACAAAACCAAATAAAGTGTCTTATCATTTTCATTTGGATAAAATTTAATCTCTGTAGTTTAGATGGCGGGTTTCCCTCCTTTTCGGAAAAAAAGATACCGGGTTTCCTAGCCACCAAGATTTGAGAAGATGCATGGAGTCGAAATGCAAGCCTTCTGCTGCTTCTCCATGGACAGGGCCTAGGGTCCGAAAACTTGGCGGCTTGCAGTTGGTCTCTGAGCTCGAGGCTAGCATTCAGTTGGCAACGGATTGCACATTACCCAGAGGGGATTTGCGGCATTGTTTCGCACATGGAGTAATATTTGGTCAAAGCCAAATCTTGGGAATGGAGGGAGTAATTTTACCTGATTCTACCTCAAAAAAAATTTTACCTGTTTCTTTTTTGACTGGTTCTTGAGCTTGTTTTGCCCGGTTGCATCCTCTTCTGAAAGATATGACTTCTTCCCATTGAACATTAATTGGACGCTGATAACACGGTATGGATCTCTTGGCTTTTGCAGATATGTGGTTGTCTATTTCTCAATCCTGTATTTTCGATATCAAGCTGGCACTGTTACAGATGAGATGCTTTCTCTACCACAGAAACCTTTTATACTTGTGGGCATCTTAGAGGCTCTAGCAGCAGCATCTGGGATGGCTGCTGGAGGTAACTTTGTTCTCTCGAAATTCAATCACAGTAGTTTATCATAGATTTTCACTGCTAAATATGTATTAGATACGTGACATAAGAAACTCACGCTCACAGTATTGTTTTCTTGCTTTTTGTTGGATAGCTGTTCTTTCTGGGGCTTCAATACCAATATTGTCACAGGTTGGTGAGTCATCAGTATAAATATTTGACGGTCTTCATATTTTTAACTTGCAATCACATCTATAAAATTGTCTTATTACTTTCCTGCAGACCTATCTTGTCTGGCAGCTTCTTTTGTCTGCTATTTTTCTAAAGAGGCGATATAGAGTTAATGAGATAACAGGATGCTTTCTAGTGACAGTTGGTGTGGTGATAACTGTAGCAAGGTATGATCATTTCTAATAATTCCACTCAATGTTTACAAACACCCAACAATAAGTTTGTAACCCAGTCAATTATCCTTGAATAAATCTTACGGTTAAATCTAGAAGAGAAGATATGTAAAATACCAGGAAACAAAGAAAATGAAAACTTAATATTCAGTATCTTACTGTCAATAAGATCTGATATGAACCTTACTTTGGTGTGTATAGTGGATCTGGTGCTGGTGCTTCATTACAAAGTACTGGAATTTTGTGGCCAGTGTTGATGATAATATCATTCTTTTTGCAAGCTGCTGATACAGTATTAAAGGTAGCAAGGCTGTTAATCTGTCTATTAACCATTTGCTGTGCTTTACATACCAATTTTATTTGATACAACTAAATCCTAACTTTTGCAGGAGATAATATTTATAGATGCTTCCAAGAATTTGAAGGTACTGCGCTTCTCCCGTGGATCCAATAAATCTTTTTTTTAGATATTGACTTTACTGTTTACAAGCATGCTTACTGGTAACTGCTATCTAATCATTGGTTTGTGAGATGCTTTTCTTATTCCGATCTTCTTTGTTTTGTTTCTAGGGTGGCTCAGTTGATCTTTTTGTCGTCAACTCGTATGGTTCTGCTTATCAAGTATGGTCCTGATGTCTACTACTTTGCTTTATAACTATAAAGAAGCCATCTATTATAACCAATCAACCTATCATTTCAGGCTATTTTTATGTGTCTCTTGTTGCCATTCTTGTCAAAGTTATGGGGTATTCCATTCCATCTACTGCCAACATACATCAGAGATGGTGCAGCCTGCTTTCTGAATATGGCATCATTATCTTCTGGTAATTTCCCTCAATTTTTTGGGGCATCTTGTCTGTCTCTTAATTCTTCGTATTTTCGAAATAGGGTCCTGCATCAATTGATGCACACAACCTCATTTATTACTAAGTTCAACATCTTAAATTTTATTCTGGGTATCTCTCTTGATCTTTCTGGTGCATGCAATAGTTTTCTGATTGGATCTCTTTGATCACCTGAATCCATCTGTGGTCTTATTACTTATTAGAGGGATAAATGCATATCTAAAACATTAACGTATCTCTCTTAATAAAAAAATTGATCACTCATGATTAACAGCCAACCATAGAACATTGAATATCTGAAGTTCTTATCATTGTATTATCACTTAATAACCAGTATCATTTGCGTTTGTGAATTCAAAGCTGGACTACTTTGGATTTTATCTGCCCATAGTTGATTCCATGAACTTCTTAATCACCGCAATGATTATTCGTTGTTTAGTTGTTCGATTTTTTTCCTGCTATGGTCCCATTTATTCTTGTATAAATAATAAAACCATGTAAGCATTTTACATGTTGCACAAGCATCTTATTAACTTTTTGACTTGTGCAGGTTGCGAAGGGGCGCCACTTCTCCCTCTACTATTTGTGTTGGTTAATATGGGATTCAATATATCTTTGCTACATCTACTGAAGATATCTTCTGCTGTTGTATCTTGTCTAGCCTCTACATTTTCAGGTTCAGATATTCTTTCTTTGCACCATGCTCCACGTATAATTAGCATGTCGAAGTTTTTCATTTCATTTATACGCATGTGCCATTTTTGGGTGGCAATGTGCCACACTGAACTAGTTTTGAAGAAATGTGTGGAATTCAGCTAAAATTGATCTCACAAGAAAAGGTTGTTTTGTAGCGCAAGGTTGCCAGACCTAGTCTTAGTCATGCCACAATTCCTTAAGCATGTGTTTGGTTCATGCCACAGTAGTGGATTACCACACTTTGTCAGATATATATGGTATGCATGTCATGGACACAATTTCTTGACACACTTGTGGTGGCCATGTCTGTCACACTTCTTGTGGCAACCACAGTTTGCCTAATGTTAGTTGTGGGAACATTACGTATCAACAAAACACATGCTACTATTTGGTATGGTTAAACAACCGGTTAAAACTGTCCTATACAGTTTATTGTGTGTCACCCAGCTTTCAAATCTGAAAACCTTATTGTGATCATACACCAGCTGGCATGTTGTATCCACACCCTGCTTCCAGTCTCAACACACAAATCACTACTTCAGTAGGGTTTCAACATTAATCTTTGTGTTTCTAGGTTCGGCTCAGTGAAGTATAGCAATTAGCCACGTTTAAATATATCATACTCGATGTCAATAAGGCAGAGTTGTGATGATTTCGTAGAGGAAGAGGCCCATGTTCGTTGGTTTCAGTCTGATGACAGTGGTGTTGGGGACCACTTTATCAGTTAGAAACAGAGAGAAGGATAATAGGATGCTTGGAATTTCAAATCTGACTTGCTTGCATTCTGTAACTTCGAACTTTTGAGGTGTAGGCTGGTTAGTCGTGAAAATTGGAACGATGAGTTATGGAGAAAGCATGACATTTGGCCAGGAAGTAATGCTTGTTAAAGTGTCCAACAAATATTTCTTTATCAAGCGGTCGATGTATGTTCGACCCTCATAGAATCTATACATAAGCCTAGGACAAGAGAAAAGAAACTCACGTTTGGGATGTGGATAGAATCTTGGCTGTGTTGGTTGACCATGATCCCACATAATAGAGTTGCACCATGTCACTTCACAACTAAGCTTATGAATATTGTTAGTGATAGTCACGCTACACAAACACAAATGTCCAGCTGTAACCATCTTTCATCACCATCATTTGCATGTTTTATTTTGCTCTCTACATAACAACTGCACAAGCCTTATCCACTGTCCTTCACCTGGCCGGTTCCTGTTTTCACATTCAGGTGTCTAAGGGGATATCCAGGTTTGTACATGTGCATAGGTTTCCGAAACCTGTGTGCTCCTTTGGCAAGGGACTACCATATATAGACAAAATTGAGCTTGTTTTTCTTCCCTGCCAGTCAGATGATAAAGACTAGCTTAGCTTCCCGCTTTTGGGTATCTTTGGTTAATCTCACTAGCAGTTACAGCTGAACTATAAAGTTCAGGGAAAATATAGCTAAAATCCTTCTCAAGTCTCTGGCAGGCCAAAGGAGGGCAGAAGAAGCATTTCTTTTCTCATTACTCGTTCTTATATTGTGGTACAATGAGATCTGCAGTAGATTGTAGCCTGCTCACTGGGGAACGAACAGTTCACTAACAATGGCCTTTCTTGATGCAGTTCCGCTGTCAATCTACGCTTTCACCCTGCCGCTGCCATACATTGGCGTGGCGTCGACCCTCCCTCCTGGCTTTGTTGCCGGCGCAGTGGTTCTTATTGCCGGCTTAATACTGTACAGCCTCCCACAGCCACAAAATTGTGGGAAAACCTTGGACGACAGGAATGACTAGCTAATATCCATTTCTTTGTTCGCTTTATCTCCCCCATTCTTCATAACCAATGGCTCTTCGCTGGGGCTTGAAAGGTAGAGCAGAAGTTCTCCTGATGCCCCCTTGCCTGTCTGTTGTATGTTGTATGGTAGTGTGTCATATATCCAATAAAAGCGGGGAAGTGCCGCAATGGATATACTAGATAGAATAAAGCTGGGGAGCAGGAAATATGTATACCTGACAGTAAGGCTCTCTCTAAGTTCTTACTGAGAGAAGCCCTGAGATGGAGGGCACTCGTAATTTTCGGTCGGGCAGAGGATCAAGGAGAAGAGCAGGAGCATCATCACCACAGGGACGAAGAGCAAGAAGGCTGGTGGCGGCGGTAGCGGCGGCAGCACCAGTGGCAGCCAGAGGAGCATCGCCGCCGCCACCAGCAACATCATCAGGACGGCTTTGCCCATCTGGGCCGTCCCTAGTAGATGTTCATGATCTATGTGACTCTGTGTTTGCTTGGGTTCCTTGAGACTTGAGAGGAGAAAGAATCTTGTGTTTGAGGAATTGTTTTTTGTGTGAGAGTGGTGCTGCATCTTTGATTCTTTGCGGTGTATATATAGTGCACTTGGTGTGATCGTGGGGGGCCCTGTTTCTGGGAAGTCGAGGAATCAGGGCATCAGGCCGGGGGCGCCGACCGCGACAGCCGACAGGCATCGCGCGATCGGAGTTCGAGAGGACATGAGGGTGGGCCGGCAGCCCGGCAGTGCCTGCTGCTTGTTTTATTTCCAACACAAGAGTTAATCCGGTCTCCTGGATGCCAGTTTAATTAGCTGGATGATTAAAATTTTATTTGAAAACACCGCACTGTTTAGTCATAGTGCTAGTTACATCTTGGCAAAAATCTGATATAAAATCATAAATTAATAAAGAGAGGTGATAGTGGTATTTTAATATAATAATGTACCATAGCACGTAAAACTACATGCTATGATACAGTATCATATAGTCAAGCTTTTCTATAATTTAATGTTAGAGAAAAGGGGCTCTCTCTCTCTGTAACGAGCACAGGAATTAAGAAGAATTTAATGCTGGGCTTATAATAACGAAATATCTGGAATTGTTCTCCGAACTAATAATCCCAAACAGAGGGAGTAGTACTTTCTTGGTCCTGGTTTAAAGAACACACATTGGAAATCATGCAATCAGAAGATTAGTTTCATAGGAAGAGCCAATAAGAAAATTATTGAGAGTTAAATTAGCTTCAATCATAGAAAGTCTAGGATCTAGAGTACTATATGTGTTCTTTTAAACTGAGACGAAGGGAGTACTTGGTCTCAGCCAATTGCAATCTCTTTTCCACCCTCGGTTTCATCATCTCTTAAAGTATTGTGTTTCTGCATTGTCTGTATCTTACTACTAATTTCTTAATAGCACTTAAACAGCCATCGTATCTTTCTTATCCCAGAATGCTAAGTGCTACCGGTTCCAAGATTCTTGTGCCTCGTTGGCTGTCGGTGACCCAACCCAGAACTTGCGGATCGCAGGCTAGCTCGCATCACATATGGACTGTAAACCGTGTTAACGCCATCCAACAGCGACTGAAGGCCAGGATGGAGGCTCGCGTATATGATTGATCGGACTACCCAACCCAACCCAACCCAAGGGCGTGCACCGTGCAGTGCGCCGAACCTGGCCGGGTAGCCGCGCACGTTCGCCTCACCTCGTACAACAAGCTCTCGTGCATGCAATGCAACACGGAGTGGAGTGGACAGGCAGGCCCCTCTGGGATGGCTGTTGGTGCCCGTCAGTCAACCAGGCCAGCCAGCCAGAGCATGCGCGCGGCGCACCCCCTCTGCGATGCAAAAGCAGCAACATCTTGGCCCGTCGATGGAGATTGCCACGGACCGGCTTACGTCGCCACCGGCAGCACACTAATTGAGGTCACCGGGAGTGCTCGTGAGATGCGGCGCACCTGGCCGAAAGCCACGGGACACGTTCCGGAACCCAGGGGCTCCGAGGAACTGGCCGTGGGAGAGCGCTCTGACGAGTGCCGCTGCGTACGTCACGTCTGTCTGTCTCTGACGACGCGGAGCGCAGCAGGCCGGTGCACGCGCGGCGGTTCCTCTCGCTGGTCGACATACACGATCGGCACGATGCGGCGGCATCATCGCACGCCAGCCAGCAGCTTTGTACGTACTTTGGAGTAGCACAGTGATCGGTGTTGTGGGAACCTGAAGAGAGATGGCTCGAAGGGCAGCGCACCGAGGGCTTCGTCTGATTCAAGGAAATTTCAAAGGATTTGTAAATGATTTTGTCTCTTAGGAAATATTTCTATATTGGTCGTTTTGGTTCAAATGATTAGAGCATCTCCACTCGTTGGGCGAACCCATGCCAAAATCCGGACTTTTTCTAAACAGACGGCACAAGTTTTTGGCCTGGGTACGCACAGTTTTCCACTCGCGTACCCAGGCCAAGTACCCATGCGAACACAAAACGATGATATATTTGAGTCTTTATCGTTCCCGCCGGCGAGTGCTCGGCCACAAGGTGTTCGACAGATACGCCCACAAGTTCGGCGACAGATTTTTATTACATAACAGGGGAAATAACTCAGTCGTCGATGGGGATGGGCTCCTGCGGCGTGGCCGACGCGGCGTTGTCGTCCGTCTCGCCGGTGAAGGCCGCCGGGTCGGAGGAAGTCGAAGCAGAGCTCGGCGTGGGAGCGTTCGATGCAGAGGAAGGGGAAGCCGTGATCACGCCCTCCAGGATACCTGACGCTGCGCCATGTACCAGGCCTTGACCGGCGAGCTCATCTTCGACGTGTCCTCGCCGCCCATCAGGAACTTGAGGTCCGTGTTGCGTTTCTTGGCGGCGTAGTTGGCCTTCTTCTCGGTGAGGTTGGCTTTCTTCTCGGCGAGGTTGGACTTGATGAGGGCCACCTTTTCCCCTTGTGTCTCGATCAACCTTTTCCAGCGCTCCTCGCTCTTCTCAGCCCTCTTCTCGGTCTGCGCCCTCATGTCGGCGAGGCATTTCTCGATCAAAGCCTGGAGACGCTCGGCGGGAGGTTCGGCGGCCTTGAGCATCTTCGCCTTCTTCTGGCCGATCTCAGGTCTTCCTTCGCTGGCAGCAGCGGCCGGGGCCTCGGGGTTGTAGACGTCGTCCTTGCTCTTGGAGAGACTCAGGCGAGTGTCCCGCCACTTCTCGCAATGCTCGACTTGCTCGAAGACATGATGGAACTTGAACTCCATCTTCATGTCCTCTCGAAACAGAGCAAGTGCACGACGCAGCTGCAAAATGAAAGTGTGTCAAGTTTGTCAAAATGGAAGAGAGTGCACGACAAAGCTAGTGTTCGCGAGTACCTTGTTGTCCATGTTTTCCCCACTGGCTTGCGTGCGGTCGACCTCTTCCACGCAGTTGTGCCACTTGCTACAGGCAGTCTGGATGATCGCCCAATGACTGCTCCATGTGGATTTTGTGATACTTTGGGTCGTACATGCTACGCTTGTCGAACGCTGCCTTCACACGCCGCCAATAATTGTCTGAATTTTGGTTAGCACCGGTGATCGGATCCATGCTCACCGTTTTCCAAGCTTCGGCGAGGCAAGTCTCCTCGGCCACGGTCCACTTGATCCGAGCGTCCGCCGAAGTGCCCGGCTTCTTCTTCCCCTTCTTGCCTTTCGCCTCAGCCTCGGCGTCCTCTGGCTGTGTCTGATCGTCCTGCGTCTCCTCGGCGTCGGCCCGGGTCTGCTCTTCCGTGAAGAAGGAGGGGTGGTTCGTCGCCGAGCCTGTTGCGATCAGGTCCTCCATGTACGCCTCGGCGGTCATGCCGGCAGGAGGGGCGCTCGACATTCCGCCGAACAGGTTGCGCGGCCACCGCTGGCGCGAAGCTTAGCCGATGGCGCCCGACGCATGAGCGCGGGCTTGCGTACGTCGGAGAGGCGGAGGAGGGGAGATTCATGTCCACGCCGAAGGCCAAAGGAGGGCGCGGTGCCGGGCAGGGGAAGATCACGTTGGGGTTGAAGCCGCCGTCAAACTCGGGCGACGTGGAGTACCTCTGGCGATGCCGTCGCTCTCTCGGAAGCCGCCGGAGAGATCGGCGAAATCCGGGTGAGCCGACGCCTTCGCTTCCCGATATGGGTACGGCGCCGCCATCAACGCCGAACGCGTCGCCGGTGCCTGCTTCGCCTTCACCATCGCCCGCTCTTCCACCGCCGCCTTCACCATCGCCTTCTCCTCCTTCGCTTGCTTTTGCCGGATCTTCGCCCTCTCCTTCCTGTCCTTCCGCTCAGCCAACGAGATCTTCCTGGCATGCTCCTTCTTCTCCCACTCGGCCGAGGACATGCCCTCCGGCTTGGCCGGCGGTGCTCTCGGCTTCCTCGCCTTCTTCTTCGCCGGACCCTCGCCGAGGGTCGATCTGGGTTGGACAAAATTCTTGGACGGCATGTCGGGCAGGGAGCTCGGTGGAGTGGCGGGGGTGGGGGAATGGGGAATAAAGGCGGGAGGAGGGAAGAAAAGGGCGGGAGCTCCGCGAAGTGGCGGGAGTGGCGCCTTCTCTCGCCGACAGAGCTGGCCCATGCTTGTTTATTTGAGTCCGCATTTCCGAGTGTCCGGATCTGGGTACGACACAGATAGGCTGGACCAAAACACGCCGAAATCCGGACAAAAACAGGTCCCTGGATATGCGACTAGGCCGATTTTCGGCGTCCGGATCGGCGTCCTGGGTAGGCGTGTGGAGATGCTCTTACAATTCTAAAAAATCCTTCAAAGGATTCATTTGCGCTCTATTTTGTAGTGAAATTTTTATCCACTCCAACCTTATGTTGGAATTCCGTTTGCTTTTCATGTGATTGAAACACATACTTGAAGCAAACTCCCGTAGTTTTTCTGTTCATGTAGGAGGCCATGCCACTCCAATCCTGTGTTTTTTTATCCCTGTATTTTAAGAATCCTGCAAATAAAACAGGCCCGAGTCTGACTAATTTTAGCACTTAGGACCAGTTAAATAAGTCAGCACTCAACAGTGCACTGTTAGGGTGCTTTTGGTAGCATGCATGCACTAGTGGAAAAAGGGCTATCCGTTCGCGACCCCTCAGAGCATTTGTCTCGGTTGCGCCACCAACTGGAACTAATGCTGGCACGCGTCCCGGTTGGAGCGGGCACGAGGCCAGGGCATCGTCCGGTTGGTAAGATCGTCCGGTTGGAGCCACCAACCGGGACTAAAGGTTTGGCCACAGCCACGGCGTGTACGCACCTTTAGTCCCGCTTGGCTCCAACCGACTAAAGACCCCGCCCTCTATAAATGCAACGACCCCCCCTCGCCTCCCACTGCTTTTTGAATGGTGGAAGGTGTGAGGGGTGTGCTAGTTTTTCTCATGCATTGAAGGTGTTTGATGAAATGTTTGAGGGAATAATCCCGTTGAATTTCTCATAGAACAAAAATATAGAAGGTGTTCGAGACGCACTTGAGCTTTCTCCTCTTTATTTCCCTAGATCGAGGTTAGCAATCTTATCTTTTCTAGGTCATTGATACAATTCATGTGTCGGTGTGAATTGGTTATTTCACTATTTATGATGTCCTGTTTTTTGATAAACTTACTTATATGATGCAGATGAACGGTCGGGAATGGATGTACGGTGACCGGTAGCGTGGCGGGTATATCAAAGGCGTGGATAAATTTATCGATGTGGCTACGACAAACAAATAGAATGGATTTATACGTTGTCCATGTGTTCAATGTCGGAACAACAAGGAGTACTCTTCCTCGAAAATCATTCGCGGCCACCTGATTATGAAAGGTTTCATGCCCAACTATAATTGCTGGACCAAGCACGGGGAAAGAGGGGTTATGATGGAAGATGGTGAAGAAGAAGATGATAACAACTATCATCATATTTTTCCTGAATCTTGATACCGCAATGGAAGACAATGGAGAGGAAAGAGGTGAAGAACGAGCATCGATGAGCGTGATGAACTTGGTAGGGTCATTTATGATGCAAAGCGAGACCGTGAAATGTAAAATGAGAAGTTGAAGTTAGAGGACATGTTAGAAGATCACAAGAAATTGTTGTACCCAAATTGTGAAGATGGCACCACAAAGCTCGGTACATTAATGGAATTGTTGCGATGGAAGGCGAGTGTGGTCTAACCGACTCCTCATTTGAAAAGATCTTTGAAAATAATGAAGTCAAGTTTCCAAACATAACGAACTTCCCGAGAGTACCTACGAAGCAAAGAAGACTCTGTCCTCCGGGATTAGATGTGCAAAAGATACATGCATGCATCCTCTACCGGTAAGGAGTATGAGAATTTAGATAAATGCCGGTATGCAATGCGTATGTATAAGATCGAGATGACCTGGTGATGTTGAGGAGAGCCTCCGGAAGAGGGTTCTGCTAAGGTTATGTGGTATGCTCCTATAATACCAAGGTTGAAACGCATGTTCGAAACAAAGAGCATGCCGGTTGTTGCGATGGCACAAAGAAGACCGTAAGAAAGGCGGGAAGTTGAGACACCCTGGCGATGGGTCACAGTGGAGAAAAATCGAGAGCGACTTCTGCAGTGTGACGCAAGGAACTTATGGTTTGGTCTAAATACGGATGGCATGAATCCTTTTGGGGAGCAGAGATGCACAAAGACGGCACGTGACTCTATGTATCTACAACCTGCCTCCTTGGTTGTGCATGAAGCGTAAGTTCATTATGATGCCAAGCGCATCCAAGGCCCAAGCAACCGGGCAACGACATTGATGTGTACCTTAGGCCATTAGTTGAAGAACTCTTACGGTTGTGGGTCAAACCAGGTGTACGCGGCGTGATGAGAACAAACAAGAGCCATTTGATCTACGAGGGTTGTTATTCAGAACCATCAATGATTGGCTGCTCTTAGTAACCTTCGTGATGACAAACAAGGGATATAAGGCATGCACCCACTTTAGATAAGACCGAAGGTACATATTTGCATAAATGCAAGAAGGTTGTGTACTGGCGAATCGACGATTTCTTCCGACCAATCATCCGTAAGAAAGAAAGGCAAGCATTTCAAAGGTGAGGCCGATCACCGGAAGAAGCTTGAACTCCCCGCTGGTGATGATGTATTTGGTATGGTCAAGGACATAGAAGTAATCTTTGGAAAGGGTCCCGCGGTCAATCAGTTCGAACGACGTCGCCTGGACACGCACCCATGTGGAAGAAGAAAGCTATATTTTGGGAGCTGCCATATTGGAAAGTCCTGCGTGTCCGCTCTTTAATCGACGTGATGCACGTGACGAAGAATCTCTGCGTGAACCTGCTAGGATTCCTAGGCGTGTATGGGAAGACAAAAGATACACCTGAAGCACGGGAGGACCAACAAATTATGAAAGACCCAAAGAACATGCATACACATAACAAGACGGATAAAGGGCGTCACTTAAGTCGTGCCAGCTATGCTCTTACCAAAGAAGAGAAGGAAATCTTTTTTGAAGTCCTTTAGAGTATCAAGGTGCCGTCGGGCTTCTCATCTAATATAAAGGGGATAATAAATATGGCAGAGAAAAAGTTCCAAAACCTGAAGTCTCATGACTGTCACGTGATTATGACGCAGTTGCTTCCGATTGCATTGAGGGGGCTTCTACCGGAAAATGTTCGAGTACCAATTGTGAAGCTGTGTTCATTCCTCAATGCAATATCTCAGAAGGTAATCAGTCCAGATATTCTTCCAAGGTTACAGAAGGATGTGGTACAATGTCTTGTTAGTTTTGAATTGGTGTTCCCACCATCCTTCTTCAATATTATGACGCATCTCCTGGTTCATCTAGTGGAAGTGATTTCCATTCTCGGTCCGGTATTTCTGCACAATATGTTCCCCTTTGAGAGGTTCATGTGAGTCTTAAAGAAATATGTTCATAACCGTGCTAGACCAGAAGGAAGCATCTCCAAGGGATATGGAACAGAGGAGGTCATTGAGTTTTGTGTTGACTTTATTCCTAACCTTAAGCCGATTGGTGTTTCTGACTCGCGGCATGAGGGAAGACTAAGTGGAAAAGTCACGCTGGGAAAGAAAGCAATGATATGTAGGGACGGGGATTCTTTCACTAAAGCACACTACATAGTTCTACATAATTCCACCTTGGCAGCCCCGTATATCGAGGAACACAAGAATATTGTACGCTCCAAAAACCCGGGGAAGCCTGAATCATGGATTACAGATGAACACATGAAGTCTTTCGGTGGTTGGATGTACGCTCCAAAAACCCGGTTCAACCATAGTTAGAAATTCAGATAATTCAAAACGGGCATAATAAATTCAAAAAAAATCCGAACAATGAAAATCCTTCGTGTGGTGTCATATTTTGTTACATAGTTGAAAGGAAAAATACCAGACTTGGTATATTGATCATGTTTCGAAAAACCTTCACAAAATGACCTATCATGTTCGAGGTTTCATGGCTTTCGGTCCAAATGACCGGTGTTATGTGCTGAATCACGGCATAGTTTGTGATGTTGTGCCCATATTATGCATGTGTGTGGACATTGGTATGGAGAACAATGTTGCAGGAGGAAGTTTTCCTTTTTGTACGGAAAAACCTTTCCATTTTCCAGCGCAAAAACGGTCGTTTGTGAAGTAACCACCAAAATGCCGCTTTGAATCTTGCCGTCCCATTTTCCTAAAATACTAGACCACCTTACATGGACTATCTCCCAACCGGTACATCTCAAACCTTTTCGTCCATCCCGGGTAAAAAGGACAAATGTCTGCTGAATCGGGAGGAAGTGGGTCCGGTTTGTACTACAGGTACATGATCTATCGCCCGTGATTTTTTGAAATAATCATTTTTAGACTCGCAATATGTGGTTTCTTCAGAGATCCAGTGCAAGTTTTAACGATGCTCGTCCCCTATCTTCATGCACACCGGTTCGACCATAGTTAGAAATTCAGATAATTCAAAACGGGCATAATAAATTCAAAAAAATCCGAACAATGAAAATCCTTCGCGTGGTGTCATATTTTGTTACATAGTTGAAAGGAAAATACCAGACTTGGTATATTGATCATCATTCGAAAAAACCTTCACAAAATGACCTATCATGTTCGAGGAACATGGCTTTCGGTCCAAATGACCGATGTTATGTGCTGAATCACGGCATAGTTTGTGATGTTGTGCCCATATTATGCATGTGTGTGGACATTGGTATGGAGAACAATGTTGCAGGATGAAATTTTCCTTTTTGTCGCACGGAAAAGCCCTTTTCCATTTTCCGAGCGCAAAAAACGGGTCGTTTTGTGAAGTAACCACCAAAATGCCGTTTCAGAATGCTACCGTCCCATTTTCCTAAAATACTAGACCACCTTACATGGACTATCTCCCAACCGGTACATCTCAAACCTTTTCGTCCATCCCGGGTAAAAGGACAAATGTCTGCTTAGAATCGAGGAAGTGGGTCCGGTTTGTACTACAGGTACATGATCTATCGCTCGTGATTTTTTGAAAAAATCATTTTTAGACTCGCAATATGTGGTTTCTTCAGAGATCCAATGCAAGTTCTAACGATGCTCTTCCCCTATCTTCATGCACACCGGTTCGACCATAGTTAGAAATTCAGATAATTCAAAACGGGCATAATAAATTCAAAAAAAATCCGAACAATGAAAATCCTTCGCGTGATGTCATATTTTGTTACATAGTTGAAAGGAAAAATACCATACTTGGTATATTGATCATGTTTCGAAAAAACCTTTACAAAATGACCTATCATGTTCGAGGTTTCATGGCTTTCGGTCCAAATGACCGATGTTATGTGCTGAATCACGGCATAGTTTGTGATGTTGTGCCCATATTATGCATGTGTGTGGACATTGGTATGGAGAACAATGTTGCAGGAGGAAGTTTTCCTTTTTGTCGCATGGAAAAGCCCTTTTCCATTTTCCGAGCGCAAAAAACGGGTCGTTTTGTGAAGTAACCACCAAAATGCCGTTTCAGAATGCTACCGTCCCATTTTCCTAAAATACTAGACCACCTTACATGGACTATCTCCCAACTGGTACATCTCAAACCTTTTCGTCCATCCCGGGTAAAAAGGACAAATGTCTGCTGAATCGGTAGGAAGTGGGTCCGGTTTGTACTACAGGTACATGATCTATCGCCCGTGATTTTTTGAAAAAATCATTTTTAGACTCGCAATATGTGGTTTCTTCAGAGATCCAATGCAAGTTCTAACGATGCTCGTCCCCTATCTTCATGCACACCGGTTCGACCATAGTTAGAAATTCAGATAATTCAAAACGGGCATAATAAATTCAAAAAAAATCCGAACAATGAAAATCCTTCGCGTGGTGTCATATTTTGTTACATAGTTGAAATGAAAAATACCAGACTTGGTATATTGATCATGTTTCAAAAAAACCTTCACAAAATGACCTATCATGTTCGAGGTTTCATGGCTTTCGGTCCAAATGACCGATGTTATGTGCTGAATCACGCATAGTTTGTGATGTTGTGCCCATATTATGCATGTGTGTGGACATTGGTATGGAGAACAATGTTGCAGGAGGAACTTTTCCTTTTTGTCGCACGGAAAAGCCCTTTTCCATTTTCCAACACTCACCCCTATTATTAGTGTTGACTCGTGTTTTGTCCCGGTTGGTGTCTCCAACCGAGACTAAAGGTTCATCTTTAGTCCCGGTTGGTGACACCATCCGGACAAGGTACACGCCGCACGACATAATGTCGACACGCCATTTTTCCCACCATTTTTCTTCCCGACATTTTTTCCCGCCAGTTCTTCCCTCCAGTTCTTCCCGCCGGTTCTTCACTATATATATATGTAGGGTTGGCCTCCATTGTCATTGCACATCTCTAGACTCATATCTGCAATCTCATCACTCTTTCCCATGGCTTCCACCGTAGCACTAACTCCCAGGGAGGCGGAGGCGCTTTGCGCCTCGAACTACCCTGCCCCTGCCTCTGTGTCCCCGTCGGATGGATCTTTGGCCGGAGGCGTGCAGTTCCCTGTCCCTATAGGTGTGGCGCGTCGGATGGCCATCACGAACCACTACTACTTCGAGCTCACGCCGAAAGGGAGAGAATCAGATGGCATCCCGACTATTTCCCGACTTGGGAAGCCTTCTTCGTGGATCGGCGTGAGAGGGCACTCGCCAGACACGAGGAGGAGGGCCCACCTCCTCCGAACTTTAAGGCCGCCGTCGGGTGTGGTGGCGCCGGACTCTCCAGCGCCATGGCCTCACGACACGGCCGCCGACTCTAGCCCCTGCGCTACCCTCAAGTCCAGCCCTCCACTCAACCTTCAAGGTTCAACTACTGGCGACGACGCGGCGATAGCGACGACGGCCATGCGGTGAGTACGATATTCTGATGGCGAGTATTACGGTGTGTAAGGAGCATGACCAATTATTCCAACATTGCAAAACAAGTTCGCCGATTGTGACTTAATCGCCATGTATCTTAATTTTCTTCTATGTAACTTTGTGTTAGTTGCGTTATGTACTTTAATTCCGTTCTATCCTAATCAAATTTTATTTCCCATTATTTTTCGTCCTTTTTTCCCCATTAAAAGCGATAAATGGTTTTGAATTACTTATTCAAATCCAAACATTTTTTATGTTTAAAGTTTTTCTAAATTCCAAATTGATATTAAAAAAATATAAGTTAATTCATTTTAAATTGTAAATGGTTCATATTTTAAATGGTTACATTAATTATTTTTTAAAACAGAAAATGGTTTTGAATTATTTATTCAAATCCAAACACTTTTTATGTTTAAAGTTTTTCTAAATTCCAAATTAATATTCAAAAATATAAGTTAATTCATTTTAAAAGGTTACATTAATTATTTTTTAAAAATAGAAAATGGTTTTGGATTATTTATTCAAATCCATACACTTTTTATGTTTAAAGTTTTTCTAAATTCCAAATTGATATTAAAAAAATATAAGTTAATTCATTTTAAATTGTAAATGGTTCATATTTTAAATGGTTGCATTAATTATTTTTTAAAACAGAAAATGGTTTTGAATTATTTATTCAAACCCAAACACTTTTTATGTTTAAAGTTTTTCTAAATTCCAAATTAATATTCAAAAATATAAGTTAATTCATTTTAAAAGGTTACATTAATTATTTTTAAAAAATAGAAAATGGTTTTGGATTATTTATTCAAATCCATACACTTCTTATGTTTAAAGTTTTTCTAAATGCCAAATTGATATTAAAAAAATATAAGTTAATTCATTTTTAATTGTAAATGGTTCATATTTTAAATGGTTACATTAATTATTTTTTAAAACAAAAAATGGTTTTGAATTATTTATTCAAATCCAAACACTTTTTATGTTTAAAGTTTTTCTAAATTCCAAATTAATTATCATTTAAAAAACAATACAAATTTAAACCCCAAAATAAAAAATAAGGAACAGAGAAAATACGAATTTTTTGAAAGCGAGAATATGTCGGTTGGAGCCACCAACCGACTAAGACCCTGTAGCAGCCTTCATCTGCTGAAAATTGGAGTATAGGTCCCGGTTGGTGGCTCCAACCGGGACGTATGTGTGGCATCCCGCAAAAACCACTACTAGAAAATCGCGTTGTTTTGTGCATTGCATCATCATGACCGCATGCTCATGTCATCATGCCACATTGCATTTGAGCATTGACATCATCTTGCATCTGTTCGCATAAAACTATTTTTGGAAAAGCCTGGTTTTGTTTTCTAAACGCCCCGTCTTTAATTCAAAACCAAAACCCGGGTCTCCGGATTATTTTGTTCTGTCTGCTATCGGTTTGCAGAAGCTGTGTTTAAACAAATAAGATTTTGAATTATTTTTAGTGGGGCAGTCGAACGGGCCGAATAGACCCGAACGACCACTCCCCAGAAGAAAACGGTTCAATCTAAATCCTATTCCTACCCATCCTAACCTACCCACCCCTCCTACACCTCACCCGGACCAATCCCTGGCCGCCACCTCACCCTCTCCCTCCCCTCTAACCAACCCCATCCGCCACATACGCCCCACTCCCTCACCTCCAATCCACCTGGACACACCCTCCCCACCATACACACACACCCCACACCGACCCACCTCTCTCCTCTCTCCCTACGGGTCCCACCGGCCAGCCCTCCCCCTGACCGACCCACACCACACACAACAACCGCCAGCGCGCCACTCCCCAGTTCCCACCTCCCCCGCGTGGACCCGTCCCCCTGGCCCACCCGCTCGGAAACCCACGCCCCGACCGAGCCCCACCATCTTCCTCCTCCCTCCAACCTCACCTCTCCCCTTCCCAGGCCCGCCCCGAGCTCAGGCCCCTCCCTTCCTCTCAACCTCCTCTGCGCCGCCCTCCCGCCTCCTGCCTTTCGCGTCGCTTGCTTGAGCCTCCTCACCGACCTCGTCGCCACCGACGCGTCACAAGCCTCCTCGCCTCCGCCCCTCCCCCATGTCATTGCCTCGGATCCCCACCGAGCCTCCGCCACGACCTCCAGTAAAGCCTGGCCACCCTCGCCTCGCCCCAGCTCATGGCGCATGGCATCGCCTCGCCGCCTCCGCCTTGCGCCTCATGCCGCCCACCTCCTCTCCCCTCGCCTCGCCTCCTTCTCTCGAGGCGTCCGCTCCCCAAGGCTGTCCCCAACCGCCACCGCTCGCCGGCCCGCGCCCATCCTCCGTCCTCCCGCCGCCGCGCCCGCCGCTCCGCCTCCTCATCGCCGTGAACCTCTCCAAGCCGTCCCCAGCCTCCGACCTCGCCGGAGTTCCCTCTCCCGCCAGACGCCGACGACCGCGAAGGCCATCGCCGCCCTCTCGGCCTCCTCTCTGTGCTGCAGCACAACCCGTGCGCCCCCGTCTCCTCCGTTTCGGCCTTCCCACACCGGCACCGACCCAAGCGTGCCCCGATCAAACTCGAGTTCTTCTCAGACAACAAGATCCAAGATTGTCGTCATGAAACGTCAAGGCCTTTTCCCCGGAGTCGCCATGACCGTCGACATGGAACAATCTACCAAGATCTCCGAAGACCGATCCCGTACCCGGCGCCGTGCCAAGATCTCCGAAAACCCCCGGTACCGAACAAGTTCGCCATCGACAATTGAAGCCGGCACCCTTCAAGATCTTCTTCCCGATACGGCAAGCCTCCATCCCGGTTACGCCAAGTTCGTTAAGAACCCGGACGCCAAGGTCGTCGATGCGTATACGACAAGTACTTCATCCCGAACGCCATGGCCGTCAACATGTTTCGAAGACCCCGGATGCGCCAAGATCTACCTCAGTTGTCCGAGAACGATCCGAACCCTGAGACCGACCCCGAACCCCGGAACCCCAAGATCGCCGAACCCTAATGTGTGAACCCGAACCCGAGACCTTATTTTTATTAAATGATATATAACTTGTTGCATTTTGAACTGCCATACTTGCATGCATATTTGTGCGGTTTTGGGGGCCTTACGCCGATTCACCTAATAATTAAATATGGGGCCCATATGCGGGTAAATCTAGTCTCATATTGGCCTCATTTAAATTTTTGTAGCGAACCGGTAACTCTTTTGCCTTGATAATGCAACATTTAATTGCGGGGTAGCTAAACAACATGAACCTAAATATGGTCGGGACCCTGGTTCCACTTAATATTGACCTAATTGCATCGCACCTTTGCCATGTCATACATCATGCATGCATCATGCCGATCTTCTGCCGTTGTATTAAATAGTGCATCCGGTGTTTATGCTAGTGTTTTGCTTCTTCGCGGATAAGGCCGTTGAGTTGATGCGAGTGTCGACCCGATCTTCGGGTGAACCTTCGACAATGTTTTTCAGGCGAGCATCTCCCCCCTTTCTACCTATCTTACTTTTATAGTATTTACTCCTGTTGATCTATTGCTATCTGTGTTGCGATGCTTTAGTTTCCGTACCCGTGATATACCGTGCAGCCCTATATTGCCTTGGACACATCCTATTACCTGTTGTTTGGTAGATAGTTGGACTTGCGCGTCGTCGCTCAAGTGCTGCGTGTCGTAGATCGCCCAAAGGCCACATTGTTGATGTATTGCCGCATGTTGATGTTGGAGATGATTATAGTTTTACTTATCGTTCACTTTAATTACTGTTTAACAACTAAAATTGAAGTAAGAGGCATCGGTGGGTGATAGATAATATTTGGTTTCGAACGCCCACTTGTGTCCGTGAGGACCCCGAGTACTTGATACTTCCTTGATTTATCGCTATCCACATCCGGAGGTATATGGGACCCCCGAGCGAGCTTGATTGGTCTTATTTCTTGGGGCCACAAACTAGTTTGAGGTTTTATTTACGATCCTGTACTTATGCCATACTATCGCTTTATTTACGATTGCGAGGAGCACAATTTGCTTAGGTAAGCGGAATGTTTTCATGTATCGACAATCCCAGTTTGTGTTTCCAAATTCTGACCATTGTCGCAAACCTTGGGTCCGTCTCGAGCTTACTTCGTTGGGTAAGACTTCAAGGGTGCCCCGAAATATTTCTGAATCTGTGATTGCTTTGTCGTGAAAGCCTCGTTGGGTTTGATTTGGTTTTCCGAGGTTGATCGGCGTGTGTTGCTATTGGTGCACCCGCCGGGTAAAACTTTCAAAGCCGTGTCCGCGGTTATGGACGACTTGGAGCACAGTATCTCGATCATAGACAAGCATAACTAAAGTAGTGCTATAAATTTGACTTTATAATGACTAGTAATCAGCTTCACTATAATGGAATGGCTAACTAAAACTGCCCACAATTGTTTGTTTGGTTTGTCGCTTGCGACAATTGTACCTGACTAGTAAGTATTGCAATTACAAAGGAATGGCTAAATAAAAGTACCAACAACTGCTGGGTTTTTGGGATATCTCATACTAATTGTATTTGACTAGTAAGTGTTGCAACTACAATGGAATGGTTAACTAAAAGTGCCCACTGCTTATTTTATCAGGATGATTATCTACACCTCACTAGTAATTGCTGCAACAATAACTGAATAAATAAAACTGCCAACTGTGTGAGTTCCTCGGTTGACTTCCTCGTTTGGTCTCGAGGGGGAAACACCAGGATGGGTTTGTTTGATGGTAGTACCAGGTTATCTCCGAATAGGTCTTTCTACCCCTCTCTGATAGCCGCCAGTTGTATCGAGTCTCTATAGGTTGTTTAGTGCATGCTGCCGCTGCCGCTCAGTCCACCATACCTATGTAGGTGAGGACCGCCGAATTCTAGTCTCGCCGTGTACTGGCCTCAGTACTGACGCTCCTCTTTTTCCTTTGCCCTTTGTCGGCACCCCTCTTGTTTAAGCAGGTTTTGAGATCGACGTCGTTAGCAGGGTTACCCTTCCGGCTTGGCCTGGGCAGGGTTATGGACGCCATTGGTTATTCTTCAGGGCTCTTAGCCCCATTTGCATCTTGTCCGTAGTCGGACGCTCTATCATTTCAAGGTGATTTGGATCTTTGTACCTTATATTTGTATTCTTGACTCATGGAGTCTTGTTGTATATATATCTGTTCTGTGGGTCCCATCGAGGACTGTTGTGTAATATTATTACTTCGTTTTCCACCCGCACGAAAGTGCCTGGTGAGCACCTTTGAATCGTTTCTATGCGGGTTTGGCGGGTTTCGCTAAAACTTGCATAGGTCCGATTCTGAGGGTGCTACAGTATGCCCCTTTAGTCCCGGTTGGAGCCACCAACCGGGACGTATACTCCTTTGGTTATAACTGACGCCCCTCCTCTTCTTCTTCCCTTCCCCATCTCACTTCTCTGCTTCACCGACGCGCCAAGACAACCGCTTCGACGCCGCAGGCTGCCGAGCTCACCGCCCGACGCCGCTGCCGAGCCTGCGTTCCATCCGCCAAGATCACCTCCGTCTGCGGCGCGATTCGCCGTCACCACGACTCCGTCTTCTCGACCACCGTTCGCCGGCCGATCCGCTCAACCTCGACCTCCCGCCTCTCCGACCACCTCACGCACTCGGGGTGAGCAAGCGAACCTTCGGATGCCTCCTTCCTTCCCTCTCGCTGTAGTTCATGCTGCGCCGTTAGATCCCGTCACGCCATCACCGCCGTTGTACCACCCGGCAACCACGTAGAGGCGGCGCCGCCAATTTTGAGTCTGCCTGGATGCGCTGATTCCAGCACGCCAAGTCCCGCAGCCCCGCTTGCTCTCCTCCACTGCCTACCATCGCCGTCTGACGTGTCTCCGGCGAGCCCAACGTGGCGTCTAGGTGGCATCCGTGGCTCCTGGTCCCACCGATCGGCCTCTAGGGATAGCTCCTTCCGGTGACAGATGACCTGTTTCCCTTGCTCTGCGTCTCTTGAGGTGGCTCGGGCCCTCTCATCCACTATGGCTAGTTGTTACTATGGTGCAAAAGTTTAAACATTTGATTTAATAATTTCAGAATTTGAATAAAACTTGTAAATTCAATAACTTTTAATCTGTAATTCAGAAAAATACAAATAATATACCAAAATGTTCAGAAAAATGAGAACTATCTATCTATGCTATAATCATGCATTGTTCAACAACTTAAATGACAAGTTTAATTAGAACACCCTAGTAACCCTAACAGGTGATTCCGGAGTTCCTTGAGTTAGGGTTTGTGCCCCTCGGAACCCCGATTAACTTGTCGAGCATGATTTAGGGTTACATTCCAATGCACATTAACTTGTCATATCATCATCATTGCTTGAGCATTGCATCGATGCCATGTGTTGATTGTTTCCCTTTCTTTCCGGTGATTTGGTTCTTCTCGGTAGAATAGGATATCGATCTTATATTACCTGATCCATTGCTCCTAGCATAACTCCGGTGAGGGTGATCCTCTTTTTACCTATCTAATACACGGTTTCCTTTTTGTAGTTAGGTTTAGGGTTTAGGGTTTCTCTTCATTTTTATTATTGTGTATGTATATATTTGGGTTTCTCTGAATTAGGGTTAAATCTCTCAACACCGTACTTAACTTTCTCCTTTAGCCGCTTTGACTTATTCGTTTTTCCACCTATGCAGAAAATATGGACCCACACGTCAGAGATGAAGAAAAGGAAGAGTTGATCCAAGGTGTGATCCGTGGGGAAGATAATTGAGACGTATCAACGTTTCTGAACAACTCCGGTGAGGGTGATCCTCTTTTTACCGGAATAGACAACTTGTTTGAGGTTGAAGGTGTTGCCTTCCGCGAGGGAGAAGGCGATGCGTTGTGTAATCGATAAGACGACCGCTCCGGCGAGGTGCATGTAATATAAATCAATTCACTAATTAATCATCTGCTATCTATATAGAAATAGTAACGACGATCTTTCTTCTTTTAGCCCTCCGGATCGAAGGAATCTACTGAAAAGAGCAGACGAGGCCCAACCAAAAAGTTGCAAGACCATGAGAGGTTCAGGATCGAAGATGTCGCTGAAGACGGCAAACCGACGGCTCCCGAAGTTGTCGCAACCAAATTTGTGGCACAATGCGGAGTAATCATTAGGGACTTAATCACGATCACCATTAGAAATTGGAATAGGCCTGCTAATGCGAATGAAGAGGGAACATGTTTATTTGTCCCTAACCACGCCAAAGATTTACTGTGGAAGAGGCTCATGGTTAATTTCAAACTACCGAAGATAGAGCTGGATCCAAATGCGGAGGATCCAGTTGAGGACGCCTTACAACATGGGAGAGCCATGGAGGCTAAGGTCAGGGAGTGGGCTTTGAAGAAGATGGCCAAGTGTTTCACCAACTAGAAGAAAAGATTGCACCTTGACTATGTCGTGAAAAAGAAGACTCCCGATTTCAAGAATATTCAGTTTGAGAAGATAAAACCATTCTGGGCTGAGTTTGTGGAATACAAGAAATCAGAAAAAGCTAAGAAAATGTCTGAAACGAATAAGCTGAATGCTGCTAACAAGAAGTATCACCATACTATGGGGAAAGGTGGCTACAGGGCTGGCATTCCTAAGTGGGAGAAACTTGAGAATGAACTGCGTGCTAAAAAGATCACCCCAGAGACAGACGATTGGGTAGAACGTGCACGGAATTGGTTTTACGGGCATGGAGGCACGTTGGACTCGGAAGGGAGGTGTATATATAACATACGACATAAAGAAGACCCCTTGCCAATCGAGAGGATGAGAAAAGCAGTATAGGCTATTAAAGATGGGGACTTCATTCCCGATAGAGAGAATGATGAGCTCACACTCGCCCTTGGAAATAAGGAACATGATGGACGAACACGAGGCACAAGAGGCTCCCAACCATGGAGGACTGGGTTTCCCGAAGAGAGGAAGAAATATCCTGATAGAAGCCGTCAGAGGAGAAAGGACAGGGTGGAAGTTGAAGCAAATAGTCAGAAAGAGCGAATGCGTTTAATTGAAGAACGATTAAAGCAACAACAAGATGAAATTAATGCACTTAAAGAGCAAAGTACTACCGGCCCATCTCAGCAGCACACTGCATTCGATGCTACCGGCCTATCGAATAATCGAAAAAGCAGTGTGGCTTCCACCGAGGTCCCGGGTGATGACAATGGCGATGACGATGATGCACCGACGATGGCTCCTGTTGGCTACCCAGTGGATTATATCACAAAGATGACACACTGCGAGCTACATGTCAAAGTTGTGAACATATCAATGAAGGTGGCGGTAGGCTATGCCTTACCAATTGGACACACACCAACTTACCATTGTCGTCCGGTTCCAGAGGGCTACGCTGTTGTCGGCGTGGATGAAATCATGCCCACCTTTAAAGTTTTGGATCTTCACTACCCTGCCGGTGAAGGGGATCTGACTGTGCTGGGAGACGCAAAAAACATCACCATTCTATGCCCGAAGGAATGTATCGTTCTTCGAACTCACACGCCAAGGCCATCTTCGCCGCCGACTCACCCGTCTCCAGCGAGGTCGTCGCCGCCGCGGCAGCCGTCTTCGTCGCCTCACCCGGCTCCGTCGCCTCACCAATCTCCGGCGCAGCCATCGCCGCGGGAGCCATCACCGGCGCCTAAGGGTCAAAAGCGTAAGCATACCGCTACTATGCCCCGTGGTAAGCGATCGCTGAAACATAAACAAGAGCCTCTTCCAAAAGTACCAAAGGTTCCTCCCAAGAGAGCTTATGATCAGATCAAGAGGAGATCTGGCGATCGATGATGCGGAAACGACAGCGTTTTTCGCTAAGCTGAGGCGGCCGAAAGAGCCAGTGTTCCCTAGCACCAAAGAAGAAAAAGCCAAAGTGTTAAAAATGCTAAAGACTCTTCATCAACCCGAGCCAAAGCTGTCATCAGACTATGAGCGTTCTATTCTCAAGTCACATGCGCACAAAAGCCTCAAGAGCAAGATCGATGAAAGCGAAATCTGTTGCCTAGCTCGGAGAACAAGCAAAACAGACTTGCGCCCCTCTCAAGGTGATTTCCCAAACCAATGTGGGGTCGAGCAAATATGGGGCCGAAGAGCAGTATGATCCAGAGGTAGTTGCAGAATACGGAGAAGCTGCCGCTGCTCAAGGTATGAGTATTGCCTAGTACTTATCCCAGTTAGAGTTCTTCCCCGTGAGTGAAGTAGCATACAAATACAAGTACGGCAAACCTCTCGTCAAACCTGAGGAGGTAAACAATCTTCCAACAAAAATGCGAAGATTGCATAACTGGTACATGCATGCCACAAGGGTTGGGGCTAACTGGATAGTGCTGAGGGTTACAAAAAAGCATCATGGGAAAGAAAAGGATGACATGATATCCATTGAATTTGATGAACTATTTCAATTATTCAATCAAGACGCCTTGGACAAATCGATCATCAGTGCCTATTGTCTGTAAGTACTAATTCTGTAATTAATTTAGTCTCCAGCTATATTATTTTGTTTATTGCATGTATATAATCATCTTGTAATATGCGTAATGAAGATTCTCGAATGCGCAGAGGACAAATCTATGACATTGGCTTCATTGACCCATATTGAGTTCATGAAGCTAATCTCAAAATAAGCCCCTGTGGATACGGAGGATAATATAGTACACGTTAAGGTTTCAAGAAACCAAAAGGGAAATACTATTTCCTTACAACTTCGAGTGAGTGTTATTGTCTTGTATACACTTTCTATTTCGCTTACTCGATGTTAAGTATATAATTGATTAGTTATGCATTTGTAGCTTCCACTATATTCTGTTAATCATTCAACTTGACAAAGGGCGTGTACTAGTCATGGACTCTAAACATAAACCCCTTGAGACGTGGAAGGACATGCAGATACTTCTCCAGCGGTAATTCTAATCATTACGACACTATATCGGCAACGTTCGTGAATTTTATGATATCAAGTACTTAATAACTTATTTTATTCGCTTTTCACGCGCTTGGAAACGGTTCACCAACAAGGCTAGGGGTGTTTGGAAAGAGGAGCTTACATTTGAAGCACTAGATGTAAGCACCACTAGCTATATCCGCGCATCTATTTGATTCTAGTTTTGATACAGTTATTATCATGCTTGATTATTATTTTGATTGAACTCTATTCTCGTAAAGTGCCCGACGCAGTACCGTGTAACAATATATGTGGATACTATGTTTGCGAGTTCATCCGCAGACGGCGATGAGAGAAGGGCAGAAATTTAGATCAACTGCACGTACGTAAACAATTTCTATAGTTTTTAATTACAATCAAATTGTGTTTAGTTTCATTCATATAGGCTGACTCCTTTTTTAAATCAGATCGAACGTCTACGGGACGGTCTTCTGCCAAAGGATCGCGTACGAGCAATTCAGGAGGAATTGGCGGGATTCTTGGATGCATAAGTCCTAGACCCAAAAGGGGAATACTAATCGGCTACGTATAGACAGGGATTGTAAAAATAGCAACTTTGAAGGAATTGGCCGGTAGCATCGAATAACAACTTTTGTATGTAGTGCGTGAACTCGATCCGTGTATTGAATGTAATATTGTCATGATATTCATGATGTAATATAAGGTTCCTTCATTGATAAGTGCAAATGACTAAATAAACAATAAAACAACCTAAATGAATTCTCTGTCGCGGCACAAAAAGTGGCGAAAATGCTGCCACGGCAACAAAATGTGCCAAAATGAATTCTCTGCCGCGGTAGAGAAATGGGCCAAATCTCTGCCACGGCAGAAGGTTATTAGTCCCGGTTCGTGTTACGAACCGGGACTAATGCTCCACCCCCTCGCCCTCTGCCGCTGCCACGTGCACCCCCATTTGTCCCGGTTGGTGGGGCAACCGGGACTAAAGGTTAGAGATTTAGTCCCGATTGCCCCGTCCCGGTTGGGCAACCGGGACTAAAGCCCCGTACCAACCGGGACCTATAGGGCTGTTTCCACCAGTGATGACTTTTTCAGGCCAAATGGACAGTGATGAAGTTGGCGGTTACAAGCTTTGTGCCACAATATACAACCCGTTTGGTAGCCTCCATAAGAGATGTATGCATGGGGTAGGCTACTATACACATATTGTTTGGCTGCCTCCTGCCTATGCATATTACTCATTGTGCCCATCATATACAAACCACTCTTGTTTGTTTCCCACATGAGATCCATTATGATAACCTTTCTCTACCATGTGGTGAGCTTACCATGGATAGAGTATGGCATAGCTCCATAGCATCATGAACAACACAATCATACAATTATCATACTTAGCATCTACTAATCGAAACAAGCATCAAATTACACTACCATATGCATGCATGATCTTTACCAAAAGAAGATCACAGTTTTTTGTATTACCGTCGTGTTAACCTACCATCACATCAAAAAGTGGGTGTAATCTTATCACACCATCAGTTCAAAATCATAAGAGAGGTTACTATATACCATCTCACGAGAAAATTCGATCATAATTTGTAACATCCCAGCATTGGAGCCTAGAACTAAGTTGAACCCAGATGTGTGCATTGCATTCATGCATAGAAAATCCGAATAATTTTCGCGCTTTTGAACAAAACTTGTTAAAATGATTGAAGCTTCTCTCAACTTGATGGAATTGAGGTAGATCATCAAGTTGACTTTGATAAGTTTCAATATGACTTTGCTAAAATCTTATTGGGTAACCGTAATTTGATCTAAGTGTAGATCAAATATAATAACAATTAAATCATAATGCATTGCTTAAATGACTAATATCTGATCCTTAAGGGATCATATCATACTATTCATCACAACAACCCATGAATACCAAGTTAAGAATGTAATAATTTACTCTTGACTTATTTATTTCTTATTCCATTATACCATGAGTAGCATGGTAATACCTAACTTAAAATCTTTAGTGATATTGGGAAGGAAAGAAACTAAGTCTAGATCATTCACCATATACTTTTCTTACCATAACAATCCTTATGAAATCCTATCTCAATATTTGTTGTTCATCAATGTTGAGTAATCAACTATTGATTCACCAACTCTTAATCTATCAACTCCTGACCATACGAAAGCATACATTTAAGTGTCTATAAAGAAGCAACTAATTAGAGGTAAATAGTAATGCTAATTTTAGATATCATCTATAGGATGGGAGTGATTGAAGAAGAATAAATCAATGTGATAATTGATGGAGTTCAATTCACTCCTGAAATGATAAAAGAGTTAGTGGGATATCTAATTATATGGTAGTAAAGAAGATTACAAGGATAAATCCTGAAGATAGTTACCAGTAGTAATTCTATTGGATCAAGGGGGCATAGTCCATGAATAACAACCTTAATCCAATTAGAGATACTAAGAAGAGAATTCCAATACAATTATAAGGTTGTATGGGTAAAGCTTTGATTAGCCAATTGGAAACCTAAGTTATAAATGATTAAAGGATTATAATGATCATGCCTTGCTCACCAGGACTGTATATTTATATTAAGTATAAGTGACATTGGTGGGTAGAACATGATTGAAACCTTAGTATAGGTAAGTTATCCTAAAGTAGGTATTACAGGTCACATTAAAATAATGTGAGGTTGAAGTAGGAGTATTAGAGTAAAGTAAATGTAGGATAGTTTGATTAAATTAAAGCTAGTATAGCATAGAGTTATGGAAGTAGTGTTATTCATCTTAAATGATAGTAAGCTTTAGAGAAAGGTAGTTGGATGTATACATCTAATGGAGAAATATTAGTGATGGATGATTAAAGGAAGATTATAACTGGAGTTTGAAAGAACTACTTATTGGATTGAAGATTATCAGCAGAAGAGTAGTTGATATAGCCAAGTCTGGATAGGTGAAGATCATGAAATGATTTAGTATCAAACCCATTGGATTTATCCATGAGTTTAGATGAATAATAGGTGGATAAGGATATTTTTATGAAGTAAAGCTCATCATATTAACCATGATGTTGGATTGAAAGAAATAGTATATCTAGGAAAGGAATTCCTTAATTAGAAGTCCGGGATTGTGAATCATGGAAAATAGACATTCTTGGTAAACACCCAAATTCTAAATCTCAAACCAAACATAATATCCATTTCATGTTATTGATCCATTATCTTGTCTCCATATCACTTTATAGGAATATTTTTCCTATAGCCAATCACATAGCACATCTTTATCATTTCCAATTAGGTACTCTTTCCAATTATCTTAATCATAGGTGATGAAGAGATATTTTTATCAATTCTTTTCCATAAGACATTTTTAACTTTCTATTTTAAAGGGTGATATCATTAAAGATCACAAACATAAAGACCATATGTATAGCTATTAAAATTTATTCACATCAACAAAAGAATATAAGCATATTAAAAACCCTAAACCCTAGGGTAAACATTTATAATTCAAACCCTAAACTTTTATGTTTATCATAATAGAATATATACATTGCTATTTTCTAAATTAATGGGAGTAATGTTAACTATATTAAATTCCTTTGTATCTTATACAATAAATAATCATATAGAACCATCATATAAGAATTTTCCTCCAAACCAATAGTTAACTAGAGTTAAGTTGTATAAACAAATAAGAAAATATCATATAATAAAGCCATGGTTTAAGTTTATTATAGAAAGAAAATTAATAATAAAGGCTTCTACATAATATTCAAAGGGGATTTTTATAAAGAAAATAAAGAAATATCTATAAAGGAAATATTTATCATAAAGATTTACAAAATAAATCTCAGTTAATACTAATTGTTCCTGCAAGTGTTCAGCAAATAAACTTTGTTAGAAAAGTTCAAATTATAGATTAAATACAAATCTGAAAAGTAAAACAGAAAATAGAAAACGAAAAACAAATAAAAAACATTTCCTGGCTGTGGCCCAACTCCCCTCTTCTTATCTGTCACCCACGTGAAGCCCACATAGGCCCAACAGCCAACCCAGTTCATCCTCTTCTGTGACTGACGGGTGGGACCAAAGAAGGATCACGGGTTGAGAGGAAAGAAGTGTCAGGGGGTTTTCTGCAAAACCTTCATCGTCGTATTCCTCCAGCTAGAAGCAGCTCGGTGGCGATGCTGAGGCCGTCCGCCGCTGTCAGTGCGTCAACATGCACGCCACCGTCGCCATGATAGGATAAGGAGGCCATGACGACATCCCCGTTCGTCCTCATCCCCATTTCTCCCTCTGAAATCTTCTCTCTATCGGGTTCTTCTTCTTCACCGAGAACCCTAGCTCGGAGGTGAGCCAGTGCCGGCGATTTCGTGCTCGATTCGGCCAGATAAGACTACGGTGGAGACCGCATTTCTCCTCTCGTTCGTTTGCCCCAACTCGCACTAGCGGAGGAGGCGTCAATCAACACAACCGCACCCTCGGTTCCCGGCGCTGTTCGTTGACCTCACCATCGTCTCCGACCTCGCCTCGCCCTATCGACCGCACCATCGTGTTCCTGGTGAGTCACTGAGTCTCCTCATACATGTAAATGTTTTGTTTGCTGCCTAAATCCACGCCACCATGATCACCCACAAGCACCGCCGCATGAGCTCATCGTTGGTCGTCCTCCGGTGACCAAAATAGGGCGGCGCCACCACCAATAGGTCCCTTGTGATACCCTCTTTCCAACGAGCCTAACCGCAGCCCCGCGCATGTTGATGTCATGCCAATGTCACCCTCAGCCTAGTCAGCCAGTTTGACCCAGTCTTTGTCTCGCGTGGCAGATGACATGACCTAGGGCCCATATGTCACTACTAGAGAAAAGCTTATGCGAGGCACACCTAAAAGCTTATGCGAGGCGCATATTATATGCGCCTCTAGCTTTGAGCCTCGGCTATTTTTTATGCGAGGCGCATACCTATACTTCACATATGCGAGACGCATATCGATATGCGCCTCGCATATGTGAATAATAGGAGTATGCGCCTCGCATATGTGAAGTATAGGAGGCTCATATCATATGTGCCTCGCGTATGTTTCACAATGCGCCTCGTATATTATAGTGTATGCGCCTCCTATAGTGTCCTATATGCGCCTCCAGTAATATTTTCAAAATTCAAGTTTTATAGACCACTATAAATAATAATATACAGATATTCAAATATACAATATAGTCCAGAATACAGTATAAAGAGCACAAAATTTTTCAGAAACTTGCAATTTGCCAAAGAATAATAGAACCAACATGAATACAATACATTACACATCAATCATGACATACAAGTTCATACATCAAGTGTTTGTGCCACAAGTTCACACCTCCGAGTACAAGTTCACAATCACATTACAACTCCAACGACGTAGCTCTACCTAGATGAAGTAGAACACATAACCTACCATGAAGAGAAACAAGGTGGTGATCACGAGGAAGTTCCTCCACTTCTTCCTTCCATGCCTCCTCCACTTCTCTTCCGCCACCTCACGAGCAACATGGCATCGATTCGCTACACAAATATAAATGAGGTTAATATTAGACTAGGTTCGCCCGCATATGGCCTCCATATTAAATTATTAGATGAGTCGACAACATCCCCCAAACCACAATATGTATGCAAGCATGGCAATTTAATATGCAACAATTGTATATAGCATTTAATAAAAAATAGGGGCTCGGATTTAGGATCACACATTGAGGGGTCTCGACGATCTTGGGTTTGCCGAGGGTTCAGGTCCGGGCTCGCCGAGATCGGTCTTCAGGGTCTCGGTCATCAGATCCGTGATGGAGTACTCGTCGACTCCAATTCAAAGGTCTTGGGGTTCTCCGTGTGATCGATTTCCGGGATGAAGATCTTCGAGGAGCGCCCATGTGTTTACCACAACACACGAACACACAAACAAGCAACTTTTAGGTTCTGAACATGGCCACACGGACACGGAAAAAACTTCTGAGCAGGGAGATGATCAACACCAAGAGTGGCAGAATTAACCTCTAGCATAGCACCTTTGGCAAGCAGCAGATACCACCCTGGTTCATAAACGGACAGAGGCGAAGGCGATGTATGATCACATGAGGACGATGGTGAGGAGGCGCATGCGGGATTGCCGATGCAGCGAGGGATGGGAGGTCCCTGGCGGTTGCTGGCGGCGGGCAGCTCATGGGCAGCTCGAGGGAAGCGCACGGCGGCGAGCGATGCACACGCATTCACGGGGAAGGGCGAGCTCGGGCGGCCTGAGGCCTGCGGCAAGGGAGCGCCAGAGAGGAGGGCACGCAGGTCCGGCCGCCGCAGGCAGACGGCCTCGGCGAGGAGCAGTGCAGCGGCTCAGCGGTGGCTTGAGGCCGAAGAAGACCAGAGGAGGAGGAGATGGTGGGGAGCGGCGCCTGCAGAGGAGGACAGGGCGGTTGCGGGCTCATGTCCGCGGCGCCGAGCGGGCCAGAGGCGACATGCACGGTGGCGGTTGTTGACAAGGCGGCGGCCGGAGAGGATCACAGGGACAGGGACAGGAGCTGCGCGTCCGGGCGAAGAGAGGAGGCCGCGTCGAGCAGGGACAGGGCGGCCGAGGTCGAATGGCGGCGGGGCCACAGAGGAAGCGAGAGGCGGCGGTGGAGGGCCTGGCCGGAGGCGGGACAGAGGCTGGCGGAAGTAGGCGCTGGCGGCGCCTGCGGGAGGAAGATGCAGGGGAGCGAGGGATTGCGGGGATGGGGTGCGGGAGTGCCACGGGGTGGGGCCGGGTTGGCGCGGTGGTTCCAGGGGAGCGAGAGGAGCGTGTACCGCGTAGGGGTCGGGTGTCGCGTGTGTGGGTCGTGTCGGGTTGTGGTGCACGCCGTTTGTAGCGTGTGTGTGTGTGTGTGTGTGTGTGTGTGTGTGTGTGTGTGTGTGTGTGTGTGTGTGTGTGTTGGGTGCACCGGGATGATCAGGCAGTGCTGGCGCGTGTGTGTTGTTGAGTGTGTGCCGACGACGGGAGGTGGAGTGTGGGATTGGTAATATGTCTAGGGTTTGGGGATTAGTACCTCATACTCACGTTGAGCAAGCTTCTATGGTGAATCATTGGGGGAAAATGAGGTGGGAAGGAGGAGGGGGGCGACCAGATTTGTCTTGGTGGAGGAGGAAGAAGTGAGACAAGTGAGTGGGGTGGTAGTTGGCTCCATGTGCAAAAAGCTGGAAAAAGTGGTGCCATGTTATAGGAGGCGCATATTGAAGGGAATATGCCCGAGAGGCAATAATAAAGTGGTTATTATCGTATTCCTTATTTATGATAAATGTTTATTTTGCATGCTATAATTGTATTAATACGGAAACGTTAATACATGTGTGTTTAATAAACAAATAGAAAGTTCCTAGTTATGCCTCTCTTATAAACTAGCTCGTTGATTAACAAGATGATCATAGGTTTCCTGATCATGGACATTGGATGTTGTTAATAACGAGGTCACAACATTAGTGTAATGGTGTGATGAACATTCATCCGAAGTATAGCATTACGATCAAAGTCATTGAGTTTATATTGCTATAACAACTTTTCGAAGTGATCCTAATCCTTAGACCATGAGATCATGTCAATCACTAACACCGAAGAGTTTCTTGATAACATCAAACGTCACACCGTAACAGGGTGATTATAAAGATGGGTTCAGAACTACTAAAGTGTTATGTAGAGGCCCATGGATCGAGAGTGGAATTTGTTCATCAAGCTGACGGATAGATATACTGGGCTGGGGCCTCGGTGATATCACATTGATTAGCTTGCAAGCAAGTGATTTGATCACTAGAATGTTATATCACGGAACGAGAAAAGAGTGCATGTCGAACTAGATTAAACTAGGTATGGAGATACCGATGATCGAATCTCGGACATGTAATATATCGTGAAACAAAGGGTTTAAGATACTAGCGTAAAAGGTTCCGACGATCACAAGAAAGTCATCGTTGAATGTGTGGGAGTCAGTATGGGTCTCTATATCCTGCTTCTGATTATTGATCCGAGAGGGGTCTCGATCATGTCCGCATTATTCATGAACCGTAGGGTGACACACTTAAGAGACACCGACATCCAATTGGAGCAAAAGTTTCATGCCGAAAAGAAAAGGAAAGCAGGAATTTATTTCACTAGACACCAAGCTTTTGCTGAAATTCTGAAACTGGTTCGCATGTGAAATGGAATACTAGCAAGGGTTTTATGTGAATGTTTGTTAATTAAAGTAATTAACAAAATTCTGAATAAATAAATAAAAGAGTTTTATTTAATGAGAGCTTGCATTAAATTTGGTGGAAATTTAATGCATGTGAGTGGATTTATGAGTGGAGGCTTTTTAATGGGAGTGGAGGCTTTTCATTTTGAGTGGGAGCTCCACCCACATGAATGTGGAAGAGGTGGGGCAGCCCCATGGCTGGGCACATGGCCCCTTGGGTGCCCCCTCTCCTATAAAAGGCCCCTCCTCCTCTCACAACACACCTCCTCGTGAAGGATCTCTCTCCCTCTAGAATTTATTCCCCATGGTCTCGGACTAGCGAGATACATGTTCCCGGTGGCTTTTCGGCAAGAAAGAGTTGTGCTTCACTGCATCGCTGGAGCGAGGAGGCGGAGGTTGCTCGGTGCCTCGAACGTGTGCGAGCACGGATGCGTCATGTTTGCGGCGCTTAGGACTTCATCACGATCTTGAGATCGGCAAGCGATCGTCTACATCAACCACGAGTTTGGACTCGTTAAGCTTTGTCCGTCTTCAAGGGTATGTTCTCTACGGATATACATCCGCCGTTGTTTGTATCTAGTAGATAGATCTTGGTACATAGTTGTTCCCATCGTAGGAAATTTTTGTTTTCTATCTCGAACCCTTCAAAGGGTATCGAGCGAGTTTATGCGTAGATACTTTGCACGGTAGTACACATATGAGTATGTGGGCGATGATGATCATTTTATTGCTTCTTAGTTGTACTTTGGATATTGGTGGCATAGTGGGATGAAGCGCCCGGACAAACTTTACATGTCCTCGCATGAGACTGTTCCACGCTTGACATGCAACTAGTTTTGCATAAGTGGCTAGCGGGTGTCTGTCTCTCCTACTATAGTCAATATCTAATTTGCAACGAGTTGTCAACAATTTGGTTATCCTCGTTGTGGTTCATGTTCGTAGGTAAGAACGGTTCTATCTCGAAAGCCCTCAGCCACGTAAACTTGCAATGGATAAATTAGAGGCGTCTAGTTTAGATTGTTCTTTGTCGGGCTAGTGTTATGATATGGTAGTGTTGTAAGTAGAAGTATAAGATGATACTCTTACAACACACATAACGTGTAATCTCCATAGACCTTGGACTTACACATAAAGGTATGATAGTGATCATACCACGATGCACATGATAGAGATCATCTGCGGGAACCATATAATTTCACTAATAAACATATGATGTTTGATTACATCTTATATTGCTTGTTTAGCGCTTTGTTAAGCATAATAAGATGTTCCCTCATTTAAATATCAAGATAAGAATGTGTTCTTCCTTTAGTATGCACCGATTATGTTTTCGTCGCTCCAAGACATCACGTGATGATCGGGTGTACTTGGATCCTCGACCATACTTGGTGTAAGACAGTACACGCAAAAATACTAAGGTTCTAACTTGGCGAGCCTAGCATGTATGCATATGGCCTCGAACACAGACCGAAAGGTTAAGCATGAGTCATATAATTGATATGATGCCCATTTGATGCTCGCTTTGAAGCTACACCGACTCACGTGATGATCGGACTTGGTGTAGTGGATTTGGTTCATGTAATCACCAAAAGACACGAGGGATGTCGTTTTGAGTGGGAGTTCATTTCTAATTTGGATTAGTAGAACTCAATTTATCATAAATTAAATCAAAGTGAATTTGCATAATTTGTTGTAGTCATTGGCATTCGCTCACCACCTTATGCATAGTTGTAATTGAGATAATAGAACTATAGAATTCGGATATATACTTTACTAACTGTATCGTATTGTGTTGAGTGTCAATCTAAAGTTTAAAGTCCTATTGCAAACTTTCAGCAAAATTCTATTTACTCCGTGAAATTTAATAATTGGTATTAAATCGAGAGTAACAATTCCATGTTAGTATCTTAAGTATCATGTTTGCCTCCATGATTCTTGATTTAAACATCAAGTTTATCTAGGAGCTGAAAGAATTGTTTCAGACACCATCATGTGTGGCCGATATAACGATATCTGAAACCATGTTTTAGTTGCAATATCATAGAGTATAATATATGTTCTCATATTGGATGAGAATTTACAAAGGTTGGAGATGCTAGACATCCTAATCATCCAAAAGGGTTTTGGAAAGTAATGTTATACTCACGATTCGCCTTTATAAGCTAAAGTACCTTGATCATGAAAGTCGTCATGATAAGGGTGAATAGAAGATGTATGTAAAGTGTTTACTACACTAAAAGATTACTAAAGAATGGATTTTGAAAGAATACCGATCATTTTGATGATGGTGATCTACTTCAAAGTGCAAGTCCAAAGGTATTATTATTTGAATATACACGCTTTGGACTATGTGTCATGTGTATGGCGCCACTGTTGATGTTGATAGTTTCTTTTAAAAGGGAAAAGGAAATGCTGAAAGAGAATCTATAAAATATATTTGGCAGAAAAGAAAAGATTGGAAATATCCAATTTAGGTATATATATGATATACATGTTATGGTTGTATTCTTTGCTTGTTGAACAATGTGGTTCTTGGGTATTGGATACCGAATTGGTTGGTATGAAATTTCATACGGAATGACGCAATTCATGAACCACAATGGCCTAAGTAACTAGCAAGAGAAAATGTGATGATGTTCATCGAAAACAAACAAACCGTTGTTTGTATTTCTCGTTGACATCAAAGCTTGACTTCAATATTTGTTTTAATAATTGTTATTTGAATCAGGTATTATAAGAACAAAGGTTGTTCAAATAATTACCGTATTACATATAAGATGGATGATTTACAAATCTAGTTGAAGAAAGACTTCAAGATTTGTTTTAATAATTGTTATTTGAATCAGGTATTATAAGAACAAAGGTTGTTCAAATAATTACCGTATTCCATATAAGATGGATGATTTACAAATCTAGTTGAAGAAATCACATCCATAAATCCTAATGCTAAAATGTTGCAAGACAAATGATTGAAAGATCACTTACGAAGTGACATCGTTGTTTAAATTATATTGGAAAGAAAACATGAAGAATCTCCATATTCATGGATTTTTGGAGTCTTTGATTTGATCAAGTGACGCTTGTGAGACTTTCCTCGGGATAATTAAAACTTCGTTCAAAGGCCAAAGAAGAACGAACGACTAAATTATTGGAATTTATACATATCGATGTATGTAGTCCATTATGTGCAGTCTTAAGCTATGGGTTTCAACTTCATATGCTTTCTCCGGAAATTTGAGTGAATGTTCACTTAATGAGAAACAAGTATGAAATATTTGAAAATGTTTCAAAGACTTTCAAGATGAAGTGAAAATCATTGTAACAAGAAAATAAATGAATTATGATTTGATCATAAAGGGATTTATTTGAGTTACAAGTGTAACAATAAAATAAATGAATTATGATTTTATCATAAAGGGATTTATTTGAGTTGCAAGTTTAGCAAAACACCTAGATTTACATCTCCCAAAACACCATAGGAGTATGGAGTGTTTGAGATTTGTAATGAAACCTTGTTTGACATGGTTGGATCAAAGGTGTTATTTGTAAAACTGCCATTATGTTTTAAAAGATTAAAGCTTTAGAGACTACCGCTTTTACACTGAAAAGAGCTCCATCTTGATCCGTTGAAATGACACCATATGAGTTATGGTTTGGGGTAAAACCCAAGTTGTCCTTTCTTAAATTTTGGTATGCTAAACATAAGTAAGATGTTTACAACCAAAGTCGGATGAGCATGTCTTTGTAGGTTATTTCAATAACAATTGGTTATTCCTCCATAACACCGAGGACAAAAGGGTTTGTCGCTTGAAATGTAAAGTTTCTTGAAGAAGGAATTTTTCATAAATGTTAAGTGGGAGGACAATAGAACTTTGATAAGGTTAACGAACCTTGGCTATCTGCGATGAGTTGCGCACCGAAAATGTTAGGAGGTTGCCATAATGCTCATAGCTTATGTGCCTCAAAGGTTGTGGTCACGCGATCTAAGTTCTTATTGAACCAAGTCGGTCGGATAAACAATCAAATACTAAGATTTGAGAGTAAATCATCATTGTTTGACAATGATTAACCGACTATATACAAAGAAGCGATGATGGGCCCCGACTCAAATGGCTTGAAGCCATAAAATCCGTGATAGTTCCATATACGAGAAATCAAGTTTTGAACTTGGAAGACCCTCCGAAAGGTGTAAAACCTATCGGTCGTATTTGGATCTATAAAGAAATGTATATGGATGTCTCACATCTATGAAATATTTGACATGTTGTAAAGTATTTTATGACAATGTTCAAAGAGTTGACTATGACAAGATTTGATCTTTCATAGCGATATTTAGTCTGAACGGATTAAAGTAGCAACCACTACATATAATTTGGTATATGGTAGATGAATAAACAAAACAAAGTTCTTCTAATAGAATGGTTACCTAGGACGTGTACAAGACACGGTCCAAAGGGTTTTGTTAAATTCAAAGGATGCTAAAAGGGCATGCAAACTTCAATGGTTGAAGTAAGCATCGCGGAGTTGGAATCTTCACCATGATGAAAAATGAGTTTTTCATCAGGAGACGATGAAGATGCTTGCATTTGCAAGAAATTAAGTGGGAGCGCTGAGACATATTTCTAATACATTATGTGGAGGACATCTTGTTGATTAGAAATGATGTATCTTTTATTGACGAAGGTTAATAATTTCATTTCGATGAAAGACTTAGGCAAAACCCGAATATTCAGCATGAATGTCTATAGTGGATAGACGGTGACGCTAATATGGTTATGCCAAACGTACATATATGAGATATTGAAGGAGTTCAATATAGAAACAACAAGAAACAGTTCTTGTCACATGGAAAGGAATTGAATCAAGATTCAAGTGTATCGACACTTGATAAGTGAAACAAGATTCAAGTGTTTTGACACTTGATGAGTGAAATCACAAGAATGTTTTGATCAATCATACCATGATATGTACACATCCAGATATGTCCTATGCTCTAAGTGTTATGAGCATATACCAGAATGAATCATAAAATGATCATTGGACTATAGTAAGGATATTCTTATGATCTTTTGGAAGAACTAAGAATATATTTGTGTAGAGGTGACAAACAATTACAAATAGTTCATTGTAAAGCGTTACATTGATACTAGTTTTGTCACAAGATACAAATTAAGTTTATCTCAATTTAAACTATGGGTGGCACAATCTAATGGAAAGGAGATTCCATGATGGATTTGGAAGAGTTCCAAAGTTAAGACATTGTGACGAATACTACAACAAAAAGGCTAAGTATATGACTATAGTAGCGACAAGGAGGGAATTTGTGTCAAGTAGTTTGTTATCAAACTAAGGTGTGGTTCGCAACGGGCTAACACTAAAGATATATTGTATGACAATAGTATCGGCGGGTTTTAACCCCAAGGAACTAAAGGTCTCACCGAATGACAAAATTTATACAATGCCATCTCATTGGATAATGAGTGATGCGTGAAGGCGCAAAGACATGCAAATACACACGGACCAAACGCCGATCCGGAGATTATGTTAACCACTTGCAATTGTGTATTTGGAACACCAGAAAGCCATAGGTGTTCAATACACAAAGTTTTCAAACTAGATTATTGTCTCTAGTGCAAGTGGGAGACTGAAGGGAATATGCCCGAGAGGCAATAATAAAGTGGTTATTATCGTATTCCTTATTTATTATAAATGTTTATTTCGCATGCTATAAATGTATTAATACGGAAACGTTAATACATGTGTGTTTAATAAACAAATAGAAAGTTCCTAGTTATGCCTCTCTTATAAACTAGCTCGTTGATTAACAAGATGATCATAGGTTTCACGATCATGGACATTGGATGTTGTTAATAACGAGGTCACAACATTAGTGTAATGGTGTGATGAACATTCATCCAAGTATAGCATTACGATCAAAGTCATTGAGTTTATATTGCTATAACAACTTACGAAGTGATCCTAATCCTTAGACCATGAGATCATGTCAATCACTAACACCTGGAAGAGTTTCTTGATAACATCAAACGTCACACCGTAATGTGGTGATTATAAAGATGGGTTCGAACTACTAAAGTGTTATGTAGAGGCCCATGGATCGAGAGTGGAATTTGTTCATCCCGATGACGGATAGATATACTCGGCCCTCTCGGTGATATCACATTGATTAGCTTGCAAGCAAGTGATTTGATCACTAGAATGTTATATCACGGGAACGAGAAAAGAGTGCATGTCGGTAACGAGATTAAACTAGGTATGGAGATACCGATGATCGAATCTCGGACATGTAATATATCGTGAAACAAAGGGTTTAAGATACTAGCGTAAAAGGTTCCGACGATCACAAGAAAGTCATCGTTGAATGTGTGGAGTCAAGATGGGTCTCCAGATCCCGCTTCGATTATTGATCCGAGAGGGTCTCGATCATGTCCGCATTATTCGCGAACCGTAGGGTGACACACTTAAGAGACACACATCCAATTGGAGCAAAAGTTTCATGCCGAAAAGAAAAGGAAAGCGCAGGAATTTATTTCACTAGACACCAAACTGCTTTTGTTGAAATTGCTGAAACTGGTTACGCATGTGAAATGGAATACTAGCAAGGGTTTTATGTGAATGTTTGTTAATTAAAGTAATTAACAAAATTCTGAATAAATAAATAAAAGAGTTTTATTTAAATGAGAGCTTGCATTAAATTTGGTGGAAATTTAATGCATGTGAGTGGATTTATGAGTGGAGGCTTTTTAATGGGAGTGGAGGCTTTTCATTTTGAGTGGGAGCTCCACCCACATGAATGTGGAAGAGGGGGGGGCAGCCCCATGGCTGGGCGCATGGCCCCTTGGGTGCCCCCCCTCTCCCCTATAAAAGGCCCCCCTCTCCTCCTCTCACAACACACCTCCTCGTGAAGGATCTCTCTCCCCCTCTAGAATTTATCCCCCATGGTCTCGGACTAGCGAGATACATGTTCCCGGTGGCTTTTCGGCAAGAAAGAGTTGTGCTTCCGCTGCATCGCTAGAGCGAGGAGGCGGAGGTTGCTCGGTGCCTCGAACGTGTGTGCGAGCACGGATGCGCTGCTGTTTTGCGGCGCTAGGACTTCCTCTCGATCTTGAGATCGGCAAGAGATCGTCTACATCAACCACGAGTTTGGACTCGTTAAGCTTTGTCGGTCTTCAAGGGTATGTTCTCTACGGATATACATCCGCCCGTTGTTTGTATCTAGTAGATAGATCTTGGTACATAGTTGTTCCCATCGTAGGAAAATTTTTGTTTTCTATGCTGCGAACCCTTCACATATTGCACAATATGTGCCTCCTATAATTCAAACTATAGGAGGCGCATATAGCAATATGCGCCTCGCCTATGCGGCCACCTACCTCCACCCGGGCCCGCAGGGGTTACTTGAGGCACATATGACTATATGCGCCTCGCATATTATCAAATATAGGAGAAACATATAACCATATGTGCCTCGCATATTCGTGCACCTACCAACACGCGGGCCCACACAGATTATGCGAGGTGCATTCTGCCCATATGCGCCTCGCCTATCTAATATATAGGAGGCGATATGACTGGAATGCGCATAATATGGGGGCTGCTAGATTTCGTCTGCATAGGATTATAGGAGGCGCATTCTTATCATATGCGCCTCGTCTATTTTTTATACTAGAGGCATGGAGAAGGAGTGTGCCTCGTCTATTTTATAGGGCGCATGGTCTAAAGCGTGCTCGCATAAGCATGTCTACTATAGCCTTTTCTCTAGTAGTGTGTCATTGTCTGGGAGTAGAAATAGGGTCGGTAACAAATACATTTACTAATCTGAGAGCTGAGGTGGCCACTGGCCCACTAGTCAGTGACTAGGGCTAGGTGTGGGCGTGGTGTAAAAAGTTATTTCCTGCTTAAGAAAGAATAAAAGATATAAATCCAAATATACATATTCCAGAAATAAAATAAAATGATTAAATCTTGTTAAATCAATAACTTTTAATTTATAGTTTAGAAAAATATGTATTATATATGAAACTGTTTAAAAAAATAAAGACTATAACATTAATCCATTATAAAAATTTATTATGTTTACAATTTAAATAATAATTATTTAATAAAGATTCTAAAGGTAATAAAACTTTGATAATTCCTATTTTAATAATGTCAAATATTAAAAATATAAATAAAATACCAAAAATCTTAGAAAGATAAGAACTATAATTTGAAACTATAATCATGCATTATTATTTCACTTAAATAATTATTTATTATTTATTAAGAATTTAGAAAGTAATAAATCTTATAAAAATCATATCTTATTATTTATAAATCACAAAAATAAATGTAATATATCAAAATGATCACAAAAATAATATCTACTTGTTAAAAATATAATATTCCACTTTAAAAGTAAATAAAAAACTTAATACTCTACTAATTTGAATTTAAACTTATTTCCTTAGTTTAAAATTCATAAAAGGGTAAATAAAATTTGTTAATATTTCTAAAATTGTCAATTTAGGTCTAATAAGCAATATTAGCCTTAAATATTATAATGTAAGGTCTAATTGGTGCAACACATTATAAATACAATTACATTGAATTACCATTCCAACCATATATGTAGTTTATTTTCTAAAAAGATTCTTGTCCAATATAAACTCTTCAAGAATAAATTGTGATTAAATAAAATCTTTTCCATTACTTCAAACACAAGTTTATAAACAAATCAAAACACTATAGTGAATCCATAAATATTTAAGTAATATTATTCATTTGTTTATAAACTATAACCACTCATCTATAAAAAGGTAAAGCATACTATTCCATTATAAAATCAAGAAACCACTACACCAAGTAAAAATATGACCATTCTTAAGTAACCTTAAGGAAACATTACCAAGTACACACAAATTACAAATGTTATAAGCATTACATTTTCAAACCATCTATGCTTTAAAGTTAAACTTTGGTCTACAAGACTCTAAATATAATACTACAGACATTGTTATATGTTTTATAGTTAACTTTGGTCTATTATAGTTAAGTCATAAAGCCTCACAAGTCCAAACTATTCAAGAAAGCACAAATAACATCGACCAGACTCAACTAACCACAAAGAGTTGTTTAGACCGTAGAAAAGGATTCTTTTCTTCAAAAGCTATTCGTTTTGCCACTTCAATCAACAAACATTATAATATTATTTCCCAACTCTTAACGGATTAAATTAAAGGACTCTCATCATAATCATTTGATGACATTAATCGCAATCACATTACTTTATACTTTACTTGTATACTTAGGGTCGATAACACTTAAGTTCTTTATAAGTGACCTTACTTGTGAAGTAAAGTTTAAAGATAAACAATTTAAGTGTAAACAATCTTGAATAGCATTCTATATGTATATATTTTATTATTGTATAAATATGTGTTGTTCACACACACTCACAAGCTCTAATAAGAAACACAAGTGTGAAACCTATCTAATAAGACAACACATTCTAAAGAAACCATCTCCAGTTTCCAAACCCTAGAATAACGTTATTCCCGGGATTCGTGTTTATAAAGTGCATCACATTACTTATGCATAAGAGCATATTGCTTCTTTAAACATTAGTTCTTACCGGACCAATGATGCTGATTTTAGATATTGGATCTTATATTGTCTTGAAGACCGTGAGTGCATAATCTTGCAATCACAAAAGGCAAGTTCACACTTGCTCATGTCCTTTGATTATTTTCTGTAAAGTATTTTGCAAATACAGTGTTTTCATCACCTGCATTTGAAAAAGGTCAGAAAACACTATTTTCATAATAATATGATTATAGGTTATTTACCATGAGGTAATAACCTACTATGAAAGTTCCGGTGGTAAAGAAACATATTATCTAGGACTTAACAACCAATATCGCCAGTGATTCTTGCACCGTATATTACACGTTAACCATGAGATTTGGAATGGGACGGAGAAGTCAGTTGTATCCTTTTCCTCTTGAATGGAGGCAAGACGACCTTAACGTGACATTGTGATTCCTTGTGCGGATCCAACATATGGGTGAGAATCCTTACGCCCCACACTTTTGGTGTCTAGATTATCTATGGATGGTGTTTAGTGGATGGACCATTTACTATGGCACTTGCCAGGGCAACACCAAGTCATAGAGTCTTCAGGGAACCTATCAGGGTTTTAGCCTGCCCGAAAGGGGGCTTAACAAAGATGAGCCAGCCCGAAGGATCATGCAGACATATGAGGTCGCGAAGAGGGCAGTGATTGGCTTGGATCATCTACTGGGCCCCACAACATGGAATTATGGATGGGTAAGCTGCCCAGTTGTGCAACAAGGAGTTGATTTCTCATGAGAAAAGTAACGCACCTCTACAGAGTGTAAGAACTGTAACTTGTTACTCCCTGTTCCAGGAAGGAGCCGCGAACGCGGCGGGAAAGGATGTCCATGAAAGTTCTGGTAAACCCGTGAAGGCTGACGGACATAGCTTTTCAGAATAAAAGCAACCTTTGAAGAAATGTTTACGAAAACTTGCATTGCCGACAACCTATGCTCTGTGGCTGTAGATATAGTGCATCAAACACTCCTTTTCTAGTAAACTTGCTGAGTACGCTCATACTCAACGTATCTTCTTCACCCTTGCTAGATTCTGAAGCCAGTACAGACAACATCTACATCAAATTATGCTCCAGGATTCATCATCCAAAGCTAAGAGTCTTCAACGAAGACAAGGAAGTCAACATATACATTAACTCAAGTGAAGACGAAGATACTGATTAAATAGGAATATACTCTCTAGCCAAAGAACCTATTTCTATAGTGCGTTGCAATAGCAGCAATGCCAACCCCTTAGTTAAAAATACTAGTCTTAAAAGTATAATAGTTGGTGCATTATTTATCTTTGATTCTTCTTTGTACGAAGTTCTTTCTCGCTTTTTAACCTAGAGTGTTCTCTGGATCTTGTGTATAGAGTGAGTTGTAACCTTTAGCCATGTATTGGGACCTGCTGTGTTTCTGTTGTACCACTCTGAGAGATGTAATACTAGTGAACGGTGTTTCATTGGTGTTATGTCAACGACTATAGTGTACTACATCATGCAGTGGTATGCTGGGTCACCGCATAATTTTTTTAGGCCATAGGTGGAACATCACTCAAATTAGTAGTCAGTCATCACAAATTTGCTTGATATTTTTTTATCTTATCCTTATTAGCCTCACTAGCATTGAGTATATCAAACAACATGTACTCTCCCCTCCCTTTCATCATCCAATTTATTTTCCCTTACCTTCATTATCACTAATTTCTACACCCGCTTTGTGATATCCATTTCATTCTTGTACACTTCGGTCATCTGCAAATTCATATCCTTGTACTACTCCACTGACTTCTCCTAAGATTTCGGAGTGTTGTTCTTCATCCTGGAAAAGTTCTCCTCTATCATCCTTTTCTTAGTTTTATCCATGAATTTGCTCACATCAAGTAACAGACTTCAATATTTCTTCTTAATCTTGTTCTTCTCATCAGCTAACTCCTTCACCAACTTCGCATTCTCAATCCTCTCGTAGATTCTTGCACTGTTTCTATCACGATACATTCCCCAAAAGTCTTCCTAAGACATTTTTTGTTGTCTCTGGCCAACCACAAACCCACGGTTTGCGACTTCCTGCAAATCTGGAGTTCATGGTCACATCTAGTGGATGACCTAATAAGGGAGGAATATAATCAGAACTTCACGGTCACAACTAATGGATTATCTAGTAGTGAGAAATCAGAACAACTTACACTCTGCAACACCTGGCAGAGGCGTCCTATGTTGCTTCCGTCAAATGCAACACGCTTCACATGCTCAAACTTGTGTACATGGTACCCTCGGGACAATCTTATGCTATGCCACAGAAGGTGGAGTCTTCGTTGCAGTCAGGAGCATAGTCCATGTTCGTGAGGTACCACAGGCGAAATCGATTTCATCCGAGGCCAAATCGTAAATTTCCAAACCGATAGAAAATCCTAACCCTAAGGAGGAATTGGGGGAATTTAACCGATAGCAGGTCCACGCCGAAGGCCTAAGGAGGGCGCGGTGCCGGGCAGGGGAATATCACGTTGGGGTTGAAGCCGCCGTCAAACTCGGGAGATGTGGAGTACCTCTGCCGAGCAGTCGTCTGGCTCTCCTGGAAGCCTGCCGGAGAGATCGGCGAGAATCCGACAGGTGAGCTGACGCTCGCCTGGCTTCCCGAGTATGGTGGGTACGGCGCCGCCATCAACGCCGAACGCGTCGCCGGTGCCTGCTTCGCCTTCACCATCGCCCGCTCTTCTGCTGCCGCCTTCACCATCGCCTTCTCCTCCTCCCCTTGGTTTTGCCGGATCTTCGCCCTCTCCTTCCCGTCCTTCCGCTTAGCCAACGAGATCTGCCTGGCATGCTACTTCTTCTCCCACTCGGCCGAGGACATGCCCTCCGGCTTGGCCGGCGGCGCTCTCGGCTTCCTCGCCTTCTTCTTCGCCGGACCCTCGCCGAGGGTCGATCTGGGTTGGACGAAATTCTTGGACGGCATGTCGGGTAGGGAGCTCGGTGGAGTGGCGGGGGTGGGGGAATGGGGAAGAAAGGCAGGAGGGGGGAAGAAAAGGGCGGGAGCTCCGCGAAGTGGCGGGAGTGGCGCCTTCTCTCGCCGACAGAGCTGTCCCATGCTCGTTTTCGCTGAGTCCGGCATTTCCAGGGCGTATCCGGGATCCTGGGTACGACCTGGATAGGCCGGACCAAAACACGCCGAAATCCGGACGAAAACAGGTCCCTGGATACACGACTGGGCCGATTTTCGGCATCCGGATCGGCGTCCTGGGTAGGCGAGTGGAGATGCTCTTACAATTCTAAAAAATCCTTCAAAGGATTCATTTGCGCTCTATTTTGTAGTGAAATTTTTATCCACTCCAACCTTATGTTGGAATTCTGTTTGCTTTTCATGTGATTGAAACACATACTTGAAGCAAACTCCCGTAGTTTTTCTATTCATGTAGGAGGCCATGCCACTCCAATCCTATGTTTTTTTATCCCTGTATTTTAAGAATCCTGCAAATCAAACAGGCCCGAGTCTGACTAATTTTAGCACTTAGGACCAGTTAAATAAGTCAGCACTCAGCAGTGCACTGTTAGGGTGCTTTTGGTAGCATGCATGCACTAGTGGAAAAAGGGCTATCCGTTCGCGACCCCTCAGAGCATTTGTCCCGGTTGCGCCACCAGCGGAACTAATCTAACCAGCGTCCGGTTGGAGCGGGCACGAGGCCGAGGCATGCGTCCCGGTTGGTAAGGGAATCGTCCGGTTGGAGCCACCAACGGGACTAAAGGAGCCCAGCCACATGGCGTGCACGCACCTTTAGTCCCGGTTCTGGCTCCAACCGACTAAAGACCCCGCCTCTATAAATGCAACGCAACCCCTCTGCCTCCCTCTGTTTTTTGAATGGTGGAAGGTGTGAGGGGTGTGCTAGTTTTTCTCATGCATGCATTGAAGGTGTTTGATGAAATGTTTGAGTGAATAATCCCGTTGAATTTCTCATAGAACAAAAATATAGAAGGTGTCCGAGACGCTTGAGCTTTCTCCTCTTTATTTCCCTCGATCGAGGTTAGCAATCTTATCTTTTCTAGGTCATTGATACAATTCATGTGTCGGTGTGAATTGGTTATTTCACTATTTATGATGTCCTGCTTTTTGATAAAATTACTTATATGATGAGATGAGCGGTCGGAATGGATGTACGGTGACGGGCGTGGCGGGTATATCAAAGGCGTGGATAAATTTATCGATGTGGCTACGACAAACAAAGAGAATGGATTTATCGTTGTCCATGTGTTCAATGTCGGAACAACAAGGAGTACTCTTCCTCGAAAATCATTCGCGACCACGATTATGAAAGGTTTCATGCCCAACTATAATTGCTGGACCAAGCACGGAAAGAGGGGTTATGATAGAAGATGGTGAAGAAGAAGATGATGATAACAACTATTATCATATGTTTCACGAATCTGGTGATCTTGCAATGGAAGACAATGGAGAGGAAAGAGGTGAAGAACGGCATCGGATGAACGGTGATGAACTTGGTAGGGTCATTTCGATGCAAAGCGAGACTGAAGTAAATGAGAAGTTGAAGTTAGAGGGCATGTTAGAAGATCACAAGAAATTGTTGTACCCAAATTGTGAAGATGGCGGCAAAGCTCGACTAACCTCGGAATTGTTGCGATGGAAGGCGGTGTGGTCTTGACTCCTCATTTGAAAAGATCTGAAAATAATGAAGCGAAGTTTCCAAAACATAATGAACTTCCCGAGAGTACCTCTGAAGCAAAGAAGACTCTTTGTCCTGGGATTAGATGTGCAAAAGATACATGCATGCATTAATGATGCATCCTCTACCCATGAAGGAGTATGAGAATTTAGATAAATGCAGTATGCAATGCGTTGCGTATAAGATCGACGAGATGACCCGGTGATGTTGAGGGAGAGCCCCTCCTAAGAGGGTTCTGCTAAGGTTATGTGGTATGCTCCTATAATGCCAAGGTTAAAACGCATGTTCGAAACAAAGAGCATGCCAGTTGTTGCGATGGCACAAAGAAGACCGTAAAAGACGGAAGTTGAGAGACCTGGCGATGGGTCACAGTGGAGAAAAATCGAGAGACTTCCCGGACTTTGCGGTGACGCAAGGAACTTATGGTTTGGTCTAAAATGCGGATGGCATGAATCCTTTTGGGGAGCAGAGCTGGTCACACCACCTGGCCTGACTCTATGTATCTACAACCTGCCTCCTTGGTTGTGCATGAAGCGTAAGTTCATTATGATGCAGTGCTCATCCAAGGCCCAAGCAACCGCAACGACATTGATGTGTACCTTAGGCCATTAGTTGAAGAACTCTTACGGTTGTGGGGCAAACCGTGTATGCGTGCGTGGGATGAGAACAAACAAGAGCCATTTGATCTATGAGGGTTGTTATTGTAACCATCAATGATTGGCCTGCTCTTAGTAACCTTCAGGCGCATAAACAAGGGATATAAGGCATGCACCCTTTGTTTAGATAAGACCGAAGGTACATATTTGCATAAAATGCAAGAAGGTTGTGTACTGGCGAATCCGATTTCTTCCGACCAATCATCCCGTAAGAAAGAAAGGCAAGCATTTCAAAGGTGAGGCCGATCAGGAAGAAGCTGAACTCCCCTTTGGTGATGATGTATTTGGTATGGTCAGGACATAGAAGTAATCTTTGGAAAGGGTCCGGCGGTCAATCAGTTCGAGCGACGTCGCTCTGAGACACGCACCCATGTGGAAGAAGAAATCTATATTTTGGGAGCTGCCATATTGGAAAGTCCTGCGTGTCCGCTCTTCAATCGACGTGATGCACGTGTGAAGAATCTCTGCGTGAACCTGCTAGGATTCCTAGGCGTGTATGGGAAGACAAAAGATACACCGAAGCGGGAGGACCAACAAATTATGAAAGACCCAAAGAACATGCATACACATAACAAGGCGGATAAAGGCGTCACTTAAGTCGTACGGCTATGCTCTTACCAAAGCGAAGGAAATCTTTTTGAAGTCCTTTACGGTATCAAGGTGCCGTCGGGCTTCTCATCTAATATAAAGGGATAATAAATATGGCGGAAAAGTTCCAAAACACGAAGTCTCATGGTATCACGTGATTATGACGCAGCTTGCTTCCGATTGCATTGAGGGGGCTTCTAGAAAATGTTCGAGTACCCATTGTGAAGCTGTTCATTCCTCAATGCAATATCTCGAAGGTAATCAATCAGATATTCTTCCAAGGTTACAGAAGGATGTGGTATAATGTCTTGTTAGTTTTGAATTGGTGTTCCCACCATCCTTCTTCAATATTATGACGCATCTCCTGGTTCATCTAGTGGAAGAGATTGCCATTCTCGGTCCGGTATTTCTGCACAATATGTTCCCCTTTGAGAGGTTCATGTGAGTCTTAAAGAAATATGTTCATAACCGTGCTAGACCAGAAGGAAGCATCTCCAAGGGATATGGAACAGAGGAGGTCATTGAGTTTTGTGTTGACTTTATTCCTAACCTTAAGCCGATTGGTGTTTCTGACTCGCGGCATGAGGGGAGACTAAGTGGAAAAGGCACGCTGGGACAGAAAGCAATGATATGTAGGGACGGGGATTCTTTCACTAAAGCACACTACATAGTTCTACATAATTCCACCTTGGCAGCCCCGTATATCGAGGAACACAAGAATATTGTACGCTCCAAAAACCCGGGGAAGCCTGAATCATGGATTACAGATGAACACATGAAGTCTTTCGGTGGTTGGATGTACGCTCCAAAAACCCGGTTCAACCATAGTTAGAAATTCAGATAATTCAAAACAGGCATAATAAATTCAAAAAAAATCCGAACAATGAAAATCCTTCGCGTGGTGTCATATTTTGTTACATAGTTGAAAGGAAAAATACCAGACTTGGTATATTGATCATGTTTGAAAAACCTTCACAAAATGACCTATCATGTTCGAGGTTTCATGGCTTCGGTCCAAATGACCGTGTTATGTGCTGAATAACGGCATAGTTTGTGATGTTGTGCCCATATTATGCATGTGTGTGGACATTGGTATGGAGAACAATGTTGCGGAGGAAGTTTTCCTTTTGTCGCGCGGAAAAACCCTTTTCCATTTTCCGAGCAAAAAAGGGTCGTTTGTGAAGTAACCACCAAAATGCGTTTCGAATGCTATCGTCCCATTTTCCTAAAATACTAGACCACCTTACATGGACTATCTCCCAACGGTACATCTCAAACCTTTTCGTCCATCCGGGTAAAAGGACAAATGTCTTTGAATCGGGAGGAAGTGGGTCCGATTTGTACTACATGTACATGATCTATCGCCTGTGATTTTTGAAAAATCATTTTAGACTCGCAATATGTGGTTTCTTCAGAGATCCAGTGCAAGTTCTAACGATTCTCGTCCCTATCTTCATGCACACGGTTCGACCATAGTTAGAAATTCAGATAATTCAAAGCGGGCATAATAAATTAAAAAAATCCGAACAATGAAAATCCTTGGCGTGGTGTCATATTTTGTTACATAGTTGAAAGGAAAATACGGACTTGGTATATTGATCATGTTTGAAAAAACCTTCACAAAATGACCTATCATGTTCGAGGTTTCATGGCTTCGGTCCAAATGACCGATGTTATGTCTTGAATCACGGCATAGTTTGTGATGTTGTGCCCATATTATGCATGTGTGTGGACATTGGTATGGAGAACAATGTTGCGAGGAAGTTTTCCTTTTGCATGCGGAAAAGCCCTTTTCCATTTTCCGGCGCAAAAAGCGAATTCGTTTTGTGAAGTAACCACCAAAATGCAGTTTCGAATGCTACCGTCCCATTTTCCTAAAATACTAGACCACCTTACATGGACTATCTCCCAACGGTACATCTCAAACCTTTTCGTCCATCCTGTAAAAGGACAAATGTCCGCCGAATCGGTAGGAAGTGGGTCGGTTTGTACTACAGTACATGATCTATCGCCCGTGATTTTTGAAAAATCATTTTAGACTCGCAATATGTGGTTTCTTGAGAGATCCAATGCAAGTTCTAACGATGCTCGTCCCTATCTTCATGCACACGGTTCGACCATAGTTAGAAATTCGGATAATTCAAAACATGCATAATAAATTCAAAAAATCCGAACAATGAAAATCCTTCGTGTGGTGTCATATTTTGTTATATAGTTGAAAGGAAAAACACGGACTTGGTATATTGATCATGTTTGAAAAACCTTCACAAAATGACCTATCATGTTTGAGGTTTCATGGCTTTCGGTCCAAATGACCGATGTTATGTCTTGAATCACGGCATAGTTTGTGATGTTATGCCCATATTATGCATGTGTGTGGACATTGGTATGGAGAACAATGTTGCAGGAGGAAGTTTTCCTTTTATGCATACGGAAAAGCCCTTTTCCATTTTCCGGCAAAAGGGTCGTTTTGAAGTAACCACCAAAATGCCGTTTGAATGCTACCGTCCCATTTTCCTAAAATACTAGACCACCTTACATGAACTATCTCCCAACGGTACATCTCAAACCTTTTCGTCCATCCGGGTAAAAAGGACAAATGTCCGCCGAATCGGTAGGAAGTGGGTCGGTTTGTACTACTACATGATCTATCGCCGTGATTTTTGAAAAAATCATTTTAGACTCGCAATATGTGGTTTCTTCAGAGATCCAATGCAAGTTCTAACGATGCTCGTCCCCTATCTTCATGCACACCGGTTCGACCATAGTTAGAAATTCAGATAATTCAAAACGGGCATAATAAATTCAAAAAAAATCCGAACAATGAAAATCCTTCGCGTGGTGTCATATTTTGTTACATAGTTGAAATGAAAAATACCAGACTTGGTATATTGATCATGTTTCGAAAAAACCTTCACAAAATGACCTATCATGTTCGAGGTTTCATGGCTTTCGCTCCAAATGACCGATGTTATGTGCTGAATCATGGCATAGTTTGTGATGTTGTGCCCATATTATGCATGTGTGTGGACATTGGTATGGAGAACAATGTTGCAGGAGGAAGTTTTCCTTTTTGTCGCACGGAAAAGCCCTTTTCCATTTTCCAACACTCACCCCTATTATTAGTGTTGACTCGTGTTTTGTCCCTGTTGGTGTCTCCAACCGGGACTAAAGGTTCATCTTTAGTCCCGGTTGGTGACACCATCCGGACAAGGTACACGCCGCACGACATAATGTCGACACGCCATTTTTCTTCCCGGCATTTTTCCCGCTTGATTCTTCCCTCAATTCTTCCCTTGATTCTTCACTATATATATATGTAGGGTTGGCCTCCATTGTCATTGCACATCTCTAGACTCATATCTGCAACCTCATCACTCTTTCCCATGGCTTCCACCGTAGCACTAACTCCATTGAGGCGAGGCGCGCCTCGAACTACCCCGCTGAGCTCTTGTGTCCCCGTCGGTGGATCTTTGGCCGGGAGGCGTGCAGTTCCCTGTCCCTCTAGGTGTGGCGCGTCGGATGGCCATCACGAAGCACTACTACTTCGAGCTCACGCCGGAGCAGCGGAGGAATCCCAGATGGCATCCCGACTATTTCCCGACTTGGGAAGCCTTCTTCGTGGATCGGCATGAGAGGGCACTCGCCAGACACGAGGAGGAGGGCCCACCTCCTCCGAACTTCAACGAGGCCGGCCGTCGGCTGTGGTGGCGCGGCCGGACTCTCCAGAGCGTAATGGCCTACGACACGGCCGCCGACTCTAGCCCCCGCCCGCGCTACCCTCAAGTCCAACCCACTCGTACTCAACCTTCAAGGTTCAACTACGGCGACCGACAGCGATAGCGACAATGGCGGCGACTACTCTGATGGCGAGTATTACAGGTGTAGGTAGGAGCATGACTGAATTATTCCAACATTGCAAAACAAGTTCGGCCGATTGTGACTTAATCTGGCCATGTATCTTAATTTTCAGTTCTTCTATGTAACTTTGTGTTAGTTGAGTTATGTACTTTAATTCCAGTTCTATCCTAATCAAATTTTCTTTCTGCCCATTATTTTTCGTCCTTTTTTCCGCCCATTAAAAAAAGAAAATGGTTTTGAATTACTTATTCAAATCCAAACATTTTTTATGTTTAAAGTTTTTCTAAATTCCAAATTGATATTAAAAAAATATAAGTTAATTCATTTTAAATTATAAATGGTTCATATTTTAAATGGTTACATTAATTATTTTTTAAAACAGAAAATGGTTTTGAATTATTTATTCAAATCCAAACACTTTTTATGTTTAAAGTTTTTCTAAATTCCAAATTAACATTAAAAAATATAAGTTAATTCATTTTAAAAGGTTACATTAATTATTTTTTAAAAATAGAAAATGGTTTTGGATTATTTATTCAAATCCATACACTTTTTATGTTTAAAGTTTTTCTAAATTCCAAATTGATATTAAAAAAATATAAGTTAATTCATTTTAAATTGTAAATGGTTCATATTTTAAATGGTTACATTAATTATTTTTTAAAACATAAAATGGTTTTGAATTATTTATTCAAACCCAAACACTTTTTATGTTTAAAGTTTTTCTAAATTCCAAATTAATATTCAAAAATATAAGTTAATTCATTTTAAAAGGTTACATTAATTATTTTTTAAAAATAGAAAATGGTTTTGGATTATTTATTCAAATCCATACACTTCTTATGTTTAAAGTTTTTCTAAATTCCAAATTGATATTAAAAAAATATAAGTTAATTCATTTTAATTGTAAATGGTACATATTTTAAATGGTTACATTAATTATTTTTTAAAACAAAAAATGGTTTTGAATTATTTATTCAAATCCAAACACTTTTATGTTTAAAGTTTTCTAAATTCCAAATTAATTATCATTTAAAAACAATACAAATTTAAACCCAAAATAAAAATAAAAGGGAACAGAGAGAAAATACTGAATTTTTTTGAAAAGCAGGGAATATGTCGGTTGGAGCCACCAACCGGGACTAAAGATTCCCTAGCCTTGTATCCTTCATCTGCTGAAAATTGGAGTATAGGTCGGTTGGTGGCTCCAAGGACGTATCTGCTAGTCGGTTGGAGCCACCAACGACGATATCCTTTGGTTATACGACACCCTCTCTTCTTCTTCTTCCCCATCTCACTTCTGCTTCCGACGCCTTTAAGACAACCGCCCGGCAGCTGCCAAGATCGCCGCCCAAGCCGTCAGTGCCCGAGCCCGCAGACGTTCCATCGCCAAGATCGCCTCCGTCTGCGCGATCGTCGCCCACGACTCCGTCTTCCTCGACCCAGGTGCTCGCCGGGCGTCGATCCGCTCAACCTCGACCTCCCGCCTCTCTCCGACAACGCCACGCTCGGGGTGAAAGCGAACCTTCTGGATTCCTCCTTCCTTCCCCTCTCGCTGTAGTTCATGCCTGCGCCGTTAGATCCCATTCGCCGCCATCAGCCATTAATTCATTTTGAGTCCGCCTGGATGCGCTGATTCCAGCACGCCAAGTCCCGCAGCCCCGCTTGCTCTCTCCTATCGCCGCCGTCTGACGTGTCTCCGGCGAGCCCAACGTGGCGTCCTAGGTGGCATCCGCGTGGCCCTGGTCCCCGGTCCACCTCTAGGGCTAGCTCCTTCTCCGTGACAGATGACCTGTTGCCTTTGCCTATGTGGCTGCTGAGGTGGCTCCGGGCCCCTCTCATCCACTATGGCTAGTTGTTACTATGGTGCAAAAAGTTTAAACATTTGATTTAATAATTTCAGAATTTGAATAAAACTTGTAAATTCAATAACTTTTAATCTGTAATTCAGAAAAATACAAATAATATACCAAAATGTTCAGAAAAATGAGAACTATCTATCTATGCTATAATCATGCATTGTTCAACAACTTAAATGACAAGTTTAATTAGAACACCCTAGTAACCCTAACAGGTGATTCCGGAGTTCCTTGAGTTAGGGTTTGCGCCCCTCGGAACCCCGATTAACTTGTCGAGCATGCTTTAGGGTTACATTCCAATGCACAAAAACTTGTCATATCATCATCATTGCTTGAGCATTGCATCGATGCCATGTGTTGAATGTTTACCTTTCTTTCCGGTGATTTGGTTCTTCTCGGTAGAATACGATATCGAGCTTATATTACCTGATCCATTGCTCCTAGCATAACTCCGGTGAGGGTGATCCTCTTTTTACCTATCTACTACACGGTTTCCTTTTTGTAGCTAGGTTTAGGGTTTAGGGTTTCTCATCATTTTTATTATTGTGTATGTATATATTAGGGTTTCTCTGAATTAGGGTTTATATCTCTCAACACCGTACTTAACTTTCTCCTTTAGCCGCTTTGACTTATTCGTTTTTCCACCTATGCAGAAAATATGGACCCACACGTCAGAGACGAAGAAAAGGAAGAGTTGATCCAAGGTGTGATCCGTGGGGAAGATAATTGAGACGTATCAACGTGTCTGAACAACTCCGGTGAGGGTGATCCTCTTTTTACCGGAATAGACAACTTGTTTGAGGTTGAAGGTGTTGCCTTCGCGAGGAGAAGCGATGCCTTGTGTAATCGAAGGCGACGCTCGGCGAGGTGCATGTAATATAAATCAATTCATTAATTAATCATCGCTATCTATATAGAAATAGTAACATCGATATTTCTTCTTTTAGCCCTCGGATCGAAGGAATCTCTGAAAAAGGCGAGGCCCAACCAAAAACTTGCAAGACCATGAGAGGTTCAGGATCGAAGATGTCTGAAGACGGCAAACCGGCTCCGAAGTTGTCGCAACCAAATTTGTGGCACAATGCGGAGTAATCGTTAGGGACTTAATCCCGATCACCATTAGAAATTGGAATAGGCCTGCTAATGCGAATGAAGAGGAACATGTTTATTTGTCCCTAACCACGCCAAAGATTTCTTGTGGAAGAGGCTCATGGTTAATTTCAAACTCGAAGATAGAGCTGGATCCAAATGCGGAGGATCCATTGAGGACGCCTTACAACATGGGAGAGCCATGGAGGCTAAGGTCGAGAGTGGGCTTTGAAGAAGATGGCCATGTTTCACCAACTAAAAGAAAAGATTGCACCTTGACTATGTCGTGAAAAGAAGACTCGATTTCAAGAATATTCAGTTTGAGAAGATAAAACCATTCGGGCTGAGTTTGTGGAATACAAGAAATCGTAAAAAGCTAAGAAAATGTCAAAGCGAACGTAAAAGTGAATGTCGCTAACAAGAAGTATCACCATACTATGGGGCAAGGTGGCTCTGGTGGCATTCCTAAGTGGGAGAAACTTGAGAATGAACTGCGTGCTAAAAGATCACCCGAGACAGGCGATTGGGTAGAACGTGCACGAATTGGTTTTACGGGCATGGGGCACGTTGGACTCGTAAGGGAGGTGTATATATAACATCGACATAAAGAAGACCCTTGCCAATCGAGAGGATGAGAAAAGCGATGCAATTTAAAGATGGGAACTTCATTCCCGATAGAGAGAATGATGAGCTCACACTCGCCCTTGGAAATAAGGAACATGATGGACGAACACGAGGCACAAGAGGCTTCCAACCATGGAGGACTGGGTTTCCCGAAGAGAGGAAGAAATATCCTGATAGAAGCCGTCGAGGAGGAGAAATGAGGTGGAAGTTGAAGCAAATAGTCAGAAAGAGCGAATGCGTTTAATTGAAGAACGATTAAAGCAACAACAAGATGAAATTAACGCACTTAAAGAGCAAAGTACTACCGGCCCATCTCAGCAGCACACTGCATTCGATGCTACCGGCATATCGAATAATCGAAAAAGCAGTGTGGCTTCCACCGAGGTCCCGGGTGATGACAATGGCGATGACGATGATGCACCTACGATGGCTCCTGTTGGCTACCCAGTGGATGATATCACCGAGATGACACACTGCGAGCTACATGTCAAAGTTGTGAACATATCAATGAAGGTGGCGGTCGGCTATGCCTTACCAATTGGACCCACACCAACTTACCATTGTCGTCCGGTTCCAGAGGGCTACACTGTTGTCGGCGTGGATGAAATCATGCCCACCTTTAAAGTTTTGGATCTTCACTACCTATTTGGTGAAGGGATGTGATTTGGAGGCATAGACGCAAAAAACGTCACCATTCTATGCCCGAAGGAATGTATCGTGCTTCGAACTCACACGCCAAGGCCATCTTCGCCGCCGCCTCACCCGTCTCCAGCGAGGTCGTCGCCGCCGCGGCAGCCGTCTTCGTCGCCTCACCCGGCTCCGTCGCCTCACCAATCTCCGGCGCAGCCATCGTCGCGGGAGCCATCGCCGGCGCCTAAGGGTCAAAAGCGTAAGCGTACCGCTACTATGACCCGTGGTAAGCGATCGCCGAAACGTAAACAAGAGCCTCTTCCAAAAGTACCAAAGGTTCCTCCCAAGAGAGATTATGACTGTACTGAAGAGGAGACTGCGGCGATCGTTGATGCGGAAACGACAGCGTTTTTCGCTAAGCTGAGGCGACCGAAAGAGCCAGTGTTCCCCAGCACCAAAGAAGAAAAGCCAAAGTGTTAAAAATGCTAAAGACTCTTCATCAACCCGAGCCAAAGTTGTCATCAGACTATGAGCGTTCTATTCTCAAGTCACATGCGGCACAAAAAGCCTCGAAGAGCGATCGATGCAAGCGAAATCTGTTGCCAGCTCGGAGAACAAGCAAAGCAGACTTGCGCCTCTCAAGGTGATTTCCCAAACCAATGTGGGTCGAGCAAATATGGGGCGAAGAAGTATGATCCAGTAGTTACTGTACGGAGAAGCCGCTGCTCAAGGTATGTGTATTGCCCAAGTACTTATCCAGATTAGAGTTCTTCCCGTGAGTGAAGTAGCATACAAATACAAATGCAAACCTCTCGTCAAACTCGAGGAGGTAAACAATCTTCCAACAAAACGCCAAGATTGCATAGCTGGTACATGCATGCCACAAGGGCCGGGCTAATCTGGATAATCTTGAGGGTTACAAAAAGCATCATGGGAAAGAAAAGGATGACATGATATCCATTGAATTTGATGAACTATTTCAATTATTCAATCATGACGCCTTGGACAAATCGATCATCGATTTATTGTGCGTAAGTACTAATTACGTAATTAATTTAGTCTTCACTATATTATTTTGTTTATTGCATGTATATAATCATACTGTAATATGCAGAATGAAGATTCTCGAATGCAGCAGAGGACAAATCTATGACATTGGCTTCATTGACCCATATTGAGTTCATGAAGCTAATCTCAAAATAAGCCCCCAGGATACAGAGGATAATATAGTACACGCGTTAAGGTTTCAAGAAACCAAAAGGGAAATACTATTTCCTTACAACTTCGAGTGAGTATTGTCTTGTATACACTTTCTATTTCGCTTACTCGATGTTAAGTATATAATTGATTAGTTATGCATTTGCAGCTTCCACTATATTCTGTTAATCATTCAACTTGACAAAGGGCGTGTACTAGTCATGGACTCTAAACATAAACCCCTTGAGACGTGGAAGGACATGCAGATACTTCTCCAGCGGTAATTCTAATCATTACGACACTATATCGACAACGTTCGTGAATTTTATGATATCAAGTACTTAATAACTTATTTTATTCGTTTTCTACGCCGGGCAGCGCTTGGAAACGGTTCACCAACAAGGCTAGGGATGTTTGGAAAGAGGAGCTTACATTTGAAGCACTAGATGTAAGCACCACTAGCTATATCCGCGCATCTCTTTGATTCTAGTTTTGATACAGTTATTATCATGCTTGATTATTATTTTGATTGAACTCTATTCTCGTAAAGTGCACGCGAGGACGGTAACAATATATGTGGATACTATGTTTGCGAGTTCATCCGTGACGCGATGAGAAGGGCAGAAATTTAGAGCAACTCCACGTCGTAAACAATTTCTATAGTTTTTAATTACAATCAAATTGTGTTTAGTTTCATTCATATAGGCTGACTCCTTTTTTAAATCAGATCGAACGTCTACGGGACGGTCTTCTGCCAAAGGATCGCGTACGAGCAATTCAGGAGGAATTGGCGGGATTCTTAGATGCAGAAGTCCTAGACCCAAAAGGGGAATACTACTCGGCTGTGTATAGACAGGGATTGTAAAAATAGCAACTTTGAAGGAATTGGCCGGTAGCATCGAATAGCAACTTTTGTATGCAGTGCGTGAACTCGATCCGTGTATTGAATGTAATATTGTCATGATATTCATGATGTAATATAAGGTTCCTTCATTGATAAGTGCAAATCACTAAATAAACAATAAAACAACCTAAATGAATTCTGTGTCGCGGCCCAAAAAGTGGCGAAAATGCTGGCGTGGCAACAAAATGTGCCAAAATGAATTCTCTGCCGCGGCAGAGAAATGGGCCAAATCTCTGCCGCGGCAGAAGGTTAATAGTCTCGGTTCGTGTTACGAACCGGGACTAATGCTCCACCCCCCCTCGCCCTCTGCCGCTGCCACGTGCACCCCCATTTGTCCCGGTTGGTGGGGCAACCGGGACTAAAGGTTAGAGCTTTAGTCCCGATTGCCCCGTCCTGGTTGGGCAACCGGGACTAAAGCCCCGTACCAACCGGGACCTATAGGGTTGTTTCCACCAGTGATGACTTTTTCAGGCCAAATGGACAGTGATGAAGTTGGCGGTTACAAGCTTTGTGCCACAATATACAACCCGTTTGGTAGCCTCCATAAGAGATGTATGCATGGGGTAGGCTACTATACACATATTGTTTGGCTGCCTCCTGCCTATGCATATTACTCATTGTGCCCATCATATACAAACCACTCTTGTTTGTTTCCCACATGAGATCCATTATGATAACCTTTCTCTACCATGTGGTGAGCTTACCATGGATAGAGTATGGCATAGCTCCATAGCATCATGAACAACACAATCATACAATTATCATACTTAGCATCTACTAATCGAAACAAGCATCAAATTACACTACCATGTGCATGCATGATCTTTACCAAAAGAAGATCACAGTTTTTTGTATTACCGTCGTGTTAACCTACCATCACATCAAAAAGTGGGTGTAATCTTATCACACCATCAGTTCAAAATCATAAGAGAGGTTACTATATACCATCTCACGAGAAAATTCGATCATACTTTGTAACATCCCAGCATTGGAGCCTAGAACTAAGTTGAAGCCAGATGTGTGCATTGCATTCATGCATAGAAAATCCGAATAATTTTCGCGCTTTTGAACAAAACTTGTTAAAATGATTGAAGCTTCTCTCAACTTGATGGAATTGAGGTAGATCATCAAGTTGACTGTGATAAGTTTCAATATGACTTTGCTAAAATCTTATTGGGTAACCGTAATTTGATCTAAGTATAATAACAATTAAATCATAATGCATTGCTTAAATGACTAATATCTGATCCTTAAGGGATCATATCATACTATTCATCACAACAACCCATGAATACCAAGTTAAGAATGTAATAATTTACTCTTGACTTATTTATTTCTTATTCCATTATACCATGAGTAGCATGGTAATACCTAACTTAAAATCTTTAGTGATCTTTGGGAAGAAACTAAGTCTAGATCATTCACCATATACTTTTCTTACCAAAACAATCCTTATGAAATCCTATCTCAATATTTGTTGTTCATCAATGTTGAGTAATCAACTATTGATTCACCAACTCTTAATCTATCAACTCCTGACCATACCAAAGCATACATTTAAGTGTCTATAAAGAAGCAACTAAGTAGAGGTAAATAGTAATGCTAATTTTAGATATCATCTATAGGATGGGAGTGATTGAAGAAGAATAAATCAATGTGATAATTGATGGAGTTCAATTCACTCCTGAAATGATAAAAGAGTTAGTGGGATATCTAATTATATGGTAGTAAAGAAGATTACAAGGATAAATCCTGAAGATAGTTACCAGTAGTAATTCTATTGGATCAAGGGGGCATAGTCCATGAATAACAGCCTTAATTCAATTAGAGATACTAAGAACAGAATTCCAATACAATTATAAGGTTGTATGGGTAAAGCTTTGATTAGCCAATTGGAAACCTAAGTTATAAATGATTAAAGGATTATAATGATCATGCCTTGCTCACCAGGACTGTATATTTATATTAAGTATAAGTGACATTGGTGGCTAGAACATGATTGAAACCTTAGTATAGGTAAGTTATCCTAAAGTAGCTATTACAGGTCACATTAAAATAATGTGAGGTTGAAGTAGGAGTATTAGAGTAAAGTAAATGTAGGATAGTTTGATTAAATTAAAGCTAGTATAGCATAGAGTTATGGAAGTAGTGTTATTCATCTTAAATGATAGTAAGCTTTAGAGAAAGGTAGTTGGATGTATACATCTAATGGAGAAATATTAGTGATGGATGATTAAAGGAAGATTATAAGTGGAGTTTGAAAGAACTACTTATTGGATTGAAGATTATCAGCAGAAGAGTAGTTGATATAGCCAAGTCTGGATAGGTGAAGATCATGAAATGATTTAGTATCAAACCCATTGGATTTATCCATGAGTTTAGATGAATAATAGGTGGATAAGGATATTTTTATGAAGTAAAGCTCATCATATTAACCATGATGTTGGATTGAAAGAAATAGTATATCTAGGAATGGAATTCCTTAATTAGAAGTCCGGGATTGTGAATTATGGAAAATAGACATTCTTGGTAAACACCCAAATTCTAAATATCAAACCAAACATAATATCCATTTCATGTTATTGATCCATTATCTTGTCTCCATATCACTTTATAGGAATATTTTTCCTATAGCCAATCACATAGCACATCTTTATCATTTCCAATTAGGTACTCTTTCCAATTATCTTAATCATAGGTGATGAAGAGATATTTTTATCAATTCTTTTCCATAAGACATTTTTAACTTTCTATTCTAAAGGGTGATATCATTAAAGAACACAAACATAAAGACCATATGTATAGCTATTAAAATTTATTCACATCAACAAAAGAATATAAGCATATTAAAAACCATAAACCCTAGGGTAAACATTTATAATTCAAACCCTAAACTTTTATGTTTATCATAATAGAATATATACATTGCTATTTTCTAAATTAATGGGAGTAATGTTAACCATATTAAATTCCTTTGTATCTTATACAATAAATAATCATATAAAACCATCATATAAGAATTTTCCTCCAAACCAATAGTTAACTAGAGTTAAGTTGTATAAACAAATAAGAAAATATCATATAATAAAGCCATGGTTTAAGTTTATTATAGAAAGAAAATTAATAATAAAGGCTTCTACATAATATTCAAAGGGGATTTTTATAAAGAAATATCTATAAAGGAAATATTTATCATAAAGATTTACAAAATAAATCCCAGTTAATACTAATTGTTGCTGCAAGTGTTCAACAAATAAACTTTGTTAGAAAAGTTCAAATTATAGATCAAATACAAATCTGAAAAGTAAAACAGAAAATAGAAAAAGAAAAACAAATAAAAAACATTTCCTGGCTGTGGCCCAACTCCTCTCTTCTTATCTGTCACCCATGTGAAGCCCACATAGGCCCAACAGCCAACCCAGTTAGTCCTCTTCTGTGACTGACGGGTGGGACCAAAGAAGGATCACGGGTTGAGAGGAAAGAAGTGTCAGGGGGTTTTCTTCAAAACCTTCATCGTCGTATTCCTCCAGCTAGAAGCAGCTCGGTGGCGATGCTGAGGCCGTCCGCCGCTGTCAGTGCGTCAAGATGCACGCCGCCATCGCCAGGAGAGGATAAGGAGGCCACGGCGACATCCCCGTTCGTCCTCATCCCCATTTCTCCCTCTGAAATCTTCTCTCTATCGGGTTCTTCTTCTTCACCGAGAACCCTAGCTCGGAGGTGTGTAGGGGTTCGTAGCATGGAAAACAAAAATTTTCTATCGCATACAATCAAACAAGCCAAGATCTATCTATTAGATTGTAGCAACGAGTCGATGGAATAACTTACCCTCGAAGATTCCAAAGCGGTTAACGAGAGCAGATTCTCGTGGGTGATGTAGTCGTACTCTTTCCGATCTCAAGATCGTGTAGACGATCCTTCCGCGCAAGGTTCGGCAGCGCTCATGATCGGTCACACGTTCGGTACTCGACGAAGACCTTCCTCTCCCTTGTTCCAGCAGGCAGTGGAGGTTGTAGCACTCTCCTCGCGATTCCGGCAGCACAATGGTGTGGTACCGGAAGTAGAGGGGAGATCCCGCAGGGCTTCACCTTAAGCCGGGGCGAGTATGGTGGAGTATGAGAGAGAGCTATTAGTGGTCTAGGGATTAGACACACCAATTAGAAGGCTCTAAACCGCAGGCTAGAGCAATTAGAAGCTCTAAACCAAAACGGCTCTAAACCGGAGATTAGAGGATAGGAACTTGTGTGTCTAGAGGAGGAGGCCCTGCCCCACCTTTTAGGTGGAGGGCTGGCTGGCCAGAAAGGGAGGAGTCCCTCCCCAACTCGGCCCAAGGCTGGGCCGGCTTGGAGGAGAGGGACTCCTCCTCCAAGTTGGTTTCAACCTCCTCTTGCTTGTTTCCCACAGTTTCCTGTTTCCCACAGTTTCCTGTTTTCCACAGTTTCCTGTTTTAGCCGTTTGACTTTCAAACTGGCAGTTTGCTTTTCAGTTTTGGAACAGCAAGAACACTTAGTACATGATGCAATCACTCAATGACGCCTTAATGTACACTCCCCAGTCTTGGGACAATCCGGAACCTTCTAGAACATTCCGATGAAACACGGAATCATTCCCGAACTCAAAGCGGGACTTTCCTTATATGAATCTTATTCTCCGGACCATTCCGGATCACCTCGTGATATCCCGGATCCCATCCGAGACTCCAAACAACATTCAGTCTCTTTCTCATAATACCATAACTACTCAAAACAACGTCGAATCCTTACGTGTGTCTCCCTACGGTTCGTGAATTATGCGGACATGATCAAGACACTTCTCCGAACAATAACCAATAGAGGAATCTGGAAATTCATATGGCTCCCACATATTTCTACGATTACTTTGCGATCGAATGAACCACTTACATACGATACCAATTTCCCTTTGTCTCACGATAGTTTACTTATCCGAGGTTATGATCGTCGGTATCTCTGCATACCTAGTTCAACCTCGTATCGATAAGTATTCTTTTCTCGTTCCGTGATATGTGATCCCTTGTGACCCAGTCACATGCTTGCAAGCTAATTGGATGACATTCCACCGAGAGGGCCCAGTATATTTATCCGTCATATGGATGGACAAATCCCACTCTTGATCCATGTGTTTCAACCAATACTTTCCGAACACTCAATGCCACCTTTATAGCCACCCGATTCACGGTGTGGTGTTTGATGTCATCAAAGCATCCATCCGGTAAAGGTGATATGCATGATCTCATGGTCGAAGGAATTAGGTTACTATGTATCGAAAGCATATAGCAATTGAACTATTGAAATGACTTGATCTTTATGCTATGCTTATCTATAGGAGTATGTCCACCATATCATTCTCCTAATGATATGATCCTGTTGTTAATAACATCTCTATGTTCATGATCGAAACCATGATCATATATTAACCAACAAGCTAGTTTAACAAGAGGCTTTACTAGGGACTCTTATTTTAGTTTACAAATCACACAAGTATTAATGTTTCCGGTTAATACAATTATAGCATGGTATGTAAACTTTTATCATAAGTGTGAAGATATGATAATAACCACTTTATTATTGCCTCTTGGGCATATCTCCAACAGTCTCCCACTTGCACTAGAGTCAATAATATAGTTTCAAACCTTTGTGTATATAACACCTATGGCTTTCTGGTGTTGTATGTACACGATTGCTAGTGGTCAACTGATCTCCGGATCTGACACTTCCAGGTCCGTGTGTAATTGCATGTCTTTTCGTCTCTACGCATCACTCATTCTCTAATGAGATGGCTTTGTATAAATTTGGTCTTTCGGTGTGACCTTTAGCTCTTTGGGGTTAAAACATGTTGATAATATTGCCGCACAATATATCTTCATAGTATTATCCCACTGTGAACTACACCTAGTTTGATAACAAACTACTTGACACAAATGCCCTCTTTTGCTGCTAAAACAGCAGTCATATACTTTAGCCTTTTGTTGTAGTATCTGTCACAATGTCTTAACTTTGGAACTCATCCAAATCCATTATGGAACTCACTTTCCATTATATTGTGCCACCCTTAGTTTAGATTGAGATAAACTTAATTTGTACTTTGTGACAAAGCTAGTATCAATGTAGTACTTTTACAATGAACTAACCATCTATTTGTCACTTCTACAAATAATATACTCTTAGTTCTTTCAAAAGATCATAAGAATATCCTTACTATTGTCCAATGATCATCTTATTTAATCATTCGGTATATGCTCACAACATTTAGAGCATAGGACATATCTGATTTGTACATATCACAGTATGATTGATATAAATACTCTTTGTGATTTCATACATCAAGTATCAATCTATACTTGATTATTTGTTTCACTTTACCAAATGTCAATACACTTGAATATATCATCAACATTGAACTCATTCAATCCTTTCTGTACGACAAGAACCTCTCTTGTAGTTTCTATATTGAACTCATTCAATATCTTGTCTATGTACTTCTGGCACAACCATATTAGCGTCTATTGATGCCAAATATTTGGGTTTTGCCTAAGTCTTTCATCGGGATGAAATTCTTAATATGTGTTAATAAAAGATACATCTTTTCTAATCAACAATATGTCCTCCACATAATGTATTAGAAATATGTCTTAGCGCTCCCACTTAATTTCTTGCAAACGCAAGCATCTTCATTGTCTCTGATGAAATTAAACTCTTTTAACAGTTTCATCATAGTGAAGATTCCAACTCCGCGATGCTCACTTCAACCATTGAAGTTTGCATATGTTTTTAGCATCCTTTGAATTAACAAAACCCTATGGACCGTGTCATGCACACGTCCTAGGTAACGATTCTATTAGAAGAACTTGTTTTGTTTATTAAACTACCATATAACAAATTATATGTAGTGGTTGCTACATTAATCCGTCTAGACTAAATATCGTTATGAAAGATCAGATCTTGTCATAGTCAACCTTTGAACATTGTTGTGAACTTTTTCCCAACATGTCGACTATTTCATAGATGTGCAACATCCATGTCTATTTATTTATAGATCCAAACACAACTGTAAGGTCTTACGCCTTTCTCGAGCGTCCTTCAAGTTCAAAACTTGATTTCGTGTATGGAACTATCACGGATTTTATGGCTTCAAGCCATTTGACGGAGTCAGGGCCTATCATCACTTCTTTGCATGTAGTCCGTTCATTATTCTCAAATAATGATTCAACCCTCAAATCTTGGTATTTGATTGTTTACTTGACCTACTTGTTTCAATAGGAACTTAGATCTCCGTGACCACAACCCTTGAAGCACGTGAGCCATGAGCATTGTTGCTGCCTCCGAAACACTTTTCGGCGCTGCGCAACTCTACACATATAGCGAAGGTTCTTTTAACCTTATCAAAGTTCTATTTTCCTCCCACTTAACTTTTCACGAAAAATTCCTTCTCAAAGAAACTTGACGTTCTAAGCAACAAACACTTTTGTCTCCGGTGTTTATGGAGGAATAATTAACAGTTTATACAAAGACAGGTTCATCCGACTTTGGTTGCACACATCTTTCTCATGCATAGCATACCAATGTTTAAGAAAGGACAACTTGGGTTTTATCCCAAACCATAACCTTATATGGTGTCATTTCAACGGATTATGATGAAGCTCTTTTCAGTGGAAAAACGGTAATCTCTAAAGCTTTTAATCTTTAAAATATAATGGCAGTTTTATGAATTATACCTTTGATCTTACCATGTCAAACAAGGTTTAATTACATATCTCGAACGCTCCATACTCTTATGGTGTTTCGGGAAAATGCAAATCCACGGAACGATTCCTTAAATCTTAGGTATTATGCTAAACTTGTAACTCAAATATCTTCCTTTATGATCTTATCATAAACTATTTATATTCTTGTTACAATGATTTTGCACTTCATCTTGAAAATCTTTGAACTTTTCAAATATTTCACACTTCATCCTTATTAAGTAAATATTCATATATTCACTCAAATTTTCGGAGAAAGCATATGAAGTTGAAATCCATCGCTGACTACACATAATGGACTTCATACAACAATATGTACAAGTTCCAATAAGCTAGTCATTCGTTCCTTTTGGCCTATGAACGAAGTTTCAATTATCTCTAGGAAAGTTTCACAAGTGTCATTTGATCAAAAATCAAAAGACTCCAAAATTCCATCCACATGGAGTTTCTTCATGTTTTCTTTCCAATATAATTTAAACGGCGATGTCACTTCCTAAGTGATCTTTCAATCAATTTGTCTTTCGACATTTTTAGCACAAGTTTTATGGATGTGATTTCTCCAACGAGATTTGTGAATCATCCATCTTTTATAGATTACGACAATTATTTGAACAACCCTTTTGTTCTCATAATACCTGATAAAACAAATCTTGAAGGCAAGCTTTGATGTTTAACGAGCAACACAATAACCCTTTATTTTGTTCTCGATGAACATCATCACATATTATTTTGCTAGTTACTTAGGCCATTGTAGTTCATGAATTGTGTTGTTTCGTATGACGATTCACACCAACAAATTCAGTATCAAATACTTAAGAAACACATTGTTTAATAAGCAAAGAATATAGCCATAACATGTATATCATCTATATACTTAAACTGAACAATTCTAGTCTTTTCTTTTCTGCCATATACTTATGAGATTCTCTTCAAGATTTCCTTTTCTGTTTGAAAGAATCTATCAACATCAATTAGTGGAGTCATACATATGACACATAGTCCAAAGCGTGTATAGTTAAATACCAATGTCTTTGGACTTGCACTTTGAAGTAGATCACCATTATCAAGTGTTTGGTGTTCTTTCAAATTCCTTTCTTTAGTAATCTCTTGGTGTAGTAAACATTTTACCTACATCAAATATTCACCCTTTTCATGGAATCGTCCATGATCAAGCTACTTTTAGCTTATAACGATGAATCGTGAGTATAATGTTGCTCTTCCAAATCCTTTTGGACGATTAGGACAACTAGTGTCTCCAACCTTTTGCAAATTCTCATCAAATATGAGAACATGACTTTAGCCATATTATACTCTATCATGTTGCAACCAAAACTTCGTTTCAGATATCACAATATCTTCCACACATCATGGTTTCTGAAACAACTCTTTCAGATCCTAGATAACCTTGATATTAAGACAATCCTTTGAATATCAAGAATCATGGAAACAAACATGATACTTATACACTAACACTTGGAATTGTTACTCTTGATTTAATACTAATTATTAAACTTCATGGAGTAACCGAAACTTACTAAAAGTTTGCAATAGGACTCTTAAACTTTAGATTAACACTTCAAAACAATACGATACCAGTTCGTAAAGTAACTAACCAGAATTCTATAGTTCTATTATCTCAATTATAACTAAGCGCAAGGTGGTAAACGGATGCCAATGACTACAACAACTATCCAAATTCACTTTGATTTAGTTTATGATAAATTGAGTTCTAATTAATAATTAAATTAATCTAGGTGAACTCCCACTCAAAACAATATCCCTCACATTGTTTTAGTGATCACACGAACCAAATCCACCACATCAAAACCGATCATCACGAGAGTTGATATAGCTCCAATGGCGAACAATCAACATGTTCATCATATCTACTATATGACTCATGCTCTACCTTTCGGTAATCCGTGTTCACGAGGCCATGTCCGTACATGCTAGGCTCACAAGATCAAACCTTAGTTTCCGCATGAGCAAATGCTTGCTCACGTTGTATACACTTGTAGAATCTAACACACCCGATCATCACGTGGTGCTTCGAAACAACAAGCTTTAGCAACGGTGCTAACTAAGGGTGAACACTTTATGACTTGAAATTCATGTGCATGAGGGATCATCTTATAATGCTACCGTCGTCTACTAAGCAATACAAGATGCATAAAGGATTAACATCACATGCAATTCATAATCAGTGATATGATATGGCCTTTCTTCTTTGTGCTTCCGATCTCCATCTTCAAGCACGAACATGATCTCCATCATCACCAGCATTGCATCAAGGTCAATGACGCTGCTCCATGGTTGTCGTCCACCAGCTTCAACTATTACAACTACTTTGAATAGACACGCGGGTCTTAACATAATTTAAAGAGAACCATATGGCTCCTGACGGTTGCCGACTTACAATAAGGAACATTGCATACATCATATATAATCACAATCATGTCCATATCACATCACAGCACACCCCTGCAAAACAAAGTTAGACGCCTCTACTTTCTTTGCATATTTTACGTGGTTTGGGGCTTTCAATAAGTGTCGTTCTAACTTACGAACAAGAACCACAACATTGATACTAGTATTGTCAATCACCCGTTGTAAATTGGATCTTAACTATGCTAGGAGAAACAGCACCATAAAGCCACTTATGCAATACAAGTTGCATGTCAAGCGTGGAGCAAGTCTCATGAACGATGTCATGTAAGGTTAGCCCGGCCGCTTCATCCCAACATACCGCAAGATGCAAAGTACACAAGAAGCAATCGACAATAAAGCATCAACGCCCACAATGACCATTGTGTTCTACTCGCAACAGATCTACATATATAGACGGCTCGATACCACCGTAGGGGTTCAGAGCATGGAAAACAAAAATTTTCTATCGCATACAATCAAACAAGCCAAGATCTATCTATTAGATTGTAGCAACGAGTCGATGGAATAACTTACCTCAAGATTCCAAAGCGGTTAATGAGAGCAGATTCTCGTGGGTGATGTAGTCGTACTCTTTCCGATCTCAAGATCGTAGACGATCCTTCCGCGCTGCTCCGCAGCGCTCAGCCGGGTCACACGTTCGGTACTAACGAAGACCTTCCTCTCCTTGTTCCAAAGAAAATGGGAGGTTGTAGCACTCTCTCGCGTTCCCAAGAAGACAACTGTGGTACCAAGTAGAGGGGAGATCCCGCAGGGCTTCGCCTTAAGCCGGAGCGAGTATGGTGGAGTATGAGAGAGAGCTATTAGTGGTCTAGGGATTAGACACACCAATTAGAAGGCTCTAAACCGCAGGCTAGAGCAATTAGAAGCTCTAAAACAAAACGTCTCTAAACCGGAGATTAGAGGATAGGAACTTGTGTGTAGAGGAGGAGGCCCTGCCCCTCCTTTTATAGGTGGAGGGTCAAGGCCAGAGGAAGGGAGGAGTCCTCCCCAACTCGGCCAAGGCTGGCCCGGCTTGGAGGAGAGACTCCTCCTCCAAGTTGGTTTCAACCTCCTCTTGCTTGTTTCCCACAGTTTCTGTTTCCCACAGTTTCGCTTTTCCACAGTTCTGTTTCCACATTTCTGTTTTAGCCGTTTGACTTTTAACTGGCGGTTTGACTTTTCAGTTTTGGAACAGCAAGAACACTTAGTACATGATGCAATCATTCAATGACACATTCATGTACCCTCCCCAGTGCGGACAATCGGAACCTTCTAGAACATTCGATGAAAACACGGAATCATTCCCGAACTCCGGCGGGACTTTCCTTATATGAATCTTATTCTCCGGACCATTCCGGATCACCTCGTGATATCCGGATCCCATCCGAGACTCGAACAACATTGGTCTCTTTCTCATAATACCATAACTACTCAAAACAACGCCGAATCCTTACGTGTGTCTCCCTACGGTTCGTGAATTATGCGGACATGATCGAGACACTTCTCGAACAATAACCAATAGAGGAATCTGGAAATTCATATGGCTCACATATTTCTACGATTACTTTGCGATCGAATGAACCACTTACATACGATACCAATTTCCCTTTGTCTCACGATAGTTTACTTATCCGAGGTTATGATCGTCGGTATCTCTGCATACCTAGTTCAACCTCGTTCGATAAGTATTCTTTTCTCGTTCGTGATATGTGATCCCTTGTGACCCAGTCACATGCTTGCAAGCTAATTGGATGACATTCCACGAGAGGGCCCAATATATCTATCATCATATGGATGGACAAATCCCACTCTTGATCCATGTGTTTCAACCAATACTTTCCGAACACTCAATGCCACCTTTATAGCCACCCGATTCGGTGTGGTGTTTGATGTCATCAAAGCATCCATCCGGTAAAGGTGATATGCATGATCTCATGGTCGAAGGAATTAGGTTACTATGTATCAGAAAGCATATAGCAATTGAACTATTGAAATGACTTGATCTTTATGCTATGCTTATCTATAGGAGTATGTCCACCATATCATTCTCCTAATGATATGATCCTGTTGTTAATAACATCTCTATGTTCATGATCAGGAAACCATGATCATATATTAACCAACAAGCTAGTTTAACAAGAGGCTTTACTAGGGACTCTTATTTTAGTTTACAAATCACACAAGTATTAATGTTTCCGGTTAATACAATTATAGCATGGTATGTAAACTTTTATCATAAGTGTGAAGATATGATAATAACCACTTTATTATTGCCTCTTGGGCATATCTCCAACAAGGTGAGCCAGTGCCGGCGATTTCGTGCTCGCTTCGGCCAAATAAGACTACGGTGGAGACCGCAGTGCTCCTCTCGTTCGTTTGCCCCAACTCGCACTAGCGGAGGAGGCGTCAATCAACCCAACCGCACCCTCGGTTCCCGGCGCTGTTCGTCGACCTCACCATCGTCTCCGACCTTGCCTCGCCCTATCGACCGCACCATCGTGTTCCTGGTGAGTCACTGAGTCTCCTCGTACATGTAAATGCTTTGTTTGCTTCCTAAATCCACGCCACCATGATCACCCGCAAGCACCACCGCATGAGCTCATCGTTGGTCGTCCTCCGGTGACCAAAATAGGGCGGCGCCACCACCAATAGGTCCCTTGTGATACCCTCTTTCCAACGAGCCTAACCGCAGCCCCGCGCACGTTGATGTCATGCCAATGTCACCCTCAGCCTAGTCAGCCAGTTTGACCCAGTCTTTGTCTCGCGTGGCAGATGACATGGCCTAGGGCCCATATGTCACTACTAGAGAAAAGCTTATGCGAGGCGCACCTAAAAGCTTATGCGAGGCGCATATCATATGCGCCTCTAGCTTTGAGCCTCGGCTATTTTTTATGCGAGGCGCATATGATATCCTATACTTCACATATGCGAGACGCATATCGATATGCGCCTCGCATATGTGAATTATAGGAGGCGCATATCGATATGCGCCTCGCATATGTGAAGTATAGGAGGCTCATATCATATGTGCCTCGCGTATGTTTCACAATGCGCCTCGTATATTATAGTATATGCGCCTCCTATAGTGTCCTATATGCGCCTCCAGTAATATTTTCAAAATTCAAGTTTTATAGACCACTATAAATAATAATATACAGATATTCAAATATACAATATAGTCCAGAATACAGTATAAAGAGCACAAATTTTTTCAGAAACTTGCAATTTTCCAAAGCATAATAGAACCAACATGAATACAATACATTACACATCAATCATGACATACAAGTTCATACATCAAGTGTTTGTGCCACAAGTTCACACCTCCGAGTACGAGTTCACAATCACATTACAACTCCAACGACGTAGCTCTACCTAGATGAAGTAGAACACATAACCTACCATGAAGAGAAACAAGGTGGTGATCACGAGGAAGTTCCTCCACTTCTTCCTTCCATTCCTCCTCCACTTCTCTTCCGCCACCTCACGAGCAACATGGCATCGATTCGCTACACAAATATAAATGAGGTTAATATTAGACTAGGTTCGCCCGCATATGGCCTCCATATTAAATTATTAGATGAGTCGACAACATCCCCCAAACCACAATATGTATGCAAGCATGGCAATTTAATATGCAACAATTGTATATAGCATTTAATAAAAAATAGGGCTCGATTTAGGATCACACATTGAGGGGTCTCGACGATCTTGGGTTTGCCGAGGGTTCAGGTCCGGGCTCGCCGAGATCGGTCTTCAGGGTCTCGGTCATCAGATCCGTGATGGAGTACTCGTCGACTCCAATTCAAAGGTCTTGGGGTTCTCCGTGTGATCGATTTCCGGGATGAAGATCTTCGAGGAGCGCCCATGTGTTTACCACAACACACGAACACACAAACAAGCAACTTTTAGGTTCTGAACACGACCACACGGACATGGAAAAAACGTCTGAGCAGGGAGATGATCAACACCAAGAGTGGTAGAATTAACCTCTAGCATAGCACCTTTGGCAAGCAGCAGATACCACCCTGGTTCATAAACGGACAGAGGCGAAGGCGATGTATGATGACACGAGGACGATGGTGAGGAGGCGCATGCGGGATTGCCGATGCAGCGAGGGATGGGAGGTCCCTGGCGGTTGCAGGGCACTGGCCGAAGCAGGCCTCGCGGGCGGGCTCAGGGAAGCGCTGCAGCGGCGGCGACGCCTGCACTGCAGGCGGGAGAGCTCGGCCTGAGGCCAGCGGCAAGGAGCGCCAGAGAGGAGGGCACGTTGGTCCGGCCGCAGGCGAGCGGCCTCGGCGAGAAGCGATGCTCAGCGGTGGCTTGAGGGCGAAGACCAGAGGAGGAGGAGATGGTGGGGGCGGCGCTGCAGAGAGGGATGGCGGAAGGGCTCATGTCCATGGCGCGGCGGGCTGAGGCGACATGCAGTGGCGGTTGTTGACAAGGCGGCGGAGGATCACAGGATGGGGACAGGGGCTGCGGCGAGAGGCGAGGAGCGTCGGCGGGACAGGCGGCCGAGGTCGAATGGCGGCGGGCCACAGAGGAAGCGAGCGGCGGTGGAGGCCTGGCGGGCGAGACGGTGGCGGAAGTATGTTGGCGGCCTGCGGGAGGAAGATGCAGGGAGGATTGCGGGGATGGGGTGCGGGAGTGCCACGGGGTGGGGCCGGGTTGGCGCGGTGGTTCCAGGGGAGCGAGAGGAGCGTGTACCGCGTAGGGGTCGGGTGTTGCGTGTGTGGGTCGTGTCGGGTTGTGGTGCGCGCCGTTTGTTGCGTGTGTGTGTGTGTGTTGGGTGCACCAGGATGATCAGGCAGTGCTGGCGCGCATGTGTTGTTGAGTGTGTGCCGACGACGGGAGGTGGAGTGTGGGATTGGGAATATGTCTAGGGTTTGGGGATTAGTACCTCATACTCACGTTGAGCAAGCTTCTATGGTGAATCAATGGGGGAAAATGAGGTGGGAAGGACGAGGGGGGCAACCAGATTTGTCTTGGTGGAGGAGGAAGAAGTGAGACAAGTGAGTGGGGTGGTAGTTGGCTCCATGTGCAAAAAGCTGGAAAAAGTGGTGCCATGTTATAGGAGGCGCATATTGCACAATATGTGCCTCCTATAATTCAAACTATAGGAGGCGCATATAGCAATATGCGCCTCGCTTATGCGGCCATCTACCTCCACCCGGGCCCGCAGGGGTTACTTGGGGCACATATGACTATATGCGCCTCGCATATTATCAAATATAGGAGGCACATATAACCATATGTGCCTCGCATATTCGTGCACCTACCAACACGCGGGCCCACACAGATTATGCGAGGCGCATTCTGCCCATATGCGCCTCGCCTATCTAATATATAGGAGGCGCATATGACTGGAATGCGCCTCGCATAATATGGGGCTGCTAGATTTCGTCCGTACAGGGATTATAGGAGGCACATTCTTATCATATGCGCCTCGTCTATTTTTATACTAGAGGCGCATGGAGAAGGAGTGTGCCTCGTCTATTTTATAGGAGGCGCATATGGTCTAAACGTGCCTCGCATAAGCATGTCTACTATAGCCTTTTCTCTAGTAGTGTGTCATTGTCTAGGAGTAGAAATAGGGTCGGTAACAAATACATTTACTAATCTGAGAGCTGAGGTGGCCACTGGCCCACTAGTCAGTGACTAGGGCTAGGTGTGGGCGTGGTGCAAAAAGTTATTTCCTGCTTAAGAAAGAATAAAAGATATAAATCCAAATATACATATTCCAGAAATAAAATAAAATGATTAAATCTTGTTAAATCAATAACTTTTAATTTATAGTTTAGAAAAATATGTATTATATATGAAACTGTTTAAAAAAATAAAGACTATAACATTAATCCATTATAAAAATTTATTATGTTTCCAATTTAAATAATTATTATTTAATAAAGATTCTAAAGGTAATAAAACTTTGATAATTCCTATTTTAATAATGTCAAATATTAAAAATATAAATAAAATACCAAAAATCTTAGAAAGATAAGAACTATAATTTGAAACTATAATCATGCATTATTATTTCACTTAAATAATTATTTATTATTTATTAAGAATTTAGAAAATAATAATCTTATAAAAATCATATCTTATTATTTATAAATCACAAAAATAAATGTAATATATCAAAATGATCACAAAAATAATATCTACTCGTTAAAAATATAATATTCCACTTTAAAAGTAAATAAAAAACTTAATACTCTACTAATTTGAATTTAAACTTATTTCCTTAGTTTAAAATTCATAAAAGGGTAAATAAAATTTGTTAATATTTATAAAATTGTCAATTTAGGTCTAATAAGCAATATTAGCCTTAAATATTATAATGTAAGGTCTAATTGGTGCAACACATTATAAATACAATTACATTGAATTACCATTCCAACCATATATGTAGTTTATTTTCTAAAAAGATTCTTGTCCAATATAAACTCTTCAAGAATAAATTGTGATTAAATAAAATCTTTTCCATTACTTCAAACACAAGTTTATAAACAAATCAAAACACTATAGTGAATCCATAAATATTTAAGTAATATTATTCATTTGTTTATAAACTATAACCACTCATCTATAAAAAGGTAAAGGATACTATTCCATTATAAAATCAAGAAACCACAACACCAAGTAAAAATATGACCATTCTTAAGTAACCTTAAGGAAACATTACCAAGTACACACAAATTACAAATGTTATAAGCATTACATTTTCAAACCATCAATGCTTTAAAGTTAAACTTTGGTCTACAAGACTCTAAATATAATACTAAAGACATTGTTATATGTTTTATAGTTAACTTTGGTCTATTATAGTTAAGTCATAAAGCCTCACAAGTCCAAACTATTCAAGCAAGCACAAATAACATCGACCAGACTCAACTAACCACAAAGAGTTGTTTAGACCGTAGAAAAGGATTCTTTTCTTCAAAAGCTATTCGTTTTGCCACTTCAATCAACAAACATTATAATAATATTTCCCAACTCTTAACGGAGTAAATTCAAGGACTCTCATCATAATCATTTGATGACATTAATCGCAATCACATTACTTTATACTTTACTTGTATACTTAGGATCGATAACACTTAAGTTCTTTATAAGTGACCTTACTTGTGAAGTAAAGTTTAAAGATAAAAAATTTAAGTGTAAACAATCTTGAATAGCATTCTATATGTATATATTTTATTATTGTATAAATATGTGTTGTTCACACACACTCACAAGCTCTAATAAGAAACACAAGTGTGAAACCTATCTAATAAGACAACACATTCTAAAGAAACCATCTCCAGTTTCCAAACCCTAGAATAACGTTATTCCCGGGATTCGCGTTTATAAAGTGCATCACATTACTTATGCATAAGAGCATATTGCTTCTTTAAACATTAGTTCTTACCGGACCAATGATGCTGATTTCAGATATTGGATCTTATATTGTCTTGAAGACCGTGAGTGCATAATCTTGCAATCACAAAAGGCAAGTTCACACTTGCTCATGTCCTTTGATTATTTTCTGTAAAGTATTTTGCAAATCCAGTGTTTTCATCACCTGCATTTGAAAAAGGTCAGAAAACACTATTTTCATAATAATATGATTATAGGTTATTTACCATGAAGTAATAACCTACTATGAAAGTTCCGGTGGTAAAGAAACATATTATCTAGGACTTAACAACCAATGTCGCCGGTGATAATTGCACTGTATATTACACGTTAACCATGAGATTTGGAATGGGACGGAGAAGTCAGTTGTATCCTTTTCCTCTTGAATGGAGGCAAGACGACCTTAACGTGACGTTGTGATTCCTTGTGCGGATCCAACATATGGGTGAGAATCCTTACGCCCCACACTTTTGGTGTCTAGATTATCTATGGATGGTGTTTAGTGGATGGACCATTTACTATGGCACTTGCCAGGGCAACACCAAGTCATAGAGTCTTCAGGGAACCCATCAGGGTTTTAGCCTGCCCGAAAGGGGGCTTAACAAAGATGAGCCAGCCCGAAGGATCGTGCAGACATATGAGGTCGCGGAGAGAGCAGTGATTGGCTTGGATCATCTACTGGGCCCCACAACATGGAATTATGGATGGGTAAGCTGCCCAGTTGTGCAACAAGGAGTTGATCTCTCATGAGAAAAGTAACGCACCTCTACAGAGTGTAAGAACTGTAACTTTTTACTCCCTGTTCCAGGAAGGAGCCGCGAACGCGGCGGGAAAGGATCTCCATGAAAGTTCTGGTAAACCCGTGAAGACTGACGGACATAGCTTTTCAGAATAAAAGCAACCTTTGAAGAAATGTTTACGAAAACTTGCATTGCCGACAACCTATGGTCTGTGGCTGTAGATATAGTGCATCAAACACTCCTTTTCTAGTGAACTTGCTGAGTACGCTCATACTCAACGTATCTTCTTAACCCTTGCTAGATTCTGAAGCCAGTGCAGACAACATCTACATCAAGTTATGCTCCAGGATTCATCATCCAAAGCTAAGAGTCTTCAACGAAGACAAGGAAGTCAATATATACATTAAATCAAGTGAAGACGAAGATACTGATTAAATAGGAATATACTCTCTAGCCAAAGAACTTATTTCTGCAGTGCGTTGCAATAGCAGCAATGCCAACCCCTTATTTAAAAATACTAGTCTTAAAAGTATAATAGTTGGTGCATTATTTATCTTTGATTCTTCTTTGTACGAAGTTCTTTCTCTCTTTTTAACCTAGAGTGTTCTCTGGATCTTGTGTAGTTGTAACCTTTAGCCATGTATTGGGACCCGCTGTGTTTCTGTTGTACCACTCTGAGAGATGTAATACTAGTGAACGGTGTTTCATTGGTGTTATGTCAACGACTATAGTGTACTACATCATGCATTGGTATGCTGGGTCACCGCATATTTTTTTAGGCCATAGGTGGAACATCACTCAAATTAGTAGTCAGTCATCACAAATTTGCTTGATATTTTTTTAGCTTATCCTTATTAGCCTCACTAGCATTGAGTATATCAAACAACATGTACTCTCCCCGCCCTTTCATCATCCAATTTATTTTCCCTTACCTTCATTATCACTAATTTCTACACCCGCTTTGTGATATCCATTTCATTCTTGTACACTTCGGTCATCTGCAAATTCATATCCTTGTACTACTCCACTGACTTCTCCTAAGATTTCGGAGTGTTGTTCTTCATCCTAGAAAAGTTCTCCTCTATCATCCTTTTCTTAGTTTTATCCATGAATTTGCTCACATCAAGTAACATACTTCAATATTTCTTCTTAATCTTGTTCTTCTCATCAGCTAACTCCTTCACCAAGTTCGCATTCTCAATCCTCTCGTAGATTCTTGCATTGTTTCTATCACGATACATTCCCCAAAAGTCTTCCTAAGACATTTTTTGTTGTCTCTGGCCAACCACAAACCCACGGTTTGCGACTTCCTGCAAATCTGGAGTTCATGGTCACATATAGTGGATGACCTAATAAGGGAGGAATATAATCAGAACTTCACGGTCACAACTAATGGATTATCTAGTACTGAGAAATCAGAACAACTTACACTCTGCAACACCTGGCAGAGGCGTCCTATGTTGCTTCCGTCAAATGCAACACGCTTCACATGCTCAAACTTGTGTACATGGTACCCTCGGGACAATCTTATGCTATGCCACAGAAGGTGGAGTCTTCGTTGCAGTCAGGAGCATAGTCCATGTTCATGAGGTCCCACAGGCGAAATCGATTTCATCCGAGGCCAAATCATAAATTTCCAAACCGATAGCAAATCCTAACCCTAAGGAGGAATTGGGGGAATTTAACTTACCCCTAGACTCGATTGGCTTGAGAATTTCACCGTCTTTCCAGTCTGGCATGACGACCAAAGACATGACTCGACGAAGATGAGTTTAGTAGTATTCACGGGAACACTGTTGCTGCAAACGCCGGTGACTAGAGATGAGGGAGGTGCCTGCTACTAACCGACCACAAAAGAGATCTCGATGGGGTAATAGTGGTTTTGGTTTTTGCGGTGAGTGGGGATGGAGTGTTTCAGCGGGAGGTGAGTGAATATCTCTCGCCACTTTTCTACTAGAGCAAAAAAACTCCAACATGTGCCACCATAGGCCGCACTCATGCGGGGAGAGCCCTGTTTTTGCATCAGATGAGCGCACAGCGAGGCTGACTCACTAGAAACGCTCAGATCAAACATTGTCACTGAGCCTGGTTGCGGGTTTCTTTATAGTTCTCGATGACGCATCCTAGACTCGAATGTGAGTATCTATGGGCATATCCACCGGGCCGACCCATTAGACCACAAGATGTCCAAATCGGCCCGTGCAGACAGGCGGATGGGGAAAACTTGCTCCAGTGGCGCGACCCATTTGACCACGCTTGTCCGGGCTGACCCATGTCTCGCCCAAAAATTGCTTGGGAATGCATCGCCATGGACGAGTCGAGGATGCCGCGCATGTCCAATTCCGTCCGCGTGTCGGCTGAGCGGCCCCACATGGTAGTGGTACATTAATTTCTAACAAAGACTAGTTCGTTAATTAACTGTCCTATGATTACAATGACACAAACTAGGACGGTGGCAATCCAAAACCTGCATCTCGTCCTGCCTTACTACCTACGATGGTGGCGATCTAAAAAGTTGCTTGTCGTCATGCCCTACTCTAGCGGCGCCACCATCTACTACTCGGCATTAGCGGGCCCCTCGCTGTCACTTGATGGATGTGAAATATATCCATCCACGTCCGTATTTAAACTAGATATTATTTATATATTTGATAAAATATCTCTCTAAACCCTGCCACTAATGCCTAATGATCAAAGGGGTATGCAATCCTTTCTTCCTATTTTTTCCTGCGCAGATAATGACGAATGATGATGGGAATCACTACATAAATGCCAAAGATACGAGATTTCCAACACGTCAAAGAAACCAGGAGCCGTGAAATGGAGGTAGAAGCCTGAACGACCAACTATACCGCGGGATATTTATTTCAGCAGTATAGTTCCGGCCATATAGTTGCCATCGACTTCATTAGGTCAAACAGAACAACTTTCGTGAAGAGACCCCTATATAAAGAGGCTTCAGATGACGGGAAACATCACTTCTTTTTTACCTCAACTCTCCCTACCACCATAAGCCACCATGCCGGAGGAATAGATCTATATCTAAACCTTTAAACCCTTCTCCATGACCATAGCCATATTCCACTATTTGTACTAGCAGATCTCTTCTCCAATTGGCGATATTGTAAGACTATTTGCTATCAACCTTATGATCTCTATTACAATGTTTATGATTGTTAATTTTATCTCTATGCTTAAGTAATTCTTCTTGGGCTAAGGTCTTCGGCCTAGCCATGTAGCTTTTTATTCATGTTATTTATCATAGATGGAATCATGTATTAGTTTGTATGACATGATAATTATAGTACCCTCTCTTGCCTCAATCTAAGGACTTTTCAGGTACCCAAGACCCCGAGTATTGATCCAGGTAAAGGGAGTGTGAGTAATGACTGATCTGCAAGATAGAAACCCCAGTGGCAGAAGGGGTAGTACGGCTGTATGTGAGGGATTTACTTGGAATTAACTGTGACATCACTATGCATATCATTAGTTCTCTTTTTTCTATGAATGAGACTAGTAGGCTATTGCTATAAGCGGTTGTGGAGGCGATAGAAATTATGGATGCACTGTCCATATATAATTATCTTGCTATAACAATTATATGCATACTTTATTATTATCTATTATTCCCATCAGCTGTTTTGCACAGCTACTGGTGAAAACCGAAGACCCTAGGCCCTCTTTCTCTCCATCGTCAACAACAACAAAAATATCGCAAACTCTTGATCCGGTGAAAATACAAAAGGAATTCTAAAAATCTCGAATGTCCGTTTAAGTAATCTCACTTTGCTTTCTGCTTCCCGAGAATTCGATAAACCTAGGTCTACTAGGGAAAAAGAGCTATACTACATCCGGATCGAAGGTATCATCGCTGCCTTGACCGGCTTGGCGTGATGGACCGGCGCCGGTGTAGCGTTCCCTCTGGATGACGGCCTCCGCCATGTCAATCTCGGCCTGCAAGGCCACCCTCTTGATGGCCGCGCGGCACCGTCTCCTCTCACAGATGCGCGACGAAGCGACGACCATCTCCTCATCTCCGCCTCCTCCTTCAAGCGGTGTTGCGCGAGCACCGACTCCATCTTAGCATTCCATTGCGTGCTGACCTTATCCTTTGCCTTCGCTGCATCCGCCTCGGCCTGGGCCAAAGCGATTTCCACCAGTGGGTCGCCCTCCTCCGCCTCCTCCTCCTTCGTTGGTGAATCCTCCTCTCGCGACTGCTTCTCCTTCTCCTCCACCACGACCTACTCTGTGGCCTTGGCCACGTGGGTAATGGCGGCGCGTCTGGCCGACCTGGCCTTGAGGATGACCTCCAGGACCTCCCGCTCGGCCTCCATGAACGTGCGGTCCTCGACGTCGCCCTTGGCGGTGGCAAAAGGAGGCGAGCAGAACCTACTGCTCGTCACTGACATCTGGCACGGTGACCTTGTCATCGAGGTCCTCCAACCAGGCATCGTCTTCATCGTTCACGATGACCGTGTTGACGTCCGACGCCTCCAAGGCCATCGCATCATCCACCACGGCCACCTCCTCCCGCGACGCCCGCGCTGCCACTAAAATCTCTGTGGCCACCCCGTGACAAGTGTCGACGGTGACATGTGCCGTGTTCAGCGTGACGTCGACCTCGCGCTCAACCTCCGCGTCGCGTTCCACCTCTTCCGCAATTGCCCCCGGCTCCTCCGCCGCCACCAGCTCCTCCTCCCGCTCCAGCGAATCGACGAAGGCCGCCTCGTCCTTCTCGGGGTAGCGGCTGCGAGCCAGCTGGCCGATCCTTGCCTAGATGGTGATCCCCGCAAACGCGCCTGAGTTTGCCGCTCTTGGGAAAACCTCGGCGGGAATGAGTTTTCCCACCGGCCGGGCAGGAAGCCAAGCCGGTGGCGGTTGACAAGACGTTGATCCTTATTACCACAGATAATAACGATGATGGTGCGGGTAAGGCCTGGTCAAATGGGTTGGCTCCTTGGGACACTCAGCATCCCAAACGGATCAGGCGAAAAAGGACTTGTTTTATGTCCACAGACCGACCTAAATTAACCGATTAAGACATATCTCATATCTAAAATGGATCGGCTTGATGGAGATTATCCTGACCTTCTCCAGGCTACCAAACCGTCCTTTGGTGCCCAACTGCGAGGCCCCGTCCCATTTTAGTCTATGGTTGACGCGACGCCGCAGCGACCCGGTGCATCCGGACAACCCCTGCTGACTGCTGACTGCGTGAACTGCGGGGTTCTTTTCTGACCGTACAAACAGTTTTCATGAAAATTATTATTATGGACCGTACAGACTACAGAACCTGGTTAACCTAGCATTTTCCAAGCCGTCATATGTGACCAACGCCATCCTTCATGCCTGTATCTTGTCCTTTTTCTTTGTTGGCGGAATTTTTTTTTTCGAAATGGGGAATCCCGGCCTCTGTATCGACTGAGCATATAACCTTTATTATTTTTTGTTGGCGGGGCTAAACTTCACGCATGGAAACTATGTACACATTATTTAGAATTTTTTGAATAGAAACCTATGAAGCACTTATTTAATCCAAAATATACTACTGTCACGAGCTCTAGGGTTGCAAGCGGGCAACTGCCCGTGAAAAAACAATAAAAGGTTAGTTTAAACTAGACTAATTTGTTAAAAGAAGCTATAACAAGCCTACTGGTTTTTTTTTTCCGGGGGAAGCATAACGAATTTTGACTATGAAGAGGCGAATCGGCTACCACTCTCTGGCCTAAGAGCAACTCTAACAGATCCCATATATTAGACCCCTCAAAAACACATTGCTTACCCGCAAAAAAAAGCGGGCGCTAAAAAACACGTTTGCGGTGTCGCATGGGCCCATGCCGAGCGGATCTCCTAGATGGAAACCGCAAATCCGAATAGTCATTTTTGTGGTTTTCATTTGCGAGATATGTTCCGTGTGGAACCCGGGCCACACCCTAAATTTATCGATTTTTAGCCTTTTCAACAATTTTGACAATGGATAGGCAATAGATAGACAAATAGATGCAACCACAGTAGTTTTTACATCCAGTTGTTCCAATCAACGAGACCCAAACACATGGGTAACGTTCATTGCATTGTGTCGAGGTCACAGGTACCAGGTGAGTCCCCATCAGGAGATATGGCCCAACCAGAACCGTTGCGGCCTTCGAAGGATCGAGTCTTAGGAGAAGGACCGAGCGAGGGTATCTTGGCGGCAAAGTGAAGATAGCAATGCCGAATGAATTCTCTAGGATATCACAGTTACTCTACGAAGATTAGATCTGATATTTCTATTAGAATATCTGTATAGGCGCATCCACTTGTAACCCGTCTCGGCATCTTGTAACCCTAACCCCAATCGAGTATATAAGGAAGGGTAGGGACGCCGAAAGAGGGAGGGGGATCTTTGATCTGAGAATCCCTCTGACCATCTTCTACCTCCAACCAACATAGATGTTATCGAGCCATATCTCAATCTCACCAGAGGACACTACGGTAATTCCATCCTCCACAAACATGAAATAGGGTTTTTGCCTGACACTGTTTGTTCGTGGCCTAAACCTGTATAAATCGTTGTCTCGGTTTGCTACCATCCCGATCTTCGAGTGTGACCCCTTCAAACATAAATCTACTATCATAAAATGCCTCGACAGTTGGCGCGCCAGGTAGGAGTTGCGTGTTTTAGATCTCAGATTAGGATGGCATGATCCATCACCGTCGTCGACGGCTCCCCCAAGGACAAGGGGGCCAATACCACTGCTGCAAACAAATCCCGAAATCGTTCGGATGATAACCTTTGTCTAGATCTCCCAGCAGGCGGCTCAGGATGCGATCCAGACCTAGGGTCAGAAGGATTCTATGAACCCAGTTGGAACCCAGTTGGCACTTGGTGGCCAGCCTCGGAAATTCGTTCGGTTCCCCCGATCGAGATTCAGGGAGCGAATACAGCATGGGAAGCTCCCAACCACGGAAGGAGGTTCTCTTCGTCAACGACACCCCGGCCGATAAGGCCGAAGCAACAAATGGTGAGATGGTCGCGTGTTGCCGCCCGTAATCGCCATATGTGGACGCGATCGCGTGAGATGTGGCCAATCCCGCCCGCTAGGTGGGCGGAACTAACTTCGTCAACCTCACTGAAGAAGTACAGGAAGTGGCCGCACATATCGCATCCTGTGCTCAAGCGGTACAACTCTCCTGTAGAATACTTGAAAAGGATCAAGGAAAATTTCATGAGATGCGACGGTCCCACGCGGAAAAGAGCAACTCATTAGGCCTTCCACAGCGTGTAGCAAATCGGTGCCCAAACTCGTTTTTCAGGCATCAAGGGCAGAGGTGCCCCAAATATTTTTTAAGGAATTGTAGCAGCTAGTTGCTCCGATGCCCAAAGACAGCAGGGTATAAAATACTACTATATTGAGCTTGCAATGCAGAGAACTAGAGAAGAAAAAGACACATGCATGGAGAGGTAGGCCCTGCAAGAGAAGAAAAGGACGCATGCACGGAAAGGTAGGCCCTGCAATTTGTTTTCAGGCATCGACAGTTTTCTCCACACGCTGTGAGACCGGATCCCAAATAATTTTCCTGGGCACCGATGATTAGGTGGCAAACTTTTTACTCTTTGGACATCGACCACATTGTGAAAGGCCTTATGCCTTCACCAAGATCGGGCATCAAGACTTTTCCACGGCGCAGGAAAATCTCGCAGCTACTAGAACTTTGCTCAGCGGAGCTACCCCGAGTCCCACCGACCCGGCGTATGATGCTTGGGTTCAAAGATCTAGGCATACTTAGACGAAGCGGGAACGCAGGAAGCATATGGAATTCAGCTTCCATGCACACCGCCGAGCCGTTCGGTGGCTAGCAAGACTCCGACACGGGCCACGCAATCGATCAGCAAAGCACCGCCTCCGGTCATAAACGTCGACATGCCGACCCATAAAAAAGAAGGTTATTGTATGGTCTTGAACATTATACGGATCTGTTAGAGTTGCTATAACTAGCTCAGAACTCCCCTGTTTGCTCACTCTCTTCTGCATTCTCATTTTTTTCCACAGAGATTATTCCGGTTCAAACATGCACTGCCAATTAAGTCTCAACGTCCCAACAGATTTCCATGCATGCGACGTTGATAGGAGTGACTCGGTATGACTCTTTATTAGTATCATAAAATCCTCCAGAGGAAGTTGTGCTGAGCGTAATTTAGTCGATGGCCATGGTTATCTTTCCCCTCCTGCTGCTTCTCTCCCCCTTCGTTGCTGCTGCTCAATTGCCGGTGTGCGGCAATAGCGGCAACTACACATCGAACAGCACCTACCTAGCCAACCTCCAGCTCCTCTCGTCCACCCTCCCCAAGAAGGCCGCCTCCAACGCCACCCAGCTCTTTGCCACCGACGCCGTCGGCCATGCTCCAGACACCGTCTACGCCCTCACTCTCTGCCGCGGGGACACAACCAACGCCTCCGACTGTGAGGCCTGCGTGGCTTCCGTCTTCCAGGATGGGTCGAAACTCTGCCCGTACAATAAGGACGTCACCGTGTACGACGATCAGTGCTTGCTCAGGTTCTCTGACAAGAATTTTCTCGCCACCACCGTGGAGGACAGTCCACTTATCGTCGTGAACACCAAGAACTTCACCACAAACGCCGAGTCCATGAATCTCTTGGTGTTCACGCTTCTGAGCAGCACGGCCCAATCGGCTGCGAATAGCACGACGAGATTCAGGACCTCGAGCATAGACGTCAGCTCTTTGCCGACGCTGTACTGCCTTATGCAGTGCACCCCCGACCTGACCACCGGCGAGTGCGCCGCTTGTTTCCAGGATATCTTGCTGGTTTCGTTGAACTACTTCGACGGACCGGTAGGTGGCCGAGTTCTCGGGACACGGTGTACCATGAGGTACGAGAAGTTGCCATTCTTCTTAGGGGACCCTATGCTGCGTATAACCGACTTGGTCTCTGAAGTTCCGGCGACCAACAACACTACCCCAGGGTCAACGCCAGTTATTGTGTACGACTCGCCAGTGCCACCAGCGGCTGCTGCTCCACCTCCGGGGCCGGTGGTACAAACGACCATCGAACAACACGGTATGTAAAATTCTCATCCTTCATGGTACTTCACATCATGTACTGTAATTCTTTTCCATGGATGATCCGACAAAGGTTAACTTGGCCTACTCTTTTCGACAAAGGTTAACTTGGCCTACATGCATGTAGATCTTTTCCTGAGCTCAGTAATAGATGAAGACAAATAAGTAGAAGCACCAAATCAGGTCAATCAAAAAGAAAATAAGGATTACTGATAATGGAAAATATGTTATTAGAAGTGGAAGGGGTAAAGGTCAAACAAATAGGTGAAGACCATTCCTTACAGCTGGAGAAGATTCCTTCAGAAACAACGGAGCTGTTTCGTTGTCTCTGTCACCTAATAAGTTGTTTTTTATTTCTATGTGATAAACATACATGAGTGTATTTTTTTCATTAGGACGCGACTCAAGAAAGACGGCGCTGTTGATTATTGCTGTGGCCGCTCCATTACTGTCAATACTTGTGTGTTTTATCTGTTCCGCGGTGTGGCTGAGAAGAAGAAGAAGAAGAAGAAGAAAAGGTGTTGTTATCACGAACCATTCCCTTATTTATGTAGTCCACCATTAGGTTCGTGACCCAAATTAATGTTGTATATTTGTGTGTCCACTTCCAATTTTGGAAAGATAACTTGCACGATGAAGCTGCCACAAATAGGCCAGAAGAAGACGCACTGGTTTGGAGATTGGAAGAGAAGAGTTCAGAGTTCAGACTCTTTGACTTTTCAGAAATATTTCAGGCAACAAGCAACTTCTCCAAAGAAAACCTGCTTGGGCAAGGGGGTTTTGGCCCTGTATACAAGGTGAATACATTGTTTTGAAAGATTCAATCATATGTTCATCACGATTAACTCAAATAAATCAAGGGTTTAGCTGGCCACTGAACAATACATTCATGCATGTGTGCTGGCCTAAAACACATACTTTTATATTTACAATAGCTCTACCAATTGCCGTCTCTGTAAGGAATTGTCCTATTAAGTGCCTAGTTTTTTTATCTAACATGGAAATTATTTATATTCTACGATGAAGTTAGCATGCTAGCAACCTATGGGAAGAAAGACAAAACAAATTCTATCACTTTATCAATAATGTCCCAAACTTTTTAAAATAATGAATACATCAACTATAAAACACATGTAGGTAAGATACAATTATAACCAAATAGGATAAGCATAAGAAACTACATATGGAACCTTAAACTAGAAAGAATAAAAAAAATCTAAAAACTTCTTCGCATACTTGTTTATTTTTTCCTATTTTATAACAAACTGGAATATAGAAGGAAACAAGTAAAATGTAATATTAAGGCTATGTCTTTGATATTGATGTTGTATATCTAAATTATTTTTATCATTTGATTCTTTTCTATATTTCTTTAGTACTCCAAAATAATGCCTTGAGATTTTTTTTGTACATGCTTCCAGGGCCAACTACCTGATGGAATGGAAATTGCAGTTAAAAGACTTGCCTCACATTCTGGACAGGGTTTCAGAATTTAAAATGAAGTTGAACTTATTGCAAAATTACAACACAATAATCTGGTCAAGCTGATGGGATGTTGTATTCAGGGAGAGGAGAAACTTTTGGTGTACGAATATTTGCCAAATAAAAGTTTGGACTACTTTATCTTTGGTATGAATAATATTTCAAACCATATTTATGATTTGTTTCTTCCATACCATAAAATGCATCTTTGGTGTGCAGATGGAACTAGAACAAATTTGGTTGATTGGAATAGAAGTCGTGTGATAATTGAAGGGATAGCCCAAGGTCTTCTATATCTGCACAAGCACTCTCGGTTGCGCATCATACATAGAGACCTTAAGGCCAGCAACATTCTCCTGGACCAAGATATGAATCCTAAAATTTCTGATTTTGGCCTTGCAAAAATTTTCAGCTCTAATGATACTCAAGGAAGCACAAAGAGGGTAGTTGGAACATAGTAAGCATATCTTTTTAATTAATAAATCACAATATTGACAGTTCCTATAATACCATTTTAAGTCGATCAATCAAACTATGGGTTTGGTATAATATATTTTCATTAATATTCTTACTTTCAGTGGTTATATGTCTCCGGAGTATGCATCTGAAGGCATTTACTCAATCAAATCTGACGTGTTCAGCTTTGGTGTGTTACTACTTGAGATTCTTAGCGGGAAAAGGAATTCTGGTTTCTATCAGTATGGAGATTTCCTTAACCTCCTTGGATACGTGAGCATTTTCTGAACTCTCACTTACAAGTGCATTACTTTGTAGACTGGAGTAATTTGTGTTATGAGATGCATTCCTGCTTTTTGCAGTCATGGCAGCTTTGGGAAGGAGGGAGATGTCTTGACCTTCTAGAATCATCAATTGCCGAGGAGATCCATACAGCAGAGGCTAGGAGGTACATTAACATCGCACTCATGTGCAGGAGTGTGCAGATGACAGACCCACCATGTCAGATGTGGTTGCAATGTTAAACAGCGAGAGTGTTGTGCTTCCTAAGCCTAGTCATCCAGCATACTTCAACCTAAGGGTGTCTAAGGTACATGAAACGGTTAGTGTTGCTGTTCCGTGTAGTAATAATGATGTGACCATCACTGAAGAGCTAGACGGCAGATAGTTGTACCTCAAAAAAATAGATGGCAGATAGTTCAAAGAGCTAGCAATCAGACTCATTTGTAAAGTACTGCAACAAGACTACATGTTTTAATTATTGTTTTTTTCTTTTTTGTTTGTGCGGTGTGTTTCAGTAAATGTGCCACAAAATTTTAATTGTGTCGGCGAACACCAGAAAACTTCTGGTAGCAAATTTTCCCTTAACACTAGTATTCTCGTAATAATATTTGTACATTAGTTCAATTCAAAGTAAGACAAATAGATGCACACATACCAAGTAACCTAGTTGAGACACACCCACTCAAGCTAGCGGTTGACACAGTTAGGATGGATGAGGTATTTTCCATCGAGCCATTGTTCCACTAGACGACCTTTGTTGCATGAACCCATGCTGCTTTGCCATCCTTTGCAAGTTCTTCGCGAGCTCCACGTCCCTCTCTCTCGGAGTCAAAGTAAAAAAAAAGTCCGTTTCTAGCCTAACTTTCGTGTCATTCAGTCCGCCATGAGTAGTGTTTCTCAAGAAGTAGTCGACAGAATGATCCAGAAACGCGATGTTACGTGCTGACTTCCGTCCATAATTTCAGTGACCTATTGGCAGAACCAAATTAACATATAAACAAAACCTATATGTTAAGAACATATTATCTAACGCTAAAGTTGTAGCTTCCCCATATCACGCAGTTGAGGCAGAAGTTCTCCTGAGAGCCACTGTGGTATTGTTGTGAAGAAATGCTGCATGGATATAGAATAAACTAGAAGGATCTAGCGCGCTTTGCCGGACTTTGTTGTTACTGTTTTATTTTTCCATGTGGATCATGGCATTCCGGAAGGATCTTCATCAGAATTGTCAATCCAAAGATAGACACATCTAGTTCAAGAAAATAGTTTCCCCCTAGTTCTAGCCGATCACAGCTTCACAAGACAAACTTCTGAGTATAAAATATCAATAATCCTACACCTATGGAAACACTCCTACGGAATTTCCTTACGGACTGACGTGGAGGCAGCTGTTTGGGCTGATTTTTTTTCTTCCTTAAAATGTGGAGCACGTACTGATCTACTCTGCTATAAGTTGGTTGCCCGTAGAAATTTTTTGTAAAACGAGTCCGTAGATGTAGCATTGCTCATAAAATATTGTACTAAGAAACATACAGCCCAGAGATATTGTTACAAACGTCCTAAAAAAAGTCATAGAAAGAAGCGGAAGTATCTTTTAACATCGTCGAAATTCCAGATTGATCATTTCCTTTTGGGTCCTATTTTCAAAGAGAACCTAAACTTTATACCTCACCAAATGGAAGCGAGTTATCTTCCATATTTGCAGGTTAAGCAAGCAGACCATACATGACTTCCCTTGAACGTACCTTCATCAGATTTGCAACTCCAAACTTAAATAGGAAGAATATCGTCACTCAAACTTACTCCAAGGCTCCAAGAGATAGGTCACTGCATTCTATGTTACTCAGGCAAACCCTCATTCTAGTTCTCCTGCTAACAGAATATCCAAGCATCTAGAATCCACTTTTAGCTAAAGACCTATCAATGAACTATAATTTAATTTCTCTTGTAGCCCATTCTAATCAAGCATGCCTAGTTGAGGCTTCTACTCATGTTTTAGCCTGACATCTTCATGCTGATTTCACATTTTGCATCTAAGTAAACATCTGAGCTCTAATTTTTCCAGATTTCTTTTCCTAATTCAGAGAGCGAGAGAGAAATCCAAACCCTTGGTTGGTTGTCCATATGGCGAGGAGGAAGGATAACTGGCAGGAGGACACATGCAGAGAGGAAGAGGAAGTAAAATAAGCCGATCGGATGGGCCATCTCTGATACTCCTCATAGTACTGGATCTGCTCATCTGCTCCGCCGGCTCCGACAAGCGGGCGGGGTGGTGAGTAGGGAGGTGGGGCAGCCAGACACACGAAGAACACATCGCACCCTCACACACAAAGGGTTCCAAAGAACAACGACAAATCCACATCAGACATCACACGACAATTCCCCAATTGGAGGTCCCTGAAGATTGAAGAACATCGGCAATCCACAACACCACAAAACCAGCCATAAAAGACCCTGGACTGTACCCATGCATAGAGCACACCCCCACCCGCAACCCCTCCATCACCGAAGAATAAAACCAAACAACACGCACCAGAAATCGCAGGCCAGCGCTAATTAACTAAATAGAAAAATCCAGCAGTCACAGTCGACTAGAAACCCACTCCGTATCTACCTAAACCACGAAAGCAACCACTCACAGCAGCCGGCGCAGGTGAAACTACCCTCCACCACCACAGAGAAGAAAAAATGCAGAAGAAAGGAGAGATGGCGAACCAGAGCACGGAGCAAGGACCCTCGACGGCACAGACGCGAGCCACGACCACGTCCGCGACCACGAACAAGGCGCATCAATGGCGGTCGGACAGCGAGGAGGCAGAAGAAAATCTTTGGGCGAGGAGGCACCGCCCGCCGCATGGAAGAACACCAGATGGGAGGACCGACCTCGCGGGTCAAAAGACACGGCGAACCGACCCCGCGCCGTTCGTCCACAACGGTGTATGAGACGGTAACACGCTGACAGGTAGGGACCGAACCAACGATCACACTTGGAACAAACCTAAGCTTCGTATTTCTAGGGAGCTTAGAGCTCCTTAGGGATGTCAAGAGAAGGAAATATACCTGTCGGTATGGCTCTCTCTGTTCTTTCTGAGCAAAGGTAGGATACTCGCAGTATTCAGACGGGAAGAAAACCAGGGAGAAGAGGAGGAGCATCATCACCACAGGGACAAAGAGTAGAAATTGTGAGAGAATTGACCACACCTGGACCTTTCCATTGCATGTGTATTTATATAAGAATTATAATCCTAATTATAAATAGGAGATAATAATAATAATAATAATAATAATAATAATAATAATAATAATAATAATAATAACAACAACAACAACACTCCACGATTCAGAGGATCAGGGAGTTATGCCACATAATGTGACATATCTCTAGAAATCATGACACATAATGTGACATATCTCTAACATTCCCCCGTAGTCACAACGGGAGGAGTACAGACGTTGAGACTGGACCGAAAATCCAGAAACAACGGTGATGGAAGACTGTTCGTCAAGATGTTGACGAACTGTCGAGACGAAGGAACATGCAACACGCGAACCTGACCCATGGCAACACGATCACGAACGAAGTGAAAATCGATCTCGATGTGCTTGGTGCTAGACGGGGTTCGTTGACATGTAGATGACGCTAACATTGTCGCAGAACACAACCGTAGCTGGAGGAGATGGTCGATGAAACTCGTGGAGGAGTTGGCGAATCCAATTAGCCTTGGCAACGGCGTTAGCCACATCATGTACTCGTCCTAAGCGTTGGAACGAGAGACCGTGTGTTGCTGCTTCGAAGACCATGAGATGAGGTTGTCATCGTGGTACATGCAGAAACCCAATGTGGAACGTCGAGTGTCGGGGCAGCCCGCCTAGTCGGCATCGGTGTAGGTGACCATGGAATCTGGTGAAGACGAATGAAGCTGGAGTCCATGAGACATCATGCCCTTGACGTAGCGCAAGATGCACTTAATGGCCGCCAAGTGTTGCTCGCGCGAATCGTGCATGCGAAGATACACATGCTAAACGGCGCGTGAAGGTGAGGTACTGGAGAGCCCCGGCAAGACTTCGGTACTCAGTCGGGTCAGTCACGGGAGGGCCGGTGGAGGCGGAGAGCTTCGGCGACGTGTCAACCGGTGATGTGGCAGACTTGCAGGAAGTCATGCCGACGTTGTCTAGAATCTCCACCGCGTGCTTGTCCTGCGAGAGGTGCATGCCGGAGGAGTTCTGGGTGGCAGAGATAGCAGGGGAAGCACCAATGGTAGCCATAGGGAGCACCGCCGCCGCGGCCAGCAACATCATCAGGAGGACGCCCCTGTTCATCGGGGTTGTGTCCCTAGTATACTCTCTCCTTTTATAATATAAGATGTTTTAGCTATGTGGAATGAATGTATCTAGACTCTTTTTAGTGTGTGATTTGGAGTGAACCTACACACTAAAATATGTTTAGATACATTTGTTTCATAAAGCTAAAACATCTTATATTTTGAAAAGGAGGGAGTAGATGTTTATATTTTTGCTTGGTTAGGTTCCTTGAGAAACGAAGGACTCTTGTGTCCGAGGAATTGTTTTTCTGTGAGACTGGCACTTCATCTTTGATTCTTTGCAGTGTAGTATATATACTACACCGACCGGTACACTTGGTGTGACCGTGGGGGCGCTGTTTCTGGGAGGCCGAGGAATCAGGCGGGGGCCCCGATCAGAGTTCGAGAGGACATAATCGACAGTACCGCACCTCTCCAACAAGATCGATGCAGAAGGAGTCAAGTACTATGATTGATCGGACTACCAAAACCCAAGTGCATGTTGAGAAATAGAGCAATTTACCAAGCGAATTATCTATAATAAGCGCTAGATAAAACATGATTAGAATAGTAGGCAAAATACTAATCATGTGAAATAGCGAAAACATATTAAGGCATGTAGCCAAACAAACTGCAAGGCATAAAACTTTGGATATGATCAGAACAAGATTGAGATGTAAGATGTACACGGTAGTAGCAGTGGAACCGCTCGAGATGTAAGATGTACACGGTAGTAGAAGTGGAACCGCGTTGAATCGGGGAAAACGCTATCCGTGAGGGAGTCCGTGAAAAGCGAGGTCGCGCTGATAGCCCCCAAAACCTTATCGCCCTTCTCCCGTACAGGACTCCACCGGACAGCCTCCACTCAATTAAAGCTCGGCTAGGCTAGATTCCCGCGGCGCGCGCGTCATGACGAGGCGAGGCGTCGTCACGCTGATAGCGCTCCCCAAAAACCTTATCGCCCTTCTCCCGTACAGGACTCCACCGGACAGCCTCCACTCAATTAAAGCTCGGCTAGGCTAGATTCCCGCGGCGCGCGCGTCATGACGAGGCGAGGCGAGCGAGGAGGAGCGCGCGTGTGGAACTCTCTCCTTCTCCTTCTCATACTTTTACCAAGTGATAGGAGAGCTCACCTTATAAGCTGGTCCAACTTTCACTCAACTAGCAACGTGGGACTAAACATTTGTCCCAGCTCTTGCCTTGCATGAATGGGCCAAATGGGTCTCTAGGATTTCAGAAATTTATTGGCATATAATAAATGGGCTGGGCCTATTAGGCAAAAATTTCAACAGTGCAGTGCGCCGAACCTGACCGGCCGGGTAGCCGCGCGCGTTCGCCTCACCTCGTACAGCAGCAGTCTCGTGCATGCAACGCGGAGTGGCTAATCGTGGCGTTTTCCCTGGCGAAGCAGCAACGTCCTGGCGCGCTGATGGAAATTGCCATGGAGTCCCAGACAACTCGTCACGGGCAACACACTAATTCAGGTCACCGGCCGGAGTGCTCGCGAGATGCGGCACACCTCGCCGAAAGCCATGGGGCACGTTCCGGAAGCCGGAGGCAGGAGGGGCTCGCAACCGGCGGTGGCAGAGTGCTCTATTCAGTGCCGATGCGTGCTCTGCTGACGGCTGCCGTGTCCTGTCTGTCTCCGACGACGCAGCGTGAAAAAGAGTTTGCCAAACTAACTAACAGGAAGCTAACAGTGATAGGCACAAAAAACATAAGGTCCTAGGTATTCTATCACCCCTCTCTCAATCTCCATTGTTACATGCAGATTGAAATTTTTACATGACCGAAATATCAAGGTCGGCAGAGGTTTTGTGAAGGTGTCTACAACTTGGTCCTTCCGTGCATGGAAAACTTATATTAGAAGACAAGTAGGTAGCACTTAGATTGTCACACCACAGAACCAGAGGCAACACCAAGCTCTCAAAGCAGCGACAGCACCATATCATTTCGGCAGTGACATTCGCCATTGCCTTCTACTTGGACTTGATGCTTGACCGAGATACTATAGCCTATTACCCCGCACTCCAGTATACCACCATAGAATATGGCATAGCCCCTCGTTGGTCACCGACTATCCACATCACCAGCCTAATCAGCGTCAGAAAATGCTGCCAATAAACAACTAGGTGCACGCCGAATATAAAGTCCATGACTAAGAGTGGACTAAATGTAGCGAAGATTGCGCTTCACCACAATACGACTGACTAGTGCGAGGAGCCTGAAGATACCGACACATCAAGTCTAGTGATAGTCTTTTTTTTTTTTGCGGAGAAGTCTAGTGATAGTCACGTATTATAAGCTTCCAACAACGGTATGGTATGATGTAGTATCCTCAGAGAAAAGAAGGTCAGCATCCAGCTATGCCAGTTTATCCGAGGTGGACACATGAACAAACTGCATTTCAGCATGCAGATCGCTGATGTAACTACAAGGCATATTTCTTCTGAGACAACATGATCATATCATCTGGATGATGAAGTATCTAAAGTCCAAGGAATCTAGGAAAATGAAGTACACCAAGATCCTTCACAGCAAACTCGGAGGGAAGAACCTAAATCACCAAGTCTTATGTAGACCATGAGGAACTCAGAACAATTATGTCATTCACATATAGTAGAAGATAGATGAGCACATCAGCACGATGAAGAATGGATGCATAATCAGACCGATTGTTCACAACAGCAGTTTGGAACATATCACGATCGTGGGACAACGACACTATAGGAAGTGACGGTCAATCTTTACACTTCATTTCTGATTGGTGGGACGACTTGATCGCAAGAAAGACGACTTCTGAACAAAACAGGCTCAGCGGACGCTTTTTGTATATGTTGTGGAACGCTTGGAAAGAACGCAACAGACGAATCTTCACGGGTTGGCGCATGACATACATTGAGGTTGTATCAATCGCTAGAGACAACATTCTCCAAAGAGCAAGCGCGTATGCTATGCATGGCCGGCCATCCCAGCCGAGCCAGATTAATTGGGTTTTTGTTTTTTCGGGTGGTTTTACTTGGGTATGTTTACATCTTAAACCAAACATGCTCCTATGTATTATGACCAACCAGCAACCCGCGGCGTCCGCGCGTCGTGACGAGACGAGACGAGCGTGCGAGTGGCGTCGTCGGAAGAGGAGCGCGCGTGTAGCTCTTTTATTGGCACTCACTTACAAAATGGTGCAACACTCCACCTTATAAGGTGGTGCAACTCTTCTTCAACTTTTCATGTGGGACTAAACTTTAGCTCCCACAGCTCTTGCCACACACACATGTGAGCTGCCACCAACTTGGGCAAATCACATATGGGATTTCACATACATGGGTTTTGAGATTTAGGGAAAATCTGAAATCACACATAGGTCTAATGATTTAGCCCATTATTTCTAACAGATTTTTGAAAAATGTTCTGTGAAACTGCTCAGAGTTGAAAACTGTTCACATATTAGTTCACAAAAAAAAAACTGTTCAAATATTGAAAACACGTTCAGATTTGAAATTATTCACATTTTGAAAACACGTTCAGATTTGAAAGGAGGTAGTAGTAGCTGAAATGAGAGCTCACGTCAAAAGCTGGGCCCAAGTTTTTACACGACGCCCGCAGTGACCGGGTGCATCCACCAAAAGTCCACAGATCCACTGCTGAATGATGCGTGTACCGCGGGGTACGCCCAGGACCATACAAACAATTTTCTCGTGACAGTGATCGATCAACGATCATACACCGCACAAGACCTTGTTGACCCAGCATTTTCCAAGTCGTCGTGTGATCTAGTAGATGTCTCTAGCTAAGGCCTAACATTTAGGCTGGTCATACTAGGGAGTAACTTAAGTGTAGTAACAATAATATGTTACTAGTCAAGTTACCATCTTTATAGTGGGAAATAACTTGGGTGTGATAACATGCAATGCCATATTAATTAGGTTGTAGACACACTTTGCATTGGTATGTGTGATGTTACAGTAACATATCTAGTTACTCAATACATCTCTCTCTTTATTAAATCATTGTCACATAAGCAAAAATGTTGACTTGGACTCTTAGTTACTAGTGAAGTTACTCCCACTATGACCAGCCTTAGGGCGTCTGATCGCCAGCAGACAATTTGGGTTCGGTGCCGGTAGCTTCTGGGGATATGTCCACAGGAAAACGAGGACTGGCAGGTGTTGCCAATTTTGTTTGGTGCCGCTTTTCACTTGGCTGCACGGTGTGGGCAACTATTCTCTGTTTTGTAGGTTGGGTGACATCTCTTTTGACTTAGATGATACAACACAATGGTGCTTAATTGCCTGAGTAGACTACATATGGTTACCAAGATCACGATAAGGTGAGCTTACCGTGATACAAATTGCAGCAAAAACAAGATCAATACCAAAAGGGGATCATGGTATCAATGTACCACCAACATCAAACTACATCCTACAGGATATGACACTAATAACACATGAATCCTCGCATATTTCCTTAATCCTCTTCAGCTTGCCTTTATTAGCATCGTCAGTATTGAACAGATCAAACATCTTATGCTCAACCTTCTTGTTTTCTTCTATGAGAATATATTTTTCATCATTCCACTGCTGCTGCTTGGCCTTCATGACGTCCGCTTGAAATTTCTGCAACTGCTTAAGCATCTCCACTTCCTTCTTCAACACTGCGGTATGCTCTTTTTCTGGCTTCTTCATCGTGGACAAGTTATCTTCCACAATCTTTTTCTCCGATTCATCCATGAATCTCTTCACATCAATTAAGATAGTTGAGTGCTTCTCCTCGATCTTGCTCTTCTCCTCTGCCAGCTCCTGTAGCAGCTTTTCATTCTGAATCTTCCCTTCGATTCTAGCGATGTTGCTATCATCATACATCCCCCATAGTTTGGCCAACACATTTTTTGCTACTTGTGGCCACTTACTATCCAATCAGGCCACAAATCCACAGTTTGTGGCTTCCTACAATTCAAAATATCATGCTCACAATGTGTGGATCAACTCTAGTACATGAAAATTCACTACAAGAGAACTTACACTCTCCACTTGGCAGAGCCAAAATCGGCACCCAGTGTTGGTTACTTTGAATGCAACACAATTCATGGGTCGGAGCTTATGGAGGCAGCACACGTGTGGACAATCTACTGCAATTTCGGTGAGTGTGGGATCTTCGGTGCGGTCAGGGGCATAGTCCATGTCGGTGAGGTCCTAAGAGACAAGATATCAAAACAACAACCAGTTCAACTGACGCCAAATCAAAAATCACCAAATCTGTGGCTAACACTAATCATGAAGAAGAACATTGGGGAAATTGAGCTTACCCCAAGATAGGACTGTTCCAACGACTCGCCGTCATTCCAGCTGGGCATGGTGACTTTGGCGGCTGCACTGAGCATGAGAGTACGCAGGGGTAGGGCCGGGTGGGCCGTGGCCCACCCAGATTTCTAGAGGAAATTTTGGATACCCCTAATATTTTTGGCCTAGTTAGGTAGTTAGGCCTTTTTTCTGTCGACTAAATATGGACAGAGAGCGGCTGGGAGTGGCGATTGATGAATGAAGAGCGACTACAGTTCTAAAAAAACTAGGCGTAGCGTTATGTAGATCACCTCCACTCACTGGACGTTTTCAGGCCGAAATCCGGCGCTATTTAGTGTTGGACGGATGTAACTTTCGACCTGGAATTTCCGGTTAAATTTTAATTAAACTCGGTGAAATTTGGACGAATATAGGCGATTTCATTAATATTTAGGTCAGTTTGTACATATTACAGCAAATTCGGACAAAAACCCGAATTTTGACTACATTAGGGTAAAACTTTAAAAAAATTTAGAAATACTACTAGGGCTAGCCGACACCGTCGGGCGTCGCTCACATGCCGGTAGAAGACTGTGTAGTCGATGTCCCTCATGCCGTCATCGTCGTTGTCTTCATCGCTCGGCGCTCTTGACGCGAGCTGCCTCGACATCATTTAGCGCCCACGGCTGGGAGGGAGCGGCGCACTGTAGGCGCTCCCGGCGAGTGAAGCGGCTGGCCTCATGCTCGGGTGTATAGCTACCCCTCTAGTCCGTGAATCCACGCTCTATTATTCATTTGGCAAACTTTTATCTCATAAAGGCTAGTGCAATTTTTTTTAAGCGCGCCCATCCTCAATTTTTTTCCTACCTCCATCACTGCTCCAGCGAGCGCCCTACTGCCGTCGCCGTGCCGACTCGGGCTTTGCCCATTGACGCATGTGGCAGCGGCGGAAAGAGGGAGGGGAGATCGGAGGAGGTTCTAGGAGCGGCGGGCTGGCGATCCTAGTGCGACACGGGCGCTGCCGCCAGGTCGCGGGAGGGTTAGGTTAGGAGGGTCGCGGGAGGAATATAGACACTACAGGAATGGGAAGCTACGCCGATGGCCGGTCGCTACGCCGACGGCCAAACGTCGGGGCCGTCGGCGTAGCCATCGTCTAGGCCAGCCCCGCCAAGCAGCCGTCGGCGTAGAATTGCCCTCGGCATATCCTATGCTACGCCGACGGCTGCCCTCGGCGTAGCTATTTTTTATTTATAATATATCAAAATTTGCAGAAGAATAAGACCTATCTATCCACACTCAAATATTACACTTTTGTAAATAAAAATTAAGTAAAACATAAAACATTATATATAGTTTAAAACAGGCATAATAAATTCAAAAATGATCGAAACAATGCGAAACCTTCGCGTGGTGTTATATTATGTGACCTAGTTAGAAGGAAAACTATAAAACTTGGTATATTGATTATGTCTCAAAGAAACCTTCATAAAATAACCTATCTCATTCGAGGTTTCTTGGCTTTCGGGTCAAATGACCAATGTTATGGCTATAATCAAGGCATAGTTTGTGATAATGTGCCCATATTGTGCATACATGTGCATCATAGGATGGCGATGTTGTAGGAGGAAGCTGAAGGGAATATGCCCGAGAGGCAATAATAAAGTGGTTATTATCGTATTCCTTATTTATGATAAATGTTTATTTTACATGCTATAATTGTATTAATACGGAAACGTTAATACATGTGTGTTTAATAAACAGAAAGGAAGTTCCTAGTTATGCCTCTCTCATAAACTAGCTTGTTGATTAACAAGATGATCAAGGTTCCTGATCATAGACATTGGATGTTGTTAATAACGAGGTCACAACATTAGTGTAATGATGTGATGAACATTCATCTGAAGTATAGCATTACGATCAAAGTCATTGAGTTTATATTGCTATAACAACTTACGAAGTGATCCAAATCCTTAGACCATGAGATCATGTCAATCACTAACACCAGAAGAGTTTCTTGATAACATCAAACGTCACACCGTAACAGGGTGATTATAAAGATGGGTTCAGAACTACTAAAGTGTTATGTTGAGGCCCATGGATCGAGAGTGGAATTTGTTCATCCCGATGACGGATAGATATGCTCTAGGCCCTCTCGGTGATATCACATTGATTAGCTTGCAAGCAAGTGATTTGATCACTAGAATGTTATATCACGGGAACGAGAAAAGAGTGCATGTCAGTAACGAGATCAAACTAGGTATGGAGATAACTATGATCGAATCTCGGACATGTAATATATCGTGAAACAAAGAGATTAAGATACTAGCGTAAAAGGTTCCGACGATCACAAGAAAGTCATCGTTGAATGTGTGGAGTCAAGATGAGTCTCGGATCCGCTTCGATTATTGATCCGAGAGGGTCTCGATCATGTCCGCATTATTCGCGAACCGTAGGGTGACACACTTAAGAGACACCGACATCCAATTGGAGCAAAAGTTTCATGCGAAAAGAATAACAAGCGGAATTTATTTCACTAGAATCAAAACGGTTTTGGGTGAAATTGCAGAAAGTGTTTCTGCATGTGAAATGAAATACTAGCAAGGGGTTTTATGTGAATGTTTGTTAATTAAAGTAATTAACAAAATTCTAAATAAATAAATAAAAGAGTTTTATTTAAATGAGAGCTTGCATTAAATTTGGGGGAAATTTAATGCGTGTGAGTGGATTTTTGAGTGGAGGCTTTTCATTTTGAGTGGGAGCTCCACCCACATGAATGTGGAAGAGGTGGGGGCAGCCCCCATGGCTGGGCGCCATGCCCCTTGGGTGCCCCCCTCTCCCCTATAAAAGGCCCCCCTCTCCTCCTCTCAACACACACCTCCTCGTGAAGGATCTCTCCCCCCTCTAGAATTTATCCCCCATGGTCTCGGACTAGCGAGATACATGTTCCCGGTGGCTTTTCGGCAAGAAAGAGTTGTGCTTCCGCTGCATCGCTGGAGCGAGGAGGCGGAGGTTGCTCGGTGCCTCGAACGTGTGTGCGAGCACGGATGCGCTGTTGTTTTGCGGCGCTAGGACTTCCTCTCGATCTTGAGATCGGCAAGAGATCGTCTACATCAACCACGAGTTTGGACTCGTTAAGCTTTGTCAGTCTTAAAGGGTATGTTCTCTACGGATATACATCCGTCCGTTGTTTGAATCTAGTAGATAGATCTTGGTACATAGTTGTTCCCATCGTAGGAAATTTTTTGTTTTCTATGCTGCGAACCCTACAGTGGTATCAGAGCCGGATCTATGCGTAGATACTTTGCACGGGTAGTACACATATGAGTATGTGGGCGATGATGATCATTTTATTGCTTCTTAGTTGTACTTTGGATATTGGTGGCATCGTGGGATGAAGCGGCCCGGACAAAATTTACATGTCCTCGCACATGAGACTTGTTCCGCGCTTGACATGCAACTAGTTTTGCATAAGTGGCTAACGGGTGTCTGTCTCTCCTACTATAGTTAATATCTAATTTGCAACGAGTTGTCAACAATTTGGTTATCCTCGTTGTGGTCCATGTTCGTAGGTAAGAACGGTTCTATCTTCGAAATCCCTAAGCCACGTAAAACTTGCAATGGATAAATTAGAGGCGTCTAGTTTAGATTGTTGTTGGGCTTGTGTTATGGTATGGTGATGTTGTAAGTAGAAGTATGAGGTGATACTCTTACAACACACATAACGTGTAATCTCCATAGACCTTGGACTTATACATATAGGTATGATAGTGATCATACCACGGTGCACATGATGGAGATCATATGCGGGAACCATATCATTTCACTTATAAACATGTGATGTTTTAATTGCATCTTGTATTGCTTGTTTAGCGTTTTATTAGCATAATAAGATGATCCCTCATTTAGATATCAAGATAAGAATGTGTTCTTCCTTAAGTATGCACCGACAATGTTTCGTCGCTTCAAGACATCACGTGATGATCGGGTGTACTTGAATCCACGAGCATATCTCGGGTGTAAGACAGTTACACACGCGAATACTAAGGTTCTTACTTGGCGAGCCTAGCATGTACAGACATGGCCTCGGAACACGGACCTAAAGGTTAAGCATGAGTCATATGTTTTGATATGTTGACCATATGGATGCTCGCCTTTGAAGCTACACTAACTCACGTGATGATCGGACTTGGTGTAGTGGATTTGGTTCATGTAATCACCAAAAAGACATGAGGGATGTCGTTTTTGAGTGGGAGTTCATTTCTAATTTGGATTAGTAGAACTCAATTTATCATAAATTAAATCAAAGTGAATTTTTATAATTTGTTGTAGTCATTGGCATTCGTTCACCACCTTATACATAGTTGTAATTGAGATAATAGAACTATAGAATTCTGGATATTTACTTTACGAACTGGTATCGTATTGTGTTGAGTGTCAATCTAAAGTTTAAAGTCCTATTGCAAACTTTCAGCAAACTCTATTTACTCCGTGAAATTTAATAGTTGGTATTAAATCGAGAGTAACAATTCCAGTGTTAGTATCTTAAGTATCATGTTTGCCTCCACGATTCTTGATTGTTTTAATATCAAGTTTATCTAGGAGCTGAAAGAATTGTTTCAGAAACCATCATGTGTGGCAGATATAACGATATCTGAAACAATGTTTCGGTTGCAAAATGATAGAGTATAATATATGTTCTCATATTGGATGATAATTTACGAAGGTTGGAGATGCTAGACATCCTAATCATCCAAAAGGGTTTTGGAAAGTAATGTTATACTCACGATTCGCCTTTATAAGCTACAATAGCTTGATCATGAAAGTCGTCATGATAAGGATGAATAGAAGATGTATGTAAAGTGTTTACTACACTAAAAGATTACTAAAAAATGGATTTTGAAAGAATACCGATCATTTTAATGATGGTGATCTACTTCAAAGTGCAAGTCCAAAGGTATTATTATTTGAATATACACGCTTTGGACTATGTGTCATGTATATGGCGCCACTTTTGATGTTGATAGATTCTTTTAAAAAGGAAAAGGAAATGCTGAAAGAGAATCTATAAAATATATTTGGCAGAAAAGAAAAGATTGGAAATATCCAATTTAGGTATATATATGATATACATGTTATGGTTGTATTCTTTGCTTGTTAAACAATGTGGTTCTTAGGTATTGGATACCGAATTGGTTGGTATGAAATGTCATACAGAATGACGCAATTCATGAACTACAATGGCCTAAGTAACTTGCAAGAGAATATGTGATGATGTTCATCGAAAACAAACAAACCGTTGTTTGTATTTCTCGTTGACATCAAAGCTTGACTTTAAGATTTGTTTTAATAATTGTTATTTAAATCAGGTATTATGAGAACAAAGGTTGTTCAAATAATTACCATATTTCATATAAGATGGATGATTTACAAATCTAGTTGGAGAAATCACATCCATAAATCCTAATGCTAAAATGTCGCAAGACAAATGATTGAAAGATCACTTACGAAGTGACATCGCTGTTTAAATTATATTGGAAAGAAAACATGAAGAATCTCCATATTCATGGATTTTTGGAGTCTTTGATTTGATCAAGTGACGCTTGTGAGACTTTCCACGTGATAATTAAAACTTCGTTCAAAGGCCAAAGAAGAACGAACGAATAAATTATTGGAATTTATACATATCGATGTATGTATTCCATTAGGTGTAGTCGTAAGCGCTGGGTTTCAACTTCATATGCTTTCTCCGGAAATTTGAGTGAATATTCACCTAATGAGAAAGAAGTATGAAATATTTGAAAAACGTTTCAAAGAATTTCAAGATGAAGTGGAAAATCATTGTAACAAGAAAATAAATGGTTTATGATTTTCTCATAAAGGGATTTATTTGAGTTACAAGTGTAACAAGAAAAATAAATGAATTATGATTTTATCATAAAGGGATTTATTTGAGTTGCAAGTTTAGCAAAACACCTAGATTTACATATCCCGAAACACCATAGGAATATGGAGTGTTTGAGATTTGTAATGAAACCTTGTTTGACATGGTTGGATCAAAGGTGTTATTTATAAAACTGCCATTATGTTTTAAAAGATTAAAGCTTTAGAGACTACCGCTTTTACACTGAAAAGAGCTCCATCTTGATCCGTTGAAATGACACCATGGAAGTTATGGTTTGGGGTAAAACCCAAGTTGTCATTTCTTAAATTTTGGTATGCTAAACATAAGTAAGATGTTTACAACCGAAGTCGGATGAGCATGTCTTTGTAGGTTATTTCGAATAACAATTGGTTATTCCTCCATAACACCAAGGACAAAAGGGTTTGTCTCTTGAAACGTGAAGTTTCTTGAAGAAGGAATTTTTCATAAATGTTAAGTGGGAGGACAATAGAACTTTGATAAGGTTAACGAACCTTAGCTATATGTGCTGAGTTGCGCAGCGCCGGAAAATGTTCCGGAGGCAGCCAGAATGCTCATGGATTACGTGCCTCAAAGGTTACGGTCACGGAGGTCTAAAGTTACTATTGAACCAAGAAGGTCGGATAAATAATCAAATGATTAAGATTTGAGAGTAAATCATTATTGTTTGACAATGATGAACCGACTATATGCAAAGAAGCGATGATGGGCCCTGACTCCGTCAAATGGCTTGAAGCCATAAAATCCGTGATAGTTCCATACACGAGAAATCAAGTTTTGAACTTGGAAGACCCTCCGAAAAGGTGTAAAAACCTATCGGTCGTATTTTGATCTATAAAGAAACAGACATGGATGTTTCACATCTATGAAATAGTCGGCATGTCATAAAGTATTTTACGACAATGTTCAAGGAGTTGACTATGACAAGATTTGATCTTTCATAGCGATATTTGGTCTGGACGGATTAAAGTAGCAACCACTACATATAATTCGTTATATGGTAGATGAATAAACAAAACAAAGTTCTTCTAATAGAATGGTTACCTAGGACGTGTACATGACACGATCCAAAGGGTTTTGTTAATTCAAAGGATGCTAAAAAGGGGCATGCAAACTTCAATTGTTGAAGTAAGCATCACGGAGTTGGAATCTTCGCCGTGATGAAAAAGAGTTTTCACCAGGAGACGATGAAGATGCTTGCATTTGCAAGAAATTAAGTGATAGCGCTAATGTAGGGTTCGCAGCATAGAAAACAAAAATTTTACTACGATGTGAACTATATACCAAGATCTATCTACTAGATACAAACAACGGGCGGATGTATATCCGTAGAGAACATACCCTTGAAGACCGACAAAGCTTAACGAGTTCAACTCGTGGTTGATGTAGACGATCTCTTGCCAATCTCAAGATCGAGAGGAAGTCCTAGCGCCGCAAATCAGCAGCGCATCCGTGCACACACGCTCGAGGCGAGCAACCTCCGCCTCCTCGCTCCAGCGATGCAGCGAAGCACAACTCTTTCTTGCCGAATAGCCACTGGGAACATGTATCTCGCTAGTCCGAGACCATGGGGATAAATTCTAGAGGGGAGAGATCCTTCACGAGGTGTGAGAGACAAGTGAGGAGGGCTCCTTTTATAGGAGGAGGGGCACCAAGGGGTGGCCCGCCATGGGGCTGCCCCTCCTCCTTCATTCATGTGGGTGGACACTCCACTCACAAAATGCCCTTAAATTCCCTCCACTCAAAAGTCCTCAAATTCCCATTAAATTTCCACCAAATTTAATGCAAACTCTCATTAAATAAAACTCTTTTATTTTATTCAGAATTTTGTCAATTACTTTAATGACAAACATTCACAAATAACCCCTTGCTAGAATTCTATTTCACATGCATAACCACTTTATGCAATTTCACCCGAAAACCTGTTTCGGTATCTAGTGAAATAAATTCTTGCGCTTGTTCATTCTTTCGGCATGAAACATTTGCTCCAATTGGATGTCGATGTCTCTTAAGTGTGTCACCCTATGGTTCGTGAATAATGCGGACATGATCGATACCCCTCTCGGATCAATAATCAGAAGCGGGATCTGTAGACCCATACTGACTCCCACACATTCAACGATGACTTTCTTGTGATCGTCGGAACCTTTTACGCTAGTATCTTAATCCCTTTGTTTCACGATATATTACATGTCCGAGATTCGATCGGTATCTTCATACCTAGTTTGATCTCGTTACTGACATGCACTCTTTTCGTTCTGTGATATAACATTCTAGTGATCAAATCACTTGCTTGCAAGCTAATCAATGTGATATCACCGAGAGGGCCCAGAGTATATCTATCCGTCATCGGGATGAACAAATTCCACTCTCGATCCATGAGCCTCAACATAACACTTTATTAGTTCTGAATCCATCTTTATAATCACCCTATTACGGTGTGACGTTTGATGTTATCAAGAAACTCTTCGGTGTTAGTGATTGACATGATCTCATGGTCTAAGGATTAGGATCACTTTGTCAGTTGTTATAGCAATATAAACTCAATGACTTTGATCGTAACGCTATACTTGGATGAATGTTCATCACACCATTACACTAATGTTGTGATCCCGTTATTAACAACATCCAATGTCCATGATCAGGAAACCTTGATCATCTTGTTAATCAACGAGCTAGTTTATGAGAGAGGCATAACTAGGAACTTTCTGTTTGTTTATTAAACACACATGTATTAACGTTTCCGTATTAATACAATTATAGCATGCAAAATAAACATCTATCATATACTTGGAATACACATAATAAACACTTTATTATTGCCTCTCAGGGCATATTCCCTTCAGTCTCCCACTTGCACTAGAGACAATAATCTAGTTACATAGTGATAAATCTAACACCCATTGAGTTCTGGTGTTGATCATGTTTTGCTCTAGGGAGAGTTTTAGTCAACGGATATGCTACATTGAGATCCGTATGTACTTCTAAATCTTTATATCTCCATCCTTGACATGCTCGCGGATGGAGTGAAACCGGCGCTTAATATGCTTGGAATGCTTGTGAGACCTTGGATCTTTGGCATTGGCAATGGCACCATTGTTGTCACAATATATCACCATTGGGTCCAACGCGTTTGCCACCACTCCTAGTTCGGATATGAACTGTAACACCCTCAGAATCGGCCCTATGCAAGTTTTAGCGAAACTCGCCAAACCCGCATAGAAACGATTCAAAGGTGCCCGAGCACTTTAAATGCGGTGGAAAGCAGTAATAACATTACACAACAGTCCTCGATGGGACCCACGACAGATATATATATACAACACGACTCCATGAGTCAAGAATATGATATCTGTAACAAAGATCCAAATCACCTTGAAAAGATGGAGCGCCGACTACGGACAAGATGCAAATGGGGCTAAGAGCTCGAAGAATAACCAATGGCTTCCATAACCCTGCCTGTGCCAAGCGGAAGGGTAACCACCGCTAACGTCGATCTCAAAACCTGCTTAACAAAGGGGTGCCGACAAAGGGCAAAGGAAAAAGAGGGCGTCGATCGAGGCCAAGACACGGCGAGGCTAGAATTCGGCGGTCCTCGCCTACATAGGTATGGTGGACTGAAGCGGCAGCGGCAGCATGTAGTGAACTCCCTATAGAGACTCGATACAACTAGCGGTTACCAGAGAGGGGTAAGAAAGACCTATTCGGAACCAACCTGATGCTACCACCAAGCAAACCCATCCTGGTGTTTCCCCCTCGAGACCAAACGAGGAAGTCAACCGAGGAACTCACACAGTTGGCAGTTTTATTTATTCAGTTATCGTTGCAGCAATTACTAGTCAGGTGTAGATAATCATCCTGATAAAATAAGCAGTGGGCACTTTTAGTTAACCATTCCGTGATAGTTGCAACACTTACTAGTCAGATACAATTAGCATGAGATAACCCCAAAACCCAGCAGTTGTTGGTACTTTTATTTAGCCATTCCGTCATAGTGAAGCTGATTACTAGTCATATCGGATACAAGTCAATTTGTAACAGTAAACTTTAGTTATAGTTGTCTATGGTCAAGCACTGTGCTCCAAGTCATCCATAACCGCGGACACGGCTTCTCGAAAAGATTTAACCCTGCAGGGGTGCACCAAAGTATCCACAAGCACTTCGACCCTTTTTGCCAGATCAGTTAACATACACCCATCGGTATGTCGGCGGGGCCTAAGTCATGACGTTCCCAGACCCAAAGCAAGCACGGGGGGCCACCCCACTAAGTCTACCCACAACGAAGTCGGCCGGTCTCCGAGACGGACTTAGGGTTTGCGACGATGGCTGTAACGACAGAATCCCAAAAGCTGGACCGATACCGCGAAAACACTCCGCTTCCTAAACAGTACAACGTGCTCCTCACACAATCGTAAATAAAGCGGTAAAGCATGGCATAAGTACAGGATAGTAAATAAAACTTCAAACTAGTTTGTGGCCCCCAGTACAATACTTTGAAATCAGGTAATAATCAATGGGGGGCCCATATCTCCCCACCTGTGGTTAGCGCGCTCGATCTCTAGCACAGGTGTCAAGAACTCGGGTCCCACGACACAAGTGGTGATCGAAACCAAATATTATCTATCACCCACGGCCTCGCTACCCACTTCAATTTTAGTTATTAAACAATAATTAGATTAAACGATAATTAAAGCCATGATCATCTCCAACATTGAACATGCGGCACTTCTCCAACAACTGTGGTACTTGACGACACGCATCAACACTTGAGCAAGCGACTACGACGCGCAAGTCCAACTATCTACCAAACAACAGGTAATAGGATGTGTCCAAGGCAATATAAGGCTGCAAGGGATATCGCGGGTACGAAAACTAGAGCATCGCAACACAGATAGCAAAAGATCAACAGGAGGGAATAAATACTAGAAAAGTAAGATAGGTAGAAAGGGGGAGATGCTCGCCTGAAAACATTGCCGAAGTTTCATCTAAAGATCGGGTCGAAGCTCACATCAACTCAAAGGCCTTATCCGCGAAGAAGCAAAACACTAGAAGGAACGCCGGATGTACTATTTAACACAACAGCAGAAGATCGGGCATGATGCATGCATGATGTATGACATGGCAAAGGTACAATGCATTAAGGCCATATTAAGCGGAACCGGGGTCCCGACAATTAATTAATAGGTTCATGTTGTTTAGCTACCCCGCAATTTAAATGTTGTTTAACCAGGCAGAATATATCACCGGTTCGCTACACAAGTTGAAATGAGGCCGATATGAGACTAGATTTGCCCGCATATGGGCCCCATATTTAATTATGAGGTGAATCGGCATAAGGCCCCCAAACCACAGACAAGGATGCATGCATGAACAATTAATATGCGACAAGTTGTATTATATTATAAAATAAGGTTTCGGGAAGGGGTTCACACATCCAGGGTTCGGCGAACTTGGTTCAAAGTGCGAGGTGATCTCGGTCTCGAGGTTCGGTTGACGGATCGGTCAGGCGAAACATTCTCGAACAACGGGCAGATCTAGTCGCATCCGGGTTCTCGGCGAGCTCGGCGTCCGGGAAGGAGAACTTGTCGTCCAGGGTTTCTCCGAGTCCGTGGGGCGTCCGAGTGGAAGTACTTGGTGCTCCGTGACGGAGATCTTGGGAGGGGCATCGCCGGGATCGGTCTTCAGGTCCATGAAGGCGATCATGTTCCATGAGGAGACCTTGGCGTCCTTGTCGGAGTTCGTGTTAATGCGAACTTGGTTTCATGCCGCTAGATCCTCGGGTCGAGGTTGTCATTGCTTCCGACACTAGCATCTCTGGATCCACTTATGCCACCCATACTAGACAAACTCCATCAAGTGGACCGCGTCTCGCACGGGATTTGGCTCGAGCACCTTGTGGTCGGGTTGCAGCGGGAAGGCGACGAGCACGGCGGCTTAACGCAGCCGGGATCAGGACACCGGAAGAGGGGCTTGATGGAGGAGGCCCAGGCAGAGGCTCGAGGAGGAGGGCGCGGAGATGGCGCACCGAGGAGGGCAGGAGCACGAGGGCTCGGGAGGAGGGTCGGCGGAGGAGGCGGCGGCGCGCGGTGCCTTGAGCGCGGCTGCCGGCGTAGGACGCGGGCGGGCGGGTGAGGCAGGCGGGCGGCAGAGGCGGGCGGCCTTGGAGGGGGACGGGAAAAGGCGGCGGGACGGGCGAACGGGCGAGGCGGTGGAGGCGGTGGAGGCCGTGAAGATCTGGCGGGCGGGAGCGCGCCACGATCACGGAGGAGGAGAGGGCCGACGGGGAGGGCGGGCGGGAGGCGGCTTGGAGGAGAGGCGCGGCAGCGGAGGAGGAGAGGGCCGCGCCAGAGAGGTAGGAGGGGCGGCTGGCCGGAGAAGGAGGCGCGGCTGGCTCAAGACGGGGCGGGAAGCTCGATGGAGGCGGCTGAGCTTGGGTAGGTGGCGGCCTTGGAGGGGAACTGACAGCGGGCGGCCGGAGAAGGGAAGATCGGAGGAGGCGGGAGGTGCTGCGGGTTCCTCCGGGGGAGCGCGAAGGCTGGTGGGCGGGCAGTGAGGCGAGGCTGGCGGGTGTGGGTCAAGCCGGGCAGAGGCTGCCGAGAGCCGAGGCGAGGGGGCAGGGTGGAGGCGAGGAGGTAGGAGACGCGGGGGAGGAAGAGGGAGCGGGGGAGGGACAGTGGGGGGGGTGGGGGTGTGGCTGGCGCGTGGGGCTAGGGGGGAGGAGAGAGTTGACCAGGGGAAAGAGAGGGAGGACTGCGGGGTGGGGCCAGGCGCGGGTGGGGCCCAGGTGTAAGGGAGAGGGGTAGGAGGGGGCTGGGTGAGAAAGAGAGAGAGGGGGAAAAGTCTAGGATTGATGAGGTGGCGGGGTGGGTAGGAATTGGGGGAGAGGGTGAGGTGGTGAGCTGTGAGTGGTGGGTAGATTAGGATTGGGTGGGGATAGGAATTCGAGCGGGCTGGTTTAGGTGGACCGATTTATTCCGGGGTGGTCGATCAATTGAATCGCCCGGCCCGTTCGGCCCCACTAAAATAATTAAATATTTTATTTATTTCAAACAGGGCTTTTGCAAACCGATAGCACAAAACAAAGTAATCCGGAGACCGGGTTTTGCGTTTGAATAAAGATGTAGGCGTTTAGAAAACACAAGCGAGTTTTTCATAAATAGTTTTATGCAAGCAAATGCTAGATGATGACGATGTTCAAATGCAATGTGGCATGATGACATGAGCATGCGGTCATGATGATGCAATGCACGAAAACAACGCGATTTTCTAGTAGTGGTTTTGCGGGATGCCATATGAACTCCTTCATCCAAAGCGCTCGAGCCGCTCAAGCGAAGAACATATTCGCCTCCGTTGTTGATCCCGCTACCACAGGTTGTTTGGAGCTCCTCCAACTAACCGCTCCGCCATTCATGAGAAATACGATCCGGATTGAGACTTAGAGTCATCGGATCGTGTCAAAACTAAGCGTCGACATAACACTTAGCGACGAGCTCTTCTTCACCTCCTATACAAGAAACATATCCTTAGTTCTTCGTAAGTACTTAAGGATATTCTTGACCGCTATCCAGTGTTCCGAACCTGGATCCGATTGGTACCTACTAGTCAAACTAATAGCATGTGCCACATCCGGTCTTGTACATAGCATGGCGTACATTATAGAGCCTATGGCTGAAGCATAGGGGACTTTGTCCATTATCTCTTTCTTCATGGGCCGGACTTTGAGTCTTACTCAATGTCTTGCCTTGCAACATAGGTAAGAACCCCTTCTTACTTCTGTCCATTTTAAACTTCTTTAAAATCTTATCAAGGTATGTACTTTGCGATAGCCCTATTAGGCGCCTAGATCTATCTCTATAGATCTTTATGCCTAATATGTATGACGCTTCACCTAGGTCCTTCATTGAAAATTTGCTGTTTAGATAACTTTTAACACTGTTTAAAAGATCTATATCATTTCCGATCAATAATATGTCATCCACATATAATATCAGAAATGCCACATTGCTCCCACTCACTTTCTTGTAAATACAAGCTTCTCCATAAGTTTGGACAAATCCAAACTCTTTGATCATCTCATCAAAGCGGAGATTCCAACTTCGTGATGCTTGCTTCAATCCATAGATGGATCGCTGAAGCTTGCACACCTTGTTAGCATCCTTAGGATCGACAAAACCCTTTGGTTGTATCATATACAACTCTTCTTCAATATTACCATTGAGAAACGCGGTTTTCACATCCATCTACCATATCTCATAATTGAAATATGCAGCAATTGCTAACATAATCCTAACTGACTTTAGCATCGCTACGGGAGAGAAAGTCTCATCGTAGTCAACTCCTTGAATTTGTCGAAACCCCTTTGCGACAAGTCGAGCTTTATAGATGGTCACGTACCATCAGCATCAGTTTTTTTGAAAATCCATTTGTTCTCCACGGCCTTTGATCGTGAGGTAATTCCACCAAGTTCCAAACTTGATTTTCATACATGGATTCCATCTCGGATTTCATGGCTTCTAACCATTTGTTGGAATCCGGGCTCATCATCGCTTCTTCATACGTCGCAGGTCATCATTTTCATCAACCATGAAATTCATGACAGGATTTCCGTGACACTCGGAAGTTGCAGCGTCTGTTTGACTGCGAGGTTCTAGTACTCTCTTCGGAGTTTCATGATCATTATCATTAGTTCCCTCTTCAACAGTGGAGCCAACTCGAACAACTTCGGCCAGCTACTCGCCATACTTTGAAGAGAAGGTTCCACAACCTCTTGAGTTCTACCTTCCGACTCACACCTTCATGAGAAACTCTTTCTAGAAAGGATCCATTCTTAACAATAAAAACCTTGCCCTTGGATCTATGATAGAAGGAATACCCAATAGTTTCTTTAGGGTATCCTATGAAGGCGCATTTTCCGCTTTGGGTTCGAGTTTATCCGGTTGAAGTTTCTTCACATAAACATCGCATCCCCAAACTTTAAGAATGACAGCTTAGGTTTGTTTCAAACCACAATTCATGGTGTCATTTCAACGGATCTAGATGGTGCCCGATTTAAAGTGAATGCAGCAGTTTCTAGTGCATAACCCCAAAATGACAACGGCAAATCCGTGAGACATCATAGATCGAACCATATCTAATAAAGTACGATTCTGACGTTCCGACACACCATTTCATTGTGGTGTTCGGCAGGTGTGAGTTGTGAAACAATTCCACACTCTTTCATGTGAGTGCTAAACTCAGAACTTAGATACTCACCTCCACTCGGATAGTAGAAATTTGATCTTTCTATTACGATGATTTTCCACTTCATTCGAAATTCCTTGAACTTTTCAAAGGTTTCAGACTTGTGTTTCATCAAGTAGATATAACCGTATCTACTCAAATCATCCGTGAAAGTAACAAAATAACGATATCCACCTCACGTGAAACACACTCATTGGACCACATACATCGAATGTATGATTTCCAATAAATCCGCCTGCTCCATTGAACCGAAAACGGCGTTCTAGTCATCTTGCCCATAAGGCATGGCTCACATGTATCAAATGATTCATAATCAAGTGATTCCAAAAGTCCATCCGAATGGAGCTTCTTCATGCTTAACGCCAATATGACCTAGACGGTGCATTACATATATGCGGATATATCATCATTAAGTTTAATCCTTTTAGCATCAACATTATGAATATGTGTAACATTATCATCGAGATCTAATAGAAATAAACCATTCATCATCGGTGCATGACCATAAAAGATTTCATTCATATAAATGGAACAACCATTGTTCTCGATTTAATGAATAACCACCGCATCAAACACGATCCGGATACAATGTTCATGCTCGATGCACGCACCGATAACATTTATTCAAGTTTATAACTAATCCCGACGCAAGTGGAGAGGCGGCGTTCGACGGCGATCACATCAACACTTGATCCATTGCCGACACGCATCTTGACCTCACCCCTTGCTAGCGGTCGCTTGTTCCGCACCGATTCGAAGTTACAAATATTAGCAATCGAACCGTATCAAATACCCAGTGCTACGCGAGCACTAGTCAAGTACACATCAATAACATGTATATCATATATACCTTTGTTTGCCTTGCCGCCTTCTTGTCCGCCAGATACTTGGGGCGATTGCGCTTCGATGGCCATTCCCCTTACAATAGTAGCACTTCGGAATCGACTTAGGTCCAACTCGGGTTTCTTTTCAGGTGCAACAGCTTGCCGCCTTACTTCCTTCCGCTTTCCTTCTTGTCTTTCTTGAAACCAGTGTTCCTATTGATCATCAACACTTGATGTTCCTTTTTGATCTCCATTCTGCTTTTAAGCATTGTGAAGCTCGGGAGAGACTTCTTCATGCCTTGCATATTATAGTTCATCACCAAGCTCTTATAGCTAGGTGGCGAGGCTAGAGAACACGATGGATGCCTAAGTCAATGGGAATCGTTATTCCAAGGACACAAGCTTATCGGTAATCCGACATCTTGAGTACATGCTCACTAACGGAGCTGTGCTCTTCCATCATGCAGCTAAAGAACTTTTCAAGCGTTGTAGCTCTCAGCAAAGATGTGTGTCGAAAATCATTTTCAACTCACCCATTGTATCAAATGCATTGCTGTTTGAAACTCTTCAAGTTCGACTCTAGCCCATACAATATGCCGCAATGAACTAAGTTGTGGTCCTCGACGAGTCGATAGACATTCTTCTCCTCGTCGGGGCATCATCAAAAAGGGGGGCCTAACGCGCTTCTAGCACATATTGCTTTTGTGCAGCAGAGGAGAATCCTCAAATTCATGGCCCATTCGGTAAAGTTGCTACCGTTCGTTTGCTAGTTTGTTTCTCCATGAACACATTGAAATTAAAAGGTGGTGCCATCTACAACAGAATTTGTAATGTTTAGACTAAGTGTATGATAGATTGAGTTCAACTAATCTATATTACGAATGAACTCCCACTCAAGCGACATCCTCGTGCCTTTTCGTGATTACATGAACCAAATCCACTACACCAAGTCCGATCATCACGTGAGTCGGTATAGCTTCAAAGGCGAGCATCAAATGGGCATCATATCAACTATATGACTCATGCTTAACCTTTAGTCCGTGTTAGAGGCCATGTCATACATGCTAGGCTCTCCAAGTTAGAATCTTAGTATTGTGTGTAACTGCTTTTACACCGAAATATGGTCGTGGATCCAAGAACACCCGATCATCACGTGATGTCTTGGAGCGCGAAAACATAATCGGTGCATACTAAAGGAAGAACACATTCTTATCTTGATATTTAAATGAGGGATCATCTTATTATGCTAACAAAGCGCTAAACAAGCAATATAAGATGCTATCAAACATCATATGTTTATTAGTGAAATTATATGGTTCCCGCAGATGATCTCTATCATGTGCATCGTGGTATGATCACTATCATACCTATATGTGTAAATCCAAGGTCTATGGATTTTACAAGCTATGTGTGTTGTAAGAGTATCATCTCATACTTCTACTTACAACACTACCTTATCATAACACTAGCCCAGCAACAATCTAAACTAGACGCCTCTAATTTATCCATTGCAAGTTTTACGTGGCTTAGGGCTTTCGAGATAGAACCGTTCTTACCTACGAACATGAACCACAACGAGGATAATCAAATTGTTGACAACTCGCTTGCAAAATAGATATTGACTATAGTAGGAGAGACAGACACCCGCTAGCCACTTATGCAAACTAGTTGCATGTCAAGCGTGGAACAGGTCTCATGTGCGAGTACATGTAAAGTTTGTCCGGGCCGCTTCATCCCACTATGCCACCAATATCCAAAATTACAACAAAGGAGCAACAACATGATCATCATCGCCCACATACTCATATGTGTACTACCCGTGTAAAGTATCTACGCATAGATCCGGCTCGATACCGTAGAGGGTTCGCAGCATAGAAAACAAAAATTTTCCTACGATGTGAACTATATACCAAGATCTATCTACTAGATACAAACAACGGGCGGATGTATATCCGTACAGAACATAACCTTGAATACCGACAAAGCTTCACGAGTTCAACTCGTGGTTGATGTAGACGATCTCTTGCCGATCTCAAGATCGAGAGGAAGTCCTAGCGCCACAAATCAGCAAGATCCGTGCTCACACACGTTCGAGGCACCGAGCAACCTCCGCCTCCTCGCTCCAGCGATGCAGCGGAAGCACAACTCTTTCTTGCCGAATAGCCACCGGGAACATGTATCTCGCTAGTCCGAGACCATGGGGATAAATTCTAGAGGGGAGAGATCCTTCACGAGGAGGTGTGAGAGACAAGTGAGGAGGGCTCCTTTTATAGGAGGAGGGGGCACCCAAGGGGTGGCCACGACCATGGGGCTGCCCCCTCCCCTCCTTCATTCATGTGGGTGGACACTCCACTCACAAAATGCCCTTTAAATTCCTCCACTCAAAAGTCCACTCAAATTCCCATTAAATTTCCACCAAATTTAATGCAAACTCCCATTAAATAAAACTCTTTTATTTTATTCAGAATTTTGTCAATTACTTTAATGACAAACCTTCACAAATAACCCCTTGCTAGAATTCTATTTCACATGCATAACCACTTTATGCAATTTCACCAGTAAACCTGTTTCGGTATCTAGTGAAATAAATTCCTGCGCTTGTTCATTCTTTCGACATGAAACATTTGCTCCAATTGGATGTCGGTGTCTCTTAAGTGTGTCACCCTACGGTTCGTGAATAATGCGGACATGATCGATACCCTCTCGATCAATAATCAAGCGGGATCAGAGACCCATCGACTCCCACACATTCAACGATGACTTTCTTGTGATCGCGGAACCTTTTACGCTAGTATCTTAATCCCTTTGTTTCACGATATATTACATGTCCGAGATTCGATCATCGGTATCTCCATACCTAGTTTGATCTAGATTCGACATGCACTCTTTTCTCGTTCTGTGATATAACATTCTAGTGATCAAATCACTTGCTTGCAAGCTAATCAATGTGATATCACCAAGAGGGCCGAGTATATCTATCCGTCATCGGGATGAACAAATTCCACTCGATCCATGAGCCTCAACATAACACTTTATTAGTTCTGAATCCATCTTTATAATCACCTTACACGGTGTGACGTTTGATGTTATCAAGAAACTCTTCGGTGTTAGTGATTGACATGATCTCATGGTCTAAGGATTAGGATCACTTAAGTTGTTATAGCAATATAAACTCAATGACTTTGATCGTAACGCTATACTTGGATGAATGTTCATCACACCATTACACTAATGTTGTGATCCGTTATTAACAACATCCAATGTCCATGATCGAAACCTTGATCATCTTGTTAATCAACGAGCTAGTTTATGAGAGAGGCATAACTAGGAACTTTCTGTTTGTTTATTAAACACACATGTATTAACGTTTCCGTATTAATACAATTATAGCATGCAAAATAAACATCTATCATATACTTGGAATACACATAATAAACACTTTATTATTGCCTCTCAGGGCATATTCCCTTCAGCTAAGACATATTTCTAATACATTATGTGGAGGACATCTTGTTGATTAGAAATAATGTATATTTTATTGACAAAGGTTAAGAATTTCATTTCGATGAAATACTTAGGCAAAACCCGAATATTTAGCGTGAATGTCTATAGTGGATGGTATGGCGCTAATATGGTTGTGCCAAACGTACATATATGAGATATTGAAGGAGTTCAATATAGAAACAACAAGAAACGGTTCTTATCGCATGGAAAAGAATTGAATCAAGATTCAAGTGTATCGACACTTGATAAGTGAAACAAGATTCAAGTGCTTTGACACTTGATGAGTGAAATCACGAGAATGTTTTGATCAATCATACCATAATATGTACACATCCAGATATGTCCTATGATCTAAGTGTTATGAGCAAATACCAGAATGAATCATAAAATGATCATTGGACTATAGTAAGGATATTCTGATGATCTTTTGGAAAGAACTAAGAATATATTTGTGTAGAGGTGACAAACAATTACAAATAGTTCATTGTAAAGAGTTACATTGATACTAGTTTTGTCACAAGATACAAATTAAGTTTATATCAATTTAAACTATGGGTGGAACAATGTAATGGAAAGGACATTCCATGATGGATTTGGAAGAGTTCCAAAGTTAAGACATTGTGACGAATACTACAACAAAAGGCTAAGTATATGACTGCTATAGTAGCGACAAAGGAGGGAATTTGTGTCAAGTAGTTTGTTATCAAACTAAGGTGTGGTTCGCAACGGGCTAACACTAAAGATATATTATGTGACAATTGTATCGACTGTTGGAATTATGCCCTAGAGGCAATAATAAAGATGTTATTATTATAATTCTTGTTCATGATAAAGTTTATATTCCATGCTAGAATTGTATTAAGCGGAAACTTTAATACTTGTGTGGTTTGTGAACAACACCGTGTCCCTGGTTCGCCTCTAAGGACTAGCTCATTGATCAATGATGGTTAAGGTTTCCTAACCATAGACATGAGTTGTCAATTTATAATGAGATCATATCATTGGGAGAATGATATGATGGATGAACAAACTAAGCGAAGCAATTAGATCGTTTCATCGTGTTCATCTTTGCGAAGCTTTTCCTATGTCAAATATTGTATTCCTTAGACCATGAGATAATGCAACTCCACGGTATCGGAAGAAAGCTTTGAGGTCATCAAGCGTCATCCTATGAGAGGTGATCATAAAGGTGTCTCTCGGTGATCGGAAAATCTGTTGGGTTGTATGTATCGAGATGGAATTTGTCCCTCCCAAGTCGGAGAGATATACTTGGGCCCACTCGTGTCGATATCAACACCGCTTGCAAGCATGTGGTTAAGGAGTTAATCACAAAGTGATATCGGATTACGAACGAGTAAAGTACTTCTGTGAGCGAGATTGAACTAGGTATGTGATGCAAGCGATCGAATCTCGGGCAAGTAAAATATCGCGAGGCGAAGGGAATATATATATGGGATTGATTGAATCACGGCATCGTGGTTCATCCGATATGATCATCGATGAATGTGTGGAGTCAATATGGGTGCAGACCCGCTGTTGATTATTGATAGAAGATCATATGCGCATATTCACGAACCCGGTCACACACTTAACGTGTCTTGGCTAGGATAGATTGGATAATTGGTTTATGAATTTTTGTTGGTCTCGGATGGGATCCGGGATATCACGAGAGGTTCGGAATGGTCCGGAGAATAAGATTCATATAAGGCGTGCAGTTTTGGAGTTGAATTGTTAGGGTTAATCGGTATTGTGCGGAAGCTTCTAGAACCTTCGGAAGGGACCAACGTGGCCCCACCTTCCGGGAGGGGCATGGGCCTATGAGGGAGTGTCCTGGCGCATTGGGCCAGGGCACAAGGCCCATAGGGCCCAGCCGATCTAGATAAGTTTAAACTCGTTTAAACTAGAGATAGATTTCTAGATAAGGGAGAGTTTAAATCGTTTAAACTAGAGATAGGATTTCTAGATAAGGAGAGTTTAAATTATTTAAACTAGAGATAGGCTTGGAGGAGGGTCAGGGCTGGCCGCCCGCCCTCTATATATAGAGGTGGTGCGCCCTCCCCCCACACACCTCCTCCAAGCCCTAGTAGCCTGCCTTCCTCTCTCCCTCCCGATTGTTTGTGGCGAAGCCTGCAGAAATTCTCCACCATATACACCACGCCGTCGTGTTGTAGATCCAATCTATCACTCCACCATACTCGCTGGTCAGGAAGGAGGAGGCGTCGAGTCTTTGCGTGTGCATCTCACGGGCACCGCCACTTGTGGTGCTAGATCGGATCGGATCGCGAGGAGGAGAAGCGAGCACGACTACATCACCCACGTTCCGGACGAGCGTTCCGCTGTCTGAATATTCAAGGGTATGAAGATCTAATCCAATCTCTCTCGTTGATTGCATCTCCTAGATTAGATCTTGGCTTTCCCTCATTCGCATCCGTAGAAAATTTTGATTTACTATGCTTGAAACCCTTGGTGGTATCGAGCTAGATCTATGCGTAGATGTGTTTCACAGTAGAGCATAACATGGTTGTTGCGGCGTTGATGTTTTCTGTTGCAAGCCTCTTGTTTGTGTTCTTCTTATGGCGGGATAGTGAGATTGAAGCGGTCCAAGCCAACCTTCTGCGACGTCGTTCGAGACCGGCTCCGCACTTGGCGTGTGGCTTGTTCCACACATGCGGTGGTGGATGTCGATTTCTCTCACTATAGTTGTCATGGGATTAACACCGTAGTTTGGCAACCATAATATCACCGTTGTGGCTTTTAGGTAAGAATCGTTCTTAGCATCTACTCCCATAAGCCACGTAAAATATGCAACAACAAAGTAGGCGTCTAACTTGTTTTTGCGGGAGTGTTTTCGTGATATGGTATGGCCCAAGATGTGATGTGTATATTGTATGCGATGATCATGTTTTGTAATGTTTCACGACTTGCATGTCGATGAGTACACCGGCGGGGAATATATGGTTGTCTTTATAATTGTGTATGACCTGCGAGTCAACTTCTTATCGCCATGTAATAGCTTTACTTTATCGCTAAGTAGTTAGCAATAGTTGTAGTTGCTATTCGTGGTGGAGGCAATCATGGTGGAGTGATGGAGATCATGCGAAAGCGCACAAGATGGAGATCATTCTGCGAGGATTGGCTATACCATGTCACATAAAGTTATATGCATGTGATGTTTATCCCTTTATGTATCTTATTATGCTTATATCATGACGGTAGCATTATAAGATGATTCCTCATTTAAAGATCAAGATAAAACTGTTCTCCCCAAGTATGCACCGTTCGAAAGTTAAATCGTGTCCAAGCATCACGTGATGATCGGGTGCTATAGACTCTCGCTCACATACAACGGGTGCAAGCCAGTTTTACACCAGAGATACTTGGGTCTAGCTTGACGAGCCTAGCATGTACAGACATGGCCTCGGAACACAAGAACTGAAAGGTTAAGCATGAGTCATATGAATGATATGATCGACACTTTGTTGTCCACCATTGAAACCACATCTCTTCTCGTGATGATCGGATTAGGTGTGGTGAATTTGGATCGTGTTCACTAAACAACTTGAGGGATGTTGAATTTAGTGGGAGTTCATCTAGTAATTTGATTAAATTGAACTATTTATCATGAACATAGTCTAAATTGTACTTGGCAATACTGTAGATCACATGGCCAAGTCCAACTTCAACTTCAACGTTTTTGCTGAGAAAGAAAAGCTTAGAAACAATGGGTCTAACTTCACCAATTGGTTCCGCAATCTAAGAATCATTACATGCGGCGGACAAAGGACTATGTCCTTGGGAAGCGTTAGGTGACCCCCACTGCTACAAGCTTGGTGATGAAAGCATCTGTCGATCGCGCAAAGATGATTATGGTGTGATTAAGAGCACCATGTTGTTTGCTATGGGAAGAGCTTCAAAATCGTTTTGAAGAGTATCCGGGCCCTTGAGATTCTCGAGTTGAAAACCATGTTTCGACTCAGGCCCGTTCGAGAGATATGAGATCTCAGAAGTTCTTTAGCGCAAGATGGAGGAAGGAGTTCCGTTAGTGAGCACGCCATAAAGATGTCGGGCTACACTCAGCATATTGAGCAAGCTGGAATGCACGATTCCAGAGGAGCTCAAGATTGTGGTTCAATCACTCCCTCCCGGCTACAAAAGTTTTGTAGTGACTCATAATCAGATTGGTTCCTTGATCGATCACCGAGCTCTTCAAAGTGAAGGCTGGAGTGGACATCAAGAAGGATAATCATGTGTTGATGGTCAACAAGCCCTCCTTTAAGAAAGGTAAGGAGCAAAGAAGCCCTTCAAGAAGGCGGACAAGCGCAATGCCCTGGAGAAGAAGCTCAGTCTGGTCCCAAGCCGGACCTTTGAGTGCTTCTATTGCAAGGACAAGGGTCCTTTGGAAGCGAATTGTCCGAAATACTTAGCGGACAAGAAGGCTGGCACCATCAAAGGTATATTTGATATACATGTTATTGATGTTTTCCTTACTAGCCCTCGTTGTAGTGCACAGGTATTTGATCGGTTGTTGCTAATATTTGTAACTCGAAGCAGGAGCTCTGGAATAGACAATGACTTGCGAGGGATGAGGTGATCTTGGCGTTGGCAGCGGATCAAGAGTTGATGTGATGGCGTCGACGCTCTCCTTAGTTTTACCTTGGGATTAGTTTTAAACCTTAATAAATGTTATTATGTGCCTGCGTTGAGCATGAACATCATTTCGGATCGTGTTTATTGCAAGGCGGTTATTCATTTAAATCGGAGAATAATGGTTGTTCTATTTATATGAGTAACATCTTTTATGGTCATGCACCTCTTGTAAATGGTTTATTTCTTCTAAATCTCGAAAGGGATGAAACACACATCCATAACATTGAGGCTAAGAGATGCAAAGTAGATAGTGATAATACTACTTATTTGTGGCATCGTCTAGGTCATATTGGTGTAAAGCGCATGAAGAAACTCCATTCGATGGACTTTTGGAGTCTCTTGATTTTGAATCATTTGACACATGCGAACCATGCCTCATGGGCAAGATGATCAAAACCCGTTCTCGGTATGATGGAGCGAGCAGCGGACTTGTTGGAAATCATACATACCGATGTATGCGGACCGATGAGTGTTTCGGCCGGTGGATATCGCTATTTTCTCACTTTTACCGATGACTTAAGTAGATATGGGTATATCTATTTAATGAAACATAAATCTGAAACATTTGAAAAGTTCAAGGAACTTGAGAATGAAGTGGAGAACCATCGTAATGGAAAGATTAAGTTTCTACGATCCGATCGTGGAGGTGAATATTTGAGTTATGATTTTCTCCGCATCCTAAAGCAAGTGGAATCGTTTCACAACTCACGCCACCCGAACACCAGCGCAATGGTGTGTCTCGAGCACCGAATCGAACCCTATTAGATATGGTCCGATCAATGATGTCTCTTACTGATTTGCCGTTATCATTTTGGGGTTATGCATTAGAAACCGCTGCATTCACTTTAAATAGGGCTCCATCTAAATCCGTTGAGGCGACACCGTATGAACTGTGGTTTGGTGCTAAACCTAAGTTGTCGTTTCTTAAAGTTTGGGGATGCGAAGCTTCGTCAAGAAGTTGATGCGGACAAGCTCGAACCCAAAGCGAGAAATGCGTCTTCATAGGATACCCTAAGGAAACCATTGGGTATACCTTCTATCACAGAACGAAGGCAAAGTGTTTATGAAGAACGGTTCCTTTCTTGAGAAGGAGTTTCTCTCGAAAGAAGTGAGTGGGAGGAAAGTAGAGCTAGGCGAGGTTATTGAACCTTCTCTTGAATTGGAGAGTAGCGCGACACGATATTGTTCCAGGTACGCTGCGCAACAATAGAGGAAGCTAATGACAAGGATCATGAAGCTTGGACGATCTTGCTCTTGAGCGTCGCATGGTCGACAAGGTCGCGTGCCCTCCCGAGTGGTACAGCAAACCCTGTCTTGACTGTCTTGTTGGTAGAAGACGGTGAACCTACGAACTATGAGGAAGCGATGATGAGCCGGACTACGAGAAATGGTTGGAAGCCATGAAATCCGAATTGGGATCCATGAGCGAAAACCAAGTATGGACTTTGGTGGATCCTCCTAGCGACCGAAAGTCCGTTGAGTGCAAATGGATATTCAAGAAGAAAACGGACGCGGATGGTAATGTTACCGTCTATAAAGCACGGCTTGTCGCAAAAGGGTTTCGACAAGTTCAAGGTGTTGACTACGATGAGACTTTCTCTCCCGTAGCGATGTTTAAGTCCATTCGGATTTTATTAGCAATTGTTGCGTTTCATGATTATGAAATATGGAAGATGGATGTCAAGACTGCTTTCCTCAATGGGAACATTGATGAAGAGTTGTATATGATGCAACCCGAAGGTTTTGTCGATCCTAAGGATGCTAGTAAAGTATGCAAACTTCAGCGTTCCATTTATGGACTGAAGCAAGCATCTCGGAGTTGGAACCTTCGTTTTGATCAAGTAATCAAGAGCTTTGGATTTGTTCCAAATTGCTATGAAGCTTGTATCTACAAGAAAGTGAGTGGGAGCTCGGTGACGTTTCTGGTACTGTATGTGGATGACATATTGATTATCGGAAATGACATCAACATGCTTAACGATGTGAAGAGTTATTTGAACAAGTGTTTTCAATGAAAGACCTAGGTGAAGCTGCTTATATATTGGGCATCAAAATCTATAGAGATAGACAAAGGCGCTGATAGCTTTAAGCGAGTACATACCTAGACAAAGTTACGAAAAGGTTCGAATGGATAAGGCAAAGAAAGGTTCAAAGGCCTATGTTGTCGTGTAAGATATTGAGCAAGGCTCGGTGTCCACCACGGTAAATGATAGGGAAGCTATGAGCAAAGTGCCTTATGCCTCGGCCATAGGTTCCATCATGTATGCCATCTTGTGTACTAGATCGGATGTGTCCAATGCTCTTAGTTTGACGAGCAGATATCAAAGTGATCGAGTGGAACCTTTGGACAGCCGTGAAGAACATCCTAAAGTACCTAAATAGAACTAAAGAAATGTTCTTAGTCTATGGGGTGATGAACAGCTTGTCGAAAAGGTTACGTCGATGCTAGTTTAACCGACAAGGATGATTCCAAATCTCAGACGGGATACGTTTATATTTTGAATGGAGGAGCTGAAATCGGAGAAGGCAAGCAAAGCGTGATCGCGGGATCTACGAGAAGCGGAATACATGGGCTGCTGCAGAAGTGTCAAGTGAAGGAGTTTGGATCGAAACTTCATCATCGAGCTTGGCGTGGTTCCAAGTGCATTGGACCCTTGGAGATATTGTGTGACAACACGGGCGCCATAGCACTCGCTAAGGAACCAAGATATCATCCAAAGACCAAGCATATCAACGCAAGTTTCATATAATCCGAGATTATATAGCGATGGAGATCGAAGATTAGCAAAGTACATACGGATCCGAATGTCGCAGATCCATGACTAAACCTCTTCCACGTAAAACATGATCAACACCTCGGTGCCATGGGTGTGAGATTGTTGCCAAATGTAAACTAGATTATTGACTCTAGTGCAAGTGGGAGGCTGGAATTATGCCCTAGAGGCAATAATAAAGATGTTATTATTATAATTCTTGTTCATGATAAAGTTTATATTCCATGCTAGAATTGTATTAAGCGGAAACTTTAATACTTGTGTGGTTTGTGAACAACACCGTGTCCCTGGTACGCCTCTAAGGACTAGCTCATTGATCAATGATGGTTAAGGTTTCCTAACCATATACATGAGTTGTCAATTGATAATGAGATTATATCATTGGTAGAATGATATGATGGACAGACCCAAACTAAGCGAAGCAATTAGATCGTTTCATCATGTTCATCTTTGCGAAGCTTTTCCTATGTCAAATATTGTATTCCTTAGACCATGAGATAATGCAACTCCCTGGTATCGGAAGAAAGCTTTGAGGTCATCAAACGTCATCCTATGAGAGGGTGATCATAAAGGTGTCTCTCGGTGATCGGAAAGTATCATTGGGTTGTATGTATCGAGATGGAATTTGTCCCTCCCAAGTCGGAGAGATATACTTGGGCCCACTCGGTGTCGATATCAACACCGCTTGCAAGCATGTGGTTAAGGAGTTAATCACAAAGTGATATCGGATTACGGAACGATAAAGTACTAACGTGAGCGAGATTGAACTAGGTATGGCGATCGACGATCGAATCTCGGGCAAGTAAAATATCGCGAGGCGAAGGGAATATATATGGGATTGATTGAATCTGGCATCGTGGTTCATCCGATATGATCATCGATGAATGTGTGGAGTCAATATGGGTGCCTGACCCGCTGTTGATTATTGATAGAAGATCATGTACGCATATTCTCGAACCAGGTCACACACTTAACGTGTCTTGACGCTAGGATAGATTGGATAATTGGTTTATGAATTTTTGTTGAGTCTCGGATGGGATCCGGATATCACGAGAGGTTCGGAATGGTCAGGAGAATAAGATTCATATAAGGCGGTGCAGTTTTTGGAGTTGAATTGTTCGGGTTAATCGATTGTACCGAAGCTTCTAGAACCTTCGGAAGGGGACCAACGTGGCCCCACCTTCCGGGAGGGGCATGGGCCTATGAGGGAGTGTCCTGGCGCATTGGGCCAGGGGCACAAGGCCCCATAGGGCCCAGCCGATCTAGATAAGTTTAAACTCGTTTAAACTAGAGATAGGATTTCTAGATAAGGAGAGTTTAAATCGTTTAAACTAGAGATAGGATTTCTAGATAAGGGAGAGTTTAAATTGTTTAAACTAGAGATAGGCTTGAGGAGGGGCAGGCTGGCCCCCTCTATATAGAGGGTGCGCCTCCCCTATCACACACCTCCTCCAAGCCCTAGTAGCCTGTTGCCTTCCTCTCTCTCCCTCCCGATGTTTGTAGGCGAAGCCTGCAGAAATTCTCCACCATATACACCACGCCGTCGTGTTGTAGATCCAATCTATCTCTCCACCATACTCGCTGGTCCGAGGAAGGAGGAGACGTCGAGGTGCTACACGTGTGCATCTCACGGAGGCACCGCCACTTGTGGTGCTAGATCGGATCGGATCGCGAGGAGGAGAAGCGAGTACGACTACATCACCACGTTCCGACGAACGTTCCGCTGTGCGAATATTCAAGGGTATGAAGATCTAATCCAATCTCTCTCGTTGATTGCATCTCCTAGATTAGATCTTGGCTTTCCCTCTGTTCGCATCCGTAGAAAATTTTGATTTACTATGTCGCGAAACCCTTCATCGACGTGTTTTAAACCCCAAGGAATTAAAGGTCTCACCAAAAGACCAAATTTATACAACGCCATCTCATTAGAGAATGAGTGATGCGTGGATACACAAAGACATGCAAATACACACGGACCTGAAAGCATCAGATCCGTAGATTATGTTAACCACTTGCAGTTGCGTATATGGAACACCAGAAAGCCATAGGTGTTCAATACGCAAAGTTTTCAAACTAGATTATTGTCTCTAGTGCAAGTGGGAGACTGAAGGGAATATGCCCGAGAGGCAATAATAAAGTGGTTATTACCGTATTCCTTATTTATGACAAATGTTTATTTTACATGCTATAATTGTATTAATACGGAAACGTTAATACATGTGTGTTTAATAAACAGAGAGGAAGTTCCTAGTTATGCCTCTCTCATAAACTAACTCGTTGATTAACAAGATGATCAAGGTTTCCTGATCATAGACACTGGATGTTGTTAATAATGAGGTCACAACATTAGTGTAATGATGTGATGAACATTCATCCGAAGTATAGCATTACGATCAAAGTCATTGAGTTTATATTGCTATAACAACTTACGAAGTGATCCAAATCCTTAGACCATGAGATCATGTCAATCACTAACACCGAAGAGTTTCTTGATAACATCAAGCGTCACACCGTAACGAGGTGATTATAAAGATGGGTTCAGAACTACTAAAGTGTTATGTTGAGGCCCATGGATCGAGAGTGGAATTTGTTCATCCTGATGACGGATAGATATGCTCTGGGCCCTCTCGGCTATATCACATTGATTAGCTTGCAAGCAAGTGATTTGATCACTAGAATGTTATATCAGGAGCGAAAAGAGTGCATGTCGATGTGAGATCAAACTAGGTATGGAATACCGATGATCGAATCTCGGACATGTAATATATCGTGAAACAAAGAGATTAAGATACAAGCGTAAAAGGTTAAGCGATCACAAGAAAGTCATCGTTGAATGTGTGGAGTCGATGAGTCTCAGATCCGCTTGATTATTGATCCGAGAGGGGTCTCGATCATGTCCGCATTATTCGCGAACCATAGGGTGACACACTTAAGAGACACCGACATCCAATTGGAGCAAAAGTTTCATGCCGAAAAGAATAACAAGCGCAGGAATTTATTTCACTAGATACCGAAACAGGTTTTTGGGTGAAATTGCAGAAAGTGTTTCTGCATGTGAAATGAAATACTAGCAAGGGGTTTTATGTGAATGTTTGTTAATTAAATTAATTAACAAAATTCTGAATAAATAAATAAAAGAGTTTTATTTAAATGAGAGCTTGCATTAAATTTGGTGGAAATTTAATGCATGTGAGTGGATTTTTGAGTGGAGGCTTTTTAATGGGAGTGGAGGCTTTTCATTTTTGGTGGGAGCTCCACCACATGAATGTGGAAGAGGTGGGGGCAGCCCCATGGCTGGGCGCCATGCCCTAGGGTGCCCCTCTCCCTATAAAGGCCCCCTCTCCTCCTCTCAACACACCTCCTCGTGAAGGATCTCTCTCCCCTCTAGAATTTATCCCCATGGTCTCGGACTAGCGAGATACATGTTCCAGTGGCTTTTCGGCAAGAAAGAGTTGTGCTTCCTGCATCGCTGGGCGAGGAGGCGGAGGTTGCTCGGTGCCTCGAGCGTGTGTGCGAGCACGGATCTTGGCTGTTTTGCGGCGCTAGGACTTCCTCTCGATCTTGAGATCGGCAAGAGATCGTCTACATCAACCACGAGTTTGGACTCGTTAAGCTTTGTCAGTCTTAAAGGGTATGTTCTCTACGGATATACATCCGTCCGTTGTTTGTATCTAGTAGATAGATCTTGGTACATAGTTGTTCCCATCGTAGGAATTTTTTTGTTTTCTATGCTGCGAACCCTACAGTGGTATCAGAGCCGGATCTATGCGTAGATACTTTGCACGGGTAGTACACATATGAGTATGTGGGCGATGATGATCATTTTATTGCTTCTTAGTTGTACTTTGGATATTGGTGGCATTGTGGGATGAAGCGGCCCGGACAAACTTTACATGTCCTCGCACATGAGACCTGTTCCGCGCTTGACATGCAACTAGTTTTGCATAAGTGGCTAACGGGTGTCTAGTAGATAGATCTTGGTACATAGTTGTTCCCATCATAGGAATTTTTTTGTTTTCTATGTTGCGAACCCTATAGAAGCTTTCCTTTTTGTCGCACTAAAAAGCCATTTTCCATTTTCCGAGCATAAAAACGGACGGTTTTGTGAAGCAACCATCAAATGGCTAATTCAAAATACTACCACCACATTTACAAAAATAATAGACCACCTTATATGAACAATATCCCAACAGGGGGATTCAAAACCTTTTCGTCCACCTTTGGTGAAAAAGACAAATTCCTGCCGAATTGGCAGAAAGTGGATCAGATATGAACTACAGGTACATGATTCGATGCTCATGTTTTTTTTTAAATCATTTTTAGGTTCACAATATGCTATTTTATCAAAGATCCAATGCAAGTTTAGTGAGGCTTGGCCCCGAGCTAAGAATCTTCTTGCCCGTCGTTTGACAAAGTTTGACGATAATTTAAAACGGGCATAAAAAATTCAAAAACGATCGAAACAATGCGATACCTTCGCGTGGTGTCATATTTAGTGACATAGTTATAAGTAAAAATATCAAATTTGATATATTGATTATGTCTGAAAAAACCCTTCATAAAATGACCTATCTCATTCGAGGTTTCTTGGCTTTCGGGTCAAATGACCAATGTTATGGCTAGAATCAAGGCATAGTTTGTGATAATATGCCCATATTATGCATACACATGCATCATGGGATGGAGAACAATGTTGCAGGAGGAAGTTTTCCTTTTCGTCGCACCAAAAAGCCATTTCCCATTTTCCGAGCACAAAAAACGGACGGTTTTGTGAAGCAACCACCAAATGGCTAATTCAAAATGCTACCACCATATTTTACAAAAATACTATACCACCTTATATGTACAATTTCCCAACAGGGGGATCCGAAACCTTTCCGTCCATCTCTGGTGAAAAAGAGAAATTCCTGCCGAATCGGTAGAAAGTGGGTCAGATATGAACTACAGGTACATGATCCGATGCTCATGTTTTTTTACAAAAATCATTTTTAGGTTCACAATATGCTATTTTATCAAATATCCAATGCAAGTTTAGCGAGGCTCGGCCCCGATCTAAGAATCTTCTTGCCCGCCGTTCGACAAAGTTTGATGATAGTTTAAAACGGGCATAAAAAATTCAAAAACGATCGAAATAATGCGAAACCTTCGCGTGGTTTCATATTATATGACATAGTTATAAGTAAAAATATCAAACTTGATATATTGATTATGTCTCAAAAAAATCTTCACAAAATGACCTATCTCATTCGAGGTTTCTTGGCTTTCGGGTCAAATGACCAATGTTATGGCTAGAATCAAGGCATAGTTTGTGATAATGTGGCCATATTGTGCATACACATGCATCATGGGATGGCGAACAATGTTGCAGGAGGAAGTTTTCCTCTCCGTCGCACCAAAAAGCCATTTCCCATTTTCCGAGCATAAAAAACGGACGGTTTTGTGAAGCAACCACCAAATGGCTAATTCAAAATGCTACCACCACATTTTACAAAAATACTATACCACCTTATAAGTACAATGTACCAACAGGGGGATCCGAAACCTTTCCGTCCACCTCTGGTGAAAAAGACAAATTCTGCCGAATCGGTAGGAATTGGGTCAGATATGAACTACAGGTACATGATCCGATGCTCATGTTTTTTTACAAAAATCATTTTTAGGTTCACAATATGCTATTTTATCAAAGATCCAATTAAAGTTTTCCTTTTCATCACACCAAAAAGCCATTTTTCATTATCCGAGCGCAAAAAGAGAATTTTGTAAAGCAACCACCAAATAGATAATTCAAAAATGGAGGGTTTGTGATTAGTTGATATGGATATCATATTTGGATTCCTCTCATTTTTCTAATCAATTTAGACATATTATTTGTTAAATTCCGATTTACAGATTTAAAGATATTAATTATTCCATATTAAATAGAAAAATACAAAAAAGTAAAATTATTATATTTTTATTTGAATTCAATAATATTTTTACTTATTTATTAATGTTTACTTAAATAATTGTTTGCAATTTCAAAAAATATAAACATGTGACATGTTGATATAAGGGTTAATATGATTGATATCATAGTATTGACAATAATGTATGAATTACTTTGCGGAAATAGATTCTGAAGAAACAAGAAAGTTAAGCGTGCTGGAGCTGGAGCTGGAGTAGTATTAGGATGAGTGACCGGCCGGAAAGTTCGATCAAGACTGCAATTTAATTAAATATTAAGTGTAATTAGTGTTAAAAATGTTCAAAGTGAGAGATTAACGAGTCAAACAATTCAAAGATTCAAAAATTGAGAAAAAAAATAAAAAAAATTAATTTTTTTAAAAAATGTTTTTGCAACCTGTCGACAAGCTATGCCGCATACGCCGACGGCCTCTATGTGCTTCGCCGAGGGAGTGCTTTGCCGAAGAGGCTAATTTAGGGACAGCCGTCGTACATCTGTAGAGGCATTTAGCACTGCCGACGGTTTTGCTCGGCGTGGCAGCGCGTCATGTAGTGAGAAATCAAGCTCTTCTTGATATAATATGATTTAGAAAAAAACGGTAGTCCACATATCAGCTGCTGAGTGGTGACTGCGTGTACCGCGGGGTATGCCTAAGACCACACACGTCACTTTCTCGTGAGAATGAATATACACGGCACATGACCTCGTTGACCCAGCATTTTCCATGTCGTCAAGTGATCATGTGGATCTGTGCAGCTAAGGCCTAGCATTTGGCGTTCGGGTGTGGAATTCTCTAGAGACCTGCTGCTTGCATATCAGTATGTACGTCTAGATCGATGATGGCCGACACCTTCTTACTACTATGTGATATTGATAGGAGTAACTCGGTTTGCGCTGTTTAGCATACTATTAAGTAGGAAATCATCTAGGATCTTGTACCCGATCGAGGTCGTTACTCGATTATTGCCATGGTTGTCCTCCCGCTCCTCCTGCTTCTCTTACCTTTCGCTGCTGCACTATGGCAATCATGCGGCGATAGCGGCAACTACATATCAAACAGCACATACCAAGCCAACCTCATGCTCCTCTCCTCAACCCTCCCCAAGAAGGCCGCCTCCAACACCACCCTCTTTGCCACCGATACGGCAGGCAATACTCCGGACACCGTCTACACCCTCACGCTATGCCGTGGCGACATCAACGCCTCCGCCTGCGAGGCCTGTGTGGCTACCGGCTTCCAGGGCGGGCAACAGCTCTGCCCGTACTATAAGGACGCCACCATATACTACGATTACTGCTTCCTCAGGTACTCCAGCCAGAATTTTCTTGCCACTGGCGACGAAGACGTTGTGTTAATCCTCATGAACACCCAGAACATCACGACAAGCGCCAACTCCTTCAATCTCTCCTTGTTCACGCTTATCAACAACACGGCCCAATCGGCCGTGAACAGCTCGAGGAGGTTCACGACCTCGCGTTTAGACGTCAGCTCCTCCCCGACACTGTACTGCCTTATGCAGTGCACGCCCGACCTGACCGCCGGCGACTGCACACACTGTTTCCAGGAAGTCTCGGAGCTTACGCTAGAGTACCTGTACGGTAGGAAAGGTGGCCGGGTCCTGGGGACACGGTGTAACGTGAGGTACGAGATTTACCAATTCTTCATTGGGGATCCTACGCTGCGTATCATCAACTTGGCTACTCAAGTTCCGACGATGAACAACACGACCCCAGGGTCGACGCCAGTTACTGTCTACGACTCACCGCCGGTGGCACCAGCTGCGGCGCCACCTCCTGACCTGGTGGTGCAAACGACTTTCGACCAGCAAGGTATGGAAAATTCTCATCCTCCATGTTACTTCACACATATCCGTCCGTCATCTACGCATAGTACTTACTAGGAAGAAGCAACATGCATGATGTAGATTTTTTTGTATATATATGATGATAATTAGCTTGTTAATTTTAAAACGATTGGATTTCTTTTTTGAAGGAATAGATGAATAAAATAAATCAGTACATGAACTAAATTAAGTCAATGCAAAAGAAAAGAGGGTATATAAGGGAAAATATGTTAGAGTTTCTCCAGTCATGCCCCCGAACGACCTAGAGGCCAGAAACGCCGGATCCGTTACTTGGGGGACGATGCCGCGTTTGGGGCACGCCTGTTCCTAGCCGTGTGCCCCAAACACATAGAACAAAATAGGAATTAGACCGGCCATACAGTTCAAACAACTTGCAAGTTCATTGTTCGCGCCACCCGTTTGCCGTGATCGCCGCCGAGCATGTTACAGAACCGATGCGCAAATAAACCTAAAAGACATGGTGTCGATGCCCGTCGGGCGGTGGCTCCTTTTCCAGATAGACGCCCTCGTCTTCTGTAGCCAGTGCCCATAACCTCGCTGTCACCGATGCCGATGACTGCATGCACGATGGCAGCGAGTTCGGGGAGTGAAAGGCAGTGACGAGGAGCGGGAGAAATGAAAAGAAAAGTAGTGACTGAGATCAAAAAGAAAAGAAGGTTCACTGAGGGGAATGTTATAAACGAAAGTACGGTCCAAAGGTAAAGAATAGGTGGAGCTTCATTGTCGAATAGGGCCGACCTTCAATTGGTGAGCTGTACTCGAGAGAGATGATCCACACAGCCAGAAGTTGAATTTTCACCGTCGCTACTACCAAGTGATCAATGCATTCTTATTTATACATGAGAACGATATATGAATTTGTTTTTTTCTCCTTAGGACGCAACTCACACAAGAGGGCGCTGTGGATTAGTGCTGTTGCCGCTGCAATTTTGTCAATACTTCTGTGCTTTATCTGCTCTGTTGTATGGATAAGAAGACGAAGAAAAGGTATTACTATAACCACAACATCGCTGTTCCTCTACAGAAAAGCTAGAACGTATTTATGTCTATCGGTACAACTCTTATCTGCCGACATACTCGAGACGAGGCAAACCCAACGATTTAAAATGGATGGTGCCTGGACGTTCGAGCTGCCATGAAAACCAATTTTACTGGCCGGAGATGTCATAAGTGCTTTTAGTCCCAAACTAACTCTGTATATTCGTGTATCGTCTCAATTTAGGAAAGGCAACCTTACAGAATCAAGCTGCCACGAATAGGCCGGAGGAAGACGCGTTGGTTTGGAGATTAGAAGAGAAGAGTTCAGAGTTCACTCTCTTTGACTTCTCTGACATATTGCACGCTACATGCAACTTCTCCAAAGAAAACCTACTTGGGCAAGGTGGTTTTGGCCCTGTCTACAAGGTAACGCAACCGATAACTAGATGAATTGTCTGAAATAGATTTAAATATTAATTCATAATTTTTTGTTAAATCACGATTAGCTTAAATAAATCCGTTGTTTAGCAGTAGTAACAATACATTGACCTGTGCACATCTAAAACACATTTATATATACTATAACTGCAGTCTGTAAGGAATTGTCCTTTATATGATGTCCCTGGTTTTTAAGCTACATTCAAAAATTATTTATATAATTTCCATTATATTACAATGGTAGCCATCATATCGTTCATCTTGACCAGCAAACTGTGGACAAAAAGGCAAAGTTTTCCATTATATTACCAATGTTCCAGAGTTTAGAGTAGACATACATCAACTTGCTAATCAGATAAGTAGCTATAAACTCAGTTATATAATTGTATCTCAACGGCATAGGGATTAGCATAAGCAATGGCATATGAAGCCTTAAACTAGAAAAAAAACGCCGAAAACTCTTCATAAATAAACTTGATTATTTTGTCCTATCCGACAACTAAGTGAAATTCTGAAAGAAATAAGTGCAATGCAGTGAAATGGAATATTAAGGCTACATCTTGGATATATGAATTTGGATATCTCAGTACGTTACAAAAGTACTTTTACCCATGGATAGCATGCAACCTTTTTCTGGATTTTCAGTACTGCAAAGTAATAATTCCTCCAGTTTTGTTGTGTGCATACTTCCAGGGCCAGTTACCAGATGGAATTGAAATTGCAGTTAAAAGGCTGGCCTCACATTCAGGACAAGGTTTCACAGAATTCAAAAATGAAGTTGAACTTATTGCAAAATTACAACACACTAATTTGGTCAAGCTCATGGGATGCTGCATTCAGGGAGAGGAAAAACTTTTGGTGTACGAATATTTGACAAACAAGAGCTTGGACTTCTTTATCTTCGGTACACACATCGTAGTTTAACCATATTTTGAATTGCCTTTCGTACACCCTGTAAACTTCACTCTCTAATGTGCAGATGGAAACCGAACATCTTTAGTTGATTGGAATAAACGACGTGTGATAATCGAGGGGATAGCACAAGGTCTTTTGTATCTACACAAGCACTCCCGTCTGCGCATCATACATAGAGACCTTAAGGCTAGCAACATTCTCCTAGACCAGGACATGAATCCAAAAATTTCTGATTTTGGCCTAGCAAAAATTTTCAGCTCAAATGATACTCAAGGAAGCACAAAGAGGGTAGTGGGAACATAGTAAGTACATATTTCTATTTAAACGATCACTGTATAGATAGTGCCTACAATACCATTTATTAGTTGAACAATCAAATTTTAGAGTTTGACATAATATTTTTCTTTTGCTTCTAAATCATTTCAGTGGTTATATGTCCCCGGAATATGCATCTGAAGGCATCTACTCAATCAAATCTGACGTTTTTAGCTTCGGCGTGTTACTTCTTGAGATTCTTAGTGGAAAAAGGAATTCTGGTTTCCATCAATATGGAGACTTTCTTAACCTCCTTGGATATGTGAGCATTTTATGAACTCTCGCATACGAGTTTAATATATTGTAGATAGACTGAATTAATTTTCTCACGAAGATGCATTCTATCTTTCTGTAGTCATGGCAGCTCTGGGAAAAGGGAATATGGATTCAGCTTCTAGAAGCATCAATCGCTAAGGAGATTCATACAACCGAGGCTAGGAGGTACATTAACATCGCACTGATGTGTGTTCACGAGAGTGCAGATGATCGACCAACCATGTCAGATGTGGTTGCAATGTTAAACAGTGAGAGTGTTGTTCTTCCTGAGCCTAGTCATCCTGCGTACTTCAATCTAAGGGTGTCTAAGGTACATGAATTGGTTAGTGTTGTTGTTCCATGCAGTAATAATGATGTAACCATCACTGCGGAGCAAGATGGTAGATAGTTGATCACCTCGTTTCAGTTGTTAATTAATGAAAGAACTAGCAATCAGACTCATGTGAGTTGTACAATAACTACAAGAAGACTGCACATGTTTTAACTAAAGTATAGTACTCCCTCCGATCCATATTAATTGTCACTGGATTGGATGTATCTAGCACTAAAACATGTCTAGATACATCCATTTCTGTGACAAGTAATATGGATCGGAGGGAGTACTATATATTCTCGTAATATTTATATAGTAGAATATTTCAATTCAATGTAAGATAAATAAATAGATGCACACATAACCTAATTGAGAAGCACCCACTCAAGCGCGCGGTTGGCAGAATTAACATACAGCAGTATGAGTTCCCCATTGAGCCACCGGTCCAGCAAAGGAGCTTTGTTGCAGGGACTCCTGCTGCTTTGCCATCCTCCGCAAGTCCCTCGCGAGCTCCACGTCTCTCTCGGTGTCGAAGTACAAAAAGTCGGTTTCTAGCGTGACTTCCGTGGCATCCAATCCGCCACGAGTAATGTCGCTCGAGAAGTAGTCGGTGGAATGATCCGGATACGCGATCTTACGTGCCGACTCCCGGCCATAATAGCAACGACCTGTTAGCAAAACCACATTATTAGCATATAAACAGAATCCGCATTTTAAGCATATATGATGTACTAATGCTTAAGTAGCAGCTTATTACCCATATCATACGGTTGGGACAGAGGGCAACACATGGACGTCTTTGACGAATGCCCATGGTAAGGGTAAGACACACCCCCCCAAAATTCGGCAAAGAAGAGTGTGTTCTTGATTGTTGATTCGGTAGATGACGCCATGAAATTGACGTGGTAGTATTGATTGTCCGAAGTTAGGGACACGCCGCATATGAAATCCAGATCATATTTCGGTTCGGAGGGATGGTCACGGGCGTATTCCTCTAGCAGCTTTTCGATTCTGCCGCGGATGAAGGTCTGCTGGTGATCATATGCTTGCCTCTTACTTGCGAGAATGCTCAAGGCCATGTTGCAGAGTCTCGGCGGAGGAGGTGACTGCCATGGCTTCATCGTAGCCGAGGAGGTTTCCTCTGTGAGGATGTTGTATATCTTGGTCAAAGACTCCTGAGATAGCGGAGCGTTGTTGGCGGTGGCACTACTCATCATCAACGGCCGGAGCTGGTCCAACTTCGTCGGTGCCAAAGATGCGAAAAATGCTGCCATGTGGTACGCTTGAGGGTGTTTAGCGACAGTGGCGGCAACGGCGAAAGGGTTGGGAGAGCTCCAATCTTGGTGTAAATGTGGCTGGAGCATGACCGAGAGGTCGCACTGCGTGTAGGAGAGGTACTTGAGGATCTCGTGCAGCGGCAGCTGCTGGCCGGAGGTGGCGTGGAGGAGGGCGACGAGGCCGCGTAGGGAGCGGGACACGGCTCGGAGAATGGTGAGAGAGTCGAGGATGTCGTACACCTGGGTGTCGCGGTCGGCGTCCGGTAGCGGATAGTTGGCGTTGTACCAGGCGGCGCTGAGAAGGATGTTGGAGACGGGGTCCATGGGCCCGTAGCAGTGGCCGGCGAGGACGATGCCGCGGATGTGGTGGCGCGCGACATGGCTGGGTAGCATGGCCAGCGCCCTAAGGTAGAAGCCATGGATGGTGCCATGTAGAGACATCTCAAGTGACCGGACATACGGGCACGACTCGGCATCTGCATAGAAAGACCGGACCGACGCGCATGGGGAGTCTTGGGGCGGCCACTTCATTGTGCCCTGCTCCGGCGGTGTGACGTGCGTGGAGTATGAGGATAGCGTGGAGTCCATGTCTTGAGGACGGCGCAGGGACACGACGTGGTCGCCAGCTCGTTGGATGATTGTGACGGTGGTGTACGCAATCCGGCCATCTCCGAGGTCGGCGCAGCTCGTAGTGCGCTCGATTACAGGTCCTACGCTCGGCGACAAGGTTGTCATGGCGGAGATGTCATCTTGCTGGCGAAACACATGGAGTATGGTCTTGACGGCGTCCACGGTGAGCCTGTTCGTGCCGCCGCCTTGGTGTCGCAGAACGGGGGCGAGCATCTTGAGACGCTCCCGGGGTAGCCATGCCGTGGCGAGCGAGACGAGGTGGTCTGGCGAAGGGTGGTTAACGTACTTGGCAGCGAGCCGCAGGGAGTTCCGTGTCCTCCCAGAGCGAGGGTCGGGGGGCGCCGTCCTGGCGGCGTAGAGCTCGTGCTCGACGAGGAGGACGGCCATAGCGAGATCGGCGCGCGCCCAGACAAGGTACCGTCCTGCCTGCTCCCGGGTTAGGAGCCCGAAGTACGCGTGCATGAACTCTATGAGGCACAGGCTGGACGTCCACGCGATGGAGAGCCATGAATCCCTGTTCCTCTCGCCGCGGCGGTCCGACGACGGCACGGTCAAGCTGCTAGGATTATTCTCGAAGCCGCTCGGGAGGAAGGAGATGGTGTTGAGGACGATGTTGGTGACGGGGTCGAGGAGCCCAAGGGAGAGGCCGCCGTAGTCGACGAGCTTGGCTAGATCGACCTCGACCGGCACTTCGTCGACCGGCAGCCGCCGGAACGCCTCCTCGTAGAAGTCGACGAGTAGGTCGCGGAGAGCCACGGCAGTGGCGGTCGAGATAGTAGTGTTACCGGCGTGGTCGTTCTCGGTGAAGCAGGAGATCATCCCCCTCGTGGGGTCGTAGGGCTGGAGCATCGGCGGCGGCATCGGATCCATCTTAGTTAGGTCTTTTTTCTTTGCGAGAAGGGAGCGTGTTCCGATAGGCGATAGCTAATACCGTACCGTATACATAATGGACTCTTTGTAGCATATTATAGATTCTTCTTTTCTACCCCACAAAAAAGAAAGATTCTTCTTTTCAACACGATTCGGTAGGAATTGCTTTTATTTTTTTTTTGACCAGGAACTGTAGGAGGCTTTTTTTTTCCTTTTATGAAATTCCACAGTTCACCTAGCGACCACTATAATCACTTGCTGTAGTCGAAGGCGCGCCGCCGTTTTTGCCTGTCCACCACCCGAGCGAAGAGAAACTTATTTTGACTTTAGGACGTAGCCGTCAGCTCAACCTCCAAAGAAGACAATAAAAATAGTCCAAGCAAAGAAAGGAGAACCTCCCATAGACTATTTTCATTGATAAAATAATAGTATAGCAGGATCTTCATGTGCTTTCTGTTGGAATTTGGTGTATATTGGCCCATTAGACAAATTCTGAAATTCTCTTTGGCCCACTTGTGTATGGCAGCATATGGCTGTCTTTGGTTGTCTTAAAGTTTAGTCGCATTGCTTAGTTGAAGGGAGTTGGACCACCTTATATAGTGGAGTGTTGCACCACTCACTAAGGTGTGACAAGAAGAGTAGCCCTCGCACTCCTCCTCAAGCGCCCGCCTCGTCTGACAGCCTTCGCTAATTCTTGAGGAATCTCGAGCCGAGCTTTATTTTGCTTGTTAGAAAAACTGATTATGAGTCATTAACGAACGCGTTAATTACAGCAGTTTCCAGTTTTTATGGACGTGGCTGTTACCGACTCCTAATCGGTACCGTATCAATCCACACACGCGCCTACCTCCAGAACTTTGCGCCGCCGCTTTCGTCTTCTCCATCCCGGCTTGCTAGAGTTCTTTATTCTAGCGTTTGGTGTAGATGTGATAGGTTTATCTCCTGTAGATGTAATCTGTTCATCTACTTTGTTGATCTGCATGATTGGTTTTACTATTGTCTGTATGATCATGATTTATCAGTTTATTATTCGGATTAAATCATATGGATTATTGCTTATATTTCCAACAATCCATAAACCTGATTATAGGCAACTGAATTCCACTGGTGTAGCCGCGGCTACTAGGCCGCCTCCTTTTGACGGCATGCACTATAAGAGATGGCGCAAGAGAGCAGTTCTCTGATTTGAAAACCTAAACTGCTATAGCGCCACTCTTGGCAAGCCTGAAGGAGATCTTTCTGCTGAGCAGGAAGCGAACTTTAAGAAAGCCGATACCATGTTTATGGCGGCTTTGTTCAGTGTTCTTAGGGACAGCATTGTTGACCTTTATATGTCATTTGATAATGGCAAGGACGCGTGGAAAGCGCTCGAGGCCAAGTTTGGGGTCTCGGACGCTGGCACTGAGCTGTATGTCATGGAGCAATTCTATGACTACAGGATGGTTGATGAGCGCTCCGTCATTGAGCAAGCTCATGAGATACAATCACTTGCCAAAGAACTTGAGCAGTTCAAGTGTTCCTTACCGGACAAATTTATGGCCGGTGGCATTATTGCCAAGCTTCCTCCTTCGTGGAGGAACTTTGCTACTTCTCTGAAACATAAGAGTCAAGAGTTTTCCGTTACGGATCTCATTGGGTCTCTTCATGTGGAAGAGAAGGCGAGAGCAACGGACAAAACTGCTCGAGGGCTTGAGGGAGGTTCTACTGCCAATTTAGTGTAGAGGAAAAACTTCCAATCCCACAAGTTCAAGAATAAGAACAAAACTGAAGGAAAGAGAAAGTTCGATGGCAAGAACAAGGCCACACACTCAACCAACTTCAAGAAGAAAAATAATAAGAGGAAAGGCTCTTGCCACGTCTGTGGTGATCCTGATCATTGGGCTCCTAACTGCTCTAATCGCTTTGACAAGCGTCAACATGGGAACAGCGGCAAGACCACAAATTGTGATAATATGCCCAACATTGGGCTTCTACTACCAACAATGCATAGTTTGTGATAATATGCCCATATTATGCATACATGTGCATCATAGGATGTCGTCTTGAGTGTCATCCTACCCGCAAAAAAGAAAAGAAAAAAGAGTATCACACATCCAGCAAAAAAAAAAACCGCTGAACACTAGACAGCGTCTCCAAGTCAAGATACCTGACCTGATCCACTGTGTGTGTTATGCCGCTGGTCCCGTTGCCCATGCAGTACAGTGTAGTGAATAAAATCCTGCTTGCCGATCGAGATGCTTTAAAGGTTTGAGCTGCTCTCGGATATGCAAGTGGGCTGGCAGAAGAAATATAGTAGCCTCCTCTTCCTTATCTATTAGCAGGGTTACAACAGTTGCAATTTACAACCAGGTTTTATGCTGGTAAGAAGAAAGAAGAAGAGAAAAAAACTAAAGGAAGACTCGGATAATCCGTCTGTCAACAAGGTTTCAAGCTGTTTCGATCTACTCGACCATAGCTTAAGTTCTTCAACAGCTCCTTAACTGTTGTGTAGTGGTCATCTTTTGGATGAAAATTCTGTCATTTCTCGCCCTCCAAAGCTGCAGGAGACGCACCAGAAAGCAAATTGGAGACAGTAGTGTTTGCTTCAGCGGCTTGTACCTGCATTCCAAGCCTAACCCCAAAAAAGACGAGCATCCTCGCAGTGTAACGCAATGTGATCCATTGATTCGGGTGCTATTTTCCTTCTTCCGCACCATTTCTTCACTGCATTTTCCTTCTTGAGCCTCATTTGTTCACTGCATTTTCCTTATTAAACCTTCCATTTTGCTGGTATGCAAGCCAGAAAAAAACTTTGTGACAATAGGATACTACTCACCGCCAAATTGTCCCAGTTTGGTGCTATACATCCATCTGGTCCTGTTATCGGAGAACAAGTTGTAGAACACAGCTGTCGAAGTTTTCTGTCCTGAGAAAACCATAACTCTCTGATCGCTTTTTTCTCATTCTTTTCCTACCGGCACTATTAGAGCATCTCCACTCGTTGGCCGAACCCAGGCCGAAATCCGGACCAAACTTCGGTCGGACGACGCAAGTTTTCGGTCTAGGTACGCCCAGTTTCCCACTCGCGTACCCAGGCTGAGTTCCCGGGTCGCCCGTTTTCGCTTAAATTCGGCTAAACTTCGTCCAAATTTCGGCATAGTTCGTTATACGACGAATACAGAACGCTTTAAGACCAAAATTCGGCGAAATTTTTAAGCAGAGTTCGGCGTACTGTAAACATAGTTCGGCCTGCAATTAAATTATAACATATTTCGGCCAAGTTTGGCCAGTTCATGCTCAGCATCTACGTCGTGTTGCCCCTGCGTGTCCATATGTGCTCGACAAGATCATCCTGCAGCTGTTGATGCATCGCCGGATCTTGGATCTCCTGACGCATTGCGATGAATGCAGCCCATGTTGGAGGCACCTGATGATCAGGCTCGGCAAGAGGACCCTGTAGATGGTATGGCTCGTCCTCCTCGAGCAAACTCATTGGATTCTTCTTCTCATCCTCAATGATCATGTTGTGCAAGGTCACACAACAGTTCATCACTTCCCACATCTGATCTTTCGACCAGGTCATAGCAGGAAACCGGACAACTGCAAACCTCTGCTGGAGCACACCAAATGCCCGCTCCACGTCCTTCGTGCAAGCTTCCTGTTCCTTGGCAAAGTGAGAATGCTTGGGGAGCATTGGGCCTGAGATAGTCTTCACAAATGTTGGCCATCTTGGATAGATGCCATCTGCTAGATAGTATCCCTTGTTGTAGTGATGCCCGTTGATCTCAAATTCCAAAGGGGGAGCATGACCCTCAACAAGCTTGAAAAAGACAGTTGAGGAATTGAGGACGTTGATGTCGTTGTTTGATCCTGCCATGTCAAAGAAGGAGTGTCAAATTCAAAGATCATGTGTAGCAACTGCCTCAAGTATCACAGTGCATCCTCCTTTGTGGCCTTTGTACATTCCTTGCCATTCAAATGGACAGTTCTTCCACTCCCAATGCATGCAATCTATTCTTCCAAGCATATCAGGAAATCCTCTACTTTTATTGACTGCGAGGATCCGAGCAGTGTCTTCAGCAGTGGGTGATCTCAAATCTTTCCCGAACACGCAATCAACGCCTGCAGAACCTGTACAAGCAATCAAGGGCGGTGGACTCGGCGATGCGGAGATAGACATCGGCAGCATCAGTCGGCGCTCCATATGCAAGCAACCTCATCGCCACGGTGCACTTCTGAAACGACGAAAACCCAACCAAACCGGTGCAGTCCTTCTTGCAAAGGAAATATGGGTCGAACTCCCGGATGGCATGCACGATCTTGAGGAAGAGCTTCCGGCTCATGCTGAAACGGCGGCGAAACACGTCTTCTCTATGGAGTGGCTGGTCGGCGAAGTAATCGGCGTGCAACATGCAATAGCCCTCTATCCTCTGTCTCGCCTTGCACAACATGCGACCTGGCGCCGAACCACCGCGCTTCGGCTTCGCCATCTGCATATACAATTGGGCGAGCGACGCGAGAATCTGCAAGTGCTCTTCACTTCCGGCGACCTCGGCGCTCTCCTCTTCCAGGAGTTCGGCTAGCAACTCCTCGACGTCGGAATCCATGGCGAGTATCTCGCCCTCGTCGAATCGATGGACGACACCTCGTTGCCGTCGAGTCCATGGCGAATCGGCCAAATGTCGAACACTGGCGGGCGTGGTGGTGGGCGCCAGCGGCTGCAGCTACGACAAGGGTAGGTCGGCGGCGGCGGAGGCTGGCGGCAATGGCGGCGTAGCTAGAGGCATGGGCATGTCTCGGCGCGGAGGAGCTCCGCCGGAGAAGTCATGGCGACGGAGCTCTCGCGGCAATCTGGGCGAGTGGAGTGGGTGGAAATGGGACTGTCTCGTCGACAAAACTGGCCCACGCCCTTTTTTGCGGCGTCCGGCGTCCCCAGGACATACCCGGGAATCTGGGTTCGGCCTGGGTAGATCGGACCAAAACACGCCGAAATCCGGACGAAAACAGGTCCTTGGATACGCGACTGGGCCGATTTTCGACGTCCGAACGAGCGTCCTGGGTAGGCGAGCGGAGATGCTCTTACGGCAAGCAGGAACTGTTCAGTCTCAATCGGCGGCTAAATAACTACAAACCCACGTACGTCCAAGCACATTTCTGCAATTGCCTTGGTGTTGCATCGTTCCACATAAATAGCCCCTAGAATCCTCTTCCCAACGTGAGTTGATGGACATGGTTCTGCTGCTGCTTCTGCTATCTTTCTGTTCTGCCACATGGCAATTGTGTGGCAATAGCGGCAACCCTGACTACACATCAAACAGCACCTACCTAGCCAACCTCAGTCTCCTCTCGTCCACCCTCCCCAAGAAGGCCGCGTCCGACGCCACACGGATCTTCGCCACCGACGCAGTAGGCCATGCTCCGGACACTGTCTTCGCCCTCACGCTCTGCTATGGGGACACCACAGCCGACTGCGAGGGCTGCGTGGCTGCCGCCTTCCGGGACGGGCAGCAGGGCTGCGCGTACAATAAGGATGCCACCTTGTATTATGATGAATGCATGCTCAGGTACTCCAACCAGGATTTTCTCTCCACCACTACCGGCGATCAGAATTGGGCCGTTGTCAGCAACACCAAGATCTTCCCCACAAGGGCCTACTCCTTTATTTAGACTCTTCTTGTTCACACTTATCAACGGCACGGGCACGGCCCAATCGGCCGCGAACAGCTCGATGAGGTTCATGACCTCATGCTTAGACGTCAGCTCCTTCCCGACACTGTACTTCCTTATACAGTGCACGCCTGACCTGACCACCGAGGACTGCATGGCCTGTTTCCAGGGAGTGTCACAGCTGGCGTCACTATGGCAGGTACAGTATTCAGAGGCACTCTAAAGTGCCTCCAATAGTCAAATTAGTGCCATAATTGAGTTTTTAAGGCACTAAAAAAAGCGCCGGGGACGATCGTGTAGGTAAAAGTTTTTTGAGGCAGTTTTAAAAAATGCCTCTAAATAATAGTTAATTGAGGCACTATGACTAATGCCTCTAAATCCTAGCCAATTGAGGCACTATGACTAGTGCCTCGAAAACCAACTTAAGGCACAAATTAAAGTGCCTCTAAATCCTAGCCATTTGAGGCACTATGACTAGTGCCTCTAAAACCCTACTTTTTGAGGCACTATGACTAGTGCCTCTAAAACCCAACTTTTTGAGGCACTATGACTAGTGCCTCTAAAACCCTACTTTTTGAGGCACTATGACTAGTGCCTCTAAAACCCAACTTTTTGAGGCACTATGACTAGTGCCTCTAAACCCAACTTTTTGAGGCACTATCAATAGTGCCTCTAAAACCCAACTTTTTGAGGCACTATCAATAGTGCCTCTAAAATAACTTTTGAGGCACTATCAATAGTGCCTCTAAAAATAACCAAAAGCAAATATGTACTACAGTGACATATATTATAAAATGGCTCACGTAATTGAATCATAGCGACATATATTACAAACCACATTACAGTAAAATATTATCATGAAATATATTACAAACCACATTATAGTCATATCTTACAGTCATATCTTACATTTGTTCACAGCCATATCTTACGGTCATTGTTCACAACCAATGTTCACAACCATTCGCCCACAACCATTCGTCCACAACCATTGCTGCTCGCCGGAGTTGTGGCCAGAGCTCCTCCTTGCTGGCCGTGGCCGCCGAAGCTGCTCCCTGGTTGGGATCAAGAGGCAAGTCGTCTCACCACTGGAGCTCCTTCCTCGCCCTCCTGCTCGCGCTCCTACTCAACAGAGGAAGCTGTTCAGAATTAATATCAAGTCATACAAATTATTAGACTAACTTCAGTAGTTCGCAATATATCAACATTGCACTGTATATGCAAAAGCACAAGAACATGGTCAGCAACAAATATACACAGATAAGAGTTTGATCAGATAAATGTAAGGATCGTGCAAGTAGATATTTCGACCAACTGGAACAAGTTTATGATTGGACTAAATACCCATGTTAACAATTTGAGCACACTATCAGTTCCGATACCACCTAGCTAATTGATTATCTTAACAAACTAACACAGGCAAACATGTATGTAGTATCAATCATGCAGTTAAGAGTTAAAATATACAGCTAGTTGACTCTCATTTAACAAAAAATTAGAAGAGAAGAAAAAGAGAATGTTTACCTTGTTCGGATATCATCAGACGCCACGGGAGTTGGCCGAGCTTGGGGCAGACACGGACACCTGGGATGTGGCCGAAGGCAAGCTCGGGGTCGAGGACGTACATGACATGGAAGTCACGGTTGCTGTACAGGGCACACGAGGGGGCGACCATGCGGGGCTTGGCGTCGAAGAGGAACGCGACCGAAGCGCTGACAGCTTGCGTGGAATCATCCCCTTCAGGCCAGATTTTCACTTTCAGTCAGACCATTGGCTGTGTGCTGCCGGAATACATCCAGAATAAGAAAAGAAAATTTAAGTAAGTTAATGAAGCAATGAAGGGGCACAGTTAGAAATTTATTTTCTGGAATACTTATGATTTTAGGTTTTCTACAGTAGCAAATATTCAGTAGTTTGCACTGTGTCAGAAAAAAATATGTGTATCTGAGAGCAATATATATAAGGAATGCATGATGGAAGACACCTGTGTGAGTATGAATAAAAGGAAATACCAACCGGCTGCTATATTTAGATATAATTACCTGGATATAAGTAGATGTGTGAGTATGAACAAAAGGGAAAGATATACACGCTGTTTTCTAGAAATTTAACATAATGAGTTCCAAATTAAAATAATCCATTCTTGTCTGGGCTACTTGTAGGCATATTGGTTGTTTCTTAACTGAGCAAAATATAAGGTCATGTCATGTAAAGAGAAAGGTACTGAGTTAACAAATACTTTTCTCATCTGGTACATGCCAAAAGAAAAACAGACCACACATCTTCCAAATAGAATTGTATATACAATCACTTCAAATTTAAACAATATAATTAATGGAATTATTTGTCTCGCGAATAAGTCAAAATGTTCAGATGATAGAAGCTTCTGTAAATAGGTTTTATGCAACAAAGAAACATTCACGAATAAAAAAAGTTCTATTCACGAATAATTCACATGCATCTCATTTGAAAAATGACCAAAGCAAGTTCACTTGTATTTTCTTGTGAGAGAATGAAGAAAGGATGAAAAAGAGAGCATCTAGAGACGTAAGAAAAACCTAGCATAGCTCATAACCCAAAAGCGCTGGGAAACTACGGTGCCAACTGCCAACACCATAGAGGACACGGGCATATCATTGCAATATCATGCTTCAGTCTAGAGGCCACCCAGAATCCTTTTATCAGAAACATGACGGCACCACCGGTAGACATATCCGTTTGATGCTCCAAAAAGACACATATAAACCTATTTTAGTGGTTAGTGGTTTTCTGCCAAGATTTTCGAAATATATATCACTGGTATGTTTTGTGTATACGCCTTGGCCATGCATTTTAGAGCTCCGAATCTCATCCTCTCAAAATAAAGGCCTAGAAAATTGTAACCATGTTACCATTAATTGCATAAAGTAATCACCACCAGAAGCATTTTAAAAAGACTAGGAAGAGAAGATGAATTACTCATCAGTTGGCTGTTCAAGTTTGGGGCTGTCTTGTAAAGCTTAAAGAACTGCACATAGTTACCACTTCTCATGCTTTGTGTCACTGTCTGAGCATGTTTTACTGCCTCTTCTTGTTTCAGGGAGCTCGGAAGTCTGTGAAACAGAAGACTACGTTAGAAATTCATTATGCTACGCCACAAGTCTACAATGAGCATGGGCAAATGTGACAGCATGCCATCTGCTAGTGAACATACGAACAAACAACAAAGACAGCATAAAGCTGGACCAAACTACTTGGTCACAATTCATTCTAATACTGTGTAGTTGGGGCACTGGACTCGGTGATAGTTGTATCATCTTCTAACGCAGTGTAGTACAAATATAACATGAAAGTGGGAAAAACGTCATAGACTAAGCTGCCAGGACACCCAGACAACACATCTAGAGCATTAAAATGAATCATAGCTCTGGAGCAAAGGAACGTTTACATTATCGTCATATTTGGCAGCAAATAGCAAAGACTCTGGTAGCATGTAAACATTACTGGATCTAACATTCGTAGAAATGACTGAACATAAATCCCAGTGAGAAAATTAGCAAGCTTGCATAATTATTGATATACTCAGTGGCAAAATGAGTAACTAATGTAACACTGAGTGTGAGATTTTCACCAACACCATTTAAAATTTTCAAGTTCAGCAGGAATAATGACTAGAAGAAGGCATGTCTGACAATGAGAGTCAGAAACTTAACAACAATAGGGGTTCCTCTAAGTAGTTTAGAACTGAGGGTAAATCTTCCAGTCAGTTTACCGCTTCACAAAGAACAGCTGTGGATATGCTAAAACATGAGGAAGTGCTATTTCTAATCAGCACGGGCAAATGAGCCAGATGTGACTTGCTAGTTCCAGACAAATGACTAGCCATAGTTCTAGAGCAATGAAATATTTGCATTATCACCATCCTGGCAGTAACTAGCAAATATTTTGGCAGCATGTAGCATAACAGGGCCTAACATTCCAGAGAAATGACTAACCATAGATCACAGGAATAAATATTACTAGGCTTGCACATTGATTGTATCCTAAATGGCAGAATGATTAATAAAAAAGACGAAGTGTGAATAAACCAACTCATACTATTACATCGTGCAAGCTGCCAGCACCTCTTCACAAAGCCCACTATGAAAGAAAAGTTGTACCTTCCTAGCTTGGACATTACTTCAATATTCTTCCCTTGTATGGCAGACAACAATATATCATATGCCACGAACTCTGCACTGTGATCATTTAATTTCTTCTGATAATGTTGCTGCAGCTTTGTGAGACACTGAAATGTCCAAGAGGTACACAGAATAAACACCAAGATTTATGCAAAGCAATAATAAAATTAATTAGTGCAGATAATAATATTAGTTACAAAAAAGGGCAATGTTTCCCTAACAGCAACCAAGTTACTCACATTAAGTGTTAAACCCAAGATGAAACAATCCGAATTTGTTGAGAATGATAAGAGATGATATCAGACAAAAGCAGGTTTATTGATCCCAAACCAGATATTCCAAACCCAGAGACAAAAAATCAGCTTCTTCTCAACAATAGCTGTTATCCATAGTTCAGAATTGTACATAGCCTACTACTGACGGAAAAAAGTAAACCAGAGACATGCTACATTTTTTATTAAGATGCCGATGTCGCTAATCAAACTCTTCTATAGCACAATTTACATAAGAAATACATGTCTCCTTAACCAAAAGATGATGGTTTTGTACTGGTCAACAATTATAACAAATAGCATTGACAAGCTAAATATCACCATTAACTTGGATAAACACTGACAAAAGAAAGAGTCCTAAACCAAAGAAAGTAGCAAACCACTAACCACATTAAGTTCAGATATATCTCCATTGGATAGCACAATACGCAAATATAAACCTATTTTAGTTATCATAGAGAATATGCAAATATAAACCTATTTTAGTTATCATATCCAATAGACAACGATCTAAAATAGGGTCTTATTTCATCATAGAATAGAGGTTAAGCAGGAATGTTTTTTTGTTATTCACATATTAATCTAAAATCAAGCAGTCAAACCACAACCGGTATTAATCTAGCTGTCATAACACAACACCTCTGATCCTCGCTGTGCAAAAGAGAGATACATGGAGAGAAGGAGAATACTCACCGCAGGGAAGCTGTAGCCGAGACGTAGTCGAGGTAGAGGAAGTAGGGGTTCGGCCAGACCTACCACCGCATCGTCTGCGGGATGCCACGACCAGCCCTCAATTTTCAAAATAAAATTAATAATTCATGCTTTGGCCAGATCCGCATCCAAGCTGCATCAATTTTCAAAATAAAATTAATAATTCATGAAGATATTAAGAATAAAGTACTTACTAAGTAGTCGAGAGCTGAATTTTATGTATGAAAACTATATGACTTAGAGAGGAAACCAAGTATTGCAAAAGTACCATCATGCTTTGATGATGCTACTTTTAAGTTTTTCCAAAAGTACATTTAGAGAGGAAACCAAATATTGCACATGGGCTACAAACTTACCATCATGCTTTGATGATGCTACTTCAGAAGGGGAAAAGGCAATCATATCAGCTACGCTAACCTTCCCCTGAAACACAACAAAGAATATCACACATTGAAACTTAGAATTAATAGCTTGAATATTTGAGCAATTGCTAGCAGAACCACACAAAATTTAGTGACAGACAAAATGATGTCAAGAGCCAGAAGATGAGATCATGTCCTCCTTAAGAAACATGTGTTACAGCAGTAGACAAATTATACTGAATCCAGTATTAATGTACTGGAAAATAAATTAAGAGCATAATGATGACTACCTCACAAATGACAGCCATCGTATTTTCTAGCTTGGATAATAGCTCGGCAATCTATAAACAAAAGGACAGTGGCATTATATGACAAACCATGACACCAATTACATGCACTCGATCTGTTGAACAATGGAGACTCGGCTAATTTTAGTGCTTAACTACCATAATTCCATTTTCATTATCAAATTGTATTACACGTATCTGCAACAATATATGCATTGAATCAGTGGGGAGAAGTACAGAGAAATTTTCACACACACACACACAGAGAGAGAGAAGACAACCTTGGCGACGAAGCTGCTATGGCTGGACAAGACGGAGGGACGGCCGGCTAGGCGAAGGCGCCAGCCCTAACGGATCCGCTGGGGTGCTTGCCGTAGAGGCCGCCTACGGGAATAGCGGGAACAGCGGGAACAGCGGCAGCCTGTTGAGCGAGCGCCAGACGGAGACTGCCAGGTGTTCCGCCGCCGGCTCGTAGCGCACGTACAGGTCCTTGGCCGCCGGCTCGATCCTCCCGTACGCGTCCTTGGCCACCGGCTCCACCTTGCCGTACACGGCGCGGGCCGCGCCAGTCACGCCCGACCGCAGCGCCTCGTTGGCGATCTCCCTGGCCAGCTCCGGCGCGGCCTGCGCCACGAGGTACGCTTTGGCTGACGCGGCCTTGACGGGCGACGGGAGGTGCCTGTCCAGCTCCTCCACCGCGCCGTCCACCTGCCATTGTCAGCGTGCGAGACGGTTAGAATAGCAACAAACACGGCAGGCAGACGACACCATATATGCTTGGAATTCGCCAAGAGTAAAGACAACTATGCTTGGAATTTAGTACTACAAGTAGCACTACGATTGTCACTAGAATGCTACTATAGCAAACAAAACTCAAATTCAACTCCTAGAGTGAACGAGCGTCGGCATGTGATCGCCACCATCTCGGACTCTCCGCCAGTGCTAGCAATGCGTCGGAATCAAAGGGAATCTCGAGAGCGGGACACGGGCAGATTCCGCGCACCAGCACGGGGAATTCTCCACCATACACAGCCCACAGCCACCAAACTACTCAGATGTCATGCACTGCTAAAACAGATCAGCGGCGCACCGGAGCGCCTTCCCGTTTGTGCTACCGTTCGCAGCATGGCAACAACCCACTCCGCTGGTGAGTGGCGAGCGAGACAAGCGCTCTGCAGCGGCGCCGCGCGAAACGAGGGCGGCCGTACCCGCACCAACTGATTACTGATCGACCCTACAGCGGAGAAGGAAGGGGTTTCTTCGAGCGAGTCGTGCGGCGGCGTACCTTGCGGTCGACGAAGGCGAGGAGGTCGAAGGGGAGGGCGCGGAGGCGGTCGAGGACGGGGCCGGCGGCGCCTGACGGCCGAGTCGACGGCGTCGACGCCGGGGCGGAGCGGCCAGGCGTGGTCCCTGGCGAGCGCGTAGAGCCCGCGATGCACAGCGCCGCCTGCGCCGCCGCCACGTGCACGAACTCCAGCCGCCTCAGTCCCGGCCTCGCCTGCAAGCAAACCAACCCCAAACCGGAACGCCCCAAATTCCAGAACCAAATCAGCACGAACCGCGCACCAAATCGAGCCGAGAAGCAAGGGAGAGGGGTAGGGGAGGGGGAGGGATCGCTCCGCGCACTCACCTGCGTGCTGGGCTCCGCCATCTCTCGCGAATCGAACGGGGGTGGCTCCTAGCTCCTTCTAGAACCTGGTAGTCGTGGGGAGACGGAACTTTTTTTCCCTTCGCTGTAAAACAAGGAACGAAATGGCAGGGGCCAGGGTCAGCCTGTAAGTGTCCACGGCTGACCGTCGACTCGCCGCTTCAGCCTTTTAAATTAACTGGAATTAAAATTGTGGCCGCTTATATCCATCATAGTTCCGTGGCGTCCGCCGGCCGCTCGCCTAACAGCTTCTCAAGCTTCGGTCAGGCGGAACTCCGTTTCTGGGGTCTGACGTTTCTGTTGTGGTTGTCCAGGCTGCCCGCTAGTTCGAGACCCGTGCCACCTCCCCAAGATCGTGAAAGCTAGCGACGCAAAATACTTCTTTGATAGCTGCCGCGCAACATGCTTGTATATATATTGTATATATAGAGATACAACTCGCTGTATACATCCTCCGTTCAAAAATAAGTGTCTTATATTTTTCTAGATATGCATATATTTAAATATATTTAAACAAAATACGTCAATATATTCATATTTTTTAGATATGCATATATTTAGACAAAATCGTCTAAAATATGCATATATTTTCTAGATATGCATATATTTAAACAAAATACGCCTAAATATACGTATATTTTTAAGATACGCATATATTTAGACAAAATACGGCGATGTCACGTCCTCATTGGCCACATCCTTTGTGTCCCCGTCGTGCTCATGTCATCATCGACCCCTTATCGCGGCCAACGTGGGGTTGATCCTGCTGGCGCTACTGATCAACGGCCGCATTGCCGCGCGTCTACTCGTCGTCGGAGACGGTGGTCCCGTCGTCGGAGTAGTCAACGACGAAAATGCTGAGTCATGCCTGGTGCACGCGTGTGGTTCTTTACTGGGTGATTAGAACCCAGCCTAATTAATGGGTGATTGAGCACAGCTCGGCCCTGGAATATAATCTGATCCGCTCCCGGCACTTGCTAATTTCTAATCGCTGCGTTTTGCTGCTGGCATCTTCTCTGCACAAATTAACGCACAAGTTGCGCCCGGCAACGCACGGCAACTGCGCCACTTACCAGGAGACTGGCCAGCCAGCTAGCTACATGGATGAAAGTCGTACCTTGTGACTGTCGCCGGTCCGATCTGAAGTTGCGCGCGCGTGTAATATGCACGGTCAGTTTCGTTGTTCTTTACTGCACTAGCAGACAGTAGACACTGGCTAGTGGAGTAGTACAGGTATTAATCAAGCTCGAACATGGAGACACTAGTTCAGGCTCGAGTACTATTTGGAGGCACACCAAATAGTGCCACAGTTGGTCACTATTTAGAGGCATAATTTAGTGCCTATAAATGGTAACCAATTGTGGCACTTCTAATTGTGCCTCAGTTGATATACTTTTAGTGGCATTATCACAGAAAATGCCTCTAAAAGTTATGTTTTTTTGAGGCACAAGTCAAAGTGCCACTGATAATTCTGGACTGTGCCTCTATTTTTCAAAACATTAGAGGCACTATCAATAGTGCCGCAAAAGGATAAACTATTAGTGGCACTTTTAAAACTGCCACTAAAAATTCATATTTGGGGGCACTATTTTTCAAAGTGCCTCAATAGATACAATTAGAGGCAGTTTGAAAAAGTGCCTCTAAGAAAAGTGCCTCTGATTCTTGGACGTGCCATAGTGCGTTCCAATACCTCGACGGACCACAAGGTGGCCGAGTTCTGGGGACATGGTGTAACCTGAGGTACGAGATTTATCAATTCTTCCAAGGTGAACCTATGCTGCGTATTGCCAACTTGGCCCCTGAAGTTCCGGCGATCAACAACAGTACATCAGGGTCTACGCCAGTTACCGTGTATGGTCAGTATGCCTCGCTGTCGGTGCCACGAGCTTCGGCGCCACCTCCAGACCCGGTGGTACAAACAACCGTCAAGAAGCATGGTATGTAAAGTTTTCATCCTTCACATGGCACTTCACATAACATTACTGAATTCTTTTCATGGATAACGTCCCACCTCCTAGGAAAACCAACAATTAGATATCTTTTAATCAATATCATAATTAGCTTCTTAAGTACAACTCATATAGGATTTTTAGACTAGTAGACCTCAGCTCGGGACTAAATCGATGAATAAAATAAATAGCTAGAAGAACTAATCCAAGTCAATAAACAAGGAAAGAGGTTCATTGATTAGGTCCAAAGGTCTATCATGAAATTTAGGTGAAGTTTTCTTGTCAAAGAGTAGAACGACCGTCGTCAAATCAATGGTGAAGTGTGCGCCACAACCAAGAACTGATATGCCATTCTTTTTATCACCGAGCAAATTCGTCTTTATTTGATATGGCAACTATATATGAATTTGTTTTTTCTTAGGACGCAACTCAAGCAAGAGGGCCCTTTGGATTATTGTTGTGGCCGCTCCATTACTATTGATACTTCTGTGTTTTATCTGTTCCGTCGTGTGGTTGAGAAGACGAAGAAAAGGTGTTGTTATCGCGATTCATTCACGACAAGGTTACCTATAGGAAAACTACCACTTATTTATATATAGTCAGCAATTAGGCTCGAGCCCCAAATTAATGTTGCATATTTTTGTGTCCTCTCACAATTTAGGAAATATAGACTTGCACGATAAAGCTGCCACTAATAGGTCACAAGAAGACACACTGGTTTGGAGATTGGAAGAGAATAGTTCAGAGTTCACTCTCTATGACTTTTCAGAAATATTGCAGGCTACACGCAACTTCTCCAAAGAAAACATACTTGGGAAAGGTGGTTTTGGCCCTGTCTACAAGGTGAATGCATTGTCTTGAAAAGATTCAATCATATGTTCATCACGATTAGCTTAAATAAATCTGAGGTTTAGCTGGCCACTAGACAATACATTCATGTCTGCCGCCCTAAAACACATTCTTATATATTCACATTGGCGCTCTTAATTTATAGTATCCCTAGACTCCTAAGGATGTGATGTTGCATATCACTACAGTACTTTCCCCCCATGGATGCATATAACCCTTTTTCTGTCTATTTAGTACAACAAAATAATTCATCCAGTTTTGTTTTGTACATACTTACAGGGCCAATTACCATGTGGAATGGATGTTGCAGTTAAAAGGCTTGCCTCGCATTCAGGACAAGGGTTCATAGAATTCAAAAATGAAGTTGAACTTATTGCAAAACTACAACACAACAATCTGGTTAAGCTGATGGGATGTTGCATTCAGGGAGAGGAAAAACTTTTGGTGTACGAATATTTGCAAAATAAGAGCTTGGACTTCTTTATATATGGTATGCATAATTTTTTTAACAATATTTATATTGCGTTTTTCCAGAGTATAAAATACTGTCTAATATGCAGATGGAAACAGAACAACTTTGGTTGATTGGACTAAAAGACGTGTCATAATAGAAGGGATAGCCCAAGGTCTTCTATATCTCCACAAGCACTCTCGGATGCGCATTATACACAGAGACCTTAAGGCTAGCAACATTCTGTTGGACAAGGATATGAATCCTAAAATTTCTGATTTTGGCCTAGCAAAAAATTTCAGCTCTAATGATATTCAAGGAAGCACAAAGAGGGTAGTGGGAACATAGTAAGCGTATCTTTCTAATTAATAAATCACAACATAGCTAGTTTCTACAATACTGTTTATCAGTTGATAAGTCAAACCATAAGTTTCAATATAATATTTTCATCGTGATTCTCACTCATTTCAGTGGTTATATGTCTCCAGAGTATGCATCTGAAGGCATTTATTCAATCAAATCTGACGTGTTCAGCTTCGGTGTGTTACTTCTTGAGATCCTTAGTGGAAAAAGGAATTCTGGTTTTCATCAGTATGGAGACTTTCTTAACCTCCTTGGATACGTGAGCATCTTCTTAACTCTCACACATGAATGTATTATTTTGTAGACCGAAAGGTTTTAGTCATGGAGATGCATTCCTGCCTTTTGCAGTCATGGCAGGTCTGGGAAGGAGGAAGATGGCCTGAGCTTCTAGAATCATCAATTGCCAAGGATATCCATACATCAGAAGCTAGGCGGTACATTAAAATCGCACTAATGTGCGTCCAGGAGAATGCAGATGATCGACCAACCATGTCAGATGTTGTTGCAATGTTAAACAGTGAGAATGTTATTCTTCCAGAACCTAATCATCCTGCGTTCTTTAACCTAAGGGTATCCAAGGTACACGAATCGTTTAGTGCTCTTGTTCCATGTAGTCATAATGATCTAACCATCACCGCAGAGCCAGATGGCAGATAGTTGATCACTTTGTTTAGTTGTTAATGAAAGACTCTTGTGAGTCGTACACAAACAAGACTCTACGTGTTATAACTACTGTAGAATAAACATATTGGTGTTCTCTTAAAGGATTTGCTTCTCTTAAACAAGACAGTAATATGTATCATACAATAAGATTACGATTCGATGTCAACCGATGGATGAGACAAATCACTATTCATTAAGAGGGTAATATTGTATTTTAGATGGTTGAGTTACTTAATGGCTTGACCATATTTGATTTGTTAAGTTCCGAATCCCTAGTTCCTAATAAACAGGTCCAAACCATTAGATCTGCGTGGCCCAGTTCACTGTCAAATCAGCCTCCAGAGATGATGCAAAATTAACAGGCAGATGTAGAAATATACAACCAGATTAAGATCTATATCCAGCTAGAACGCCATGTACAAAACATAATCGGTGTAATACTATATAGTACGTGAAATGTAAAAAAGTAAAGCAGAGAGACCAAGAGAGATGCAGCGGGGGGAGTAGATTGTGCAAACTAGGTATATAGCGCTGTATACCATTCCAGCAAACAACAACACTACGTATAGTGTTTAAAAATAGTTATGTATATCAGAGGTTGTGGGCAGTCATGTGGAATTTTGATTGCACCTAGAATGTGAATTGGTTCTTTTTGTGAAGTCTATCAAATCATCCAACCTATCTTTATTGGACAAAATTACTGTATTCAAAGTTTTTAAGAGGGGGTGTACTGATGCATATCCCTTTTCTTAATATTTGTATATTAGTTCAAGCCTAAATAAGCCAAACAGAGGCAGACATACAAAATAAGCTAAGTTGAGAGGCCTTACTTGAGCGGTTGAAGTAATCAGCAGTAACCACCGGTTCATTCAGTCTGTCACTCAAGAAGTAGTCGATGGAACCCTGGCCATAGTAGGAACGACCTGTAGCATAACAAAATTACTCTAGTTCAAAATCGTGACACTTATTTAGGATCGGAGGGAGTAGCATAAACAGGATCTACTGTACATTTTAAGAGCAACCCTTCGATAACAGGTCGCTACTTCAGGAATTAAACCACCGTTTGGATAGCAGGTATTTTGGATCAAAACAATTACTAGATGAGATTTGCATCGAAATCTGAAAGCCAGAAGTCAAGATTCTTGCTAGAAGAAGAACAGGACAGATCGGGGTGTTGTGGACGAGATCGATCCGTGTTGAGAGCAGCGGCCGCAGACGGCGATGCCGACTCTTTCTCACGCGAACCCGGGAGAGACAGCGGCAGCAGACGACGGCTCCGCTCGGCTCCTTCCTCAGCGCGGCCAGTAGATGCAGAGGCGGTGGACGACGGCGCCGCACCTTGCTGAATCGCGGTGGCTGGTCGGGATAAGCGGCGGCGGCGGATGGGGAGCACGCCGTCCTCACGCGTGCCCGGGAAATGCGCCCAAAATAACGAATGGATCAATTTTATTGTAAATTTATACATAAAAAATTTTAGATACACTTGTTTCACAAAAGATAAAACGTCTTATATTATAAAACGGAGGGAGTAGTACTTTCTCCGCCCAAAATAAGTGATTTTGTTGTATCGCTAAAAAAACTGATTTTTCCAAATCCATATGTATCTATACATTAAAAGAGGTCTAGATGCATATAGATCTAGGCAAACTCAAGTTATTTATTTTGAGACGGAGGACTATATGGCTAACATTTGTTGACACTTCTTTTTGTTCTATGAGAGCATATGGCTTACATTTGTTGGCTTACACAAGTATATTGTCTTAGTACTGTCATAGGTCTAAATACTGAATATTTTTATTTAAAATTATGTGGGGAGCTACAGGAGTCCGGCGAGGCATGTGGAGAGCCGTGAGGCGAGACCTATGGAGAGCTACAGAAGTCTGTTCTTGAAGTTGCAACAGAGATCAGTCTATCATGTTTGCATGAAGAATGGCCGAGAAGTGGACCCAATTGCTACTACAGAAAAGCAAGCGATCATGATGGAGGCTGTATAGTGAAATGTTGTATGGTTGCTCTTGCAATTGCAAGAAACCCAGATGCTTTTATATGGTTGTCTGGATTGTTAGTGCTTGATATCACAAAAATGTTGAACGTGTCAAAAAGGTATTCTTATTTGGCAATGACTCTTTTGCCCTGCCAGATTGATTGTAGAGTATTAAGATTTTGCATAAATTGAGATAGGCCCGAACCCACAGGAGTGCAACCGGTGCGGCCCCACAAGGCCTAGAAATTCTAGGGGAACCAAATTTTTTACCAGGCCTTATATAGGTTTCAGTTTAGGCAGCTTAGATCTTGCAGTGCGCATGCAGAAAGGCCCTCGCAAATTCGCAATCGAACGAATCCTGAACGGAGTGACCGAGCGAGCGACCCAGCGATTCAACGAAGGCTCTCTCACGTGGGTCGTGTCCCATCCCTTGTCATCGATTAGGCTAGCAAAATTACACCATAAACGATACCTGCGCTAGGACCTCGCTCCGACGGCTCGGTTTGAAGGCGGCTGCGGTGGTGTCTGCTCTAATCTAGACTTCTCGTCGGAATCCGGCCAGCTCCCCGTGAGATCAACCTAGACCTTTAGAGCAAGCACAATAAAGCCATGTTAGCTGGCTGTAACAAATAAATTATAGTATTTATACTGAGATGGAAGAGAGCAGAGGAGAGAGAAGATAAGTCAGCTGTAAGATAAGAGTCAGCTCCAGCACATGCTTCTACGTGCTTTGTGAGAGTGAGAGGTGGGTTATACTTTAATAAAGTGGTACATTTTTTTGCCCACGTATTGTATATGTTAGCTATATGGCTGACTATAGATGATATGACAACACCTTCTAGCCAACAACCGGTTGCACTATTAAACTTGCTCTTACCCTTCTTACATTCATGCGCCTATTTTGGTTCTTCAAATTTTCTCTCGGTCATTTCTAGAAGGGATCCTCTCCAACATAAGCCTTTCCTTCTAGGCGGTACACGATGCTAATACATGTTAGAAATAATGGGTCAAACAATTTAGGCCCATGTGTATTTCAGATTTTCCCTAAATTTTAAAGCCTAAATTTGTGGCAGCCCATATGTGTTTGATCCCATGTTTGTGGCAGCTCACATGGGAGTGGAGTGGGAGCTAAAGTTTAGTCCCACATGGGAGGAAAGTTGCACCACCTTATAAGGTGGAGTGTTGCACCACTTTGTAAGTGAGTGGCAATAAGAGAAATATACGCGCACGCTCCTTCGACGCCGCCGCCGCTCGCACGCACGCCCGCCACGACGCGCGCGCCTCGCTGAGCCGAGCTTTATTTTGCTGTTCAGGAAAATTGTGTGGTTTTAACAGACGTGTCAAACGGTTAGCTTATTCGGATCGCTTCCGGATCGTGGGTTACTGTAACCGACCCGAACGTGCGCAACGTGGACTCGGCCCACGTTCGCCTTCGTTAGGTTTTCCTGAGCCGGTCTATATAAAGTCCTGCGCGGCTACCGCTACAATACCACCGAAAACCAATCTAGGGTTTTGCCATCCTCTCTGCTTGCACCGCCACCGTAGTCTATTCCATCCCGCTTGCCGGCGTGCACCGGCGGTCGGAAGAGCAGGTCTCCAGAACCGCTCGCCTTTGCGATCTTGTACGAGAGAGGGCGAATAAGGTTTTAGAAAGCGCTCCGCGCGACTGCTCAAGTTCGTCATCACGGCACGTCTTCACGGTCGTCAAGTCGGAGCTCGTGCTCGTCGTCTTCAACGCCGACTTCTTCGACAGTCTACTGCAAACGCTGCACCAACAACGACTTCATAGGCAACCGATCAGTATGTATACCATCGTCAGATTTGTTGCTTTAGTATGGCTGTTAGTGCGTATATTTTGCTACTATTCATGTTGATCAATACATCTAGTATGTTATAGGTTCACGTGATTGTAGATGTTGTTGTCATGATTTATATTCTGAAATTAATCATGGAAATTATGCCTAATAATCCAACAATCCAAAAACCTTATTGTAGGAAATTTCCTGAATTAACAATGGCTGGTTTTACCGATGCACTCAGGCCGGATAAGTTTACCGGTGTGCACTTTAATAGATGGCAGTACAAGGCTGAGCTTTGGCTGACCATATGAAAGTGTTCCAGATCAGTAAAGGCAAACCTGAAGGAACGAGGATCAGAAAAAGTTCGAGGATGCCAATACTGTCTTTGTGGGATGTATTCTGAGCATTCTTGCTGACCGTCTGTGTGATGTGTTTATGCACATAAAAGACGGGAAGGAGCTCTGGGATGCACTGGATGCAAAGTTTGGTGCAGATGGCGGGCAAAGGAACTGTATATCATGGAGAGCTTTCATGATTTTAAGATGACAAAGGACCTTCCTGTGGTTCAACAAGCTCATGAGATATAGTGCATTGCCAAAGAGCTCGAACTCCTTAAGTGTAACTTACCCGACAAATTTGTGGCGGGTTGCATTATTGCTAAGTTGCCCCCTTCATAGAGGAACTTTGACACAGCTCTCAAACACAAGAGACAAGAGATATCAGTTGAAAATCTGATAGCGTCCCTTGATGTTGAGGAGAAAGCTCGGGCTAAGGACACTACTGAGAAATGAGAGAGTCATGCTACTGCTAACTTTGTGCAGAAATGCAAATCAGTAGGCAAGAACAAAGAGAACTTCAAACCCTCCTTTAACAAGCCTGTAAAGACTACAACCTTCAAGAAGAAGAAGACGAACAGGGACAAGAGTGATTTGTCTTGTTACACTTGTGGAGAGCCCGGCCACTTTTACAAGGACTGTCCAGAACACGCAAACCGCATAGGGAAAAAGGCCAAGACTGTCAACGTCGTGACCGCTAGCAATACTGATGGGTATGGTAATTTATTTACTGTTCTTTCAGTATTTCAATCACCGTGTTGGTGGCTTGATACGGGTGTTAATGTTCATGTGTGTGATGACATCTCTATGTTCACTTCTTATCAGGTCGCTCGGGATTCACCTGTCCTAATGGGGAATGGATCACATGCTTCTGTTCGTGGTGTTGGCATGGTGGATCTGAAGTTTACTTCCGGAAAGATCGTGCAGCTGAGGAACGTGCAACATGTCCCTACTATGAACAAGAATCTCGTTAGTGGTTCCCTTCTATGCAGAGATGGGTTTAAGGTTGTCTTAGAGTCTAATAAAGTCGTTGTTTCGAAACATGGACAATTTATTGGTAAAGGTTATGAGTTCGGAGGCTTGTTCCGGTTTTCACTTTCAGAGTTTTGTAATAAATCCATGAATCATATTTGTGGTGGTGTTAATGATGATACCGGTGTTTGGCATTCTCGTTTATGTCAAATTAATTTTGGTTTGATGTCTCGGATGTCCAGTATGAGTTTAATTCCGAATTTCACTATTGCCAAAGGTTCTAAGTGACATAGTTGTGTGCAATCAAAGCAACCTCGGAAGCCTCACAAGGATGCCAAGGAGAGAAACTTGGCACCTCTAAAACTCATACATTCTGATCTATGCGAGATGAATGATGTGTTGACAAAAGGTGACAAGAGATATTTCATGACATTGATAGATGCTGCTACTAAATTCTGCTATGTTTACTTGTTGCAAACTAAATATGAGGCTTTAGACTACTTTAAAATCTATAAGGCCGAAGTTGAAAATTAACTAGAGAGAAATATCAAGCATCTTAGGTCGGATCGTGGTGGTGAGTATTTTCCCAAAATATTTGACGAATTCTGTGAGGAACACGGAATTATTCATGAGAGGACACCTCCCTACTCGCCCCAATCAAACGGAGTTACCGAGAGGAAAAACCGCACGCTGATTGACTTGGTGAATTCCATATTAGCCACTGCTGGTTTATCAAAGGCATGGTGGGGTAAGGCCTTGTTGACTTCATGTCATGTCCTGAATGGAGTTCCTAACAAGAATAAAGAAAAGACCCCTTATGAGGAGTGGGTTGGGAGAAAATCATCACTTTCGTATCTGCGCACTTGGGGGTGTTTGGTGAAAGTCGACGTACCGATCCCCAAGAAACGCAAGCTCGGACCCAAGACAGTGGATTGTATCTTTCTAGGATATGCTCCACGAAGTGTAGGCTATAGATTTCTAGTGGTTAAATCTGAGGTACCTGATATGCATGTTGATACTATAATGGAATCTCATGATGCAACATTCTTTGAGAATATTTTTCCTATGAAAGATATGCATAACATTGGTAGGATTTCTTCTGAAATACTTCCTAAATCTAGTGCATCTATTGAGAATTCTGAACAACCACATGAGGAATTCCTTGAGAAGGATGATGATGAACCTCTCATGAGTAAGAGACAGAGGGTTGCAAAATCCTTTGTTAATGATTTCATCATGTACCTTGTGGATGATACTCCCAGATCCATTATTGAGGCATATGCATCCCCTGATGCAGATGATTGGAAAGAAGATGTGCAAAATGAGATAGACTCGATTCTTTCTAATGGATCTTGGGAATTATCAGAACGACCCTATGGTTGTAAACCTGTGGAATGTAAGTGGGTGTTCAAGAAGAAGCTAAGGCCTGATAGTACTATTGAGAAGTACAAGCCGCGTCTTGTAGCTAAGGGCTACACACAGAAAGAAGGCGAAGATTACTTTGACACCTATTCACCTGTCGCTATACTGACCACCATTCGAGTACTACTATCCCTGGCTGCCTTTTATGGTCTTCTCGTTCATCAAATGGACGTGAAGACAACTTTCCTTAATGGAGAGTTGGAAGAAAAGATCTATATGGATCAGCCGGATGGGTTTGTGGTAAAAGGTGAAGAGACAAAGGTGTGTAAGTTATTAAAATATTTATATAGCCTGAAACAAGCACCTAAGGAATGGCATGAGAAGTTTGGCAGCACTCTACTTTCTGCTGGCTTTGTCATTAATAAGGCTGATAGGTGTGTTTACTATCTCCATGGTGGGGGAGAAGCGTTATATTATGTTTTTATGTGGATGACATTCTGATCTTTGGTACAAACATGAAAGTGATAAATAAAGTCAAGTCTTTCCTGTCAAAGAGTTTTGATATGAAAGATCTGGGAGAGGCTGATGTGATTCTGATCATCAAGCTTATTAAGAACGAGAATGGAATTACTTTAACACAATCTCATTATATGGAGAAGGTCTTGAGCCGATTTGGCTTTAATGATGGCAAGACTTCTCCAATACCTTATGATCCCAGTTTGACATTATGAAAGAATAAGAAGAAACCACCAGATCAGCTGAAATATTCACAAGTTGTTGGTTCTCTCATGTACTTAGCAAGCGCTACAAGACCCAATATCTCTTTTGTTGTGAACAGGTTGAGTAGGTTCATGTATAATACGGGTATTGATCATTGGCACACACTTGAAAGGGTCATGCGCTATCTATGTGGTACAATGAGCTATGAGATTCACTATTTAGGTAACCCTGATGTGCTTGAAGGATATAGTGATTCGAACTGGATCTATGACGTTGATGAATTCTACGCCGCGAGCGGGTATGTGTTACCCTTGGAGGTGGCGCATGTCATGGAGGTCTCGTAGACAAACCATATTGACGAGGTCAACTATGGAAGCAGAACTTACTGCTTTAGACACAACCACTGTTGAGTCAGAATGGCTGCGTGAGCTCTTGATGGACTTGCCCGTGGTTGAGAAACCTGTGCCGATAATCCTTTTAAATTGCGACAACCAAACTGTTATTGTCAAAGTGAACAATTCTAAGGATAACGCGAAGTCATCAAAACACGTGAAGAGACGTTTGAAATCCGTCAGGAAATTAAGAAATTCTGGAGTAATAACTGTTACGTATATTCAAACAGACAAAAACCTAGCAGATCCCTTTACAAAGGGACTATCACAAAATGTGATAGAAAGTGCATCGAGGGAGATGGGGTTGAGACCCATGGATGTCACACCTTAGTGGTAATCCAACCTATGCGTTCGGAGATCCCGACAATTAGGACATGGGAAGGACAAGCTAGTGGTTTGACGGAGGAGAGTATTTTGTAACCTTCTCTATGTGAAGATGCATAAGTCTCATAATCTGTAAGACAGGTTGGTAACATGCCTTAATATGTTTCTGTTGACTTTAATTAGCAAAGATGCTGTCCTACAAGACATTTTTAAGAGAACACACCTATATGAGCTCGACTGTAAACGTCATAGTCTATGAGACTTGGGTGATCTCTAACAAACCCATGAAGAGACCAGGGAGTATGACGCATATGCTCCAACCCGCAGGGTGGGCTACTGGCAGCCAGGCACTATTTATGATTTTGAGTGAAATTTATTGGCACCAAACTTGCAATTCAAGGTTTGTCCATTATTCAATTTGTTGATAGACGTAGTTTAAGATTCTAGGCTGAAGTTCAACTTAACAGTCTCTGCCGAAACACTGGTATATAAACAAGTAGCGAGGATTGACAAATCTTTAAATGGGCATTTGAGATCTGGTGGGGGATTGTTAGAAATAATAAGCCAAACCATTTAGTCCCATGTGTATTTCAGGTTTCCCCTAAATCTCAAAACCCAAATTTGTGGCAGTCCATATGTGTTTGGGCCCATGTTTGTGGCAGCTCACATGGGAGTGGAGTGGGAGATAAAATTTAGTCCTACATGGGAAGTTGAAGGAGAGTTGCACCACCTTATAAGGTAGAGTGTTGCACCACTTTGTAAGTGAGTGGCAATAAGAGAAATACACGCGCGCGCTCCTCCTTCGACGACAACGCCGCTCGCCCGCCCGCCCGCTCGTCTCGTCACGACGCGCGCGCCGCGAGTTGCGGGAATCTCGCCGAGCCGAGCTTTATTTTACTGCTTAGGAAAATTGTGTGGTTTTGACAGACGTGTCAAATGGTTAGCTTATTCGGGTCGCTCCCGGATCGTGGGCTAATGTAACCGACCCGAACGTGCGCAACGTGGACTCCGCCCATGTTCGCCTCCGTTAGGGTTTCCTGAGCTGATCTACATAAAGTCTTGCGCGGCTACCGCTACAATACCACCAAAAACCAATCTAGGGTTTTGACATCCTCTCTGCTTGCGCCGCCACTGTAGTCTACTCCATCCCGCTTGCTGGTGTGCACCAACGGTCGGGAGAGCAGGTCTCCGGAACCGCTCGCCTTTGCGATCCTGTACGGGAGAGGGCGAATAAGATTTTTGGAAAGCGCTCCGCGCGACTGCTCAAGTTCGTCATCACGGCGCATCTTCCTGGTCGTCAAGTCGGAGCTCGTGCTCGTCGTCTTCAACGCCGACTTCTTCGACATTCTACTGCAAACGCTGCACAACAACGACTTCATCGGTAACCGATCAATACGTATACCGTCGTCAGATCTATTGCTTTAGTATGGTTGTTAGTGCGTATATTCTGCTACTGTTCATGTTGATCAATACATGAGTATATTAGAGGTTCATGTGATTGTAGCTGTTGTTGTCATGATTTATATTCTGAAATTAATCGTGAAAACTATGCCTAATAATCCAACAATACAGCTATGCAGCTGTTCGACCAGTACACCAGGTGAGTGTTGCAGTTCATCTAATTGTCCGCTTAATCACTAAGCAAAATAATAATTCTATCAATTCTTCAATGGATTGTTAATCGGTATCTCTTTAAATTTATTTTATTAATCTTTAGTTCTAGTGTTCAAAGATTTCATTTGAAAGAACACCATAAGAATAATGTTGTTGACATAAATATTATGAAATTGGGAGTTAAACATATTCAATTCATATGTAAAATATTATTACATGTGCATTTTAAATTGTTTATTATTTCTATTTTTTCTAGCAAGATAGGGCCTATTTTTCATTTTGGCAGAGGGCCCCAAATTTTGACGTCTCGGCCCGGAGTTGAGTTATGGATACTATTGGTATTCGAAGCTAGCTGAGCTTCATATTGCGAATATCCGGCTGGCGGCCTGTATGATCTGGGTTAAAATAGGTTTAGTGGACATCGTTTAAGCTGGATACTTCTAAGTGGGTAGAAGCGGCCATCTCATATACACATATGGGGCACGGCTAATGAAAAACACCTTGTTTGGCAGTCCGCATAAGAACTGATATGGTTACCTGATACCATATGTGTCAGCTGCTATATTTCGGGGTTTAAGTTCTTACATGCGTTCTCAAGATTTAGAACAACGGTACACAATCCACATGATCCGTGTTGAGACCAGCGGTGGCAGACGGTGATAGTGGTTCCTAGCATCGTGGAGTAGAAGCTAGTAAATATATGTGTCCATATATGATGTTCATAAGCCAATAATTCAACACCATTTCACCAATCACGGCGATGTTGTTTCAGTTGAAGGCTCCAAATTCTATTTTAGATAATACTCCATCCGTTCAGAAATAACTGACTTAGGTTTATCTAAATTTGGATGTATCTATGTGTACTAAAATGCGTCTAGATACATTCGAATCTACATAAAATCAAGTCAGTTATTTTTGGACAGAGGGAGTAGTATAGAGTAGTATATATGAATACCCTCTATACATATGAAAACCAAATTTTACTTGTATTAACTAATGTTCATAATATTATATTAACACTAAAATTACATTAATTGAATTTAACCTTAAATAACCAGTCGACAAATCAACCAACTAGCCTAGTTGAGCAAAAGGCACTAGCTCAAGCGGTTGAGATTAGCAAAAAACAGCGGTCGACCATTGATCAGTAAATCCAGTAGATGACCTTTGCATGACCTCTTCTTTCTTTGCCATCCTTTGCAAGACCTTGGCGAACTCTACATCCCTCTGAGAGTCAAAGTATATAAAGTCGGTGTCAAGTATGCCTTCGATGTCATTGAGACCACCTCGAGTGATGTCGCTCGAGAAGTAGTCGGCTAAATGATCCGGATACGCAATCTTACGTGCTGACTCCTGGCCATAGTAACAACGACCTGTTCGCAAAAAAAAAACAAAAACAAATTAGCATAAAATGGACATTCATTTCAAGAAGAAATTTGCAACCAATAATAAATATTTATGCAAGGCACGTAAAGGCGCTTAATATATCATGTTAACTAGGCTCAATATAATAACATGTTAACTAGCAAGAATAGCTTACCCATATCATACGGTTGGGGCAGAGGGCAACATATGGATGTTTTTGACTGATCTTGATAAGCCAACCAAAATTCGGCAAAGAAGAGTGTGCTCTTGAAGCTCGATTTGGCAGCTGCCATGAAGTTGACATGGTAGCACCACCGATCCACGTTACCAGCTATGGCCACGCCACATACAAAATCCAGATCATATTCAGGTTCCGAAGGATGGCGGCTAGTGTTGTTGTATTCCTGCAACGCTTGCTCGATCCTGCCACGGATGAAGCTCTGCTGTTGAGCATAGGCTTCCGTCTTCCTGGTGAGAATGTTGGACGCCATCGCACAAAGTTTGCTGGGAGCCTGTAATAACGTGGGCTTGCTCATGGCTGAGGTTTCTTCTCTAATGATGCTATTTATCTTGGTCAAGGACTCCAGTGAGAGGGGAATGCTGTTTTCTGTGGCACTCATCGTCATCACCCGGAGCTGGTCCAGCTTCGTCGGTGCTAGGGAAACAAAAAATGCTGCCATGGCGGAGGCTTGCGGGTGCTGAGCAGCGGTGGCGGCAGCCACAAAGGGGCTGGGACGGTGCCGGTGCAAATGTGGCTGTAGCATGGCAGAGACGTCGCCCTGCGCGTAGCAAAGGTACTTGAGGATGTCGTGCAGTGGCAGCTGCTGGTCGGAGGTGGCATAGAGGAGAGCGACGAGGCCGTGCAGGGAGCGGGACACGGCTCGGAGCATGGTGAGCGTGTCCAGGATGTCGTGCGATTGCGTCCGTTGATCGGCCACCGAGAGTGGGAAGTTGGCGTCGAACCAAAGGGCGCTAAGTACGATGTTGGAGACCGGGTCCATTGGCCCATAGCAGTTGCCGGCGACGAGGACGGCGCGGATGTGGTGGCTGGGCAGCATGGCGAGCGCCCTTAGGTAGAACCCATGGATTTTCCCGTAAAGGGACATCTCTAGCGATTTGACGTATGGGCACGCGCTGGCATCGGCGTCGACGACGGACGTGCACGGGGAGTCGTGCAGGCGCGTACTCGCTGTGGTGCCTGACGCCGGCGGTACAGTCACCGTGCTGGTGTGCATGGAGTAGGAGGATAACATGGACCGCATGTCTTGATGATGCCGGAGGGAGGCAATGTGGTCGCCGGCTTGCTGGACAATGGTGGTGATGGCGATCCGGCCTTCTCCAAGGTCCTCACATCTCGTAGTGCGTGGCTCCACTACAGTCCTCGACATTATTTCGGAGGCATCCTCTTTGTGGCGGAGAGCGTGGAGGGAAATCTTGAGGTCGTGGACAGTGAGCCTATTATTGCTCGAAACAGGCTTTCGCCCCGCTTTATAAATAAAGCACAAAGACCAACACACGGTACAACGGACTAGTTGGGGCCACAGCACCACCAAGCCCAAAAGAAACCAAAGAGAACAAAAGAGAAAGAAATGCCAATAACGGCCGATCGATGAAACAAAAATGGCCCTCTACCGCCGCGCCCTCCGGAAAGGTCCCACCGCGCTCCTCGCAAGCCGATCCACCGTGTACCAAGCAGCACCTTCATCAAGGGATGCGACGACGACGTCGCTGCTGCCCGGACTGGTCCTAGGGTCTCCCCCGGTACACGAAGGGGGTGGTGCGGTACCGACGCCGCCAGGAAGGAGGCGACACCCAGCGACGGCCGGCGTCGATGCGGACAAGCCCGGCGATTTCGCCCACCTCAAACCACCACCAGACGGTCTATAGTGCTCCAAGCCCACCGCCAACCAGACACGCCACCACGAAAAGCACCATCTTCAACATCTCACTGAGCCTTGGCACGAGGCCTTGAGTCCGGTAAGGGGACGGTGGAACCGTAGTAGCATCGCAGCCGCCCGGGAGAACTACCTCCACCGCGTGGCGATAGCGATCGGACGCGCAGCGAGGCACACCAGGTCTCAGGCCCGGCCAGGCCCAAATAGGCCTGCAAAGCCCCCGTCGCTACGTTGCAGCAAGAGCAGCCGCGAGCGCTATCACCAACCAGACCCTCCGTCCCCTTCCTCCACCTCCAGGGAGCCGCACAGGGGCTGCCGGGACAGGCCCATCCCAACCCAGATGGGGCCCAAACGGGCCCAGATCTGGGCCAAGCTAAAGACACCCACCACCGTCTGCCCCGCCCGCCGGCACGGGAGCGAGCAGCGCCACCTGCCGCCGGCCGCGCGCCGTGCCTCAGCCCACCCCGCCCGCGGAAACCACGCCGCCGGACAGAAACCGCCGTCGCCGAAGAGCACCGCCGCCGTCCAGGGCCCCGCGCTCCTTTCGCCGCCGGGGAAAAGCCACTCCGCCGCCACCGGCCGCGCGGGGGCAACGCCCGCCGGCCACACCGGCGGCGGCGGCAGGAGAGACGGGAGGAGGCGGACTGGGGAGGGGCGAAGGGGAGGAGGCCGCCCGTCGCCCGCGGGGGGGCGAGCCTGAGCCTATTATTCAAGCCGGAATATATATGACGACATCTGTACGCCCCGTACCGATATACTGACATCACGCTGCCGTCTTGTAAAGTGGGGGCGAGCATCTCGAGCCGGTGCTGGGGGAGCCACGCTGTCGCGAGGGAGACGAGGTGGTCCGGCGAAGGGTGGCTCCCATGCGTGGCGGCGAGCCTGAGGGAGTTCCGCGTCCTCCCGGATCGAGGGTCGGGGGGCGCAGGCCGTGGCGAGTAGAGGTCGTGCTCGACGAGCACGACGGCCATGGCGAGATCGGCACGCGCCCAGACGAGGTACCGCCCGGCCTGCTCCTGGGTGAGCAGACCGAAGTAGGCCCGCATGAACTCGAGGAGGCACCGGCTGGATTTCCATGCGACGGCGCGCCATTCATCCCTGCTCCTCTCGTGGCGGTGACGCGGCCACGGCGTCGTGTTCGTCGTCCCGAAGCCGTGCGGGAGAAGAGAGACTGTGTTGAGGACGATGTTGGCGACGGGGTCGAGGAGGCCAAGGCAGAGCCCTCCAAGGTCGACGAGCTGGGCCAGGTCGACGTCGGCCGGCACGTCGTCGACGGGCAGCCTCCGGAACGCCCCCTCGTAGTGGTCGACGAGGAGATCGCGGAGGGTCTCGTCCGTGGCGGCGGAGATAGGGTCATCGGCGCCGTCCTGCGTAGTGAAGCACGAGAGTAAGCCTCTCCTGGGATCGTAGGGCTGGAGCATCGGCGGCGGAGGCGGCATCTGCATCTCGGTCTCGGATCCAACTTGAACTTCCTTTTTTCTTGGTCGAGAACACGATTCGAGGATGAGACGGAAGACGAGGTGCCCCATCGAAAATACCGATTACTATATGCATCCGGGAAGAGTAGGGTCCGATGCAGCCAAGGCGCGTCCCTATTGTGTACACGTAAGGCGGTTATGCCTAATTAATATGACGTCAGCTCAGGATCGATTAATTATTCTGTACATTTATTCTTTTTTTTTGAACTGTATTCTTTTTTTTCTTTGAAGAACACTACGTTTGTTCTTAATTACTAGTACTGTTGTTGGACTGGACTCCACGTACAATTTGTTTCTCCCAGCATCACTCAGCGGTCGACAAGGAGGGTTTTCTTCAGGATGTCGAGCGACGGCTACATCCAGAAAGTACATTTTGTTCTATCCTCGCTTCGATGATGTGCGTAGCGTGTTGACAGAGGATGCATAAAGTTGTGTGTCCGATGGATCTATTGGAATCTGATCATTTTTCGTATTCTTTGTTGTAGTTTGAGGTCTGTGTCTTCTGATCTACAATTGTTATCTTCGACGATGGTTAGTACTCTGAAGAGCTGTTTCTTCTGTGTATCTGTGCGTGTAAATTTAACTTTCTCTAAATACCGATTATGAATCCGGGAAGAGTAGGGATCCGATACGATGCAGCCAAAGACGCGTCCCTATTGTGTACACGCAAGGTGGTTAATTATGTCTAATTAATATGACGTCAGCTTACGATCGATTAATTATGCTCTACATTTGTTCTTTTTTTAGAACACTACATTTGTTCTTACTTATTTTTTTTGTTGGACTAGACTCCACTTTTTTTTCTCCTAGAATCGCTCAGCGGTCAACAAGGAGGGTTTTCTTTAGGACGTCATTCAGAACTTAGAATAAGATACTCTCCGTCCTATCCTTGCTCTGGTGGTGCGTGTAGCGCTGACGGAGGACGCGTGGAGTTGTGTGTCCGACGAATCTCTTGTAAAATCTGGTCGTTTTTTGTATTTTTTTGGTGTAGTTTGAGATCTGTGCCTTTCGATCTACGATTGTCATCTTCGACAATGGTTAATACTTCGATGCGCTGGTCCTTCGGGGACTTAGCATGACGATTTCATGTCCGTCTACTACAAAAAGCTCTACTATGATAAGATTTGTCTGGCTTCCATGTTGGAGGGACGAGAACGGCGGCACGGCTCCAACTCGTGCTAGTGTACGTAGTCCTCGCTAAGTGATTCAGTGACCTATTTATAATTTTTAATACTTTTGGATCATATGTACTATAGTGGATGATTATTAATAGATCGCTGAAATTTCGAAAAAGAAGAAGGGTGTGGGTTGGTGGGCCGGTACAGGGATTGGGATGGACCGACCCAACGTGGATTGGAGGGCCTACTTTGAGCCCGTGACATTCCACCACCGGTGGTCGAGTTCGTGGGCCTAATTCGGAACCCAACCCAGGCAGGTAGAGATGAGGAGAAACCGTAAGTGTAACCAAACTCTACTTAGCAATATTTATATGTTAATTTAATATTGGAAAACCCTAAGTTAGGTTAAAACCCCAATTACTCATCTTAACGTAATTTTCTATTTGATTTCTATATATAATGAAGTGTATGAACTCCATCTGTACATAGGGAAACCAACATTTACTCTCTTTTTTGCAAGAACATTTACTGGTTTTAACCGTTGTATTACACTATTCTCAACCCTTCTTACCAAAATGTACATATAAGATTTTGAAAAGGTCAAACGATGTCCGATTTGACCAATTATATACAGTATCTAGAATACCAAACAAATGTCATTAGATTCATCATGATGTATATTTTCATATGATATACATTTGGTATAGTGGACATAGATAATTTTTCCAATAAACTTAGTCAACATTGATGAAGTTTGAATTTTAAAAATCTCTAAAAAAGCAGTATATTATGGCAAGGGGGAGTACATTAACTGGATTCGCTAAAGCGGTAGTAGAAATTAGCAAAAACCAGTGGCCCATTCAGCATGATCTCCTGTTCCATTCAGCACGCCTACCCGTAAATGACCTCTTCCTGCTTTTCCTTTTTCTCCAAGTCCCTCGCAAGCGCCACGTCCCTCTCAGAGTCAAAGTACATGAAATCAGTGTCTAGTATGTCGTGCGTGTCATTGAGTCCGCCATGAGTAATGTCGCTCGAAAAGTAGTCCATGGAATGATCCGGATATGCAATCTTACGTGCAGACTCCAGGCCATAGTAGCAACGACCTATATATATTCATGGAGCAAAATTAATTAGCATAAAGTACATCATGTTCATTTTTCCAAGAAATTATTAGCTAGCACCCCCAAAATATATATACAAAGCTTTTGTAGATGGAAAAAGGGCTCAACGACAACCAATTACTCCCTTCATTTTATAATATAAGATGTTTTAGTTTTGTGAAATTAGTGTATATAGACCTTTTTAGTGTATAGGTTTAGACTGAATCTACACAGTAAAAGAGGTATTGATTCACTCATTTCACAAAGCTAAAACATCTTATGTTATGAAATAGAGGATTATCTAGATATCATATGGTTGGGGAAGAGGGCAACAGATGGATGGTTTTGATTCAGCATGATACCCTTGATACGACACCTGAAATTGGGCAAAGAAGAGCCTATTTTTGAACGTCGATTTGGTAGCCGCCATGAAATTAACATGGTAGCACGGATCCACGTGACTAGCAGTTTTGGCCACGCCGCATCTGAAATCTAGATCATACTTTGGCTCGGTATCAGAATTATGGGTAGCGGAACCCTAACACGGGCCGCTGGTGTGCTTTATATAATCACAGGAGATATACAACGGGTCCACCTCGTATACGAGGGGAATACACACAAGACATATACATAAAGTATAAAATCCTATACTACGTTTAACACTCCTCCTCAATCATAACTTATCTAAGTTATAATTGCGATGAAAGGCTTCTAACTGTCTTGTAGTTAGTGACTTTATGAAACCATCAACGACCTGATCTCCTGAAGGAATAAACCGAATATCAAGAAGCTTCTTTGCAACTCTCTCCTGAACAAAGTGATAATCCACTTGAATATGTTTCGTCCTAGCATGAAACACTGAGTTAGCAGAGAGATAGGTATCTCCTATATTATCACACCATAGACATGCTGCTCGAGGCTGTAACACTCCCAACTCATCAAGCAACTGTTGCACCCATATGACTTCAGACGTGGCATTAGCTAGAGACTTGTACTCAGCCTCTGTACTAGAGCGCGAAACTGTGGCATGTTTCCTTGCACTCCATGAAATCAGGTTGGATCCCAAAAATATAGCAAACCCACCTGTTGATCTCCTATCATCTGGACAACCTGCCCAGTCAGCATCCGAGAAAGCACTAACCAAAGTTGACTTGGATCTACCAAGCCGTAGTCCAAGAGACAGTGTACCATGCAAATATCTCAGTACTCTTTTGACAGCTGTCCAATATACTGTAGTGGGAGCATGAAGAAATTGACAAACCTTATTAACAGAAAAGGCAATATCTGGTCTTGTCAATGTAATATATTGTAAAGCTCCAACAATACTTCTGTAACCAGAAGAATCTTCACTACTTAAAAGAGTACCATCAGTCAAAGATAACTTCTCTGACACGGATAGGGGAGTAGGGACCGCCTTGCACAACTTCATATTTACTCGATGAAGAAGATCATTAGCATATTTTCCTGAGAGAGAATAATACCATCATGTGTCCTCTTCACCTCAATCCCAAGAAAATAGTGCAACGCACCCAAATCCTTTAAGGAAAAATCAAGACCAAGATCATGAAGTAATGCATCAACAGCCTTATCTGAAAAACTGACAACAACAATATCATCTACATAGATAAGCATGTAGATATTCACTCCTCCTTTGTTGTAGAAGAACAGAGATGTATCAGCCTTAGAAGCAGAAAATCCAAGAGACTGAAGTTTAGAGCTTAATCGAGAATACCAAGCACGTGGCGCCAGTTTGAGTCCATACAACGCCTTATCCATCTTGCACACATGTCCTAGTCGAGAAGACTCCTCATAACCAGGAGGATGTCTCATATAGACCTCTTCTTCTAGAACACCATAAAGAAACGCGTTCTTCATATCTAGTTGGCGCATCTGCCAGCCACGAGAAACAACAAGTGACAATACCAACCGAATAGTCGCCACCTTGACTACAGGACTACATGTGTTCTCATAATCAATACCATATCGTTGCTTAAATCCTTTAGCAACCAAGCGAGCCTTGTAACGATCAAACATACCCATCAGCTTTATGTTTTACTTTAAAACCCATTTCTGATCAATAACATTCCTGCCATGACTCGAAGGAACCAAGTGCCATGTCTTGTTATTCATCAACGCCAAAAATTCCTCATCTATAGCGGCCTTCCACTTAGGATCGAGAAAGTGCTTCCTTGGTAGAAGAAGGTTCACAGGTCTTTGGTATAACGAATTCCATCATATCGGATCGACCGTCGAATAATTTTGGGCTAAGATTTACCGGTGAAGTCGTGTATGCGGCAGTGCGGCGAGCACATCCGGCAGCGAGCACAGATGGCACAAATGATCCTATGCCCGCTGTTGCATCCATAGTTGATTTAGTGTGCTGAGAAGACAAAGTGGAAGAAGCCGCAGAAGATCCCATCTCCACAGGCAAAACCGCGTCACGTGCAGAAGTGGAGGAGGTGGTCGGCGTACCACCGCGCGCCACGTGAGAGCCGGGACCGTCTGTCCCCGACAGGCGCTCTCCCGAGGGAGATTCGGCCTCCAATCCCGAGGTGGATTGCGACGGGGATCGCTGTCCCAATGATTGGGGACTATTGACAGAAGAATCATCTCTGGGATTTGTGCCATGACCCAAAAAATCTCCAAATTCATCACCTGAAGCGGGATTTTCTTCTGATTCCCGTGCAAATGACTCATCAGAAACAATATTAGCAGAATTAGCCGTATTAACATCATTATGATCATCATGTGCATCGTTCCCTTCATGAATATGCAAATTAAGAGGTTGTAGACCAAGTGGTAATAGATTAATATCGGTACGAAGCCTAGCACCCGCATTGGAATGAAGCGATGCAAAAGGAAATACCGTCTCATCAAAGACAATATCACGAGATATGTAGACTCTCCCCGTTGAAACATCAAGACACTTGTAACCCTTATGAAGACTACTATAATCAATGAAAGCACATTGTTTCGACCAAAACTATAGTTTATGGTTATTGTATGGACGAAGGTTGGGCCAACGATCACATTCAAAAATACGCAAAAAGGAATAATCACCTTTATTGCCAAACAAGCGTTCAACAGGGGTTTGAGAGTTGATGACCTTACTAGGAAGATGATTAATAAGATAGACATCAGTGAGGAAAGCTTCATCCAAAACTTAAGAGGCATGTAAGCATAGGCTAATAAAGACAAGCCTACCTCTACAATATGTCTATGTTTGTGTTCAGCTTGCCATTCTGTTGGTGAGCATGAGGACATGATACAAGATGTGATATGCCTACACGTTGGAAGAAGGAATTGAGTTTTTGATATTCTCCTCCCCAGTTAGTTTGCACAACAATAAATTTCTTATCAAAAAGTCTTTCAACAAGATGCTAAAAGTCATGAAACTTCTGAAACACATCAGATTTCTTTTTCAAAAGATAGATCCAAGTGAACTTTCTATAATCATCAGTGAAACTGTCATAGTATTGATATCGCCCAAAAGAGCTTCAGGCAGGACCCCAAACATCACAAAACACAAGTTCAAGAGGAAAAGTAGACACACTAGATGACTTTGGATAAGGAAGTTGATGGATCTTGGCCATTTGACAAGCATCGCACACAAAATCTTTATTTGACTCACTAAATGAAATATTATTGTCTCGAAGAACTTGGCTAACCACCACTGACGATGGATGCCCTAGACGCCTATGCCAAAGCAAAGATGAAGACTTGACGACTCCATGAGCCTGATAACCAACTGATGATGTAGACGACAACATGTGATAAAGGCCATCCACACATCTACCTTGAATAAGTACTTTCCTCGTTGAACTGGTCCTTGACAAAAAAAGAGTTAGGCCAATATGCAACAAAGGCATTGTTATCTTTGGTTAGACGACTGGCGTAAACAAGACTTTTTTGTGGCATTAGGAACATGAATGATATTTTTAAGATGCAAATCATGAATAGGGGAACGAATTACAGAATGACCAACATGATGTATATCCATACCTGCACCACTAGCCGTGTGAATCTGCTCATTGCCATTGTAGCGATCCCTCATGTGCAGCTTCTCCAATTCTCCAATTCTCCTGTGACATGATCAGTCAAGATCAACCTTAGCGAGTAAATCTGGCTTGCTCCCGTTGTATACACTCACCGAATCTAACACACCCAATCATCACGTGGTGCTTCGAAACAACGAGTCTTGGCAATGGTGCCTACTAAGGATGAACACTTTATAACTTGATATTTTGTGAGAGGGATCATCTTATAATGCTACCATCGCGATCTAAGCAATACAAGATGCATAAAATAATTAGCATCACATGAAATTCATAATATGTGATATGATATGGCCTTTCTTCTTGTGCTTCTGATCTCCATCTTCAAGCATGAACATGATCTCCATCATCATCGGTGTGGCGTCAAGGTTAATGGCGCCGCTCCATGGTTGTCGTCCACCAGCATCAACTATTACAACTACTTTGAATAATAGACACACAGGTCTTAACGAAATTAAAAAGACAACCATAAGGCTCCTGCCGGTTGCCAATTTACAATAAGGAACATTGCATACATCATATATAATCACAATCATGGACATATCACATCACAACACACCCCTGCAAAACAAAGTTAGACGCCTCTAATTTTCTTTGCATGTTTTACGTGGTTTGGGGCTTTCAATAAGTGTCATTCTAACTTACGAACAAGAACCACAACGTTGATACTGGTATTGTCAATCATTGGTTGTAAACTGAATCTTCACTATGTTGGGAGAAATAGGCACCCGCAAAGACACTTATGCAATACAAGTAGCTTGTCATGTGTGGAGCAATTCTCATGAACGATGTCATGTAAGGTTAGCCCGGGCCGCTTCATCCCACCATCCCGCAAGATGCAAAGTACACAAGAAGCAATCGAAAACAAAAGCATCAACGCTCACAATGACCATTGTGTTATACTTATGCAATAGATCTACATATAGACACGACACTGATACCAATGTAGGGGTTCGTAGCATGGAAAACAAAAAAATTCTACCACATGAACACACACAAGCCAAGATCTATCTACTAGATTATAGCAACGAGTTGATAGAGTACTCACCCTCGAAGATTCCAAAGCGGTTAACGAGAGCAGATTCTCGTGGATGATGTAGTCGTACATTTTCGATCTCAAGATCGCGTAGACAATCCTTCAGGCGCTGCGTTCTGGAAGCGCTTCCGCAGTCAGTCACATGTTCGATACTCGATGAATACCTTCCTCTCCCTTGTTCCAGCAGGCAGTGGAGGTTGTAGTTCTCTCCTCGCGATTCCGATAGCACAACGGCATGGCGCCGGAAGTAGAGGGAAGATCCCGCAGGGCTTCGCCTAAGCCGGAGCGGGTTATGGTGGAGTATTAGGGTTTCCACGGCGATCTAGGGTTTAGAAGCCGGAGAGGAGGTGGAGTCGGCAAGCGATTTAACCGGCAAGGGCGAAAGCGACGGTATTGTTTGGAGGGTGGTGTTGTCTCTCTAGGGGCACCCCCTCCCCTCTATTTATGAGAGGGAGGGCAGCTTGGGAGAGGGGAGTTTGAATCCTTCCCCAACTCCCTCTCCTAGTTGGCTTGTGGTGGAGGGAAAGAAGGATTCTTTCCTTCCTCCACCAAGATACTTTGTCCGAGTTTGACTTTTCAAACTTGTCTTTTGACTTTCAATTTGCAGCTTAATTTCTTTTGTACAAATACCCAACCAAGTGACCTAGGACATGATGCAATCATTCCACTTATTCATGACACATTCATGCACCCTTCCCCTTCCGGTCCGGTGAACCTTTTAGACCCTTCTAGATCATTCCGGTGAAACCACTGGAATCATTCCCGAACTCCGGAATTGGACTTCCCTTATATGAATCTTATTCTACGGACCATTCTAGATCTCCTCATGATATCCCAGATCCCATCCGAGACTCCGAACAACATTCAGTCTCCCTACTTACATCCCATATCTACTAAACAACATCGAATCCTTAAGTGTGTCTCCGTATGGTTCGTGAATTATGCGGACATGACCAAGACACTTCTCAAATCAGTAACCATTAGAGGAATCTGGAAATTCATATGGCTCCCACATATTTCTATGATTACTTTGCGATCGAATGAACCACTTACATACGATACCAATTTCCCTTTGTCTCGCGATAGTTTACTTATCCGAGGTCTGATCGTCGGTATCTATGCATACCTAGTTCAACCTCGTTACCGATATGTACTCTTTTCTCGTTCCCGTGATATGTGATCCCTTGTGAGCTAGTCACATGTTGCAAGCCAATTGGATGAAATCCCACCAAGAGGGCCCAGAGTATATCTATCCGTCATATGGATGGACAAATCCCACTCTTGATCCATGTGCCTCAATACATACTTTCCAAAAACTCAGTGCCACCTTTATAGCCACCCAGTTGTGGTGTGGTGTTTGATGTCATCAAAGCATCCATCTGGTGATGGTGATTAGTATGATCTCATGGTCGAAGGATTTAGGTTATTATGTATCTGAAAGCTTATAGCAACTGAACTATATTAAATGACTTGATCTTTATGCTAGGCTTAACTATAGGAGTATGTCCATCACATCATTCTTCTAATGATATGACCGTGTTGTTAATAACATCTCAATGTTCATGATCAGGAAACCATGATCATATATTAACCAACAAGCTAATTTAACAAGAGGCTTTACTAGGGACTCTTACATGTTTACGAATCACACAAGTATTAATGTTTCCGGTTAATACAATTATAGCATGGTTTGTAAACATTTATCATAAGCATGAAGATATGATAATAACCTCTTTATTATTGCCTCTTGGGCATATCTGCAACAAAAACAATGACAACAATAAAATTTCGAGAGGAAACAATAAAGAAATACAAACTAGAAAAAAAATTAAAACTAAACTCAATTGAAACTCGATTCAACCACCAACTCACACACTTAAGATAATCTCAATTTCACCTAAAGAAAAAAAACAAATAACTGCCGGCAAAAAAAGAAACAACCACAAAAAGAGAAAACAAAAAATACAGCAAAAAAACTCACGCCCGTATAGATGACAACCCACACAAAAGGAGGCCCGCGGCTAAAACAGAGAAGCGAAGCGTGTAGAAAAAACAAAAGCGCAGCCAGAGCGCGCGCGAGAGAGAGACACGGCCCAGGCAGCACCATGGGGGCTTAGCCTAGACAAAACAGCCAAAGCACGGTTTGCACAAATCGTAAAGCAGAAAAAACCGACGGTGTATTAGGTGACTAAGACTTAGTTAATTCTTAGGCGCCTAAGAATTAGCAAAACCGATTGCAAAACTGCCCTCCTCCCCTGACAGGTGCTTAGTTACAAGCAAGTTGCAAATGCCCGCTAACGGGGTCCCCCCAGTTGCAATCAAGTTGCAATTGGCCCTCTCGTCGGGTCCCAGTGTAACTACCTCGGTGAACTACGCTCCTAGATACAAGCCTGGATGAGTGGTAGTGGTTGAAATAGTACGGTGGGGCCCCAAAAGCCACTCACTGGTAGTCCTTTCAGACGTCCCAACCACTACCCTCTCAACGGGACCTGCAGACGGGCGCGAGTCAGAAGCGAAGGGATCAACTACGACACAAGTGGGTATGTACGCAAGCCACCATACAAGAGTACATCGAGCCATACCATCTAGAAAGAAAGGAATATGCCAACGCCATACGGCAAGATTCAAATGACCTAGATAAAACTATATTTTAGGATACTTCCTCATACAACACACATCGAGTATCATGCGAAGTAAACAAGATCCGAGTACACGGATAAGAAGCAAATCGGCATAAGATGCCATAGAAATAATCACATCCCAACCATGGTCTCACGGATCCCTGCTCCTAATCTCTACACCGAACGATCGTTGCTCACATCTTCGGCTTCTTCCACCCAAAGATCCGTCCCGAGAAGGTACTGCTCATCCGAATCAAGAATTTATCGTGTGAGACCCTAAGGGTACTCGGCAAGTCTTAATGCCTCTAAAGGGGACACAACAGGGTGACGAATTGCGTGAAAGATAAACCCTAGCAGTTCTCTGAGATAAACGCTAACCATCCGCCTAACCAATGATAGACGGATGTCCGTGAATTTAAGTACAACAGTTATAATGGTAATCTCATCCGATCCATCCTCCTCCCTGCTTACCAACAAGGAAGCGGACGAACAACCCCCCATCCGTTGGCAATTTTATTAACCATTCCATGAGTGTTGCTCTATTTACTAGTCAAGTTACTTAGTCAGATTAAGGCGGTACTTTAGTTATGCTTGTCTATGATCAAGAAACTGTGCTCCAAGTCGTCCATATCCGCGGACACGGCTTTGAAAGTTTTACCGGCCGGGTGCACCAATAGCAACACACGCTCGATCAACCTCGGAAAAACCAAATCAAAACCCAACGAGGCTTTCTCGACTGAACAATCACAGAATTCAGAAATATTTCAGGGGGCCACCCCTTAAGTAGATCCCGCAACGAAGCCAGCTGACTCCGAGACGGGCCCAAGGTTTGGGTATACGGCTGTGAACGACTGGGAACCCGAAAGTGTGGCTGGGCTTGTCGACACCATGAATCGTGTCCCGATCCTAAGCGATCTGATGTGCTCCTCGCACAAATTATATACAGAAAGTAGCATGGCATAAGTACAGGATAGTAGATAAAACCTCAAACTAGTTTGTGGCCCCAAGAAATAAGACGGAATCAAGCTCTGGCTCAGGGGGGTCCCATATACCTCCCGGATGTGGATAGCGCGATAAATCAAGGAACAGGAATCAAGTACTCGGGGTCTTACGGGACACAAGTGAGCCGGAAAAACCAAATAGCAGATGTTGCTCACCGGTGCCACTTTCTTTAGTTGTCCCATACTACTCAGGTTTAGTTGTTTAGGTACCTCATTATCCAACAGACACTCACATACCCTACACATGCTGTTCTACGACTCGCATGGCTCAAACAACTCCTATAGTAGTGGCTCATGGGATGGAGGAACAAGCTTGGTGGGGTTTAAAAGTAAAGGCTATGCATACTTGGGATTCAATTTAATGCAATCGCGACTCAATGATGCAAGAATAAGATAGAGGCAATAGGTATCAGTGTATGCAAGCATGTGGAAGTGCTTGCCTGGTATCTCAGTTGAAGCAAGGGACGGATCTGGGTAGTGCTCCTGGTTCTCTTGATATAACCCCTGCTCAGTGTCTATCCGAGAAAAACCAAACAAACAAGGCCAACATGAATATAGAGCACAAACATATGAATAAGATGCGTCAAGCAAACAATCATGCCATTATTAATGATGCACAATTTACATGGCAAGAAGGTAGCATGGCATGGTGAGGTGTGGAGAACAAGTAGCAACATTTTAGTGGAGATTTGGATCACATTTGTTGCCATAATAGTTGCTGTTCATTATATTTTTATATGATGCATGCTGCAATTGAAGTCATGGATATCATAAACAGAAAGGTCTCGTCGAGCTGATCATTTTAGACATATCATTTGCTTAATTTGGAATTATAAAACAAAAGTTATTAAATTATTAAATTCTAGTGGCAATAGTTGTAATTTAGATAAACTTGGAATTTTAATTGTGCAAAAGGCAATATGGATGGCATATTTGGACTCCTCTCATTTTTCTGATATCCAAACATATATTATTTGTCCCATTTGGATTTACTATGAAAAGTTATTTAAATCGAAAATATTTGAATTTAAATACTCGAAAAAGTTTTGAATAAAAGAAACAAACAGCCATTCTTTACGCACCTTTGTGGAACCCAGCCGATTAAAGGTGGGACCTGGGCTAACCCAGCCACGCCAGAAAACAGTGCACCGCGGAGTCCTAGCTATCGTCACCGCGGATGGGCTCGCCAAGCTACACGCCACGCAGCCACGCAATGAGGATGCGACACGGTGGCGATCTGAGGACCGCGGGTGGAAAAACCAAAAAGCGGGGACCCTTTTTGCAAATAACCATCGGACGGCGGTGGGACTGTGGACCGCGGTTTGAGGCGGAAAAGGGAAGGTTCTAAACGATAATCGCTGTCGCTTGTCGGATAGCCGCAGCAAGGCCGTCAGCCTGGCGTCGGCCGGATCTTTGGCCGACGATGGCGACGCCTGCTGCACCAAACAGCACGGACCCAAAACAAAAGTTGCGAGGAAGCCACGGCTGTAACAATGGCTCGTGGCTCTAACGGAGGAGGACCGTGGCGCAAGACAGTGGCTCGAACTTGGCCGGATCGTCACGCAGCATTGGTCGCTGCCAACAAGGCTGCGGCACGAGACGCACGGCGACGCAGCGAGAGAGGAGGACGTTGTCTGGGAGGAGGAGCTCACCAAGACGACGGCGCGGCGAGGCTCGGGAGGTCCGGATCGAGAGGGGCTGGCCGTGTTCAGGTCGTCACGGGCACGCCGGCGCAGCTCTCCGGGCTGCTCCTGCGAGCTCCGGCGTGTCACGGCGAAGCAGAGGAAGAGGGCGCGGCTCCTGGTACTGCTGGCGCGCCTTGGGGAAGCTCCGGAGCGAAGGGGTGCTGGGGGCGCCGTCGCTAGGGTTAAGAGGCCGAGCGGGCTGTGGATCGCAGGGGAAGGGAGAAGGAAGGCATGGGTGAGGAAGAGAGGTCTGGGGGGATCTGGGGGAAAGCTAGGGCGAGGGGAAGGATAAGAGCAGCGGGGCAGGTGGATGGCGTGGCTAGCGTGGGGGAGGGGCAGGGCGTGCACTTCACGTGCATGGGCGCGCGCGAGCTGGCATGCGTGCTCGGGCCGCCAGGGGGGCCAGGGGCTGCAGGTGGGCCAGGGGAACTCGGGGCAGGTAGGGTTAGAGGGGCGGCCGGTAGGCAGAGAGAGAGGGGAGAGAGGAAAGAAAAAGAGAGGGAGAGGGGGTGGTTCGGTCTAGGGCTAGGATGAGGTAGTGCCTTTGTTGGAGAGAGAGAGGTAGCTAGGACATGGTGGGGTGGGTCCAGCACACTAGAGGGAAGGGAAAAGAGGGAGTTCTTCGGTTTTGCATAGACTAGGCGGGTTGGTTGATTTAGCTAGTTTGGGTTTTGGGGGTGGCTTAGGGTTTTGCTTAGAGGAGATGGCATGGTTAGAAGATAGGGTTTAGCTAAGAGAGGGGAAAGGATAGAAGGGTAGCTCCTTGCACTTGATCATGCATGCACCAAACAAACTAACTAGAACAAGGCAAGAAAAAGAGAGATAGGGAGAGAGATGATCATGTGGTGATGGTTGCTCTTTTGGTCCATGCATGCCCCAACATTGGCCAAGCATAAACCAAGAGAAGAGGTGGTTGGGTTGGGCATGCCACATAGCACATGTGTGTGCATGGAGCAAGGGAGAGAGGTTTAGATGATTAGATTTAGGGATTAGCTAGGAAGGATAGATAGAGAGGGGAGAGCTAGGGTTTTACACTACCAAAACAAGATCAAGCAAGGAAGGAGTGATCCACTTAGAAAACAAGCAAAAGCCAAATACTAGAAAAGGTGGCACTTGCATGGCCCATGCAAAATAATTAATGCCAAAATATCCTTGTGATAACAATAATATTAATATGGCATTGTTCATATGCATTCCCAAAAGGTGGGCAAAGGCCAAGCAAAAGATGATGGGTGGATCCAACCAACAACATGAGCTAGAGATTCTCAAAACTAAAATGCCAAGCTCATATTAGTTGGATGGTGGAATTACAAGGTGGTGAAAGAAAAGGTGGTGGAGTCAATAAGAGAGATGCCCTCAACTCAACTTGGGCATTTAACAATATATAAAGAACCAAATACAATATCAAGAGGCAACTACAATTAATCATGAACATGAGATAAGAACCAAACAAGAAAAGGTTTTATATGATGCTTAAATGCAAGGTGGTATGATGGTATGAGCATGATATGATGATGATGCAACAATTATATGTTGGAAGTGGCTCTTTTTATTATTATGACATGTAGCATTACAGGGGTTAGACAACTGGGATGCTACAACTCTCCCCCACTAAACAGGAATCTCGCCCCGAGATTCTAGGAAGAAGAAGAAGATACAAAGAGAGAAGGATGGTTGGCACGGAGTTCATCTTCACGCTCCCATGTGGCTTCATCAACGGAATGGTGTGACCACTGCACCTTGCAAAACATGATGGACTTGTTGCAGTCCTTCGCTCAGGGTCTCAAGGATTTTGGTGGGGTGTTCTTGATAAGAGAGATCTTCTTGGAGGTCGATTAGCTCATGGTCCACGGTCCCCGGGATCTTTGAAGCACTTCTTGAGTGAGAGATGTGGAAAACATCATGGACTTTGAGTTTTTCCTAAGCTCAAGTGCATAAGCAACTTCTCCTCTTCTACCACGTATCTTGAAAGGACCGATGTATCTAGGAGCCAACTTTCCTTTGATACCGGCGGTGCGTTCCTCTCATGGGAGTGACACGAAGGTAGACGAGATCACCAGGGGCATATACCATATCTGTGCTTCTGTCATAGTTGCTCTTCCGACGACTTTGAGAAATCTTCAGTTCTCGAATGATATGCACCTTCTCCTCTCGCTTGGGTTACAATGTCGGCCAAACCAGATTCTTTCTCACGCACTGACCAATCGGAGTTCGCTTGCGACCATAGAGAGCCTCAAATGGTGCCATCTTGAGACTCTTGGAAGTCTGTTGTAGGAGAATTCAGCATATGGAAGGCATTCTTCCCACTTCATGCCAAACGAGATGACGAAGCTCTAAGCATGTCCTCGAGAATCGATTGATCCTCTCCACTTGTCCTTGCGATCGAGGGTGGTAAGCAAGGTCGAAGTTCAACTTTGTTCCCAAAGCTTTTGGAAACTCTCCCAGAACTTTGAGGTGAAGATGCTCCCGGTGCAACTGATTTCAAGTGGAACCCCATACAAAGAGACAATCCTGTTGATATAGAGTTCAGCAATCAATTCCGAAATTGTTTCTTTGGGGAAGAAATGAGCCACTTTAGAAAGCTCATCGATGACAACAAAATTGCATTGTTGCCCTTCTGCGACCTTGGAAAGCCAGTGATGAAGTCCATCTCAACTTTCTCCCATTTCCATTCCGGAGGTTTCAATGGCTGTAGAAGACCAAATGGTTTCGATGGACAGCCTTGAATCTGCGCACATCACATTCGAGACATACTTGGCACAATACCGTTTCAACCAGGCCACCATGTGTGTTTTCAAGTCCATGTACATCTTTGTGCTGCCAGGATGGATAGAAAGAACCGACTCATGTGCCTCCTTGAGAACTTAGTCTCTCGACCGGATAGTTTGGAACAAACATCCGTGTTCAAAGAAGAGCGTGCCTTGATCATCAACGTGGAAGGACTCATACTTGGAAGGTCAAGCTTAGCGATGAGCTTTTTTGTGAGGATCACCAAGTCGACGAGCGAATCTGTTCTTCCAAGAGAGGAGTAGCCAGAAGGTTCAGGAGATGCCCTTGTTCCACAATTTCGTGTTCACCGACGGAATTCCTCGCACAAGAGGTTCGCTCTTCTACCATGAGGTTGTTTACATAAGCTTTACTAAGCGCATCTTCCATGACATTTGCTTTGCTCGGAGTGTAGTTGATGGTCACATCAAAGTCATTGATTGCTTCAATCCATCTCCTCTGCCGAAGGTTGAGATCCGGTTGAGTGAAGATATACTTCAAACTCTTGTGGTCCGAGAAGATCTCACAACGGTTACCAAGCAAGTAGTGCCTCCATAGCTTCAAAGCAAAGACAACTGCTACTAACTCGAGGTCATGTGTGGGATAGTTGATCTCATGCGTCTTCAATCGACGAGAAGCATAAGCAACCACCTCTCCGCATAAGGACCGCACCCAATCCTTGCAAAGAGGCATCGCAGAATATCTGGAAAGGCTTAGATGTATCCGGAGGAACCAAGACTGGTGTGGAAGTGAGCTTCTCTTTGAGTGTCTCAAAACTTTCTTGAAAAGCAGGAGTCCACAGGTACTTCTTGCCTTTCTTGAGGAGGTCGTTAAGAGGCTTTGCTATCTTCGAGAAGTTCTGCACAAAGCAACGGCAATAGCTAGCCAAGCCGAGAAAACTCCGCACTTCCTTGACATTAGCAGGAGGAAGCCATTCAACTATTGTCTTCACGGTTTCGGGTTGATAATGCCCTTGGCGAGATAACATGACCTGGTATGTTACTTCAGCAGCAAAACTCACACTTTGAGAACTTTGCATACAAGCGGTTCTCACGGCTTGTTCAGACACACCGCAGTGTTCTTCATGCTCCTCCTTAGACTTGGAATAGACCGAATGTCATCCAGATATACCACCACAAACTTGTCCAGTACTCCATGAAAACGGAGTTCATCAGCCTCGAGAAGGTAGCGGCGTTGGTGAGGCGAAAGACATGACCGTGTACTCATACAGGCCATAGCGGGTGGTGAAAGTCTTGGGCACATCTTCTTTGCGAATTTTGATTTGGTGATAACCACTTCTCAAGTCCAGCTTAGAGAACACCACAGCTCCCGCTGATCAAATAGATCATTTATCCGAGGGAGAGGATATTTGTTCTTGATGGTTTTAGCATTTAGAGCCCGTAGTCAACACATAGCCTATCGGTTCGCCACGCTTCTTCACAAAGATTGTTGGGCTACCCCAAGAAGAAGTCTTGTGTTGAATGAAACCCAATTTCTCTTGTTCATCAAGTTGTCGCTTGAGTTCACCAACTCGAAGGACCCATTTTGTATGGCCTCTTGGAGATAGGAGCTGCTCGGGTTCAAGCTCAATCACGAATTCAACCTCGCGATCCAGGAGGCATACCGCAACTCTTCAGAAAGACATCCGGAACTCACAGATCACTGGTACCCTCCGATAGCTTCCATAGCATCATTATTGAGCAGCCAAGGAATAGAGCCGGACAAGAGGAGTCGACTTGGAGAAAAGACTATGTGGCCTTCAGGAATCTTCAAAGACACCGGCGCTCAAAGACAATCAATCACAGCTGCATTTGCTGTCAACCAATCCATGCCCAGGATGACATCAATGTCAGAGTTGCCCAGAACAATCAAAGAAGCCAAGAATGAAGAGCCACCAATCTCAACTTGATTTCCATGACTGATCTTAGATGCTATCATGTTTGCTCCAGGCGAAAGAACCATTAACCGCTTTTGGAGAGGGACCATGACTAACTCATTCTCATTTGCAAACTTGTGAGACACAAATGAATGCGATGCACCAGAATCAAAGAGAACTCGTGCAGGAGTTAATCAAAGCATACCCATTACAACTCCAAAGTAGCTCAGCTTGAGAGGCGTTGACGTTAGCTGGTCTGAACAACGCAGACCGGGCTTAGTGTTGATGTTGAGAGCCGGCGGTGGTGCACGAACCAAGGAGAGCTTGTTGCAGATCTTGGCGGGGTGGAGGGAGAGCTTTGTTCTTCATTGGGAAGTTCCACTGGGATGTCCATGATCTCCACATGTGTAACAAGCACCGTGAGGACGTGGAGCGAGTAGCCAGGACTCCGGAGCGCTCGAGTAAGGGTTGTTGTAGCCCCCGGAGCCGCAGGTGAAGTTTGGTGGCCTTGACGTGAAACTCGCAGTCTTGGTGGAGCCGGGAGCGACGGTGGGGTGTTAGGAACCCACACGCCGCTTAGAAGGAGCTGCCATAATCGCAGAGTTTGATGCATCCCTTATGTTTCTTGGACTCTCGAACATTTGCTCGCTTGCCTCCTCTTGCGGTTGTGTCTGTAGTTCGAAGGTTGCGGTCTTGCATGCGTGATTGCATACTTGATCGACGATTGAGCCCTTGCTGAACCTTTTCTCGCTTCTTCTTGTCATCGATACCTCATCACCACCATAGCGAGATAAGTTCATGAAATTCTGATATATGTGTTGACGTTATCATTTCCACCTTCAGTTGAGGAAAGCCTCCTTCATCCTTTCCATCACAATCTCGAGAAAGCTTTTGAACGCCCGGTGAACCTCTCCCAAGTAGGCTGGAACCAAAGGCAGCTTGCCTTCAAGTAGTTTTCCCACCAAAGAGCTGCATCTCCCTTGAGAAGGTGAGTAGCACTTTACCCACTCTGCTCGAACATCGCAGCCTCGAGCAACCTTGAGATCTCGCGCAGCCAATCATCCGCGTCAAGAGGTCGGTCAGACACATCAAACTGACGAGGGTTGAACTTGAGGAAGCTCTTGATGTCACCACGCTTGGGAGGTGGAGGAAGTGGAGCAAACTCATTCCTTCTAACGCTCTCCTCAAAGCGCTGCTGGTTCTCTTGCATTGCCGCCAAAGCATTAGCTATGCTTGACAGCGCTGAGCCCAGTTCCGGAGGGATGTCCTCTTCAGTCCGGCGTGGGGGAGCCATCCTGTCATTGATATAAAACTCAAGTCAGTACTATAATGGAGAATGATAATAATCCAAAATAGTACCAAGATGGAATTAACCAAGATTAAAGGATACAATTTACTGAGATGATATTAAAATATCAACAAAGTTCATAGCACCTCAAAGATATTAAGCATATCGCACACGATCGAAAAGTGTGGTACAATATATCAAAGAAAAATTTTCCACAAATTTCGGCATTAAAATACCAATAGATGCGCAAAATTACTTAACGAATCAAGATTAGTGACTCTACCGATTCAATATACAAAAGCGAATGATAAAAGTAGTGGTATGGTCGCGACTCCATCCCGCACTCAAATCATTGTAGGGGTTCGTAGCATGGAAAACAAAATTTTTCTATCGCATACAAACAAACAAGCCAAGATCTATCTACTAGATTGTAGCAACGAGTCGTTTGGAATAACTTACCCTCGAAGATTCCAAAGCGGTTAACGAGAGCAGATTCTCGTGGGTGATGTAGTCGACACTTCCGATCTCAAGATCGTGGTAGCGATCCTTCCGCGCCACGTTAAAGCTCAAGATCGGTCACACGTTCAGATTGACGAAGACCTTCCTCTCCCTTGTTCCAAAGAAAATGAGGTTGTAGCACTCTCCTCGATTCCGGCTGTGCGTGCAGGAAGTAGAGGGGAGATCCCGCAGGGCTTCGCCTTAAGCCGGAGCGAGTATGGTGGATTATGAGAGAGGTCTATTAGTGGTCTAGAGATTTAGATACACCAATTAGAAGGCTCTAAACCGCAGGCCAAAGCAATTAGAAGCTCTAAACCAAACGGCTCTAAACCGGAGATTTAGAGGTAGAAAGTTGTGTGTCTAGGAGGAGCCCTGCCCCTCCTTATATAGGTGGAGGGGCCTTGGCGCCAGGAGGGAGGAGTCCCTCCCAACTCGCCTAGGGCTGGGCGCCCGGAGGAGTCCAACTCCTCCTCCAGTTGGTTCCAACTCCTCTTGCTTGTTTCCCACAGTTTCTGTTTCCCACAGTTTCTTTTAGCCGTTTGACTTTCAAAGGCAATTTGACTTTCATGTTTTGGAACAGCAAGAACACTTAGTACATGATGCAATCATTCCAATATGTAATGACACATTCATGTACCCCTCCCCGGTCTTGCGGACAATCCGAACCTTCTAGAACATTCCCGATGAAAACACGGAATCATTCCCGAACTCAAACGGGACTTTCCTTATATGAATCTTATTCTCCGGACCATTCCGGATCACCTCGTGATATCCCGGATCCCATCCGAGACTCGAACATTCGGTCTCTTTCTCATAATACCATAACTACTCAAACAACGTCAATCCTTAAGTGTGTCTCCCTACGGTTCGTGAATTATGCGGACATGATCGAGACACTTCTCCAACAATAACCAATAGAGGAATCTGGAAATTCATATGGCTCCATATTTTCTACGATTACTTTGCGATCGAATGAACCACTTACATACGATACCAATTTCCCTTTGTCTCACGATAGTTTACTTATCCGAGGTTATGATCGTGGTATCTGCATACCTAGTTCAACCTCGTTACGATAAGTACTCTTTTCTTGTTCCGTGATATGTGATCCCTTGTGACCAAGTCACCTTGCAAGCCAATTGGATGACATTCCACCGAGAGGGCCCAGAGTATATCTATCCGTCATCTGGATGGACAAATCCCACTCTTGATCCATGTGTTTCAACCAATACTTTCCGAACACTTAATGCCACCTTTATAGCCACCCAGTTACGGTGTGGTGTTTGATGTCATCAAAGCATCCATCCAGTAAAGGTGATATGCATGATCTCATGGTCGAAGGAATTAGGTTACTATGTATCAGAAAGCATATAGCAATTGAACTATTGAAATGACTTGATCTTTATGCTACGCTTATCAATAGGAGTATGTCCATCACATCATTCTCCTAATGATATGATCCTGTTGTTAATAACATCTCTATGTTCATGATCAGGAAACCATGATCATATATTAACCAACAAGCTAGTTTAACAAGAGGCTTTACTAGGGACTCTTATTTTAGTTTACAAATCACACAAGTATTAATGTTTCCGGTTAATACAATTATAGCATGGTATGTAAACATTTATCATAAGTGTGAAGATATGATAATAACCACTTTATTATTGCCTCTTGGGCATATCTCCAACAGTCTCCCACTTGCACTAGAGTCAATAATCTAGTTTCAAACTTTTGTGTATATAACACCTATGGCTTTTTGTTGTATGTACACGATTGCTAGTGGTCAACTGATCTCCGATCGACACTTTCGGTCCGTGTGTAATTGCATGTCTTTGCGTCTACGCATCACTCATTCTCTAATGAGATGGCTTTGTATAAATTTGGTCTTTCGGTGTGACCTTTAGTTCTTTGGGGTTAAAACATGTTGATAATATTGTCGCACAATATATCTTCATAGTATTATCCCTCTGTGAACTACACTTAGTTTGATAACAAACTACTTGACACAAATGCCCTCTTTTGCTGCTAAAATAGCAGTCATATACTTAGCCTTTTGTTGTAGTATCTGTCACAATGTCTTAACTTTGGAACTCATCCAAATCCATTATGGAACTCACTTTCCATTATATTGTGCCACCTTTAGTTTAGATTGAGATAAACTTAATTTGTACTTTGTGACAAAACTAGTATCAATGTAGTACTTTTACAATGAACTAACCATCTATTTGTCACTTCTACAAATATTATACTCTTAGTTCTTCCAAAAGATCATAAGAGTATCCTTACTATTGTCCAATGATCATCTTACGAATCATTCTGGTATATGCTCACAACATTTAGAGCATAGGACATATCTGGATTTGTACATATCACAGTATGATATAAATACTCTTTGTGATTTTATACATCAAGTATCAATCTATACTTGATTATTTGTTTCACTTTACCAAATGTCAATACACTTGAATATATCATCAACATTGAACTCATTCAATCCTTTCTGTGCAACAAGAACCTTTCTTGTAGTTTCTATATTGAACTCATTCAATATCTCGTCTATGTACTTCTGGCACAACCATATTAGCGTCTATTGATGCCAAATATTTGGGTTTTGCCTAAGTATTTCATCGAGATGAAATTCTTAATATGTGTTAATAAAAAGATACATCACTTCCAATCAACAATATGTCTTCTACATAATGTATTAGAAATATATCTTAGCGCTCCCACTTAATTTCTTGCAAACGCAAGCATCTTCATTGTCTCTGATGAAATTAAACTCTTTTAACAGTTTCATCATAGTGAAGATTCCAACTCCGCGATGCTCACTTCAACCATTGAAGTTTGCATATGCTTTTAGCATCCTTTGAATTAACAAAACCCTATGGACCGTGTCATGCACACGTCCTAGGTAACGATTCTATTAGAAGAACTTGTTTTGTTTATTCAACTACCATATAACAAATTATATGTAGTGGTTGCTACATTAATCCATCTAGACTAAATATCGCTATGAAAGATCAGATCTTGTCATAGTCAACCTTTGAACATTGTTGTGAACTCTTTCCCAACATGTCGACTATTTCATAGATGTGCAACATCCATGTCTATTTATTTATAGATCCAAACACAACTGTAAGGTCTTACACCTTTCTCGAGGGTCCTTCAAGTTCAAAACTTGATTTATCGTGTATGGAACTATCACGGATTTTATGGCTTTAAACCATTTGATGGAGTCAGGGCCCATCATCACTTCTTTGCATGTAGTCCGTTCATTATTCTCAAATAATGATTCAACCCTCAAATATTGGTATTTGATTGTTTACTCGACCTACTTGTTTCAATTGGAACTTAGATCTCCGTGACCACAACCTTTGAAGCACGTGAGCCATGAGCATTGTTCGCCTCAAAACACTTTTCTGCGCAACTCTGCACATATAGCTAAGGTTCTTTTAATCTTATCAAAGTTCTATTGTCCTCCCACTTAACTTTTCACGAAAAATTCCTTCTCAAAGAAACTTGACGTTCTAAGCAACAAACACTTTTGTCTCGGTGTTTATGGAGGAATACTTAACATTTATACAAAGACAGGTTCATCCGACTTTGGTTGCACACATCTTTCTTATGCATAGCATACCAATGTTTAAGAAAGGACAACTTGGGTTTTATCCCAAACCATAACCTTATATGGTGTCATTTCAACAGATTATGATGAAGCTCTTTTCAGTGGAAAAACGGTAATCTCTAAAGCTTTTAATCTTTAAAATATAATGGCAGTTTTATGAATTACACCTTCGATCTTACCATGTCAAACAAGGTTTAATTACATATCTTGAACGCTCCATACTCTTATGGTGTTTCGAGAAAATGCAAATCCACGGAACGATTCCTTTAAATCTTAGGTATTATGCTAAACTTGTAACTCAAATATCTTCCTTTATGATCTTATCATAAACTATTTATATTCTTGTTACAATGATTTTGCACTTCATCTTGAAAGTCCTTGAACTTTTCAAATGTTTCACACTTCATCCTTATTAAGTAAATATTCATATATTCACTCAAATTTTTGGAGAAAGCATATGAAGTTGAAATCCATCGCTCTTGACTACACATAATGGACTTCGTACAACAATATGTACAAATTCCAATAAGCTAGTCTTTCGTTCCCTTTTGGCCTATGAACGAAGTTTTAATTATCTCTAGGAAAGTTTCACAAGCGTCATTTGATCAAAATCAAAAGACTCCAAAATTCCATACATATGGAGTTTCTTCATGTTTTCTTTCCAATATAATTTAAACGGCGATGTCACTTCCTAAGTGATCTTTCAATCAATTTGTCTTTCGACATTTTAGTACTAGTTTTATGGATGTGATTTCTCCAACGAGATTTGAATCATCCATCTTTTATGGATTACGCAATTATTTGAACAACCCTTTTGTTCTCATAATACCTGATAAAACAAATCTTGAAGGCAAGCTTTGATGTTTAACGAGCAACACAATAACCCTTTATTTGTTCTCGATGAACATCATCACATATTCTTTTGCTAGTTACTTAGGCCATTGTAGTTCATGAATTCTGTTGTTTCGTATGACGATTCACACCAACAAATTCAGTATCAAATACTTAAGAACCACATTGTTTAATAAGCAAAGAATATAGCCATAACATGTATATCATCTATATACTTAAACTGAACAATTCTAGTCTTTTCTTTTCTGCCATATATTTATAAGATATCCTTTCAGTATTTCCTTTTCTGTTTGAAAGAATCTACAAATATCAATAGTGGAGTCATACATATGACACATAGTCCAAAGCATGTATAATTAAATACCAATGTCTTTGGACTTGCACTTTGAAGTAGATCACCATCATCAAATGGTTGGTGTTCTTTCAAATTCCTTTCTTTAGTAATCTCTTGGTGTAGTAAACATTTTACCTACATCAAATATTCATCCTTATCATGGAATCGTCCATGATCAAACTACCTTTATCTTATAACGATGAATTACGAGTATAATGTTGCTATCCAAAACCTTTTGGAGGATTAGGACAACAAGTGTCTACAACCCTTTGCAAATTCTCATCAAAATATGAGAACATGAACTTTGCCATATTATACTCTATCATGTTGCAACCAAAACTTCGTTTCAGATATCACAATATCTTCCACACATCATGGTTTCTGAAACAACTCTTTCAGATCCTAGATAACCTTGATTTTAAGACAATCCTTTGAATATCAAGAATCATGGAGACAAACATGATACTTATACACTAACACTTGGAATTGTCACTCTTGTTTTAATACCAATTATTAAACTTCATGGAGTAACCGGAACTTACTGAAAGTTTGCAATAGAACTTTTAAACTTTAGATTAACACTTCAAAACAATACGATACCAGTTCGTAAAGTAACTAACCAGAATTCTATAGTTCTATCATCTCAATTATAACTAAGCGCAAGGTGGTAAACGGATGCCAATGACTACAACAACTATGCAAATTCACTTTGATTTAGTTTATGATAAATTGAGTTCTAATTAATAATTAAATTAATCTAGGTGAACTCCCACTCAAAACAATATCCCTCACATTGTTTTAGTGATCACACGAACCAAATCCACCACATCAAAACCGATCATCACGAGAGTTGATATAGCTTCAATGGCGAACAATCAACATGTTCATCATATCTACTATATGACTCATGCTCTACCTTTCGGTAATCCGTGTTCTCGAGGCCATGTCGTACATGCTAGGCTCGTCAAGATCAAACCTTAGTTTCCGCATGAGCAAATCTGGCTTGCTCACGTTGTATACACTTGTAGAATCTAACACACCCGATCATCACGTGGTGCTTCGAAACAACAAGCTTTAGCAACGGTGCTAACTATGGGTGAACACTTTATGACTTGAAATTCATGTGCATGAGGGATCATCTTATAATGCTACCGTCGTCTACTAAGCAATACAAGATGCATCAAGAATTAACATCACATGCAATTCAATAATATGTGATATGATATGGCCTTTCTTCTTTGTGCTTCCGATCTCCATCTTCAAGCACGAACATGATCTCCATCATCACCGGCATTGCATCAAGGTCAATGACGCTGCTCCATGGTTGTCGTCCACCGGCTTCAACTATTACAACTACTTTGAATAGACACGCGGGTCTTAACAGAAATTAAAGACAACCATATGGCTCCTGCCGGTTGCCGACTTACAATAAGGAACATTGCATACATCATATATAATCACAATCATGGCCATATCACATCACTGCACACCCCTGCAAAATAAAGTTAGACGCCTCTACTTTCTTTGCATGTTTTACGTGGTTTGGGGCTGTTAATAAGTGTCGTTCTAACTTACGAACAAGAACCACAACATTGATACTAGTATTGTCAATCACCCGTTGTAAATTGGATCTTAACTATGCTAGGAGAAACAGGCACCCGCAAAGCCACTTATGCAATACAAGTTGCATGTCAAGCGTGGAGCAAGTCTCATGAACGATGTCATGTAAGGTTAGCCCGGGCCGCTTCATCCCAACATACCGCAAGATGCAAAGTACACAAAAAGCAATCGACAATAAAAGCATCAACGCCCACAATGACCATTGTGTTCTACTCGTGCAACAGATCTACATATAGACGGCTCGATACCCTTAGGGTTCGTAGCATGGAAAACAAAAATTTTTCTATCGCATACAAACAAACAAGCCAAGATCTATCTACTAGATTGTAGCGAGTCGTTTGGAATAACTTACCCTCGAAGATTCCAAAGCGGTTAACGAGAGCAGATTCTCGTGGGTGATGTAGTCGTACACTTCCGATCTCAAGATCGTAGACGATCCTTCCGCCACGCTCCGGCAGCGCTCCAGCGGTCACACGCTCGGACTCGACGAAGACCTTCCTCTCCTTGTTCCAAAGAGGCAGCGGAGGTTGTAGCACTCTCTCGCGATTCCCAAAGACAACTGCGGTACCGAAGTAGAGGGAGATCCCAGGCTTTTAAGCCGGAGCGAGTATGGTGGATTATGAGAGAGGGCTATTAGTGGTCTAGAGATTTAGATACACCAATTAGAAGGCTCTAAACCGCAGGCCAAAGCAATTAGAAGCTCTAAACCGGAGATTTAGAGGTAGAAAGTTGTGTGTCTAGGAGGAGCCCTGCCCCTCCTTATATAGGTGGAGGGGCCTTGGCGCGCCAGGGGAGGGAGGGAGTCCCTCCCCAACTCGGCCTAGGGCTGGGCGCCGGCCTGGAGGAGTCCAACTCCTCCTCCAGGTTGGTTCCAACTCCTCTTGCTTGTTTCCCAGCTTCGCTTTCCCACAGTTTCTTTAGCCGCTTGACTTTCAAACCGGCAATTTGACTTTCATGTTTTGGAACAGCAAGAACACTTAGTACATGATGCAATCATTCCAATATGTAATGACACATTCATGTACCCTCCCCGAGTGTCGGACAATCTGAACCTTCTAGAACATTCCCGATGAAAACACCTAATCATTCCCGAACTCAAACGGGACTTTCCTTATATGAATCTTATTCTGACCATTCCGGATCACCTCGTGATATCCCGGATCCCATCCGAGACCAACAACATTCGGTCTCTTTCTCATAATACCATAACTACTCAAACAACGTCAATCCTTAAGTGTGTCTCCCTACGGTTCGTGAATTATGCGGACATGATCGAGACACTTCTCAACAATAACCAATAGAGGAATCTGGAAATTCATATGGCTCTACATATTTCTCGATTACTTTGCGATCGAATGAACCACTTACATACGATACCAATTTCCTTTGTCTCACGATAGTTTACTTATCCGAGGTTATGATCGTCGGTATCTCCGCATACCTAGTTCAACCTCACCGATAAGTACTCTTTTCTCGCTCCCGTGATATGTGATCCCTTGTGACCAAGTCACATGCTTGCAAGCTAATTGGATGACATTCCACCGAGAGGGCCCAGTATATCTATCCGCTATGGATGGACAAATCCCACTCTTGATCCATGTGTTTCAACCAATACTTTCCGAACACTTAATGCCACCTTTATAGCCACCGATTCACGGTGTGGTGTTTGATGTCATCAAAGCATCCATCCGTAAAGGTGATATGCATGATCTCATGGTCGAAGGAATTAGGTTACTATGTATCAGAAAGCATATAGCAATTGAACTATTGAAATGACTTGATCTTTATGCTACGCTTATCAATAGGAGTATGTCCATCACATCATTCTCCTAATGATATGATCCTGTTGTTAATAACATCTCTATGTTCATGATCAGGAAACCATGATCATATATTAACCAACAAGCTAGTTTAACAAGAGGCTTTACTAGGGACTCTTATTTTAGTTTACAAATCACACAAGTATTAATGTTTCCGGTTAATACAATTATAGCATGGTATGTAAACATTTATCATAAGTGTGAAGATATGATAATAACCACTTTATTATTGCCTCTTGGGCATATCTCCAACAATCATTACTCCGCACATGAACAAGTGGAACACATATCCTAACCCCTTCTTCTCACGACGAAACCTAAAGATTCGTAACTACGGACGAACACCCCAAACAAGATAGCGTCGGATACAAAGCGGAAGATAGATTGCGTCGGTTTACAAAAGTGCATTATGGAATGTACCAATTGATAACCAAAGGCAGATAAGATAACAACTTGGATGCAACAGATAGACAAGGATTACACACACACACACAACCTATGGTACTACGGAAACCCAGAACACGTGAATCCTAGTTTGAACTTTGAGAAGAGAATTGAAAACGTTGCACTTCCTTACCAGAAAAGGTGGGTGGGAGGGTAAGAAGAAAAGTGGAAGCAGTCCTACTCTCGCGTTTTGTTTTTCCCTAATATACATAACTACTCAAAATATTTGCTAGACTGACAACGACCGTTGCTTGAAACTCGAAGGTCGGGATGGCTCGATACCAATTGTAACTACCTCGGTGAACTACGCCCTAGATACAAGCCTGGATGAGTGGTAGTGGTTGAAATAGTGCGGTGGGGCCCCAAAAGCCACTCACCGGTAGTCCTTTCAGACCCAACCACTACCCTCTCAACGGGACCTCAGACGGGCGTAGTCGGCAGGCGAAGGGATCAACTACGTACACAAGTGGGTATGTACGCAAGCCACCATACAAGAGTACATCAGAGCCATACCATCTAGAAAGAAAGGAAATATGCCAACGCCATACGGCAAGATTCAAATGACCTAGATAAAACTATATTTTAGGATACTTCCTCATACAACACACATCAGAGTATCATGCGGAAGCGGCAAACAAGATCCGAGTACGGATAAGAAGCAAATCGGCATAAGATGCCATAGAAATAAGCACATCCCAACTACAGGTCTCACGGATCCCGTTCCTAATCTCTACACCGAACGATCGCCCACATCTTCGGCTTCTTCCACCCAAAGATCCGTCCCGAGAAGGTACCTGCTCATCCGAATCAAGAATTTATCGTGTGAGACCCTAAGGGTACTCAGAAGTCTTAATGCCTCTAAAGGGGACACAACCTGGGTGACGAATTGCGAAAGATAAACCCTAGCAGTTCTACAGATAACGCTAACCATCCGCCTAACCAATGATAGACGGATGTCCGTGAATTTAAGTACAACAGTTATAATGGTAATCTCATCCGATCCATCCTCCTCCCTGCTTACCAACAAGGAAGCGGACGAACAACCCCCCCATCCGTTGGCAATTTTATTAACCATTCCATGAGTGTTGCTCTATTTACTAGTCAAGTTACTTAGTCAGATTAAGGCGGTACTTTAGTTATGCTTGTCTATGATCAAGAAGTGCTCCAAGTCGTCCATATCCGCGACACGGCTTTAAAAGTTTTACCCGCCGGGTGCACCAATAGCAACACACGCCGATCAACCTCGAAAACCAAATCAAAACCCAACGAGGCTTTCTCATTGAACAATCACAGAATTCAGAAATATTTCAGGGGCCACCTTAAGTAGATCCCGAACGGTGACCTGACTCGAGACGGCCCAAGGTTTGGGTATACGTACGTGAACGATCGGGAACCGAGTGTGGCTGGGCTTGTCGACACCGCGGAATCGTGTCCCGATCCTAACAAAGACAGGTGCTCGCACAAATTATATCTGAAAGTAGCATGGCATAAGTACATGATAGTAGATAAAACCTCAAACTAGTTTGTGGCCCCAAGAAATAAGACGGAATCAAGCTCGCTCGGGGGTCCCATATACCTCCGGATGTGGATAGCGCGATAAATCAAGGAACATGAATCAAGTACTCGGGGTCTTCACGGGACACAAGTGAGCGGAAAACCAAATAGCAGATGTTGCTCACCGTGCCACTTTCTTTAGTTGTCCCATACTACTAGGTTTAGTTGTTTAGGTACCTCATTATCCAACAGACACTCACATACCCTACACATGTGTTCACGACTCGCATGGCTCAAACAACTCCTATAGTAGTGGCTCATGGGATGGAGGAACAAGCTTGGTGGGGTTTAAAAGTAAAGGCTATGCATACTTGGGATTCAATTTAATGCAATCGCGACTCAATGATGCAAGAATAAGATAGAGGCAATAGGTATCTGTATGTATGCAAGCATGTGGAAGTGCTTGCCTGTATCTCGCTTGAAGCAAGGGACGGATCTGGTAGTGCTCTGGTTCTCTTGATATAACCCCGCTTTCGGTGTCTATCCGAGAAAAACCAAACAAACAAGGCCAACATGAATATAGAGCACAAACATATGAATAAGATGCGTCAAGCAAACAATCATGCCATGATGAATGATGCACAATTTACATGGCAAGAAGGTAGCATGGCATGGTGAGGTGTGGAGAACAAGTAGCAACATTTTAGTGGAGATTTGGATCACATTTGTTGCCATAATAGTTGCTGTTCATTATATTTTTATATGATGCATGCTGCAATTGAAGTCATGGATATCATAAACAGAAAGGTCTCGTCGAGCTGATCATTTTAGACATATCATTTGCTTAATTTGGAATTATAAAACAAAAGTTATTAAATTATTAAATTCTAGTGGCAATAGTTGTAATTTAGATAAACTTGGAATTTTAATTGTGCAAAAGGCAATATGGATGGCATATTTGGACTCCTCTCATTTTTCTGATATCCAAACATATATTATTTGTCCCATTTGGATTTACTATGAAAAAGTTATTTAAATCTGAAAAATATTTGAATTTAAATACTCAGAAAAAGTTTTGAATAAAAGAAACAAACACAGCCATTCTTTCTGCACCCAGACACAGGGAACCCAGCCGATTACAGGTGGGACCTGGGCTAACCCAGGCCCACGCGCGCAGAAAAACAGTGGCACCGCGGCAGGTCCTAGCTATCGTCACGACGGATGGGGCCATTCTGGTGACGCACACGCCGCCACGCAGCCGAGGATGCGACACGGTGGCGATCGAGGACATGGTGGAAAAACCAAAAGCGGGACCTTTTGCAAATAACCATCGACTGGCGGTGGTGGACTGTGGATCTGCGGTTTGAGGCGGGAAAAAGGAAGGTTCTAACGCATAATCGCACCGCCATTGCCGGACGGCGTTAGCCATATTCTTGGCAATGCGTCTGGCCGGATCTTTGGCCGACGATGGCGCCGCCATTGCACCAAACAGCACGGACCCAAAACAAAGTTGCAGGAAGCCACGGCGTAACAATGGCTCAGGCTCTAACGCGAGGAGGACCGTGGCAAGACAGAGGCTCAACTTGGCGGATCGTCACTGCTGGCCGCTTTGCCGCCAGCCGCAGCGGCAGCCAAGGCAGTGTTCGGCGACGCACGAGACGGCACGCGAGAGGAAGAGGAGGACGTTATGCGGGAGGAGGAGCTCACCAGCTCGACGACGCGCTGGCGAGGCTCGGGAGGTCCGGATCGGAGGGGCAGGCCGGGGCGTTTCGGGTCACGGGCACGTGGCGCAGCTCCTCCGCGCTGCTCGCGAGCCCGCGTGTCACGGCGAAGAAGAGGAAGAGGGCGCGGCTCTGATGCTGGCGCGCTGGGAAGCTCCCGAGCGAAGGGTCTGGGCACCGTCGCTAGGGTTAAGAGGCCGAGCGGGCTGTGGATCGCAGGGGAAGGGAGAAGGAAGGCATGGGTGAGGAAGAGAGGTCTGGGGGGATCTGGGGGAAAGCTAGGGCGAGGGGAAGGATAAGAGCGTAAGGCGGGATGGCGTGGCTAGCGTGGGGGGGGGGCAGGGCGTGCACTTCACGTGCATGGATGCTGTAACATGCGTGCTTTCGGGCCAGGGGCAGGGGCCGGTGGGCAGGGAACTCGGGGCAGGTAGGGTTAGAGGGGGGGGGGGCCGGTAGGCAGAGAGAGAGGGGAGAGAGGAAAGAAAAAGAGAGGGAGAGGGGGTGGTTCGGTCTAGGGCTAGGATGAGGTAGTGCCTTTGTTGGAGAGAGAGAGGTAGCTAGGACATGGTGGGTGGGTCCAGACACTAGAGGAAGGGAAAAGAGGGAGTTCTTCGGTTTTGCATAGACTAGGCGGGTTGGTTGATTTAGCTAGTTTGGGTTTTGGGGGTGGCTTAGGGTTTTGCTTAGAGGAGATGGCATGGTTAGAAGATAGGGTTTAGCTAAGAGAGGGGAAAGGATAGAAGGGTAGCTCCTTGCACTTGATCATGCATGCACCAAACAAACTAACTAGAACAAGGCAAGAAAAAGAGAGATAGGGAGAGAGATGATCATGTGGTGATGGTTGCTCTTTTGGTCCATGCATGCCCCAACATTGGCCAAGCATAAACCAAGAGAAGAGGTGGTTGGGTTGGGCATGCCACATAGCACATGTGTGCATGGAGCAAGGGAGAGAGGTTTAGATGATTAGATTTAGGGATTAGCTAGGAAGGATAGATAGAGAGGGGAGAGCTAGGGTTTTACACTACCAAAACAAGATCAAGCAAGGAAGGAGTGATCCACTTAGAAAACAAGCAAAAGCCAAATACTAGAAAAGGTGGCACTTGCATGGCCCATGCAAAATAATTAATGCCAAAATATCCTTGTGATAACAATAATATTAATATGGCATTGTTCATATGCATTCCCAAAAGGTGGGCAAAGGCCAAGCAAAAGATGATGGGTGGATCCAACCAACAACATGAGCTAGAGATTCTCAAAACTAAAATGCCAAGCTCATATTAGTTGGATGGTGGAATTACAAGGTGGTGAAAGAAAAGGTGGTGGAGTCAATAAGAGAGATGCCCTCAACTCAACTTGGGCATTTAACAATATATAAAGAACCAAATACAATATCAAGAGGCAACTACAATTAATCATGCACATGAGATAAGAACCAAACAAGAAAAGGTTTTATATGATGCTTAAATGCAAGGTGGTATGATGGTATGAGCATGATATGATGATGATGCAACAATTATATGTTGGAAGTGGCTCTTTTTATTATTATGACATGTAGCATTACAGGGGTTAGACAACTGGGATGCTCAATTACAAGCAAGTTGCCTCCTCCCCCGACAGGTGCTCAATTACAAGCAAGTTGCAACTACCCGCCGACGAGGTCCCGCCAGTTGCAATAAAGTTGCAATTGACCCCCTCTGTGGGTCCCAGTTACAAGCAAGTTGCAACTGGGACCCCGCCGTGCTTAGTTACAAGCAAGTTGCAGAACTGCCCCTCCTACTCTATAGGTGCTCAGTTACAAGCAAGTTGCAAAACTGCCCCTCCTCCCCGACAGGTGCTCAGTTATAAGACGGTTGCAACTCCCGCCGACGGGGTCCCCCTGGTTGCAATAAAGTTGCAATTGGCTCCCTCTGCGGGTCCCCGGTTATAAGAAAGTTGCAACTACCCCTCCCCGACAGGTGCTCAGTACAAGCAAATTGCAAAACTACCCTCCCCCTCCCAACAGTTGCTCAGTTACAAGCAAGTTGCAACTGCCCTTGACGGGTCCCCGATTGCAATCAAGTTGCAATTGGCCCCTCTGCTGGTCCCAAGTTACAAGTTGCAATTGTGCCCCGCTTGTAATCAAGTTCCAACGGCCTCAACGGGGCTTAGTTACAAGTTGCAAACCTGCCATCTTGGGTCCCCAATTGCATGAAAGTTGCAATCGCCTCGCCAGGCTTAGAAACTGGCCCTCAACAAAGCTCCCGATGGGGCTCAATTACAAGCAAGTTGCAACTGCACCCCTTGCGGGATCGACAATGTGCCCTCAACAGCCGGTGGATCTCAATTACAAGTAAGTTCCTACTAGGCTTTCGGGACTCGGTTACAAGTTGCAACGCCCGATGGGATCCTGGTTGCAATCAAGTTGCAACTATCCTCGACTTGGCTCAATTAGAAGCAAGTTGCAAAATTGCGCCAAATTACAAGCAAGTTGCAACTGACAGTCCATCGTTGGGGGATCAGACTACAGGCCCTCAACGGGCTCCCCGTGAGCTCGATACAACCAAGTTGCAACTTGGCCCTTGTCAGGGACTTAGTTACATGCAAGTTGCAGTTGGTCCGCCGATGGGGTCCCTCGGTTGCAATGAAGTTGAAAACCTCCCCCTCCCCGACAAGGCCCCAATTACATGCAATTTTCAACTAGCCCCCGTGTATTGACCCTCCTCGACGGGGGCTCTGACAACTGGTACTCGAAGGGGCTCCCCCGGTAGAGCTCAGTTACAAGAAAGTTGCAACTGGGCCCCCCGATTGCAATCAAGTTGCAGCTGGCCCCTCGACGAGGGCTCAGTTATAAGCAAGTTGCAAACCTGCCGACCCGATGGGGCCCCAATTACATGCAAGTTGCAACTGGCCCCCCTTGCCAAGGGCTCAGACAACATGCCCTCAATGCCCCTCCCCCCGACGGAGCTCAGTTACAACCAAGTTTCAACTGGGCCCTTGTCGGGGACTTAGTTATAAGCAAGTTGAAACTGGTCCGCCGATGGGGTCCCCCGGTTGCAATCAAGTTGAAAACCCGCCACCCTCTGGAGGGGCCCCAATTACATGCAAGTTGCCATTGGCCCCCCTCGCACGGGGGTTAACTACAATCAAGTTGCAACTGCCCCCCTCGCTAGGGGCTTAGACAACTGGCCCTAAACAGAGCTCCCCCGGTGGAGATCAGTTACAAGCAAGTTGCAACTGTCCCCTCGATGGGGCTCAGTTACAATCAAGTTGGAAACCTTCCCCCTCCACCCGGCAGGAACCCAATTACATGCAAGTTGCAAATGCCTCCCCCCCATTGCCGGGGGCTTAGACAACTGCCATCAACGCCGGTGGAGCGCGATTACAAGAAGGTTGCAACGGGCCTTCTCGGGGGCTCAATTATAAGAAAGTTGCAACTGGCCCGCCCATGGGGTTCATCGGTTGCAATCAAGTTGCATCTGGTCCTCGACGGTTCCTCGGTTGCAACATGTACATTGTTTATGAATGTGAAATTTTTTGCTCCTCTAAACGGTGGATGTCAGAATTGATTCCTAAATATAAGCTGCTATATTTGGATTTTCTACTAGCCATTTCAACAAAGACACAATTCAAACAAAAACACATAGGATTAAAACGCATTGCATTGTTTTGTTGCTAGTTCATACATACATAGCCTACATATGCTCGGCACCGTCGGTGGACGGCAAAGAAACCCTAGCTAATGCTCGGTGCTATCGAGGTTGTCGAGCCAGGCGTTGAAGGAGTCGGTGCAGTCGGCGTCGCTTTTGAAAAGATCGATAACTTCCTGCACCGACGCGGAGGAAGACGCAGCCACCGTCACCGAGGAAGACGAGGCCGCAGTCGAAGAAGAAGGTCCCGCTCCCACCACCACGGTAGTAGATGCCGTCGGTTCCACTGAAGAGGCAAGGCCGTGGCGCGTGTAGAGCAGCGCCTCCGCCGCGACGCGACCGGGATTGAGCCGACAAAACTCGTCCATGTACCGCTCGCTGGCGGCCTCGGCCTCGAGTTTCTCCCGAGCCTCTAGGTCCTCCCAAGCGATGTGCGCGGCACGACCATGGCTGGGAGGGGAGAAGAGCTCCGGCGGGGTGGCAGCCTGCCCGAGCGGGAGGTTGAGCTGCTCACGGTTGGAGCCGTGGAGCTAGACATTGGCAACATCGTGCGCCCACGCCGCCTGCCGTGCCGATTGGAATGTACCGAGCCAGTGACGGGTTCCGGTGTTCCGGTCAGTGATCTCGGCCACCCACGTCCCCCACTTCCGGTGTCGCACGCCGTGGTACTAGCCTTGCGGTGCCGGCGGCAGGGGAGGTCGGGTGACCTAGATCTCCGTCCTTGAGGTGCGCCACGGCCCCAAAAGACTCTGCGGATAGTAGGCGGCGACCTGCGGCGGGATCTGGTCATCTCCGGCGGGTATCAGGGGAAGGAGGGGCGATGGGGAGAAGAACGGCCGGCAGGGGAGTGAGTGGCGGAGGGGAGAGGATTTTTCTCATCGACCTCGCGGCCGAGCAAATATAGGAGAGGAGGTAGTTTTTGGAGGCCGAATTTTCTAAATTTCCTCCTCTAAAGGATTTTGGGCTTTCGATTGGAGGCCTCTTCGGCCGGCTTTCGGTTAGAGATACTCTGATCCCGTAAGATCTTTTGGTAACAAATATTGGGATTTTATCATGGAAGGTTTCTCAGCCGCGGCAGGAGGTTCCTCTCCGACTTCAACTGCCAGTCTGCCACATACTTCACTGCACCCGCGAGGTGACGGAGTAGCCACCATCATCTGAAGGTTCCGACCGCAATATACTGCTTTTGCGGTGGATCTAGCATGTCTCTATTCCAAACAGCACGCGTACGTGCGCATAAAATAATTACATTAACTATGTTTCGATCCCCTTATTCTAGCCCCAGTGCAACGAATTACTAACTACAAGTAATACTTTCAGGTAGCTGGTGTGTGTGGCAGGTCTCGCGAATCATGCTTACCTTGATCTTGATGTCACTCCAACCACACACACCCTTACATGTATAGATTGTGGCCTTGCGCTGGAGCTGGTCTGCTCATGCTCATTTGTTATTGCAAAAAGAAAGATCTCATAGATCTCGTATCGATCGTCTATAAGAAACTCAGAAGACATCAAAATCTACAATCAAGCTAGGTATAGCTTTGCCTTTACAATTTATATGAGGAGCTTATTTGTTTATTATTGGTGGCACTTTTATCTGCCGTTGACTAGCAAATTTTGATGATCCTGCCTCGGCTGGCCGTTACTTCCATTTTTTTCCCCGGCCGGGCTAGCCCCTTTTCCACTAAGACTTCAACGAAAATATCATTGTCCATTTTGGGAGATGGGAAAGAATGGGAGTTCGTGCACTAATGGGAAAACCGTCGTACTCAAAACATTCAATACAGGGGAAAAACATACTGTATTTGCAGAATAAATTGAGCTGCTTATTACAGCGTGTGAAACAGCAAATTAAGACACATAACTACACAACCAGGACGAACAGATAGTGACCATCAACCTCCAGTAATTTACTCCATGTTTGATACTTCAATCTATGGTGCATTAACTTAGTCAACAACCGGATATAATATATATTAACCTGGTTCCGAAATGAAGGAGGGCTTGATCAATCATCAGTTAACAAGAGATTGTATACTCTTTGGGACTCTCAAAGAGATTCGAAACACATAATACATCTTTATTTGATCAGGATGATTAAGAGACGGAAAACGGTCTGCCTAAATGATCCTATAATACATCATCAGTAAATTAGTTGAACGAACAAGCTGACATTCTAGCAAGCCTTGGATCCTACAGTCTTTCCCCGGTTGAAGCTTCATCGCCCGCGCAAATAATTTATAATTTTTGTGTATGACATAGTGCAGCTGAAGTCCACCTGTAGGGGAAGATAATTAAATTCATGAGGATGCACAAAGATGGATTATCTGAATGGCTAGGTAGTAAGGAAACCATATCCATATGCATGATGAAATAGTGGTAGAAACATAACCTCTACTTTCAGCTAGCTGGCTGTTGATGATCATCATTCATCACCCGGAAGGGAAGAAAGCGAGGGCTAAGAGCATAAGCAGCATGAGCACAGGGATCCATACGAACAGCGCCGGAGGGGAAGGCGGCAACGGCGGCAGGATGAGAGGGTAGCAGAGGAGGACGGCGACCAGTGCAACCAGCAGCAGCACTGTGGCAGAGTCCATCGATTCATCAGCCCCCCTCTTACTCTCCGAGCTACCTTGCTAGCTCTTACAGTATTATATCAACAGCATTCTCCCCCTCTCTGTTTTAGTTGGAAGCACATGAAGCTAGGCAACTAGCATATCCACCACCTGGCTTGTGGCGCAGTTGTGTTTAGATATATCTGTCGAAGATCCAAGTTTTTCTATATGTACGACCATGGCACATCCATGGTACCACTGACTACAATATAAAAATATAGGCTACCCACCTTGTCATGTATTTGGGAGAGAAACCTAGTGCTAATGACCAGACTAGCTCTTTGGATAAGCTTGTGCATAACCGGATAATCTTTGAGAGAAATCTTTGCAATAGTTGATAACACCACATAGAACAATGACAGTATCAAGATGACATATTAATGATCTAACACATTAAGAAAAAAAATGGTGGTTAGCTCTAGCCCTTTTGAAGACCCTAACTTAAACTCGATCTAGATTTTTCGGGAAGCTTGGTTCTCCTGCTAATTTGCACATCCACCAAGCTAGTTGCTATATATGTATATTATACCAGGAGACAGTTTCTGCTTGTTTTAGCTGGCCAAAGTGACTGTACTATGGAGCTCAATTAAGGCCCTGCATGTTCTGGATTTGTATCCAGATTCAGGTAACCTCAGGTGTTCGTCTATAGTGCCAGCTGAATAGACTGATTGCGGATTAATTAGGCCCCAACTTGCTTGATTTTAAAATGAAGGGCACCGATCCATGCAGCTTTCAAATCATTTTATTGTACTAAGCCTCGGTGCAATGTACTTGCCTCAAGTGCCAGTGTTTAACGTATCATTTTATTCTCCGACGTTAGCTGTCTGTCCCTTGCATTGTCATTCCCTTATTTGTTAGTTAATACACATTTTTCTGTTGCTTTCGATGCCCTTTTTAACGGTTCTAACAAAGCAAAATATAATTAACACTACAGGTCGTGCGAAAGGCCGACAGCAAAAATCCGTTGGCGTATTGCCTAGCCTACGCCGAGGGCCATCGTCGGCATAGCTGTCTCGGAAAAGGTCTCACTCGGCGCAGCCACGAAGGCCCTCGGCCTATCCAAAAGCCGTCGGCGTAGTCTCCGTCGGCATAACCTAACGCCTGGTTGTAAAAATAATTTAAAAAATAAAAAAAATCAATTTTTTCTCAATTTTTTTAATCTCTGAATTGTTTGACTCGTTAATCTCTCACTAAGTATACTTAATCACTGATTAAACTGCAGTCTTGATCAAATTTCCTGATCAGTCACCCATCCTCACTACTCTATCCCCAGCATGCTTAAATTCTCTGTTCCTTTAGAATCAGTTTCCGCGAAGCAATTTATACCTTGTTTTAAATACTATGATATCAATCCTATTAACTCTTATATTATCATGTCACATGTTTTTATTTTTTGAAATTAGAAAAAATTATTTAAGTAAAAAAAAATGAATAAGTAAAAATATTATTGAATTCAAATAAAAATATAATAATTTTTTTATTGTATTTTTATATTTCATATGGAATAATTAATATCTTTAAATCCGTAAATCAGAATTCGACAAATAATATGTCTAAAATGATCAAAAAATGAGAGGAATCCAAATATTAAATCCATATCAATTTATCACAAACTATGCAACGATTATAGCCATAATTTCATTTTCCCATTTAAAACGACAGGCATGAAGATTCTTAGCTCGGGGCTAAGCCTCGCTAAAATTGAAGTGGATCTCTGATAAAATAGTATATTGTGAACCTAAAAGGTTAGGACACTTTCCATGTAAGGTGGCCTAGTATTTTTTTTAAATGTGGTGGTAGCATTTTAAATTATCCATTTGGTGGTTGCTTCACAAAACCGCCTGTTTTTTTGTACTCGGAAAATAGAAAATGGTTTTTTGGTGCGATGAAAAGGAAAACTTCCTCCTGTAACATTGTTCGACATACCATGATGCACATGTATGCATAATATGGATACATTATCACAAACTATGCCTTGATTCTATCCATAACATTGGTCATTTGACCCGAAAGCCAGGAAACCTCGAATGAGATAGGTCATTTTGTTAAGGGTTTTTGAGACATAATAAATATACCAAGTTTGATATTTTCCTTCTAACTATGTCACATAATATAACACCATGCAAAGGTTTCACATTGTTTGGATCGTTTTTAAATTTCTTATGCCCGTTTTAAACTATCGTCAAACTTTGTTGAACGGCGGGCATGAAGATTCTTAGCTCGGGACTGAGCCTCGCTAAACTTGAAGTGGATCTCTGATGAAGTAGCATATTATGAACCTAAAAATGATTTTTGTAAAAAATCATGAGCATTAGATCATGTACTTGTAGTTCATATATGACCCACTTTCTACCGATTCAGCAGGAATTTGTCTTTTTCACCAGGGATCTACGGAAAGATTTGAGAAACCCCTATCAGGACATTGTCCATGTAAGGTGTTCTAGTATTTTTGAAAAATGTGGTGGTAGCAATTTGAATTATCCATTTGGTGGTTGCTTCACAAAACCGCCCGTTTTCTGCACTCGGATAATGGAAAATAGCTTTTTGGTGCGACGAAAAGGATAACTTTTTCCTATAACATTGTTCGTCATCCAATGATGTACATGTATGCACAATATGGACATATTATCAAAAATTATGTCTTGATTCTAGCCATAACATTGGTCATTTGACCCGAAAGCCAGTAAACCTCGAATGAGATAGGTCATTTTGTGAAGGTTTTTTGAGACATAATCAATATACCAAGTTTGATATTTTTACTTCTATGTCACATAATATGACACAAAACAAAGATTTCTCATTGTTTGGATCGTTTTTGAATTTTTTATGCCCGTTTTAAACTATTGTCAAACTTTGTCGAACGGTGGGCATGAAGATTCTTAGCTCGGGGCTGATCCTCGCTAAAATTGAAGTGGATCTCTTATGAAATAGCATATTATGAACCTAAAAATGATTTTTGTAAAAAATCATGAGCATCGGATCATGTACCCGTAGTTCATATCTGACCCACTTCCTAACGATTCAGCGGGATTTTTTCATTTTCACCAGGGATGGACGGAAAGGTTTGATATTCCCCTGATATGACATTGTCCATGTAAGGTGGTCTAGTATTTTTGAAAAATGTGGTGGGAGTATTTTGAATTAACCATTTGGTGGTTGCTTGATGTGGCTCAGTTGACTATAGATCCTCGTTGGGAGACCCTAAGCGCAAGGTGTGATAAGCACAACAACAAGTTTTCCATCAGTTATGAAACCAAGGTTATCGAACAAGTAGGAGCAAGGAAACAACTCCAAGGTATTGCTAACAACTTGGAACCTGCACAACACAAACTCAAAACCTTGCCCCAACTTACAGTAAGGTTGTCAATCTCACTGGTTCGCTGAAAACAAAGGATTAAAAGTATAGTGTGGAAGATAGTAATGCTTGCATAAAGTAAACAGTAGATGGTGTATCAATGGTAAAGGAATGGATCGGGGTACACATTTCTCTAGAGGTGTTTCTCCGTAAGATAAATAGCATGTTGGGTGAACAAATTATAGTTGGGCAAAGATAGATTGAAAATTCATATGCAGATGCATGTACAAGTCATGATTGATCCTATGAGATTCGTTTGGGCATTACAATATAATACATAGACCGTCATCCAACTGCATCTATGACTAATAATCCACCTTCAGGTTATCGTCCTAACCCCCTCTAGTATTAAGTTGCAAGCAACATATAATTGCATTAAGCAAAGTGTGTAAAGTAAATAATACAATTATTCCATGAACAAAAGATTGTTGCTTTCTCCCTAGTAGCAACATCACATCTACAACCTTAGAGATTTTTGTCACTTCCCCAGATTACTAGAGGCATGAACCCACTATCGAGCATAAATACTCCCTCTTGGAGTTACTAGAATCTACTTGGCCAAAGCATCTACTAACAACGGAAAGCATGCAAGATCACAAATAACATAGAGATGATAGAATCAATAATCAATATTGAACATAGTACTCTATATCTATCGGATCCCAACAAACACAACATGTAGGATTACATAAAGATGATATTGATCATGAACGGAGCTCACAAGATCTAAAACATGATAGCACAAAGGAGGAGAAACAACCATCTAGCTACTTCTATGGACCCATAGTCCAAAGGTGAACTAATCACGCATCACTCCGGAGGCTGGCATGGTGATGAAGAAGGCCTCGGATGATCTCTCCTCGGGTGCCGAGAGCTGATCCCCGATCTAGGGATGGAGATGGCGGCGGCTACAAACAATTTCGTGGAGATTTGATCAGGTCTTTAGGGTTTCTGCATCGGGGTTCTTAAATAGGCGAGAGGGCAAGGTCGGTGGAGCGCCAGGGGGCCCACACCTAGCGCTGGCATGGCCAAGTGGACCCGTGCCGCCCTAGGGTGTGGCCACCCCGTGGCCCTCCTTCGTCTCTCCTTCTGGCTCCGTGTTCGCTCCAGTAAAATATTGAATTTGGCTTTTGTCCTGTCCAATTCCGAGAATATTTCTTTTCTGGCTTTTTTGAAACCAAAAACAGCAGAAAATAGGCAACTGGCACTGTTGCATCCTTTTATTAAGTTAGTCCCAAAAAATGTATAAAAATACCTCAAAGTGTAGAAAAAACATAAGACAAATGATACAAAACAAGCATGGAGCATCAAAAAATTTAGATACGTTTACGACGTATCAAGCATCCCCAAGCTTAACTCCTACTCGTCCTCGAGTAGGTAAGTGATAAAAAGAACAATTTTTTAGGAGACATGCACCATCACCATATTGACCAAAAAAATTGTAAAGAATTGATAGATTGGATCAAGTACTCTAAACATGAGCATGGAAGATGTAGTTCTAACAATAAGACATAGCAACTAAATTGTAACATGAAAAGGTACAAACAAATATCATGAATAACAATGCATTCAAAGACATTTTTTGTGTCATATATAGAAAACATAATAAGAATGGTATTCAGCTTATCCCTCATGGAATAGCAAAACATAAATGCATAGGACACCTTCAAAGTTCATAATGGTGACTAGATATAAATAATTTAAGAACAAGCAATACCATCATTATGCGTCAATCAATAATAAGTTTTGATAAAATCCACATAGAACTAAGAATGACAACTATGCTCTCTTAATTGGTGCATAAACATAGAAGATGGAGACTCAACATAAAAATAAAAGAAAGGCCCTTCATAGAGGAAAGCAGGGATTTCAAGTTTCATAAAGAGCTTCCAATGATTATGGTACTCTTTAGCTTTCAGATCTCATTGCCCCTATCATTGGCATCTTGAAGTGATTAAGGTTAAAGTGAAACAAATATGGAGTATATGCTAGACAAATCATAAGTTGGCAATCTCAAGACCCTTGAGTATGAGGGTCGTTCCTCATGCTACTCAACTTTAGTCACAAGCAAGTTCTTGTCATTGTAAGTATATGTGTATCATAAAGAACCGCCAACGGGGTACCCCTTGCCCCATGATACAGGAGCTATCCCATATCAAATTGACAAGGCAACAGACAATGAGCATCTCAGCGATCTTTTTATTTGCTATTTGCATAGGTTTTTATTGAGGATGCTTCACAGATTTCTCACTATGGTTATGCTGCAAGTTTCCACCATAATTAGGCATGGATTAGGCTAGCGACCCAGGTGTTTCTCTAACACATATACACAACTCCATGGACTTACTAGCTCCCTTTTATTTCACAATTGACCTCCATAAAAAAGATCATGATATCAACTGGGTAATATGTACATGTGTTGAAAGCGTTCCTATTGATTGCGTAGCTCGGATCCTCAGAGCTTCGTTGGGAGACCCCAAGTGGAAGGTATGATGAGCACGGCAGCAAGTTTTCCCTCAGTAAGAAACCAAGGTTATCGAACTAGTAAGAGGAAGGAAATGACTCAAAAGTGTTGCTAGAAACTTGGAAACCTGCACAACACAAACTCAAGACTTTGCCCCAACGAGCAGTGAGGTTGTCAATCTCACCGGTTTGCTGAAAACAAAGTATTAACCGTATGGTGTGGAAGGTAATGATGGCTTGCAGAAAGTAACCAGTAATAGTGGAAGATGTATCAATGGTAAAAATTGGACCGGGGTCCACAGTTCACTAGAGGTGTTCTCCTTAAGATAAACAACATAACATGCTGGGTAAACAAATTACAACAGGGCAATTGACAGGACTAAGCAAGCCATAGCAATGCAATACTAGACATTCATGATCCTATGAGATTCGATAGGGCATTACAACAATATACATATACCACCATCCAACTACATCTATGACTAGTAATCCACCTTTGGGTTATCATCCGAACCCCCTCCAGTATTAAGTTGCAAGCAACAGATAACCGCTTTAAGCAAAGTGTGTAAGGTAAACAATCTACTTGTTCCATGAACAAGAGACTGTTGTTTGGTCCCTAGTGGCAACAACACATCTACAACCTTAGATATTTCTGTCACTTCCCCAGATTCAATAGAGGCATGAACCCACTATCGAGCATAAATATCCCCTCTTGGAGTCACTAGCATCTACTTGGCCAATATAGCTACTAGAAACAAAGAGCATGCAAGATCTCAAACAACACAGACATGATAGAATCAACAGGACAAAACCATTAACCAATCTGACATAGTAATCTCAATATCCATCGGATCCTGCAAACACACAACATGCATGATGACAAATATGATCTTGATCATGAATGGAGCTCACAAGCTCTAAACATGGTAGCACAAAGGAGGAGAAACAATCATCTAGATACTATATGGACCCATAGTACAAGGTGGAACTACTCACGGATCATACCGGAGGCTGGCATGGTGATGAAGAAGGCCTCCGAGATGATCTCTTCCCACTGGTAGGGTGCTAGGAAGAGCTTCAGATCCCCCCGATCTAGGGACGATGGTGGCAGTGGCTACAAACTGTTTCGTGGAAGATTGATCGGGGTACTTATGGTTTAGGTATCGGGGGCTTCTTATAGGCAAAGAGGGAGGATGAGGGGGTGCCCGAGGCAGATGCATCCCCCTAGGAACGGGCCAGGCCTAGTCACGCGGCCAGGGTGTGTGGCCCCCTTGAGGCCCTCCTCCATCTCGTCTTCTAGCTCCGTGTTCCCCTCGATGAAATATTGACTTTGGATTTTGTCCCGTCCAATTGCGAGAATATTCATTTTATGCCTTTTCTGGAACCAAAAACAGAAGAAAACATGCAATTGGCACTATGGCATCTTGTTAATAGGTTAGTCCCAGAAAACATATAAAAACACCTCAAAGTGTAGACAAAGCAAAGTAGATACTAAACAATCATGGAACATCAAAAATTATAGATACATTTACGACGTATCAAGCATCCCCAAGCTTAACTCCCGCTCGTCCTCGAGTAGATAAGTGATAAAAAGAATAATTTTTGAGGTGACATGCACCATCAAAAGAAAGATCAAACCATTTGCAAGTATTGAAATCTGGGATCAAAGTACTCTAAACATGAGCATGAAAGATGAAGTTCTAACAATAATACAAAGTAAGTATGCATGTAACATGAAAGGATACAAACAAAGAATCATGAATACCAATGCATTGAAAGATGTTTGTTTGTTTCACATATAGAAAACATAGCCTAGTGGCATTCAGCTTGTCCCTCATGGAGTAGCATAAATGCATAAGACACCTTCAAAGTTCATAAGGGTGACTAGATACAAATAGTTCAAGGGCAAGCAATATCAACAATATGAATCAATCAATAAGTTTTGGGACAATGCACATAGAACTAAGAATGGCAACTATGTTCTCTTAATTGGTGCCTAAGGATAGAAGGTGGAGACTCAATATAAGAGTGGAAGTAAGGCCCTTCACAAAGGGAAGCAGGGATTTCAAGTTTCATAAAGATCTTCCAAAAATTATGGTACTTGTTAGGTTTCAGCTCTCATTGCCCCTATCATAAGCATCTTGAAGTGATTAAGGTTAAAGTGAACAAAGTATAAGTTGGCAATCCCATGTCCCTTGAATACGAGGGTAGCTCCTCATGCTACTCAAGTTTAGTTACCGGTAAGTTCTTGTCATAGTAAGGACATGTGTATCATAGAGCACCGCTAACGGGGTACCCCTTGCACATGCTACAGGAGCTATCCCATAACAAAATGACAAGGCAAGTAGACAATGAGCATCTCATCAATATTCTTATTTACCAGGGGAAAATGGTGCTTTTTTCTCTCTTTTCTCTTTTCTCATCTCTATTTATTTCTTTTTCTCAATGACTTTTTTCTATCTATTTTTTATAAGAAGGATTATTCATAGATTGCTCACTATGGTGATGCTGCAAGTTTCCACCATGATTAGGCATGGCTTAGGCTAGCAGCGTAGGCGTTTCTCTAACACACATACATAAATCCATGGACTTACAAGCTCCCCTTTCATTGCACACCAACGACATCCATAAAAAAAGAGCATGATATCAACTGTGTACAATGTATATGTGCAATGTTGAAAGCGTTCCCCATGACAGAATGGTTCTGCTAATACCAATGTATAACTGCAAGAATATACAACATAGATGACACAATGGGTCAAGTTTATTAGGGGCAACAAAAATAAAGTGTGCCATCAAGTTTGTGTTTGCTTTAATCACTAATTTTCACATAACAAAGTGACTTTTTAATTAGAAGGTAGATAAAACAATAATATACTTGGAATGGTGTAACACACCATGCATATGAATTTATAGTGGACACTTTGGAATAACTTGGTTTCTTGGAAGTTGGATGCATGAGTAGAGCTTACTCAATACAAGTGGAGGTTAGCAAAAGACTGGGAGCGACCAACTAAGGGAGCAATAATGGCCATAATCATGCAGAGCGACAAAACATTATCAACTAAAGCATAAAGTGGTACCACAAGTCAAAAACTAAATGATCAAATAGGCTAAGGTGACTTGTACATATTCATAACATGGTGTGAGAATGTGCCAAGTCAACCTAAACAAAGCATCAAAGGAGAATACCAAAATGACGTTTACTATCATAATCACTTTTGGTGTTCGTTAACAACAAGTAGAGCATTTTACAGTATGTTATTGTCTATAGGTTTATATAATGCAAAGTGAAAAGGACCATTAACCTACGCAACTTTCCCTGCAATATTTACATGTTCCTGGGAATTCCAGACCGGAGTCTCCGGTCTGGCTGGACTGGAGTCTCAGGTGTGGTCCGAAGTTTTCCTAGGAATCCCCGGAGGGAGCTCCAGATTTCTGCCTAGGACAGTATGATAGGGGGTCCGAAGACTGGTCCGGAGTCTCCGGTCTAAGCCTGAAACTGGAGTCTCCGGTCTAAGCTTGAGACCGGATTCTCCGGTGGGGCTGGACCGGAGTCGCCGGTCCACTTGGCTCACAGAAGGGCTGGGAAAGTCTGATAGCCTGTCCGGAGGCTGGTCCGGAGATGGGCCGGAATCTCCGGTGTGCAGGCTAGAGTCTTTGGTCTGACTTTTCTCCAATGGTCAGAAAACGGTTCAGTGGAGGGGGCTGCTTATAAATAGAGGATCTTATCCCCTTCCTCCAGCTGCTCGACCCACTCAAGAACACTACCCCCATTTGAGCCACCAAATCAACAAGATCTCTTCATCCAACCACCCAAAGTCATTGATCTCTGGAGAATCAAAGGAGGAGGCCTTGATCTACAGCTTCACCAAGAGATATCTTCATTTCCACCTCATTCACTTGAGGGCCCCCATGCTCTAGTGTTTATTTGGAAACCCTAGCTTTTGATTTGGTTCTTACAAGATTTTCTTTGATTGTTTGACAACTTTCTTGTATTTTGGACCCTCCAATTAAGTTGTGGATGTGTGCCCCGAACTTGTTGTAAAGGTGCCGGCTTCCACCTCGAAGGTTGCCGATATAGTGGAAGAGGCGAATCGAACCCGTTGGGGTGAGGTTCATCGGAGAACAAGGGAGGCCTCTCGTGGCATTGGTGGTTTGAAACCACCCCTCTCCAAACGTAGACGTACTTCCCCTCAAAAGGAAGGAACTACGGGAAACAAATCCTTGTGTCTCTGCGTCCTCCACTTTGGTTACTTCTATCCTTTACCGCACTTTACTTTACTTGTTCGTACTTAGTGTTTGTGCTAGTTGGTTCTAGTTTGACATATAGATAAATTCACCTTAGTTGCATAATCTAGATAATTTACCTTTCTTGTCAAACCCTAATTTGAAAAAGAAGAAAATTTGAAGTAGCACCTATTCACCCACCCCACTAGGTGCCCATACGATCCTTTCAATTGGTATCAGATCCTCGACTCTTTATTCAGGCTTTACCGCCTAAGAGTATATGGGTAGCAACTTTTGGGAAGGTGATGGTGAGCCTACCAACACGGTGACCATGGAGGATCTCAATAACTTGGAAACAAGATTGAGCTCCACCTTGGGAAACGAGATCAAACAATTGCACAAGTTACTTGAGCAACTTGTTAAAGATAAAGGTGACTCATCATCCCCTTCTCCTCAAGAGGTACCTCCATCATTACCTGAGGTGAATGCTCTAGTATCACCCGCAGCTATGGTGGTGAGGGATAATCAAGACAACACTAATTACAACACAAAAAGGGAAGGTGGGAAGGGAGAGCACCATGAATCTCAAGGATGGTTCACTCCCGACCCTCCTATTCCTCACCCTCATATAAACAATAGAGGAGACCCACCAAAGCTAGCTGCATGTACTTTTTCTCAATGGCAATCTCTAATGAAATCTCATGTGTGCAGCTCTTGTATTGAGTTATGGAACATCATTAAAGAAGGACTCTACATTGGGGATCCAACCAACTTGACTAGAAGAGAAGTTGTCAGTAGTCAACTCAATGCCACCGCCTTGCACATGATACAACAAGGATTGGGTACAAAAGATTACCCTCACATTGAGCACCTCAACACCGCCAAGGAAGCTTGGGATGCTCTCACGGAGTTGTATGTTGGAAATGTGAGCATGAAAAGTAACAGGTATGATGCACTAAGAAATGAAGCCGAAGGCTTCTATATGAAGGATGGTGAAGATCGACTGGTGGAAATGAGGCCTTTAGTTGAGGCCCAAATTGGCCTTTAACACCGGTTATCCTACGAACCGGTGTTAAAGGTGCTGCATAGCGTGGCCCATGCAGCAAAAGCCACCCCTTTAACACCGGTTCGAGCCACGAACCGGTGTTAAAGGCCCTGCCCCACCATGCCGCACATCACCCCCCTTTAACACCGTTTCTTGGCTTGAACCGGTGTTAAAGGGTGTGCGCGTATATATAATACACCGCAGCCCACCCCTCTCTCTGATTGTTTCACTCTCTCATTTTGGAGCCTAGCAAAGTGGGTGAGAGGTGTGCTAGTTTGTGTTTTTTTCCTATGCACAAGAGGTGTTTGCTGAAATGCCTGAGAGCTCGAATTAAGTTTTCTCGTTGCTCTTTCCTCCTCGGTCGAGGTAGCAACTTTATTCTTTCATGTGTCATTGATGTACTGTAAAAGTCGTTATCTCCCTATTAATTCATGATGTACTGTAATGATATTTGATATACGTAATTAATTATATAATGCAGATGAACCGGCAATGGATGTACGGTGACCGACGCACTTCCGAGTATATTACGGGCATCTAAAATGTCATCGTTGTGGCTAAGGAAAATCATGGTCACAATGGTTTTATGTGCTGTCCATGTGTTGACTGTCAGAACAAGAAATACTACTCAAATACCAAAACCATTCACGCCCACCTGCTTCGTTCCGGTTTCATGCCCAGCTATAATTGTTGGACCAAGCACGGAGAAAGAGGGGTTATGATGGAAGACAACAAAGAAGAAGAGGATGATGACAAATATCATAATATGTATCCTGAATACGATGAGATTGCAACAGGGATAGATGAAGATTAAGAGGTAGCATATGGGCCCACTGATGACGATCTTGGTCGGGCCATTACTGATACAAAGGAATAATGTGAAACTGAAAACGAGAAGGAGAAGCTGGAGCATATGTTAAAGGATCACAGAACATTGTTGTACCCAACTTGCGAAGATGATGGAAGGCAGAGAATGGTGTGACTGACAGCGCATTTTCAAAGTTGTTGGTAAAAATGAAGAATCTGCTTCCAAGAAATAATGAATTGCCCGAAAGTACATACCAAGCAAAGAAGGTTGTCTGCCCTCTACGATTAGACATGCAGAAGATACATGCCTGCATTAATGACCGCATCCTCTACCGCGGTGAGAAGTACGAGAATTTGGATGCATGCGGTATGCCTTCGCATCTGAATAAGATCGACAGAGACAACCCTGGCGATGTTGAGGGCGAGGCCCCTAGGAAGAAGGTTCCTGCCAAGGTTATGTGGTATGCTCCTATAATACCACGGTTAAAACGTCTCTTCAGAAACAAAGAGCATGCCAAGTTGTTGCGATGGCACATGGAAGACTGTAAGAAAGACGCGATTTTGAGACACCCCGCTGATGGGTCACAGTGGAGAAAAGTCGAGCGAGAGTACCCGGACTTCGCACGTGACGCAAGGAACTTAAGTTTTGGTCTAAGTACAGATGGCATGAATCCTTTTGGGGAGCAGAGCTGCAGTCACAGCACCTGGCCTGTGACTCTATGCATCTATAACCTTCCTCCTTGGTTGTGCATGAACCAGAAGTTCATTATGATGCCAGTGCTCATCCAAGGCCCGAGGCAACCCGACAACGACATTGATGTGTACCTAAGGCCATTAGTTGAAGAACTTTTACAGCTGTGGGCCAAATCAGGTGTACGTATGTGGGATGAGCAAAAAGGGGAGCCATTTGACCTACGAGCATTGCTTTTCGTAACCATCAATGATTGGCCCGCTCTTAGTAACATCTCAGGGCAAACAAACAAGGGATTCAAAGCATGCACGCACTGTTTAGATGAGACTGAAAGTGTATATTTAGATAAATGTAAGAATGTTGTGTACCGAGGGCATCGTCGATTTCTTCCGAACATGCATCCCGTAAGAAAGAAAGGCAAGCATTTCAAACGTCTGGCAGAACCCCGGAGGAAGCTTGTCCTCCGTACTGGTGAGGAGGTATTTGGTATGGTCAAGGACCTAGAAGTAATCTTTGGAAAAGGTCCTGGCAGTCAATCTGTTCCGAATGACGATGTCGGACACGCGCCCATGTGGAAGAAGCAATCTATATTTTGGGACCTACCCTATTGGAAAGTCCTAGAGGTCCGCTCTTCAATCGACATGATGCACGTGACGAAGAATCTTTGCGTGAACCTGCTAGGCTTCCTGGGAGTGTATGGAAGACAAAAGATACACCGGAAGCACGGCAGGACCAAAAACGTATGAAAGAACCTAAAAATCCTATGCATCCTGAGAACGAGAAGGATAAATTATGCCACTTAACTCTTTCCAGCTACGCTCTTACCAAAGCAGAGAAGGAAATCTTTTTTGAATGCCTGAGCAGTATCAAGGTCCCATCTGGATTCTCGTCGAATATAAAGGGAATAATAAATATGGAAGAGAAAAAATTCCAAAACTTGAAGTCTCATGACTGCCACGTGATTATGACGCAATTGCTTCTGATTGCATTGAGGGGGCTTCTACCTCAAAATGTTCGAGTACCCATTGTGAAGCTTTGTGCATTCCTCAATGCAATATCTCAGAAGGTAATCTATCCAGAAAGACTACCAAGGTTACAGACACATGTGGCCCAATGTCTTGCCAGCTTCGAGTTGGTGTTCCCACCATCCTTCTTCAATATTATGACGCACCTCCTGGTTCACCTAGTAGGCCAGAAGGAAGGATCTCCAAGGGCTATGTAACAGAGGAGGTCATTGAGTTCTATGTTGACTTTATTCCTGACCTTAAGGCGATTGGTGTTCCACAATCACGACATGAGGGGAGACTGCGTGGAAAAGGCACCCTAGGATGTAAAGCAATGATATCTATGGACGAACATTCTCTCAATCAAGCGCACTACACAGTTTTACAAAGATCTATCTTGGTTGTCCCGTATATCAATGAACAGAAGAATAGTATACGCGTCAAACACCCGGGACAGTCTGATGAATGGATTAGAAGTGAACACATGGCGAGTTTTGGCGGCTGGTTGTAAAGACTTCTCACGAATAACACCACTCTTGGAGATCAGCTATACTTGATCTTCGACTGTATGTACTTTCCACGGGTACAAGATAAATGGGAATACATTTTACACGATAGGCCAAGATAAAAAGAGCACCAACCAAAACAGTGGTGTCCTCTTCGATGCAGCAGAAGACAATGGGCAAAAGACCACGTATTATGGGTTCATAGAGGAGATATGGGAACTTGACTATGGAACTAATTTTAAGGTCCCCTTGTTTTGGTACAAATGGGTCAAACTGACAGGAGGAGGGGTCGAGGTAGATAAGAAGTACGGAATGAGAATAGTGGATCTCAACAATCTTGGGGACTTAGACGAACCATTCGTCTTAGCCAATGATGTGGCTCGGGTTTTCTATGTGAAGGACATGTCTACAAAACCGAAAAGAAAAAAAAAGCAAACAGATACATCACACGATGAGCCAAAGCGTCACATAGTTCTTTCAGGGAAAAGAAACATCGTGGGAGTGGAGGACAATACAGAAATGTTAGAAGATTATAATAAGCTTGATGAAATTCCGCCCTTCAAAGTGAAGACTCACCCAACCATCCTGTTAAAGTGGAGGCGTGCTGGTTCCTCCTGTTCCTCTAGGTGTGGCGCGCTGGATGGCCATCACGAACCACTACTACTTCGAGTACACGCCGGAGTAGCGGAGGAATCCCAACTGGCATCCCGACTATTTCCCGACTTGGGAAGCCTTCTTCGGCGATCGGCGTGAGAGGATGCTTGCCAGGCACGAGGAGGATGACACACCTCCTCCGAACTTCAACGAGGCCGACCGTCGGTTGTGGTGGCGCGGACGGACTCTCCAGAGCGTCATGGCCTACGACACGGCCACCGAATCTAACCCCCACATGCGCTACTCTCATGTCCAGCCCACGCATACTCAGCGTTCAAGGTTCAACTACGGTGACCCCGACAACGACAACGACGACGGCCGCAGCGAGTATGACGACTACAGTGGCGAGTATTACAGGTGTAGGCAGGAGCATGACTAAATCACTCCAACATTCCAAAACAAGTTCGGCCGATTGTGACTTAATCTGTCCATGTATCTTAATTTTCAGTTCTTCTATGTATCTTAATTTTCAGTCGTGCTTTATGTAACTTACTGTTAGTTGCGTTATGTACTTTAATTCCAGTTCCGTCGTAATAAAATTTTCTTCCCGCCTATTATTTCCCGCCCTTTTCCTCCCGCGCATTCGGCCCGTCCTTTCCCATTTGTTACTAGTTTCAATAGTTAGAATTTATTTTTTAAAACAAAAAATATTTTAGGATTAATTATTCAAATGCAAACACTTTTCATGTTGAAAGTTTTGTCAGATTCCAAAGTATACAAAAGATGCTAAATTTAAAAATCCAAACAATTCAAAAATGTTAAGAGATAATAAAATATGATTTGCTATAATTATTTTTGATTTTCTAAAAATAGGATTAGATTCCTTTTCAGATGCTTAATATTTCTTAAGTTCAAAGTTTTAGGGTTTGACTATTTTATTTTTGTCTTAATTGAATAATCAAAATTCATATGTAAGTGTTTTAATAATTTTGAAAATTTTCATCCACAGTAACTATAATTTTTTTATATGAATGGATAGATCTTATTTTTATGAAAATTATGATATACTATTCATATTTTTATGAGTTGAAATGAAAAAGATATGAATTTTCTAAATTCTATCCTATTTCTGGGAATTAGAAATCCCCCCTTTAATGTATGAGATAAATGCCCCCCTTTAACATCGGTTCCAGCCACGAAACAAAATCCCCACCCACCCCCCCTTTAACACCGGTTTGTGGCTGGAACCGGTGTTAAAGGGGGGGTGCGCGCGAAACGAATTCCCCCCTTAACACCGGTTCATGGACCGGTGTTAAAGGGGGGGTTATAAACTACGCGCCTTCCTCTTCCTCTTCCCCCCAGCCAGCTTGATCGAGCAGAGGAAGCAAAGGAGCGCGCGCAGAGGTAGAACGCCGGGCTGCTCGCCACGCCCACACGCCCATGCACTCGCCGCCGTGCCGTCCGCCGCCGTCGCCGCCCGTGCCCACGCCGCCCGTCCACTCACGGGAGCCGTCGGCGCCACGCCGTTGCACGCCCGTCGCCGCCGTCGCCGCGCCCGTCCACGTACGCCCGCCGCCGATCGAGTTTGCCGGCGGTGAGCTTTCCATGCATGCATATATGTATATGTGTAGATTTATTTGTGTGTATATGTTTTATATTTGGTGCATATTGTATGTATATGTTTTATGTGTATATTGGATTTATTTGTATGTATATGTGTATATTTGGTGCATATATGCATATATTGTATGTATTGTATGCATTTTGTTTGTATATAAATGGTGCATGTATTTGTGTGTATTGTATGTATTTTGTTTGTATATATATGTACATTATATCCTAATGGTGCATGTATTTTGTTTGTATTTGTGTGTAATTATATCCTAAGATGTATTTTGTTTGTATTTGTGTGTAATTATATCCTAATATGTACATTATATCCTAATGGTGACGTTGGAGCGACCGCCCACCTGACTGTGCGATGTATATATTTTGTTGTATGAATATATGCATATTTGATTGAATATATAATGTATGTATATGTGTGTATATAAGAAAGTATATGAATATCCGTCCGCCATAGACGACCACCGCCATCATTGCCGTCGACCCTGACCTCCTCTGCCCTCGCTGAGCCTACACACGCGTCGAGGCTGAGTCGCCCATTTTAGGTAGCCCACGTCGTGCTGGTTCGAACGCACACCCCCACGCATCCCCGATCTCCCTAAGCCGCGCCTAGCACACACCTCTCATTGTCAATAGAATTATAACCATGCATTGTTAATCAACTTTCATGACAAGTTAATTAGAAGAACTAAATGTACCCTGTCATATGAATCCGGGGTTTCTCCGAATTAGGGTTTGGAATGACCAAGCATGTATTAGGGTTACATTTCAATAGTTTTAACCTGTCATATCATCATCCTTGCTTGAGAATTTCAATAGATGTATTACTGATATTTGTGTGATAATATTATTGTTTTAGAAACTATGGATCCACTCAGTAGAAACCTTGAAGAGGAAGAAATAATGGAGAACATGATCCACGAGAACACCTCACAATATCTGAACTTGGAGGGACATGATGACATCTCAAGTAGTCATGGAGAATATGACGACTCCGGTGAACGCACTTTAGTGATTACAAAGTCCGGCGAGGTATATGCATGGATTAAGCCTCACGACTTACATCGATTGATTTGTATATATGTACATATATTAATTAACACTTCTTTATTCTTTTAGCCCTCTGGATCGACCAGCTAGAAACAATCTTCTACGAAAAAGAGCAAGCAAGGCGCGAGCTATCGGTTGAAAGATCGTGCAAAGTTCACGATCGAAGCAGTCCGTGTTGATGGCAGGCCGATGGAGCCCAAGAAGTCTGCAGAAAAATTTATATGTCAGGCTGGAGTTATCATTAGGGACCAAATCCCAATCACAATTAAATATTGGAATAAGCCAAATAAGGGCGACGCTACCTTTGTCGATGAAAGATCCAAAGAAACGCTTTGGACTTCGCTGTTGGTAAATTTCAACCTACCGCCAGAGGAGGATGAAAATAAACCGGTTATAAAGGAAAAGGTCAAAGAGTGGACCCTAAAGAAGATGGATGAATCTTTTCGCAAATAGAAGACAAAATTGAACAAATTTGTCAAAGCTGGCGAGACTCCAGATTTTGAAGACGCATATTATGCGAAGATAAGATCTCACTGGCCTGAATTTGTGGCGTACAAGGAAGGTTTTATAGCTACAAAGAGGTCAGAAACCAATACGCAAAATGCCAACAAGAAGGAATATCACCAAAGGACGGGGTTAGGTGGCTACATATATCAGAGGCCTAAGTGGGAGGAAGCTGAGAAGGACCTGCGCGATCGAGGGATCACACACCAGACAGACGGGTGGGAGCTACGTGCAAAGACTTGGTTCTACGGAATCGGGGCAAAGTTCGACCCAGAAACGGGATTGTGTATCTTCCCAAAAGTTCTTGCCAAACCCGTCAATGAACTCATCACAGCATTCGAGGAAACTGCCGCCAGGACCTTCCAACCCGACAGAGAGAATGACCAGGTGACACGCGCCATCGGTAAAAAGAACACCCTGGACTATCATGAGGCACAGGGGGTATGACGTGGAAGGATGGGTTTTCCGCGTGGGGCGATCCTTACAGATGGTGCGACAGAAAAGAAAAAGAGCGTATAGACCGGATGACACAGATAGCACATGTACTTATGGCGCTGCAGGCGCAAGTGAATGCACAAAATAGCCAGCAAGCTACCGACCCATCTCAGCGGCACGAAGATCCTGCATTGGAAGCTTCCGGCGGCCCAGACTCTGCGTGGAAGAACAACATGGCTTCCACGGAGAACGTGCAGCCCACGCTCGAAATGGTGGGTCCTCGATACCCCGTGGATGAGATCACGGAGAGCGAACACGCTGAGCTACATGTGAGATTAATGGGCTTATCCATTAAGGTGGCGGTCGGCTATGCCTTACCTCCTGTACCTGCTGGTGGAACTTACCACTCCCGACCGATTCTAGATGGCTATGTTATTGTCGGGGTGGATGAGGTTGTGAAGGAATATGAGGAAGCACATCTTGACCATGCTACAGGTGAAGGGGAAACTCAACTGAAATTTGCAATGAAAATAACCATTCTCTGGAAGAAGGAATACATCGTGCTTCCCAATTGGAGGTCACTGTCTCCCCCACCGTCTCCGCAGCATCAGCAATTTGAGCCGCCTCAGCCGTCTCCGGGTCATCAGAATACTACCATGTCGTCTCCGCAGCGTCAGCCGTCTCCTGCGCGTTAGCCATCTCCGGCGCGTCAGCCATCTCCTGCGCGTCATCGTAAGCGGAAGAGCACTTCCACGAAGAGCACTAGTACTACTACCACGAAGAAATCCACAGCAAACCGTACGCCGAATTGTTCAAGAAACTACGTCCCGCAGCCTTGAGCCAAGCCATTGCCGGTATTACCATGAAATCACAATGACGAGGAGAACGAGAGGATCTCAGAAGAAGAGGTTAAGAAATTCTTTGCACCTAGAGGGGCCGAGCCAGAGGAGAAAAATAGATTTGGCGGTGGTGGAGAAGTTTTATAGTAATATTTTGAAACCTGAAACACCACTTGTGCCGGACTACGAGCGCCAAGTTATAAAGGGGTATGCAAGGCGGAGGGAGTCTGAAAGTAGTAGTCATGCACCCCAGAAAACAGTTCCCATGCTCAGAGAGCAGGAAAACCAATTGTGCACCCCGATCCAAGTGTTCGATACATGGATAGCTCCTCCTATAAATGATTACGAGGAAGAGATACAAAGAAAGTACAATGAGATGAGGATGACTTACATTTCATACTTGAACATCATGGGAGACCACTTGCCCAAAGGCGATGTCAACCCCATACAACCATGGGCAGGGGTGGAGCCAGGATTTGACAATGAGGGGGGCGAAGATAGTGATGATCATATATAGGATTTTTTCTCATGAAGACATCAGCTACCTATCATTTTGTGTTGGAAGAACTGTTTGGATAAAACATAACAATATGTCAAAGTATCGGTATAGAACTGATATTAATATGTAGCACTAAGTCTTAGACAATACAAAACAAAAGATTAGTTTATATTGGATCAACTTTATCTCTACGAGTATAAATCCTGATAATTCCATTGCAGGTGACCTTTATATTATTATTTACCAATTATTATTCAATAAGTTGTCATTATCACCGAGCAAACATCAAACAAAAGACGCATATTTTTTTGTAAATTAATCAATTAGACTATAGGTTATGCAATCTATCGAAAAAATACTAACGATTTTTTACCTTCAGTCAGAGTGAGGAAGATTGATTCCTATACTCCATGGTACAACATGATTGTTGCTGGAATTGTGGCATGATTAACAAAGGTAGAAACTGACAAACAACATGGCTGTCTAGCATGGCGCCGCGGCCGCAGCATCGTGTGGTGGCTGGCTAGTGAGTAGGAGTGAGCGATGGTGGCAGGCATCCAGTCAGTTGATCTAAACGATTGTATATGGTAGTAATAAAACGAATTCACGGGCTACATTTGGCTTTCGGTATAGAGAAGCACAATAAATCAATTAAATTTGGGCTTAGTGTTAATTAAATCTATAAGGCCATTTGTTTAGTACTAAAATCTGCACCTATGTATTGAGGGGGGCCGATGGTTAGGGGGGGTCTAGTCCCTGCTAGCCCCCCTTGGCTCCACCCCTGACCATGGGAGTACGGGAAGAATCTCATCAAGAAAGAGGAGCTCAAGAATCTACCAACAAAGATGCAAAGATTGCATAAGTGGCACCTTAATTTCTGCAAGACGACAAAGGAAGAATTGATCACGGCGCATATAAGAGATTTTATTTTCTTGTGCGGAGACGACGAGATCACCTTCAACATTCAAGACTTGCATTTTTTTTCAATCAGAAGGAACTTGAAAAAGCTGCCATCAGCCTTTATTGTGTGTAAGTACTATTTCTGTAATTTCTATCTCAGCTCATTCAATTCATTAATTGCATGTATATATATGCTCACCATATATATGTATATACTATTATGCAGGAAAAAGGTTATGGAATGCATGAAAGGAGGCCCTTTTGACATTGGTTTCGTTTACCCAAATAGAGTTCATGAACAAGTGGTAAAACACAAACCAGGGAAAACAGATGATTTCTTGCTAAGGTCTTTACTGAGACAACAAACCAAAAGGGAAATACTATTGCCTTACAACTTCTCGTGAGTGTTACCCTCTCTTGTACACATTATGTTTTGGATTACTCGATGTTAAGTGTAACTGATGATGAGTTATGCGTGCGCAGGTTCCACTTTATTCTGCTAGTCATTCAAGTTGACGCAGGAAAAGTCCTTATCATGGAATCGGCACGAAAAGACAAAGAGATATGGGAAGACTTTAAAGAGATGCTCTAGAGGTAATTTCAATCATATTATCACACTAGATCGGAAACTTTCGAGACAACAAGTAATTAATTACTCCTTTATCCATTTTCTTTGCCGGTCAGGGTTTGGAAAAGGTTCACGAGTAGGACTGTGGGTGAATGGTCAGAAGAACTAAAATTTGTAGATCAAAATGTAAGTAATATTAGCCAGCTAGGTCTGCGTATCTCTTTGATTCTGCTTTCAATTCTATTATATCATGCTTTATTGATTATTATTTTGATTGAACTCTCTATTCTCGTAAAGTGCGCACAGCAGGGAGCCGACAATAACTTATGTGGATACTACGTTTGCGAGTTCATTCGCAACACGATATGTGCGACGGGCCAAGCCGCACTAGAACAACTTAGAGTAAGTAAACTAAGTAGACAATATTATTTTATTACCATCAGTTGTGTTGAGTTTCATTCTTATATATATTGACCCCATTGTTCATATATATTTAGATCGAACGGATGCTGGACAAACTCCTACCATTTGACCGCGTATGAGCCATTCAAGAGGAATTGGCGGGGTTCATACTTGATGAGGTCGTCACGCCTGGCGGAGAACTCTTTAGATATCCAAAATGAACGTGTACGGAGATGTTATATTGTATATATGCTTGAAAGTGTTTGTCTTGTACTTGATGCTTAAACGTGTACGGAGAATACCACAATGACGATGTTTGTGTATAATAATAGTTGCTTAATTATTGATGTATGTATATACCAACGATGTATGTGTATACCTCTCCCGATCGACCCCCTCCCCCCCGTCCTTGCCGCACCGCAGAAATCCGCCCAAAACGGGGCGGCGGCAGAACTTTGTCGCCGCAGAGATTTAGGCCATTTTACTGCCACGGCAGAGAACCTTTAACACCTGTTCGTGTTACGAACCGGTGTTAAAGGGGGGCCTGAGCTCTGCGGATCCCCCACATGCGCCACCCTTTAACAACGGTTCGTATAAGAACCACTGTTAAAGGGGGGGCCTCTAACACCGAACCCTCAACAGCGGTTCTATAACCGCTGTTAGAGGGTGTTCTGAACCGCTGTTAGAGGCAGTGTTCTGCACTAGTGATCATGAAGACATGTATCATAGGCTCAAGTACACCGACACCGCCTTTAGGAATGTGGGTGCCTCACATGTGGGTGATGCTTGGATAAAAAGGAAATATGTGAGTGCACTCATGACCTTTGAGCCCACCGACTTGAAGATCCTTCAAGGAAGACACAACTACCACCTCATGACCTCCAATAAAGTTATGCAAGATATGGACTCTTTCAAGGTTGCCGCCAAGAATGCCAAATATTCCTGTGCTTGTGCCCTTGGAATGAGCAATGTTGTAATCCTTGCATTAAAGGCCAAAGTTGTGGAGCATGTGGATGAAGATGATAGTGATGAAGGCCTATCCTTGAGCCACCCTGATGATGTCAAGATTTCTCATGGTGAATATATGGCCTTCTATGCAAAGAACTTTTGGAAAGACCCTGCCAAGGCCAAGATGGAAATGCAACGAAGAAGCAACCCAAATGGAAGAAGACACAATGTCACTAAATTGAGAACTTTCTCCAATTGTAGTGACCGCTATCACTTCGTGGCGGGTTGTCCCTATGAGAAGCGAGAAGATCCTGTGGGTAAACTTGTGTTGAAGAAAACGTCCAAAGCCCCTTACAAGAAACCTTTCATCAATAAGAATCCCATCAACAAGAAGTCAGGTGAAATTGTATTGATCACCCATGAAGAATTCTCCTCCGACAATGAAGATGATGAAGAGGAAACATCTAGTGGTGTGGCTACTCTTGCCACTATGTCTACACCGACATTCTCCCTCTTCGACTCAGAATACTCCCAACAAGAACTTCACTTGCCTTATGGCAAGAGCAACGGAGGTATCATCATCATCTCACCCCACTTCCTTAGTTAATGATGAAATTGATGATGAAACCTCTCTTGAGGTCAAAAAGGAAATAATTATTTTTGATGAGCTCATGAATAACTTGCAAGGGGAACGCAAGAGACATTTTGTGGACCTTTTAGATCAACTTGCTCATACCCATGAGCTTCTTGATGAGAGATTTAAATTAGGGAGAGAACACATGGTTGAGGTATAATCTCTAAACAATTCTCTAGAAGAAGAACAAGAGACTAGGATGTCCCTTGAACTAAAAATTGAAGGGCTTGATGGGGATAATGATTTAATTGTTAATAGACTCATTAAGGAACGAGACCATGATGTTGCTAAATACAAAAGGGCTAAAAAGGACAAGATTGAGTTTGGTGTTGTTCATGAAAAACTTGACGAGGACTTTAGGTTGCTTGACAAGGCTCACAAGGCTTTGGAAAGTGAACTCTTGTCACTCACAAAGTCCCATGAAAAGCTTCAAACTCAATTGACCAATATTCCTTCACCTAGTAACTTCATTCCTTCTAGTAGCACAAATATTCTTGAAAAAAATGCTAGGTTCAAGGGGGAGCTAGCTAAGGCCACATTTCCAAAAGGAAACAAGTCCATTGATGACCTCTTGAGTAAGCAAAGGTAAAATGGTGAGAAAGAGGGCATTGACTTTGTCTCCAAAGATAAGAAGAAGAACAACAACAAGAAGAAGGCCAAGCCCGCACAAGAAAAGGACAAAGCTATTATGGGTAGTAAGACCACAAGTGGCAAAACTATGTCTCATGATGATTTTGCAGGAAGTGCTAACCCTCACTATATTTTAATGCGTGATTATTATGGTGATGTGTATGCACAATATGTTGGTCCATTTCATGGTTATATTGCTTGGTCTATTTGGGTCCCCAAGACCCTTGTTTCTAACAAAAGAGGACCCATTGAAAAATGGGTACCTAAAAACTAGCTTGATCTTTTGTAGACCTATGCTTCCGGAGGGTCAAAGTGGGTGCTTGATAGTGGTTGCACAAGTCATATGATCGAAAGCTCATATATTGTCAAGGAAGTAAGACCAAATCATGATCAAATATCCGTGACATATGCCGACAAGTCAAAGTCTCAGGTAATGGGTCTTGGCAAGGTTGTGGTTGCTCACAATATTACACTCGTGGATGTCATGCTTGTTGAGACCCTTGGTTATAATTTACTTCTAATCCGTGCTCTTGGAAATATGGGCTTTGCCGTCTTTATTGATGATGATATTGTGGTCCTCATGTGGAGAAAGTCTCTCAAGGTCGCTTTTGTTGGGTACGTCGACAATGACTTGTATGTGGTGGAATTTTCGAGGCAAACCACTACAAGTGGGATGTTCTTATTCAAAAAGGCCGATGTGGGATGGTTATGGCATCGCCGTCTAGCCCATCTCAATATGAGAAATTTGCAAAGTCTCCAAAAGGATGGCCACATTGTTGGACTAAAAGAAAATGTTTCCTTTGCCAAAGATCGTGTTTGCAGGGATTGTGTTGAAGGAAAGATGCATGATTTGTTGGAGATATGCCCTAGAGGCAATAATAAATGTAGTTATTATTATATATTTGTGTTTATGATAAATGTTTACATTCATGCTATAACAGTATTAACAAGGAAACATTAATACTTGTGTGATTTGTAAACTTAATTTGAAGTCCCTAGTAAAGCCTCTATATAATACTAGCTTGTTGGTTAATAGATGATTGTGGTTTCCCTACCATGAACATTGAGATGTTATTAACAACACGATCTTATCGTTAGGAGAATGATATGGTGGACATACTCCTATAGATAAGCGTAGCATAAAGATCAAGTCATTTTAATAGTTCAATTTCTATATGCTTTCTGATACATAGTAACCTAATTCCTTCGACCATGAGATCATGCATATCACCTTTACCGGATGGATGCGTTGATGACATCAAACACCACACCTTAACTGGGTGGCTATAAAGGTGGCATTGAGTGTTCGGAAAGTATTGGTTGAAACACATGGATCAAGACTAGGATTTTTCCATCCATATGACGGATAGATATACTCTGGGCCCTCTCGGTGAAATTTCATCCAATTGGCTTGCAAGCATGTGATTGGCTCACAAGGGATCACATATCACGGGAACGAGAAAAGAGTACTTATCGGTAACGAGGTTGAACTAGGTATGCAGAGATACCGACAATCATAACCTCGGATAAGTAAACTATCATAAGACAAAGGGAAATTGGTATCGTATGTAAGTGGTTCATTCGATCGCAAAGTAATCTTAGAAATATGTGGGAGCCATATGAATTTCCAGATCCCTCTATTGGTTATTGATCGGAGAAGTGTCTCGATCATGTCCGCATAATTCACAAACCGTAGGGAGACACACTTAAGGATTCGACGTTGTTTGAGTAGTTATGGAATGATGAGAAAGAGACCGAATGTTGTTCGGAGTCTCAAATGGGATTCGGGATATCACGAGGAGATCCGGAATGGTCCGGATAATAAGATTCATATAAGGAAAGTCCCGTTTCGGAGTTGGAGAATGGTTCCGGTGTTTTCATCGGGAATATTCTAGAAGGTTCCGGAATGTCCGGCACTCCGGAGGGGAAGGGTACATGAATGTGTTATATCAAGTTGGTATGATTGCATTATGTACTCGGTGTCATCGCTGAACAAAATAGAGGGTTTAATCAAATCCTAGTTTGAAAAGTCAAACGCCTAGTTTGAAAGTCAAACGGCTAGTTTTGGGAAGTGGAGAGGGAGGTGGAAACCGACTTGGGATGAAGCGGCCCGGGCTAACCTTACATGACATCGTTCATGAGACTTGCTCCATGCTTGACATGCAACTTGTATTGCATAAGTGGCTTTGCGGGTGCCTGTTTCTCCTAGCATAGTTAAGATCCAATTTACAACAGGTGATTAACAATACTAGTATCAATGTTGTGGTTCATGTTCGTAAGTTAGAATGACACCTATTGAAAGCCCCAAACCACGTAAAATATGCAAAGAAAGTAGAGGCGTCTAACTTTGTTTTGTAGGGGTGTGCTGTGATGTGATATGGCCATGATTGTGATTATATTTGATGTATGCAATGTTCCTTATTGTAAGTTGGCAACCGACAGGAGCCATATGGTTGTATTTAATTTATGTTAAGACCCGCGTGTCTATTCAAAGTAGTTGTAATAGTTGAAGCTGGTGGACGACAACCATGGAGAAGCATCATTGACCTTGATGCAATGCCGGTGATGATGGAGATCATGTTCGTGCTAGAAGATGGAGATCGGAAGCACAAAGAAGAAAGGCCATATCATATCACATATTATGAATTGCATGTGATGTTAATCCTTTATGCATATTGTATTGCTTAGTAGACGACGGTAGCATTATAAGATGATCCCTCATGCACATGAATTTCAAGTCATAAAGTGTTCACCCTTAGTTAGCACCGTTGCTAAAGCTTGTTGTTTCGAAGCACCATGTGATGATCGGATGTGTTAGATTCCGCAAGTGTATACAACGTGATGTCACATCCCAAGATTTTCCAAATCTTGTTATGTGAAAATAAATGAATAAAATAAAATTTTGTTTGATTTTTAGAGCCAGAAGAAACTTTTTGAAATCAATTGGAACTTCAAACCCATTTGAATTAAAATAAAATCCTAAAGGGATTTAAAAATATAAACATTTATTAAAGGAAATTAAAATGTTTTAAAATTACTATTTTGAATCTTTAAGTAAAAATAATTGGTTTTCAAAAGAAAAGGTGGATTCATAAATAAAAAAATGATTTTATAAAACCAAATTAAACCTTGACCAAACTTTGGAATTAAAACATTTTATTTTAAATAAAATCAGCAAAGGTTTGTTTAAATAAATTAATAAGGATTTAATACCCAACTTTATTTAATAGAAGATTTTTACCAATTTAATTCAAACATCAAAACTTATTAAAATTATTTAAAATAAGCTTTCTAAATATTTGATATTCACAAATAAAACCTACTAGAGAGTCTTGGCTTTATTTTAGATTTCAAAATAAATGTCTAATAAAACAAATCCTAATTGATTTTATAAAGGTCTATTACATTAAATTATTAAAGGACCCTATATAACAAATTGTTATTTTATTTAAAAAACAAGCTATCTAAATATTCATTACTTTCAAATACAACCTACTGAATGTTTTTAAATTATTTAGTTCTCAAGTGGAGCTTTGAATTAAATCAAAACCTATGGATTTAATAATTGCTACAACCATTTTAATTAAATAGTAATAGCCCTATTATTAAAATTACTAATTGAATTTGGAATTTTGGATCATGTTACTGAATAGAACTAATTTCAATATTACAAAGTCTGAGTGTGGTTTGAATGGATTTGAACCATGTTTGTTTGTTTGGAAATTCAAAACAGGAAATAAAATTAGAAAAAGGAAAAATATTCAGAAACAGAAAAAAATATATGAAATGGACCTGACCCAGCCGGCCAAGCCCAGGAAGCCCATCAACCAGCCCAACTTTTTCCCCAAAGAAAACGTTTGGCACCATCTCCCTGACCCGCAACACCAATGACTGGTGGACCCCCTCCTCGTTCCTTTCCCACTGACTGACCGACCCCACTTGTCACTGTTCATCGTCCTCCCCACGCGACCCTGTCACCCCCAAACCTCGCTGCCGTTGCTGCCTTTGAATGCCGCGTTCAATTCACAGTAATGCCGCGCGTTAATCTCGCGTATATGCACGATATTAAGCGCCTGCATCTTCCCCTCCCTTTTCCTCTGTCGCCATTCCCTTTCTGCCCCGAGGCTGCCCCAATTTGACTCGAACACCGCCTCTGCTCCGACGACCCACCTCGCCAATTCCGGCAGCACCGTAACGCCCCGTGCCTCCTCAACCTAGCACACACCTTCCCCACTCCCAGACGCTTCTCCTCGTGCCCTTCATTCAACATGGCGCCGGCGTCGGCTTTGACAAGCTCAACATACGCCGTCTGCTTCTACTCCAACGACTTCAGTGAACCAGACCGCCCACCCCTCTCGTTCACGCACACAAGACGCCTTGCTCTTGCATCTGAGCGTGCTCTGTCTTGCCTTAGGCGATCTGCGTGACGACTCCTACCGCCGCCACCGTCTCGCTTAACTCCGAGCAGCACTTCGTATGCATCATCCACCCTTTTCCCTCTCGCTCAGGCATGTAAGATCTACTCTTCCTCGCGCGTCTAACAGACCTCTTATCTTCTCCTCCTGTGCCTTGTAGCCTCACCCCCACCGTCGACCAGAGTCGCCCGACGCCGCCACCTACTCCGGCGAGCAATCCACATCGGACCAGAGCAATCCAAAAATTATGGTACTTGTTAGGTTTCAGCTCTCATTGCCCCTATCATAAGCATCTTGAAGTGATTAAGGTTAAAGTGAACAAAGTATAAGTTGGCAATCCCATGTCCCTTGAATACGAGGGTAGCTCCTCATGCTACTCAAGTATGCAATGTTCCTTATTGTAAGTTGGCAACCGACAGGAGCCATATGGTTGTATTTAATTTATGTTAAGACCCGCGTGTCTATTCAAAGTAGTTATAATAGTTGAAGCTGGTGGACGACAACCATGGAGAAGCATCATTGACCTTGATGCAATGCCAGTGATGATGGAGATCATGTTCGTGCTAGAAGATGGAGATCGGAAGCACAAAGAAGAAAGGCCATATCATATCACATATTATGAATTGCATGTGATGTTAATCCTTTATGCATATTGTATTGCTTAGTAGACGACGGTAGCATTATAAGATGATCCCTCATGCACATGAATTTCAAGTCATAAAGTGTTCACCCTTAGTTAGCACCGTTGCTAAAGCTTGTTGTTTCGAAGCACCACGTGATGATCGGATGTGTTAGATTCCGCAAGTGTATACAACGTGATGTCACATCCCAAGATTTTCCAAATCTTGTTATGTGAAAATAAATGAATAAAATAAAATTTTGTTTGATTTTTAGAGCCAGAAGAAACTTTTTGAAATCAATTGGAACTTCAAACCCATTTGAATTAAAATAAAATCCTAAAGGGATTTAAAAATATAAACATTTATTAAAGGAAATTAAAATGTTTTAAAATTACTATTTTGAATCTTTAAGTAAAAAGAATTGGTTTTCAAAAGAAAAGGTGGATTCATAAATAAAAAAATGATTTTATAAAACCAAATTAAACCTTGACCAAACTTTGGAATTAAAACATTTTATTTTAAATAAAATCAGCAAAGGTTTGTTTAAATAAATTAATAAGGATTTAATACCCAACTTTATTTAATAGAAGATTTTTACCAATTTAATTCAAACATCAAAACTTATTAAAATTATTTAAAATAAGCTTTCTAAATATTTGATATTCACAAATAAAACCTACTAGAGAGTCTTGGCTTTATTTTAGATTTCAAAATAAATGTCTAATAAAACAAATCCTAATTGATTTTATAAAGGTCTATTACATTAAATTATTAAAGGACCCTATATAACAAATTGTTATTTTATTTAAAAAACAAGCTATCTAAATATTCATTACTTTCAAATACAACCTACTGAATGTTTTTAAATTATTTAGTTCTCAAGTGGAGCTTTGAATTAAATCAAAACCTATGGATTTAATAATTGGTACAACCATTTTAATTAAATAGTAATAGCCCTATTATTAAAATTACTAATTGAATTTGGAATTTTGGATCATGTTACTGAACAGAACTAATTTCAATATTACAAAGTCTGAGTGTGGTTTGAATGGATTTGAACCATGTTTGTTTGTTTGGAAATTCAAAACAGGAAATAAAATTAGAAAAAGGAAAAATATTCAGAAACAGAAAAAAATATATGAAAAAGCGTTTGGCACCATCTCGACCATAACACCAATGATGGTGGACCCCTCCTCGTTCCTTTCCTTGATCGAAGCCCATTGTCACTTGTCATCGTCCTCATCGCCCACCCTGTCACCCCAAACCTCGCTGCCGTTCGCCTTTGAATGCCGCGTTCAATTCCAGTAATGCCGCGCGTTAATCTCGCCGTGGTATGACGATATTAAGCGCATCTCTCCTCTCCCTTTTCCTCTCGCCATTCCTTTACCCGAGGCTGCCCCCAATTTGACTCGAACACCGCCTGCTCCGACGACCCACCTCGCCAATTCCGGCAGCACCGTAACGCCCCGTGCCTCCTCAACCTAGCACACACCTTCCCCACTCCCAGACGCTTCTCCTCGTGCCCTTCATTCAATCATGGCGCCCGGCGTCGGCTTTGACAGCTCGGCGCCGCCGTCTGTTTCTACTCCGACGACGACTTCCAGGTGAACCAGACCGCCCCGACCCCTCTCGTTCACGCACACAGCATCGCCTTGCTCTTGCGCATCTGAACGTGCTCCTGTCTTGCCTTAGGGCGATCTGCAGCGACGACTCCTACCGTCGCCACCGTCTGGCTTAACTCCGGCGAGCACTTCTGGTATGCATCTGTCCACCCTTTTCCCTCTCGCTCAGGCATGTAAGATCTACTCTTCCTCGCGCGTCTAACAGACCTCTTATCTTGTCCTCCTGTGCCTTGTAGCCTCACCCCCACCGTCGACCAGAGCCGCCCGACGCCGCCACCTACTCCGGCGAGCAATCCACATCGGACCAGAGCGCCCCTCGTCGAACCATCGACAAGTTGAGCATCGTCGTGACCTCCTGAACCCGGTGAGAACACTCTCTGCCTGCCTCGCTTCCTAGAACCACCGCAGAGCCACCGCCTGGCCGTGCGCCGCCGCTAGCCACCGTCGGCGCCACCCCCTTTTGGTCAAACTCGCCAGCACCGTTGGATCTGGATCGGACGCACTAGATAGATCATTTAATGCCGAAGGGGTACGCTTCCAGAACCATACGATCTAACTTGATCCAATGCTCTACCGTGCGTGATCCGGCCGAACGGGTACTGTCCAACCAGGGTGTGCCGCGTGTCACTGGATCTGTTTAAAAGAAATTTGAAAACAGATTTATTTGCAAACTTCAAACCCTTGTAACTTTCAAACCACACGTCCAAAAATTACAAATTTTATATCAATGGATTCAGTGGATCAAGCCCTAGACAACTGTGGAATTAGTTTAGCCAATAGTATCTGTTAGTTTGCTTGATTTTGCAGATTCTTTTGTGAGCTTGTTTAGAGTATAAAAATTGTTTAAAATTGATTTTAGGGTTAAAACTTTTGCAAAATGGTTTGTTGTGACCTTACTGACCCTAGGAACCAACCCTTGATGTTAAAAGTGATTTTAGTAAAATTTGGGTTGAATTATTTGACTTGGCCATTTTCTAGCCAAATAAAATTATTGATTTTATTATGGAAATGTTTTTGCAAAGAAAACTTTGGGAAAATGTTTTGGACCAAACCTACTGACCCAAAACACCAAGCTTTTCAAATGGCAACTCACTTGGTGAAAAACATAAAGCTTTACTTGATAAAAATATTTTTCACCACATGAAATGATGTTTGGATTTTAAAAATGGTTTTTGGACTAAAACCTTTTTGCAAATGACTTTGCCATTTTGGTAAATGACCAATTTGGACCTTACAAAGTTATAAGCGTAGTGGAGACCTCCCTTGTGAATAAAAACCATCTGAAGCATGTTCCCATGCATGACTTAAAATCCATTGCTTTATGTGTGTGAAATGTTGTTTGAATATTGGTTTGGAATGCTACTTGATACTATGCTTGTTTGATTGATTTTAGTGAAATTAGCAAAGTGTGAGACTAGAAAGATCAAGGAGTGAACCCTCAATCCCTACCAAAAAGGCAAGTTACACTATCATACAAAAATCCTACTATTTTCATTATACTTAGTGGATTTTGAAAACATGCATGAAAAGATATTTCTATACTTATGCTATGTAAAATCCTAATAGGATTCCCTATACACCCCTTAGTGAAAATATTGAAGTTGTACATGCTTAGCCATGCTATGTTTTGAAAAGAGATACATGTTGAGATTTTACAAAGGTTGAGAAAAGGACTTGTGTTTTACATAATAAAACAAGGACTCAATGAACCACCTAGGTGGAGGATACTTTAAGTTTTGGAGAAGGTGGCAACAAAAGGAACCATGTCTATGGCAATCACTTTGTGTTGTGCTCCAAATGAAAACCACCTAGGAAACTTAGAGATGAAACATGCTTCTCCAATTGTGGCTTTCGTGTGCAACCACATGCTATTATGGCTCTGGCTTAGTCAATTACATTAGGAACACCCATACATTGTATTTATTTACCGGACATGGGGATCTGGAATGCTTCATGGGGGCTGAAGACAAGCTAGCAATGATGTATGGGAGGACCTTTTGGAAAGACTTCACACTCTCGGTCAAGATGCTCCATCTTGGTGAGCACTAATCCAGAGGGCCACTTGGTGGCAACAAGATGGGACTGTGACATGTGGGTAAAGTGTACTCCTTCTGCAGAAGTTAATAAAATCTAAGTACTTAGCCGTGTCCCCAGTTATGGACAATACTGAGCAACTAAAGTTTGAACTATGGGAGATCTCGACATTGCAACTTCTGAAATAAAAACTTGATGCACTTGGGGGTACCAAGGAATTCAAAGAGATTTTGTTAAGCTTGTTGCACTTGGGGTTACCAAGGTGCTCAAGAGCATGATGTACTTTGGGTTACCAAGGAACTCATGATTTTTGATAAAACTTGTTGCACTTGGGGTTACCAAGTAGCTCAAGGAATTTTTGACAAGGACTTGAACACTTGAGTTTCTACCAAGGAGTTCAAGGGATTCTTGGAAAAGAGATTTGACAAAGGACTAAAACCATTTTTTTGAAAGAATAGGATAAAATATTGCTTTGTGCAAATAAGCCTTAAACTCTACTTAGCCAAATATGCATGTATTGATAGGATCCACTCTTATTATACATAGAAGTGAAGCTTGCCAATACAATTCAAATGTATTGACCCATGTGGCTGTAACTTGTAATGTTGCAGGTTGATTGTTTTTAAGTGAAGATTGTTTGATTGACTAGGACTACAAAGTCTACAACCAACATCTGCTTGTGGCACTTTGAAGATGAAGGACCCATACTTATAGTTATTCCGCTGCAATGTAATGTAATAGCCAAATGAGCTATGTATGATGTAATAAAACTATGTTATTCCTGGTTATAAATTTATATTATGACCTTTGTATCTTGATATTACATCTTAACTGTGGATGCTAGCTATTGATCCAGGGACTAGCATTGTAAACACAGGGGAATCTACCTTATTAAAGGTTGGGACCTCTACAGATGGTATCAGAGCATTGTGTTGCCTGTAGGATTTGTAAACCTAGGATTGGACAAAAACCCTTAGAAAAATAGGAGTTGTTTTGTTCCAAAAATTTATTTACAAAACAAACTTGTAAACCCTTTCCTCAACTACTTTGGTTTCAACTCTACATCTCTTCTATTTCAACTTGATGGAAAAACCTACCCATGACCAAAGACAACACCATGTACAAAAGACTTCTTCAACACTTTCAAACTCTAATGACTTCAACATCTTCAGCATGTTCACCAAGGACTTCCAACTTGGAAACCACTAAGGACTACAAGTAAGACAAGGAAAACTTGCTCAAGATTTAGAGACTGAGGGAATGCAAAATAAGAAGGAGCCATCAACAACTTTGAAGTATTGTGACCAAAAGTTTTTTTCCAAGGAAACCATGATCTCATGCAAGAAGGATTAACCAAGAAGAATGGAAGGATCACAAGTGAACCATATAGATGGACCACCATAATTTAGTTAAGACAAAACACACCAACTTATGTGGTATAACAAAAATATTTTATTGACAAAGTATGTGCTTGAACCTTGTTTGAGTGAAATGTTTGACTTGTGATTGCATGCACATTGTTTGTGTGAATTGTGATGTGTGTAACTAGAATTGATTCCTTAGAAATATCTTGCCTACTCTAATTTTACTTCAACCCAAACAGATGACTACTCCAAAAGACTCCAAGGTTGATGACACCAACACCAACCAAGCTGATAGCATGAAGGAGCTCCTAGCAACCCAACACCAGTTGAACCAATTGATAGCTCAGTTCATAGCCAACAATAGTGATAAAGATCCAGCACTGCAAAAGTTTTTGGAGGAACAATCCCAACTGATTCTTAAGGTGACTAATCAAATGATTAGCATGGAAGAAAGCTATCCCAAAGGAGTTTATGATAACAAGGATGACAAGAATGTTATTCTAGATGGAGCCCCAGCTTGCATTATTTGTGGAGACAAGGACCATAATTCCAAGGAGCATGAAGGTCAATGCCCTAACTATGAAGGAAATCATCCTGTTGGACAATGTCCCACCTCTCAAGCTACTTGTTACCTTTGTGAAGGAAGTGAACATACTCCTAACCAATGTCCCATCTATGCCATGGTGGAACAAAGGAAACAAGAAGGATCCAAGTCTACCAAAGGAAAAGGACCACTTATACCTCCAAACAAGACAACCCAATTCAAAGGATCAAAGAAACCCAAGAAACCAAGACAGGACATGCACCTTGTGCAATGCCGTAAATGTAAAGAAATGGGACACTACTCCAGTGAGTGCCCAGAGAACAAGAAAAATAAGGGAATTGACCAAGTGGTATGCAACAACTGCAAAGAACCAGGCCATTATGTAGCAACTTGTCCACAAGAGCAACGTAAAGAACTCCAAGATATCCATTGTTTCAACTGCAAGAATCCAAGACACTATGCAAGCAATTGCCCAGAAAAGATGAAGAACAAGTTGAACAAGCCTATGGAGAAGCTCAACCTTGGCCCATGAGTCAAGTATGGAAACCAAGGAAACCATGCAAATGTTTGCTTAGAGAAATTCTCCCCAGGATCCCAAGAAGGACAATATGTAATTTTTGTTTGAAAATTTTTAAGGGTGGTAGTACCCTAGTTGATTTGAACATGCTTGTGACCCTAACCTTCCCAAATATCGGGACGAGATTTATTTTAAGGGTGGTAGCCTGTCACATCCCAAGATTTTCCAAATCTTGTTATGTGAAAATAAATGAATAAAATAAAACTTTGTTTGATTTTCAGAGCCAGAAGAAACTTTTTGAAATCAATTGGAACTTCAAACCCATTTGAATTAAAATAAAATCCTAAAGGGATTTAAAAATATAAACATTTATTAAAGGAAATTAAAATGTTTTAAAATTACTATTTTGAATCTTTAAGTAAAAAGAATTGGTTTTCAAAAGAAAAGGTGGATTCATAAATAAAAAAATTATTTTATAAAACCAAATTAAACCTTGACCAAACTTTGGAATTAAAACATTTTATTTTAAATAAAATCAGCAAAGGTTTGTTTAAATAAATTAATAAGGATTTAATACCCAACTTTATTTAATAGAAGATTTTTACCAATTTAATTGAAACATCAAAACTTATTAAAATTATTTAAAATAAGCTTTCTAAATATTTGATATTCACAAATAAAACCTACTAGAGAGTCTTGGCTTTATTTTAGATTTCAAAATAAATGTCTAATAAAACAAATCCTAATTGATTTTATAAAGGTCTATTACATTAAATTATTAAAGGACCCTATATAACAAATTGTTATTTTATTTTAAAAACAAGCTATCTAAATATTCATTACTTTCAAATACAACCTACTGAATGGTTTTAAATTATTTAGTTCTCAAGTGGAGCTTTGATTTAAATCAAAACCTATGGATTTAATAATTGGTACAACCATTTTAATTAAATAGTAATAGCCCTATTATTAAAATTATTAATTGAATTTGGAATTTTGGGTCATGTTACTGAACAGAAATAATTTCAATATTACAAAGTCTGAGTGTGGTTTGAATGGATTTGAACCATGTTTGTTTGTTTGGAAATTCAAAACAGGAAATAAAATTAGAAAAAGGAAAAAGATTCAGAAACAGAAAAAAATATATGAAATGGACCTGACCCAGCCGGCCAAGCCCAGGAAGCCCATCAACCAGCCCAAATTTTTCCCCGAAGAAAACGTTTGGCACCACCTCCCTGACCCGCAACACCAATGACTAGTGGACCCCCTCCTCGTTCCTTTCCCACTGACTGACCGACCCCACTTGTCACTGTTCATCGTCCTCCGCACGCGACCCTGTCACCCCCAAACCTCGCTGCCGTTGCTGCCTTTGAATGCCGCGTTCAATTCACAGTAATGCCGCGTTAATCTCGCCAGGATCGCATGATATTAAGCGCTGCATCTCCTCCTTTTTCTCTGCCGCCATTCCTTTCTCGCGAGGCTGCCCCAATTTGACTCGAACACCGCCTCGCCCGACGACCCACCTCGCCAATTCCGGCAGCACCGGCGCCCGTGCCTCCTCGACCTAGCACACACCTTCCCCACTCCCAGACGCTTCTCCCCGTGCCCTTCATTCAACCGCGGGCGCCCCGGAGCGTCGGCTTTGACAAGCTCCGACAGCGCCACCGTCTGCTTACCGACGACGACTTCCGTGGTGAACCATCACCGAACCTCTCGTTCACGCACACAGCATCGCCTTGCTCTTGCGCATCTGAACGTGCTCCTGTCTTGCCTTAGGGCAATCTGCAGCGACGACTCCTACCGTCGCCACCGTCTGGCTTAACTCCGACAAGCACTTCTGGTATGCATCTGTCCACCCTTTTCCCTCTCGCTCAGGCATGTAAGATCTACTCTTCCTCGCGCGTCTAAGAGACCACTTATCTTGTCCTCCTGTGCCTTGTGGCCTCACCCCCACCGTCGACCAGAGCCGCCCGACGCCGCCACCTACTCCGGCGAGCAATCCACATCGGACCAGAGCGCCCCTCGTCGAACCATCGACAAGTTGAGCATCGTCGTGACCTCCCGAACCCGGTGAGCACACTCTCCGTCTTCCTCGCTTCCTAGACCCACCGCAGAGCCACCGCCTGGCCGTGCGCCGCCGCTAGCCACCGTCGGCGCCGCCCCCTTTTGGTCAAACTCGCCAGCACCGTTGGATCTGGATCGGACGCACTAGATAGATCATTTAACGCCGAAGGGGTACGCTTCCAGAACCATATGATCTAACTTGATCCAACGCTTACATGCGTGATCCGCGAACGGTACTGTCCAACCGTGGTGCCGCGTGTCCTTTGGATCTGTTTAAAAGAAATTTGAAAACAGATTGATTTGCAAACTTCAAACCCTTGTAACTTTCAAACCACACGTCCAAAAATTACAAATTTTATATCAATGGATTCAGTGGAGCAAGCCCTAGACAACTGTGGAATTAGTTTAGCCAATAGTATCTGTTAGTTTGCTTGATTTTGCAGATTCTTTTGTGAGCTTATTTAGAGTATAAAAATTGTTTAAAATTGATTTTAGGGTTAAAACTTTTGCAAAATGGTTTGTTGTGACCTTACTGACCCTAGGAACCAACCCTTGATGTTAAAAGTGATTTTAGTAAAATTTGGGTTGAATTATTTGACTTGGCCATTTTCTAGCCAAATAAAATTATTGATTTTATTATGGAAATGTTTTTGCAAAGAAAACTTTGGGAAAATGTTTTGGACCAAACCTACTGACCCAAAACACCAAGTTTTGCAAATGTCAACTCACTTGGTGAAAAACATAAAGCTTTACTTGATAAAAACAATATAATACATAGACCGTCATCCAACTGCATCTATGACTAATAATCCACCTTCAGGTTATCGTCCTAACCCCCTCTAGTATTAAGTTGCAAGCAACATATAATTGCATTAAGCAAAGTGTGTAAAGTAAATAATACAATTATTCCATGAAAAAAAGATTGTTGCTTTCTCCCTAGTAGCAACATCACATCTACAACCTTAGAGATTTTTGTCACTTCCCCAGATTACTAGAGGCATGAACCCACTATCGAGCATAAATACTCCCTCTTGGAGTTACTAGAATCTAATTGGCCAAAGCATCTACTAACAACGGAAATTATGCAAGATCACAAATAACATAGAGATGATAGAATCAATAATCAATATTGAACATAGTACTCTATATCTATCGGATCCCAACAAACACAACATGTAGGATTACATAAAGATGATATTGATCATGAACGGAGCTCACAAGATCTAAAACATGATAGCACAAAGGAGGAGAAACAACCATCTAGCTACTTCTATGGACCCATAGTCCAAAGGTGAACTAATCACGCATCACTCCGGAGGCTGGCATGGTGATGAAGAAGGCCTCCAGGATGATCTCTCCCCTCCGGCGGGGTGCCGAGAAGAGCTTCAGATCCCCCGATCTAGGGATGGAGATGGCGGCGGCTACAAACAGTTTCGTGGAGATTTGATCAGGTCTTTAGGGTTTCTGCATCGGGGTTCTTAAATAGGCGAGAGGGCAAGGTCGGTGGAGCGCCAGGGGGCCCACACCTAGCGCTGGCATGGCCAAGTGGACCCGTTCCGCCCTAGGGTGTGGCCACCCCGTGGCCCTCCTTCGTCTCTCCTTCTGGCTCCGTGTTCGCTCCAGTAAAATATTGAATTTGGCTTTTGTCCTGTCCAATTCCGAGAATATTTCTTTTCTGGCTTTTTTGAAACCAAAAATAGCAGAAAACAGCCAACTGGCACTGTTGCATATTTTTATGAAGTTAGTCCCAAAAATGTATAAAAATACCTCAAAGTGTAGAAAAAACATAAGACAAATGATACAAAACAAGCATGGAGCATAAAAATTTTTAGATACGTTTACGACGTATCAAGCATCCCCAAGCTTAACTCCTACTCGTCCTCGAGTAGGTAAGTGATAAAAAGAACAATTTTTTAGGAGACATGCACCATCACCATATTGACCAAAAAAATTGTAAAGCATTGATAGCTTGGATCAAGTACTCTAAACATGAGCATGGAAGATGTAGTTCTAACAATAAGACATAGCAACTAAATTGTAACATGAAAAGGTACAAACAAATATCATGAATAACAATGCATTCAAAGACATTTTTTGTGTCATATATAGAAAACATAATAAGAATGGTATTCAGCTTATCCCTCATGGAATAGCAAAACATAAATGCATAGGACACCTTCAAAGTTCATAATGGTGACTAGATATAAATAATTTAAGAACAAGCAATACCATCATTATGCGTCAATCAATAATAAGTTTTGATAAAATCCACATAGAACTAAGAATGACAACTATGCTCTATTAATTGGTGCATAAACATAGAAGATGGAGACTCAACATAAAAATAAAAGAAAGGCCCTTCATAGAGGGATGCAGGGATTTCAAGTTTCATAAAGAGCTTCCAATGATTATGGTACTCTTTAGCTTTCAGATCTCATTGCCCCTATCATTGGCATCTTGAAGTGATTAAGGTTAAAGTGAAACAAATATGGAGTATATGCTAGACAAATCATAAGTTGGCAATCTCAAGACCCTTGAGTATGAGGGTCGTTCCTCATGCTACTCAACTTTAGTCACAAGCAAGTTCTTGTCATTGTAAGTATATGTGTATCATAAAGAACCGCCAACGGGGTACCCCTTGCCCCATGATACAGGAGCTATCCCATATCAAATTGACAAGGCAACAGACAATGAGCATCTCAGCGATATTTTTATTTGCTATTTGCATAGGTTTTTATTGAGGATGCTTCACAGATTTCTCACTATGGTTATGCTGCAAGTTTCCACCATAATTAGGCATGGATTAGGCTAGCGACCCAAGTGTTTCTCTAACACATATACACAACTCCATGGACTTACTAGCTCCCCTTTTATTTCACACCGCCGACCTCCATAAAAAAAGATCATGATATCAACTGGGTAATATGTACATGTGTTGAAAGCGTTCCTATTGATTGCGTAGCTCAGATCACTTTAGAGATTCGTTGGGAGACCCCAAGTGGAAGGTATGATGAGCACGGCAGCAAGTTTTCCCTCAGTAAGAAACCAAGGTTATCGAACTAGTAAGAGGAAGGAAATGACTCAAAAGTGTTGCTAGAAACTTGGAAACCTGCACAACACAAACTCAAGACTTTGCCCCAACGAGCAGTGAGGTTGTCAATCTCACCGGTTTGCTGAAAACAAAGTATTAACCGTATGGTGTGGAAGGTAATGATGGCTTGCAGAAAGTAACCAGTAATAGTGGAAGATGTATCAATGGTAAAAATTGGACCGGGGTCCACAGTTCACTAGAGGTGTTCTCCTTAAGATAAACAACATAACATCTTGGGTAAACAAAGTACAACAGGGCAATTGACAGGACTAAGCAAGCCATAGCAATGCAATACTAGACATTCATGATCCTATGAGATTCGATAGGGCATTACAACAATATACATATACCACCATCCAACTACATCTATGACTAGTAATCCACCTTTGGGTTATCATCCGAACCCCCTCCAGTATTAAGTTGCAAGCAACAGATAACCGCTTTAAGCAAAGTGTGTAAGGTAAACAATCTACTTGTTCCATGAACAAGAGACTGTTGTTTGGTCCCTAGTGGCAACAACACATCTACAACCTTAGATATTTCTGTCACTTCCCCAGATTCAATAGAGGCATGAACCCACTATCGAGCATAAATATCCCCTCTTGGAGTCACTAGCATCTACTTGGCCAATATAGCTACTAGAAACAAAGAGCATGCAAGATCTCAAACAACACAGACATGATAGAATCAACAGGACAAAACCATTAACCAATCTGACATAGTAATCTCAATATCCATCGGATCCCTGCAAACACAACATGCATGATGACAAATATGATCTTGATCATGAATGGAGCTCACAAGCTCTAAACATGGTAGCACAAAGGAGGAGAAACAATCATCTAGATACTATATGGACCCATAGTACAAGGTGGAAATACTCACGGATCATACCGGAGGCTGGCATGGTGATGAAGAAGGCCTCCGAGATGATCTCTTCCCTCTGGTAGGGTGCTAGGAAGAGCTTCAGATCCCCCCGATCTAGGGACGATGGTGGCAGTGGCTACAAACTGTTTTGTGGAAGATTGATCGGGGTACTTATGGTTTAGGTGTCGGGGGCTTCTTATAGGCAGAGAGGGAGGATGAGGGGGTGCCCGAGGCGGATGCACCCCCCTAGGAACGGGCCAGACCTAGTCACGCGGCCAGGGGGTGTGGCCCCCTTGAGGCCCTCCTCCATCTCGTCTTCTAGCTCCGTGTTCCCCTCGATGAAATATTGACTTTGGATTTTGTCCCGTCCAATTGCGAGAATATTCATTTTATGCCTTTTCTGGAACCAAAAACAGAAGAAAACATGCAATTGGCACTATGGCATCTTGTTAATAGGTTAGTCCCAGAAAACATATAAAAACACCTCAAAGTGTAGACAAAGCAAAGTAGATACTAAACAATCATGGAACATCAAAAATTATAGATACATTTACGACGTATCAAGCATCCCCAAGCTTAACTCCCGCTCGTCCTCGAGTAGATAAGTGATAAAAAGAATAATTTTTGAGGTGACATGCACCATCAAAAGAAAGATCAAACCATTTGCAAGTATTGAAATCTGGGATCAAAGTACTCTAAACATGAGCATGAAAGATGAAGTTCTAACAATAAGACAAAGTAAGTATGCATGTAACATGAAAGGATACAAACAAAGAATCATGAATACCAATGCATTGAAAGATGTTTGTTTGTTTCACATATAGAAAACATAGCCTAGTGGCATTCAGCTTGTCCCTCATGGAGTAGCATAAATGCATAAGACACCTTCAAAGTTCATAAGGGTGACTAGATACAAATAGTTCAAGAGCAAGCAATATCAACAATATGAATCAATCAATAAGTTTTGGGACAATGCACATAGAACTAAGAATGGCAACTATGTTCTCTTAATTGGTGCCTAAGGATAGAAGGTGGAGACTCAATATAATAGTGGAAGTAAGGCCCTTCACAAAGGGAAGCAGGGATTTCAAGTTTCATAAAGATCTTCCAAAAATTATGGTACTTGTTAGGTTTCAGCTCTCATTGCCCCTATCATAAGCATCTTGAAGTGATTAAGGTTAAAGTGAACAAAGTATAATTTGGCAATCCCATGTCCCTTGAATACGAGGGTAGCTCCTCATGCTACTCAAGTTTAGTTACCGGTAAGTTCTTGTCATAGTAAGGACATGTGTATCATAGAGCACCGCCAACGGGGTACCCCTTGCACATGCTACAGGAGCTATCCCATAACAAAATGACAAGGCAAGTAGACAATGAGCATCTCATCAATATTCTTATTTACCAGGGGAAAATGGTGTTTTTTTCTCTCTTTTCTCTTTTCTCATCTCTATTTATTTCTTTTTCTCAATGACTTTTTATATCTATTTTTTATAAGAAGGATTATTCATAGATTGCTCACTATGGTGATGCTGCAAGTTTCCACCATGATTAGGCATGGCTTAGGCTAGCAGCGTAGGCGTTTCTCTAACACACATGCATAACTCCATGGACTTACAAGCTCCCCTTTCATTTCACACCAACGACATCCATAAAAAAAGAGCATGATATCAACTGGGTACAATGTATATGTGCAATGTTGAAAGCGTTCCCCGTGACAGCATGGTTCTGCTAATACCAATGTATAAGTGCAAGCATATACAACATAGATGACACAATGGGTCAAGTTTATTAGGGGCAACAAAAATAAAGTGTGCCATCAAGTTTGTGTTTGCTTTAATCACTAATTTTCACATAACAAAGTGACTTTTTAATTAGAAGGTAGATAAAACAAGAATATACTTGGAATGGTGTAACACACCATGCATATGAATTTATAGTGGACACTTTGGAATAACTTGATTTCTTGGAAGTTGGATGCATGAGTAGAGCTTACTCAATACAAGTGGAGGTTAGCAAAAGACTGGGAGCGACCAACTAAGGGAGCAATAATGGCCATAATCATGCAGAGCGACAAAACATTATCAACTAATGCATAAAGTGGTACCACAAGTCAAAAACTAAATGATCAAATAGGCTAAGGTGACTTGTACATATTCATAACATGGTGTGAGAATGTGCCAAGTCAACCCAAACAAAGCATCAAAGGAGAATACCAAAATGACGTTTACTATCATAATCACTTTTGGTGTTCGTTAACAACAAGTAGAGCATTTTATAGTATGTTATTGTCTATAGGTTTATATAATGCAAAGTGAAAAGGACCATTAACCTACGCAACTTTCCCTGCAATATTTACATGTTCCTGGGAATTCCAGACCGGAGTCTCCGGTCTGGCTGGAATGGAGTCTCAGGTGTGGTCCGAAGTTTTCCTAGGAATCCCGGAGGAAGCTCGGTTATATGCAGACGGTATGATAGGGGTCCAAGACTGGTCCGAGTCTCGGTCTAAGCTGGAGTCTCCGGTCTAAGCTTGAGACCGGATTCTCCGGTGGGGCTGGACCGGAGTCGCCGGTCCACTTGGCTCACAGAAGGGCTGGGAAAGTCTGATAGCCTTTCCGGAGGCTGGTCCGGAGATGGGCCGGAATCTCCGTTGTGCAGGCTAGAGTCTTTGGTCTGACTTTTCTCCAATGGTCAGAAAATGGTTCAGTGGAGGGGGCTGCTTATAAATAGAGGATCTTATCCCCTTCCTCCAGCTGCTCGACCCACTCAAGAACACTACCCCCATTTGAGCCACCAAATCAACAAGATCTCTTCATCCAACCACCCAAAGTCATTGATCTCTGGAGAATCAAAGGAGGAGGCCTTGATCTACAGCTTCACCAAGAGATATCTTCATTTCCACCTCATTCACTTGAGGGCCCCCATGCTCTAGTGTTTATTTGGAAACCGTAGCTTTTGATTTGGTTCTTACAAGATTTTCTTTGATTGTTTGACAACTTGCTTGTATTTTGGACTCTCCAATTAAGTTGTGGATGTGTGCCCCGAACTTGTTGTAAAGGTGCCGGCTTCCACCTCGAAGGTTGCCGATATAGTGGAAGAGGTGAATCGAACCCGTTGGGGTGAGGTTCATCGGAGAACAAGGGAGGCCTCTCATGGCATTGGTGGTTTGAAACCACGCCCTCTCCAAATGTAGACGTACTTCCCCTCAAAAGGAAGGAACTACGGGAAACAAATCCTTGTGTCTCCGCGTCCTCCACTTTGGTTACTTCTATCCTTTACCGCACTTTACTTTACTTGTTCGTACTTAGTGTTTGTGCTAGTTGGTTCTAGTTTGACATATAGATAAATTCACCTTAGTTGCATAATCTAGATAATTTACTTTTCTTGTCAAACCCTAATTTGAAAAAGAAGAAAATTTGAAGTAGCACCTATTCACCCACCCCACTAGGTGCCCATACGATCCTTTCAATTGGTATCAGATCCTCGACTCTTTATTCAGGCTTTACCGCCTAAGAGTATATGGGTAGCAACTTTTGGGAAGGTGATGGTGAGCCTACCAACACGGTGACCATGGAGGATCTCAATAACTTGGAAACAAGATTGAGCTCCACCTTGGGAAACGAGATCAAACAATTGCACAAGTTACTTGAGCAACTTGTTAAAGATAAAGGTGACTCATCATCCCCTTCTCCTCAAGAGGTACCTCCATCATTACCTGAGGTGAATGCTCTAGTATCACCCGCATGTATGGTGGTGAGGGATAATCAAGACAACACTAATTACAACACAAAAAGGGAAGGTGGGAAGGGAGAGCACCATGAATCTCAAGGATGGTTCACTCCCGACCCTCCTATTCCTCACCCTCATATAAACAATAGAGGAGACCCACCAAAGCTAGCTGCATGTACTTTTGCTCAATGGCAATCTCTAATGAAATCTCATGTGTGCAGCTCTTGTATTGAGTTATGGAACATCATTAAAGAAGGACTCTACATTGGGGATCCAACCAACTTGACTAGAAGAGAAGTTGTCAGTAGTCAACTCAATGCCACCGCCTTGCACATGATACAACAAGGATTGGGTACAAAAGATTACCCTCACATTGAGCACCTCAACACCGCCAAGGAAGCTTGGGATGCTCTCACGGAGTTGTATGTTGGAAATGTGAGCATGAAAAGTAATAGGTATGATGCACTAAGAAATGAAGCCGAAGGCTTCTATATGAAGGATGGTGAAGATCGACTGGTGGAAATGAGGCCTTTAGTTGAGGCCCAAATTGGCCTTTAACACCGGTTATCCTACGAACCGGTGTTAAAGGGGGTGCCCGTACCAGCGTGGCCCATGCAGCAAAAAGGCCCACCCCCTTTAACACCGGTTCGAGCCACGAACCGGTGTTAAAGGCCCTGCCCCACCATGCCGCACATCACCCCCCTTTAACACCGTTTCTTGGCTTGAACCGGTGTTAAAGGGTGTCTTATATATACACATGACCACCCTCTCTCTGATTGTTTCACTCTCTCATTTTGGAGCCTAGCAAAGTGGGTGAGAGGTGTGCTAGTTTGTGTTTTTTTCCTATGCACAAGAGGTGTTTGCTGAAATGCCTGAGAGCTCGAATTAAGTTTTCTCGTTGCTCTTTCCTCCTCGGTCGAGGTAGGCAACTTTATTCTTTCATGTGTCATTGATGTACTGTAAAAGTGGTTATCTCCCTATTAATTCATGATGTACTGTAATGATATTTGATATACGTAATTAATTATATAATGCAGATGAACCGGCAATGGATGTACGGTGACCGACGCACTTCCGAGTATATTACGGGCATCTAAAATGTAATCGTTGTGGCTAAGGAAAATCATGGTCACAATGGTTTTATGTGCTGTCCATGTGTTGACTGTCAGAACAAGAAATACTACTCAAATACCAAAACCATTCACGCCCACACCCGTTCGGTTTCATGCCCAGCTATAATTGTTGGACCAAGCACGGAGAAAGAGGGGTTATGATGGAAGACAACAAAGAAGAAGAGGATGATGACAAATATCATAATATGTATCCTGAATACGATGAGATTGCAACAGGGATAGATGAAGATTAAGAGGTAGCATATGGGCCCGCTGATGACGATCTAGGTCGGGCCATTACTAATACAAAGGAATAATGTGAAACTGAAAACGAGAAGGAGAAGCTGGAGCATATGTTAAAGGATCACAGAACATTGTTGTACCCAACTTGCGAAGATGATGGAAGGCAGAGAATGGTGTGACTAACAGCGCATTTTCAAAGTTGTTGGTAAAAATGAAGAATCTGCTTCCAAGAAATAATGAATTGCCCGAAAGTACATACCAAGCAAAGAAGGTTGTCCGCCCTCTACGATTAGACATGCAGAAGATACATGCCTGCATTAATGACCACATCCTCTACCGCGGTGAGAAGTACGAGAATTTGGATGCATGCCCGGTATGCACTGCACTGCAGAATAAGATCAGACGAGACAATCCTGGCGATGTTGAGGGCGAGGCCCCTAGGAAGAAGGTTCCTGCCAAGGTTATGTGGTATGCTCCTATAATACCACGGTTAAAACGTCTCTTCAGAAACAAAGAGCATGCCAAGTTGTTGCGATGGCACATGGAAGACGGTAAGAAAGACGCGATTTTGAGACACCCCGCTGATGGGGCACAGTGGAGAAAAGTCGGCGAGTACCGGACTTCACGTGGCGCAAGGAACTTAAGTTTTGGTCTAAAATGAGATGGCATGAATCCTTTTGGGGAGCAGAGCTGCAGTCACAGCACCTGGCATGTGACTCTATGCATCTATAACCTTCCTCCTTGGTTGTGCATGAACCAGAAGTTCATTATGATGCCAGTGCTCATCCAAGGCCCGAGGCAACCCGACAACGACATTGATGTGTACCTAAGGCCATTAGTTGAAGAACTTTTACAGCTGTGGGCCAAATCAGGTGTACGTATGTGGGATGAGCAAAAAGGGGAGCCATTTGACCTACGAGCATTGCTTTTCGTAACCATCAATGATTGGCCCGCTCTTAGTAACATTTCAGGGCAAACAAACAAGGGATTCAAAGCATGCACGCACTGTTTAGATGAGACTGAAAGTGTATATTCAGATAAATGTAAGAATGTTGTGTACCGAGGGCATCGTCGATTTCTTCCGAACATGCATCCCGTAAGAAAGAAAGGCAAGCATTTCAAACGCCTGGCAGAACCCCGGAGGAAGCTTGTCCTCCGTACTGGTGAGGAGGTATTTGGTATGGTCAAGGACCTAGAAGTAATCTTTGGAAAGGTCACGGCGGTCAATCATTCGAATAGCGATGTCGGACACGCCCATGTGGAAGAAGCAATCTATATTTTGGGACCTACCCTATTGGAAAGTCCTAGAGGTCCGCTCTTCAATCGACATGATGCGTGGCGAAGAATCTTTGCGTGAACCTGCTGGGCTTCACAGTGTATGGAAGACAAAAGATACACGGAAGCTGGCGGGACCAAAAGCGTATGAAAGAACCTAAAATCCTATGCATCACGAGCGAGAAGGATAAATTATGCCACTTAACTCTTTCCAGCTACGCTCTTACCAAAGCAGAGAAGGAAATCTTTTTTGAATGCCTGAGAAGTATCAAGGTCCCATCTGGATTCTCGTCGAATATAAAGGGAATAATAAATATGGAAGAGAAAAAATTCCAAAACCTGAAGTCTCATGACTGCCACGTGATTATGACGCAATTGCTTCTGATTGCATTGAGGGGGCTTCTACCTCAAAATGTTCGAGTACCCATTGTGAAGCTTTGTGCATTCCTCAATGCAATATCTCAGAAGGTAATCTATCCAGAAAGACTACCAAGGTTACAGACACATGTGGCCCAATGTCTTGCCAGCTTCGAGTTGGTGTTCCCACCATCCTTCTTCAATATTATGACGCACCTCCTGGTTCACCTAGTAGGCCAGAAGGAAGCATCTCCAAGGGCTATGTAACAGAGGAGGTCATTGAGTTCTATGTTGACTTTATTCCTGACCTTAAGGCGATTGGTGTTCCACAATCACGACATGAGGGGAGACTGCGTGGAAAAGGCACCCTAGGATGTAAAGCAATGATATCTATGTACGAACATTCTCTCAATTAAGCGCACTACACAGTTTTACAAAGATCTATCTTGGTTGCCCCGTGTATCAATGAACAGAAGAATAGTATACGCGTCAAACACCCGGGACAGTCTGATGAATGGATTAGAAGTGAACACATGGCGAGTTTTGGCGGCTGGTTGCAAAGACTTCTCACGAATAACACCACTCTTGGAGATCAGCTATACTTGATCTTCGACTGTATGTACTTTCCACGGGTACAAGATAAATGGGAATACATTTTACACGATAGGCCAAGATAAAAAGAGCACCAACCAAAACAGTGGTGTCCTCTTCGATGCAGCAGAAGACAATGGGCAAAAGACCATGTATTATGGGTTCATAGAGGAGATATGGGAACTTGACTATGGACTTAATTTTAAGGTCCCCTTGTTTCGGTACAAATGGGTCAAACTGACAGGAGGAGGGGTCGAGGTAGATAAGAAGTACGGAATGAAAACAGTGGATCTCAACAATCTTGGGGACTTAGACGAACCATTCGTCTTAGCCAATGATGTGGCTCGGGTTTTCTATGTGAAGGACATGTCTACAAAACCGAAAAGAAAAAAAAAGCAAACAGATACATCACACGATGAGCCAAAGCGTCACATATTTCTTTTAGGGAAAAGAAACATCGTGGGAGTGGAGGACAATACAGAAATGTTAGAAGATTATAATAAGCTTGATGAAATTCCTCCCTTCAAAGTGAAGACTCACCCAACCATCCTGTTAAAGTGGAGGCGTGCTGGTTCCTCCTGTTCCTCTAGGTGTGGCGCGCTGGATGGCCATCACGAACCACTACTACTTCGAGTACACGCCGGAGTAGCGGAGGAATCCCAACTGGCATCCCGACTATTTCCCGACTTGGGAAGCCTTCTTCGGCGATCGGCGTGAGAGGATGCTCGCCAGGCACGAGGAGGATGACACACCTCCTCCGAACTTCAACGAGGCCGACCGTCGGTTGTGGTGGCGCGGACGGACTCTCCAGAGCGTCATGGCCTACGACACGGCCACCGAATCTAACCCTCACCTGCGCTACCCTCATGTCCAGCCCACGCATACTCAGCGTTCAAGGTTCAACTACGGTGACCCCGACAACGACAACGACGACGGCCGCAGCGAGTATGACGACTACAGTGGCGAGTATTACAGGTGTAGGCAGGAGCATGACTAAATCACTCCAACATTCCAAAACAAGTTCGGCCGATTGTGACTTAATCTGTCCATGTATCTTAATTTTCAGTTCTTCTATGTATCTTAATTTTCAGTCGTGCTTTATGTAACTTACTGTTAGTTGCGTTATGTACTTTAATTCCAGTTCCGTCGTAATAAAATTTTCTTCCCGCCTATTATTTCCCGCCCTTTTCCTCCCGCGCATTCGGCCCGTCCTTTCCCATTTGTTACTAGTTTCAATAGTTAGAATTTATTTTTTAAAACAAAAAATATTTTAGGATTAATTATTCAAATGCAAACACTTTTCATGTTGAAAGTTTTGTCAGATTCCAAAGTATACAAAAGATGCTAAATTTAAAAATCCAAACAATTCAAAAATGTTAAGAGATAATAAAATATGATTTGCTCTAATTATTTTTGATTTTCTAAAAATAGGATTAGATTCCTTTTCAGATGCTTAATATTTATTAAGTTCAAAGTTTTAGGGTTTGACTATTTTATTTTTGTCTTAATTGAATAATCAAAATTCATATGTAAGTGTTTTAATAATTTTGAAAATTTTCATCTACAGTAACTATAATTTTTTTATATGAATGGATAGATCTTATTTTTATGAAAATTATGATATACTATTCATATTTTTTCTGAGTTGAAATGAAAAAGATATGAATTTTCTAAATTCTATCCTATTTTTGGGAATTAGAAATCCCCCCTTTAATGTATGAGATAAATGCCCCCCTTTAACACTGGTTCCAGCCACGAAACAAAATCCCCACCCACCCCCCCTTTAACACCGGTTTGTGGCTGGAACCGGTGTTAAAGGGGGGGTGCGCGCGAAACGAATTCCCCCCTTAACACCGGTTCGTGGACCGGTGTTAAAGGGGGGGTTATAAACTACGCGCCTTCCTCTTCCTCTTCCCCCCAGCCAGCTTGATCGAGCAGAGGAAGCAAAGGAGCGCGCGCAGAGGTAGAACGCCGGCAGGCTGCTCGCGCCTTCACCGTCCACGCCCATGCACTCGCCTCGCCGTCGTGCCGTCCACCGCCATCGCCGCCGTGCCCGTCCACGCCGGCCCGTCCACTCACGGGAGCCGTCGGCGCCACGCCGTTGCACGCCCGTCGCCGCGCCCGTCCACGTACGCCCGCCGCCGATCGAGTTTGCCGGCGGTGAGCTTTCCATGCATGCATATATGTATATGTGTAGATTTATTTGTGTGTATATGTTTTATATTTGGTGCATATTGTATGTATATGTTTTATGTGTATATTGGATTTATTTGTATATATATGTGTATATTTGGTGCATATATGCATATATTGTATGTATTGTATGTATTTTGTTTGTATATAAATGGTGCATGTATTTGTGTGTATTGTATGTATTTTGTTTGTATATATATGTACATTATATCCTAATGGTGCATGTATTTTGTTTGTATTTGTGTGTAATTATATCCTAAGATGTATTTTGTTTGTATTTGTGTGTAATTATATCCTAATATGTACATTATATCCTAATGGTGACGTTGGAGCGACCGCCCACCTGACTGTGCGATGTATATATTTTGTTGTATGAATATATGCATATTGGATTGAATATATAATGTATGTATATGTGTATATATAAGAAAGTATATGAATATCCGTCCGCCATAGACGACCACCGCCACCATTGCCGTCGACCCTGACCTCCTCTGCCCTCGCTGAGCCTACACACGCGTCGAGGCTGAGTCGCCCATTTTAGGTAGCCCACGTCGTGCTGGTTCGAACGCACACCCCCACGCATCCCCGATCTCTCCCTAGCGCCGCCAGCCGCCGCCCTAGCACACCTCTCATTGTCAATAGAATTATAACCATGCATTGTTAATCAACTTTCATGACAAGTTAATTAGAAGAACTAAATGTACCCTGTCATATGAATCCGGGGTTTCTCCGAATTAGGGTTTTGAATGACCAAGCATGTATTAGGGTTACATTTCAATACTTTTAACCTGTCATATCATCATATTTGCTTGAGAATTTCAATAGATGTATTACTGATATTTGTGTGATAATATTATTGTTTTAGAAACTATGGATCCACTCAGTAGAAACCTTGAAGAGGAAGAAATAATGGAGAACATGATCCATGAGAACACCTCACAATATCTGAACTTGGAGGGACATGATGACATCTCAAGTAGTCATGGAGAATATGACGACTCCGGTGAACGCACTTTAGTGATTACAAAGTCCGGCGAGGTATATGCATGGATTAAGCCTCTGCTGACTTACACTGATTGATTTGTATATATGTACATATATTAATTAACACTTCTTTATTCTTTTAGCCCTCTGGATCGACCAGCTAGCAACAATCTTCTACGAAAAAGAGCAAGCAAGGCACGAGCTATCGGTTGAAAGATCGTGCAAAGTTCACGATCGAAGCAGTCCGTGTTGATGGCAGACCGATGGAGCCCAAGAAGTCTACAGAAAAATTTATATGTCAGGCTGGAGTTATCATTAGGGACCAAATACCAATCACAATTAAATATTGGAATAAGCCAAATAAGGGCGACGCCACCTTTGTCGATGAAAGATCCAAAGAAACGCTTTGGACTTCGCTGTTGGTAAATTTCAACCTACCACCAGAGGAGGATGAAAATAAACCGGTTATAAAGGAAAAGGTCAAAGAGTGGACCCTAAAGAAGATGGATGAATCTTTTCGCAAATAGAAGACAAAATTGAACAAATTTGTCAAAGCTGGCGAGACTCCAGATTTTGAAGACGCATATTATGCGAAGATAAGATCTCACTGGCCTGAATTTGTGGCGTACAAGGAAGGTTTTATAGCTACAAAGAGGTCAGAAACCAATACGCAAAATGCCAACAAGAAGGAATATCACCAAGGGCGGGTCGGTGGCTACATATCGAGGCCTAAGTGGGAGGAAGCTGAGAAGGCCTGCTTGATCGAGGATCACACACCAGACAGACGGGTGGGAGCTACGTGCAAAGACTTGGTTCTACGGAATCGGGGCAAAGTTCGACCCAGAAACGGGATTGTGTATCTTCCCAAAAGTTCTTGCCAAACCCGTCAATGAACTCATCACAGCATTCGAGGAAACTGCCGCCAGGACCTTCCAACCCGACAGAGAGAATGACCAGCTGACACGCGCCATCGGTAAAAAAGAACACCCTGGACTATCATGAGGCGCAGGGGGTATGACGTGGAAGGATGGGTTTTCCGCGTGGGGCGATCCTTACAGATGGTGCGACAGAAAATAAAAAGAGCATATAGACCGGATGACACAGATAGCACATGTACTTATGGCGCTGCAGGCGCAAGTGAATGCACAAAATAGCCAGCAAGCTACCGACCCATCTCAGCGGCACGAAGATCCTGCATTGGAAGCTTCCGGCGGCCCAGACTCTGCGTGGAAGAACAACATGGCTTCCACGGAGAACGTGCAGCCCACGCTCGAAATGGTGGGTCCTCGATACCCCGTGGATGAGATCACGGAGAGCGAACACGCTGAGCTACATGTGAGATTAATGGGATTATCCATTAAGGTGGCGGTCGGCTATGCCTTACCTCCTGTACCTGCTGGTGGAACTTACCACTCCCGACCGATTCTAGATGGCTATGTTATTGTCGAGGTGGATGAGGTTGTGAAGGAATATGAGGAAGCCCATCTTGACCATGCTACAGGTGAAGGGGAAACTCAACTGAAATTTGCAATGAAAATAACCATTCTCTGGAAGAAGGAACACATCGTGCTTCCCAATTGGAGGCCACTGTCTCCCCCACCGTCTCCGCAGCATCAGCAATTTGAGCCGCCTCAGCCGTCTCTGGGTCATCAGAATACTACCATGTCGTCTCCGGCGCGTAAGCCGTCTCCTGCGCGTTAGCCATCTCCGGCACGTCAGCCATCTCCTGCGCGTCATCGTAAGCGGAAGAGCACTTCCACGAAGAGCACTAGTACTACTACCACGAAGAAATCCACGAACCGTCGCGAATTGTTCAAGAAACTACGCGCAGCCTTGAGCCAAGCCATTGCGGTATTACCATGAAATCACAATGACAAGGAGAACGAGAGGATCTCAGAAGAAGAGGTTAAGAAATTCTTTGCACCTAGAGGGGCCGAGCCAGAGGAGAAAAATAGATTCGGCGGTGGTGGAGAAGTTTTATAGTAATATTTTGAAACCTGAAACACCACTTGTCTTGGACTTCGACGCCAAGTTATAAAGGGGTATGCAAGGCGGAGGAGTGCGAAAGTAGTAGTCATGCACCCCAGAAAACAGTTCCCATGCTCAGAGAGCAGGAAAACCAATTGTGCACCCCGATCCAAGTGTTCGATACATGGATAGCTCCTCCTATAAATGATTACGAGGAAGAGATACAAAGAAAGTACAATGAGATGAGGATGACTTACATTTCATACTTGAACATCATGGGAGACCACTTGCCCAAAGGCGATGTCAACCCCATACAACCATGGGCAGGGGTGGAGCCAGGATTTGACAATGAGGGGGGCGAAGATAGTGATGATCATATATAGGATTTTTTCTCATGAAGACAACAGCTACCTATCATTTTGTGTTGGAAGAACTATTTGGATAAAACATAACAATATATCAAAGTATCGGTATAGAACTGATATTAATATGTAGCACTAAGTCTTAGACAATACAAAACAAAAGATTAGTTTATATTGGATCAACTTTATCTCTACGAGTATAAATCCTGATAATTCCATTGCAGGTGACCTTTATATTATTATTTACCAATTATTATTCAATAAGTTGTCATTATCACCGAGCAAACATCAAACAAAAGACGCATATTTTTTTGTAAATTAATCAATTAGACTATAGGTTATGCAATCTATCGAAAAAATACTAACGATTTTTTACCTTCAGTCAGAGTGAGGAAGATTGATTCCTATACTCCATGGTACAACATGATTGTTGCTGGAATTGTGGCATGATTAACAAAGGTAGAAAGACAAACAACATGGTCATCTAGCATGGCGCAGCATGACATCGTGTGGTGGTGGCTAGTGAGTAGGAGTGAGCGATGGTGGCGAGCATCCAGTCAGTTGATCTAAACGATTGTATATGGTAGTAATAAAACGAATTCACGGGCTACATTTGGCTTTCGGTATAGAGAAGCACAATAAATCAATTAAATTTGGGCTTAGTGTTAATTAAATCTATAAGGCCATTTGTTTAATACTAAAATCTGCACCTATGTATTGAGGGGGGCCGATGGTTAGGGGGTCTAGTCCTGCTAGCCCCTTGGCTCCACCGACCATGGGAATCTGGAAGAATCTCATCAAGAAAGAGGAGCTCAAGAATCTACCAACAAAGATGCAAAGATTGCATAAGTGGCACCTTAATTTACGCAAGGCGACAAAGGAAGAATTGATCACGGCGCATATAAGAGATTTTATTTTCTTGTGCGGAGACGACGAGATCACCTTCAACATTCAAGACTTGCATTTTTTTTCAATCAGAAGGAACTTGAAAAAGCTGCCATCAGCCTTTATTGTGTGTAAGTACTATTTCTGTAATTTCTATCTCAGCTCATTCAATTCATTAATTGCATGTATATATATGCTCACCATATATATGTATATACTATTATGCAGGAAAAAGGTTATGGAATGCATGAAAGGAGGCCCTTTTGACATTGGTTTCGTTTACCCAAATAGAGTTCATGAACAAGTGGTAAAACACAAACCAGGGAAAACAGATGATTTCTTGCTAAGGTCTTTACTGAGACAACAAACCAAAAGGGAAATACTATTGCCTTACAACTTCTCGTGAGTGTTACCCTCTCTTGTACACATTATGTTTTGGATTACTCGATGTTAAGTGTAACTGATGATGAGTTATGCGTGCGCAGGATCCACTTTATTCTGCTAGTCATTCAAGTTGACGCAGGAAAAGTCCTTATTATGGAATCGACACGAAAAGACAAAGAGCTATGGGAAGACTTTAAAGAGATGCTCTAGAGGTAATTTCAATCATATTATCGCACTAGATCGGAAACTTTCGATACAACAAGTAATTAATTACTCCTTTATCCATTTTCTTTGCCGGTCAGGGTTTGAAAAAGGTTCACGGGTAGGACTGTGGGTGAATGGTCAGAAGAACTAAAATTTGTAGATCAAAATGTAAGTAATATTAGCCAGCTAGGTCTGCGTATCTCTTTGATTCTGCTTTCAATTCTATTATATCATGCTTTATTGATTATTATTTTGATTGAACTCTCTATTCTCGTAAAGTGCGCACAGCAGGGAGCCGACAATAACTTATGTGGATACTGTTATCGCCACATTTTGGCCAAAGGAGGAGACGGGCCGTAATCAAGATGGGCTTGAAGGATGCATATGTACGACGTGTTATTGAATCGGCCTTGCGCGTGGATTTGGGCTAAATTGCCCGTGTATCTGTATATTGTAGTAGGATCCGTTTCGGTTTAGATAAGAGATAGAGTTGTAGAGTTATTCCAAAGATAGAAAGTCTCCGGACTATAAATATGTACCTAGGGTTATTGAGAAAAGGAGGACAATCACGTTCACGACAAACACAATCTCGGCGCATCGCCACCCCTTGTTTCTAGGGTTTCTTTCGGGTAAGTGTCATGCTGCCTAGATCGCATCTTGCGATCTAGGCAGTATCTACTTATGCGTTATTTGGTTTTACTCGTACTGAAGCGTTGTTGATGGCGAGTAATACTTTTATCATAGATTTGTTGAGGCTAGCATCGGTACTTTTTGCTATGATCGTTTGGTTATGCTACCTCTAGTTATCTCGCTACCTTTGCACCTTTTCCCGGGTGTGAGGGTAGCATCTTGCTTGATCGTTATTCAGTCGACTTGATCCGTTATAGTTTGCCTTGTTTTACAAGGTTTAGTTTGATATCCACGTAGTCAGGCCTTGCAAACGGGTTGAACGATCCAGTAGTATGTGGGGATATAGTTTACTAACTCGAGAGAAGTTGTTCCGGGAATTGACTTTACGTCGGTTGTTAGGCCTTCTCTAGGGTTAGTTCTTTATCATCCTTTGTATCTACCAGGCTCAATTACATGTAGGACGTTCCAATTACGTGGTGAGAACATTAAACTATCGTAGATCGATTTAGCTAGTAACGATGAAGCAAAACCCCATGTTATTATAGATCTAATGCAGAACCATGGGACAATCGGCTCCAGGAGCCGATTCACAGGAAAACCTGGGGGCCGGTCACGGCTCGAATTTTACGTATACTTGTTTACCATGCAGGAAACTGATCGAAGCAATCCATCACCTTCCTGACCAGGTATAGGTCGGTGCACGCTCTCGAACCAAGCCAGGGGCGCGTGCGGAGTTTTGCGAGCCGTTGCAGGGACCGAGCCCTGTGATTCAGGAGCCTCCGGCTCTTCGTGTTGCTCGTCGCTTTCGCCGGTGGGTTTTGGCGAGCAACACATTACAGCATGCCCGGTGGGACATTCAACATCTGCATCAACATCCGACGCCGAGATGGGGACAGACCGATCCACGTATGACGATCACTGAGGAGCACAAGGCGAAGTATGATGATATCAAAGATCTCTTTGAAGCCGATCTCATCGGCTCTTTTGAAGGACCCGTAAGCATGGCATCGGTGGAAAGGGTTCTCACCGAAGGTGCTCTTGATAAGGTGGATCATGCATTTCCTTGAGGAGCGCACTGAGCGCTGCGATAGGAAGTCAACTACATGGTGGCTCATTCTCTTCACCGCCATTCGAGAGCACAGTAGCGCTTTGGCGCATCGCGGTTCGCGTAGTTCGGAGATCATGAAACATCGGTACTCTCCGTGGGGCCTACTCTAGGGACTCACGGGAGAAAGACCGCTCAAACGAGGCCACAGTGCCATTCGCGCAGCCCCGGAACCACCGAGGCGGCCGGCGTCGTCGTCTACAAGGTCGGAGGCGACCCGATTGCCGTTCTGTTTGAACCACCTAAAGAAATCCCACATGGATATGTGTGCACCTAAGTGCGGGACTGCAATGACGACACGCACGAACAGTGCAACCGCGAGATTTACAGGCGGGGTTTCGGAGCGGCGGCGGGCAGGTATTCCTAGAGCAGGAATGTCTGGGATGGACGCTGATAAACAGGCATGGCTGGCCAAGTACGCCACCGGAACGAGTCATGAAAATTCAGCCCCTACAGCTCAAACAGTGGAGCAAATCCGTACCATCCTGAGAGACCAGTTCGGCTTCGTGCCGAAGAGAAGGACAATCGGCTATTCCAAGCCGTACCCCAACGAGTTTGACCTGATCCCGCTGTCGCCCAAGTATCGGCTCCCTGAGTTCTCAAGGTTTAGTGGATCAGAAGGGTCGAGCTCGATCGAGCATGTGAGCCGATACCTGGCGCAGTTAGGCATGATTTCAGCATCAGATCAGTTACGCGTAAAGTTCTTTGCACAATCTCTGACAGGACCAGCTTTTGGGTGGTACACCTCGCTGCCACCTGATTCGATCCAGACTTGGAAGCAACTAGAAGAGAAGTTCCACATTCAGTATCATTCAGAAGCTACCGAGGCTGGCATTGCAGATCTGGCACAGGTACGGCAAAAGCGGGGAGAGACGGTAGCTGAGTACATCCAGCGTTTCAGGACTGTCAAGAACCGATGTTATTCGGCTCGTTTAACTGAGAAAGAAGCAGTCGAGCTGGCAGTGTTGGGTCTCTCAGCACCTATCAAGGATCTGGCTTTCCAAGTAGAGTACAATTCATTGGCGCACATGGCCCGGCGACAATGTATGAACACGCCACGCTGAGTTGTACCAGACAAGTTCAAGCGTCCGATAGGCTGGTCGTCTGAAGAGGATCCTATACAAGACCAGGAAGTAGCCGTGGCTGAATGGGCTCGGGGGGCAGATCCTGTGTCCTGCAAATGGGTGAAGCAGCAAGGACCTGCAAAAGGGTTCGACTTCGACGTGAGCAAAGCTGAGCAGATATTCGATTTGCTGCTGAAGGAAAAACAACTGAAGTTACCCGAAGGCCATAAAATCCCTACATCTCAAGAGATGAACGGGAGACCATACTGCAAGTGGCATCACTCGTTCACCCACACCACCAACGACTGCAAAGAGCTGCGTCGCCAGATCCAAACGGCCATAGAACAGGGCCGTCTGATCCTTGGGCAATTCTCCATGAAAGTAGATACCAACCCGTTTCCCGGCGTCAACATGGTAGAACACAGCCACTCCACGAGGCGTCAGTTAGATTTCTCGTTCGATGTCAACATGGCGGGGCCTGTGTACCACTATGGCACATATAAGGAGGAAGGCGATCGCTCTCGAGGCAGAGAAAGAGAGGAGGCCGGTTCACGCGACCGGCCCCATTATGGTGACAGGCGGTATTTAACTGAGGAGCAGGTGAGAAACGTGCGATATCAGAAGCCACACTCCACGCATCTCCTTAACAAGTATGAGCATCAGTATGACCGACGTCGCCGGCGCGATAGAGACGATGAAGGATATGAGCACCTCGCTAGGGGAACGTCAAAGGAAAAGGAAGGCATGGACAAGCATTGGGATTGTCCCTTCTTCAAGTATTGCTGGGACGCCGGAATGAGCCGATTGCCTACAATCGATAACTTCCCAGAATGCGGACAGCAGAAGGAGGACACAGGACCGGTCTCAGTGTTCAAGCGTCTAGGACCTCTCCCTCCTCGACCAAAGGGCCTCGAGGAGCCAATGGGTGGGAAAGAAGAAGACAAATATCACCGTCCAAGGTGGTGTCCCGATGGACTCAGACACACCCAAAAGCGTAGAGTTCAGCGACTGCGTAACCTGGAGGAAGCAGAAGCGCAGTACCCCCATGCTTTAAGGAAAGCACGGCCCGACCTGGCCGTGAAAATCCGGCAGAACTTGGAGACGGAAGATCACCCGAAAAGGAAAGAGTGGCGCCCCAAGCCAGTAAAAGCCGATGCGAAGACATCGGCTGGCACAAACATGGTGTTCATACTTCCGTCAGAGTTTTGCGCTCTAAGAACAAACGAGCTACCAGTGGCACAGTTTGACTGCGGCCCACGGCCGGTTATCTTCGAAAAGCCACGTGAGAAGGGTTACAAACATCTGAAAGCCCTGTACCTGCGAGGTCACATCAATGGGTAGCCTGTCAGCAAGATGCTGGTTGACACCGGAGCGGCAATCAATATAATGCCATACTCTATGTTACGGCGTTTGGGACGTTCCACTGCAGATCTGATCAAAACCAACATCACGTTAAGCGACTTCAACGGCCAAACTTCAGAGACACAAGGCGTACTGAACGTGGATCTGACCGTGGGCAGAAAAACCATCCCTACGTCATTCTTCGTCGTGGACAGCAAGAGCACCTACGCTGTCTTGCTGAGGAGAGATTGGATTCACGCTAACTGCTGCATTCCATCTACGATGCACCAGTGCCTAATACAGTGGGATGGAGATGAAGTGGAGGTCATTCATGCAGATGATTCAATCGAAACCTCCATAGCAGGCATGAACGTCTGGGAAGCAGAAGACCAAGAGCCGATCTCTGGAATCAGTCTAGACGGCTGTGAGCGCATTGAGGCTACAAAAAACGGGGTGAGGCTGGTCTTATCCACTGGCCTGACAGAGTAGCAAAGTCCATGATCATACGTGGTATGGCCGATCCTTGCGATCGGCCGCAAAAAATAAAAAGTAGTAATCTTACGACAAGCATGTCATGCAGTCGTAGTAGGGAGATTCCCTGCCATTGTAGAGCACAAATGAGGTGTAAACCGTCCTTGACTAATGCAATCGAAAAGGGGGCCGATTCAGGCAATCGGCCCAAATTATTTTTGTTATCCTCACCAACTGTTTGCCCCGTGTTTAGCATCGATTTAACAGGTGACGGAAAGCTATGGTATGGGTTTACCTCCGCTGATGAGCTAGAGGATATTGACATCGGTCCTGGGGATAAGCCACGACCGACATTGATCAGCAAGAAGTTAGATCCGAGTCTACGGGGTCCGATGATCGCTTTGTTGAAAGAATACCCAGACTGCTTTGCCTGGGACTATACAGAGATGCCTGGTTTAGACAGGAGCATCATTGAGCATCGGCTCTCGCTTAAAAAGGGGTTTCGGCCATTCCAGCAGCGAGCACGACAGATGAAGGCCGAAATTCTGGAAGAAGTCAAGAAAGAGATCGAGAAAATGTTGACAGCCAAGTTAATCAGGCCATGCAGGTATGCTGAGTGGATTTCTAGTATCGTACCTGTAGAGAAAAAGGATGGCCGCTGGCGTGTTGCCATAGATTTTCGGGATCTCAATAGAGCTACTCCAAAGGATGAGTATCCGATGCCGGTAGCAGAGACGTTAATCAACACAGAGGCTGGTCATAAGATCTTGAGCTTCATGGATGGCAATGCCGGCTACAACCAAATTTTTATGGCTCCGGAAGATATACACAAGACTGCATTCAGAGTCCCAGGTTCAGTGGGGTTGTTTGAATATGTAGTCATGACGTTTGGACTAAAGAATGCCGGCGCCACGTACCAAAGAGCCATGAATTACATTTTCCATGATCTGATCGACAAGCTGGTTGAAATTTATATCGATGACGTGGTGGTCAAGTCTGCTTCAGTACAAGGACACTTGGACGATCTGCAAAAAGTCCTGGACCGAACAAGGAAATTCAGGCTACGGATGAATCCAAAGAAGTGTCCTTCGGAGTGACGGCCGGTCAGTTCCTGGGTTTCTTGGTCCACGAACGCGGAATTGAGATCGGCCTGAAAAGTCAGGAGGTAGTGCGAACTATGAAGCCGCCTACCACGAAGAAAGAACTACAGTCTCTCATCGGCAAGATCAACTTCGTCAGGAGATTCATCTCTAATCTCGGGAAGAATAGAGCCGTTCATGGGGTGGTAAAAATTAAATCTGATGAGGAGTTCGCTGAAGCGAGAACAACAACGAGCCTTGACGAGATCAAAGAATATCTAACAAAGCCGCCGGTGTTGGTTTCGATAGGATAAACCATTCTACATTTACTTGTCGATCGACACGTCCGCCATCTCGATGGTGGTGCAAGTTTATGATGGTCTGGAGCGAGTGGTGTTTTACATCAGCAGAAGGATGCTGGATGCAGAGACAAGGTATCTTGAGATCGATAATTTGTGCCTCTGCCTGTTTTTCACCTGCACCAAGCTGCGCCACATCTTGCTCTCAGCAGAAATTTTCGTTATATGCAAGTCAGACGTCATAAAGCACATGCTGTCGGCCCCTATGTTGAAAGGCCGACTCGGCAAATGGATGTTTGCACTATCAGAATTTGACATCCGGTATCAACCCGCGAAAGCGGTTAAGGGTCAGGCATTGGCCGACCTTATTGCTGAAAGAATCAACACTGATATAGCAGCGCTGTCTATACGAGCGTGGGCTATGTTTTTCGATGGATCGGTGTGTGATGATGGTTGCGGCATCGGCATTCTACTCGTGTCGCCGAGAACAACATATTCCTTCTCCATCAGTTATCTACCCTCGCACCAACAACGTCTGAGATGAAGCGTCGCAAGAATGGAGTTGCTCATCGAAGTTGGAGCGAAGCGGTGGAAATTTTGGAGACTCCAATTAGTGATTTCCCAACTCACGGAGGAATACAAATGCGAGGCGAGTCGCTCTTCCCATTATGGTTGCAATGCCGTGATGGCACATTTCGGTACATAAACTTCACGGATCCCGCGATCACGCGAAGCGAGGCGAATGATCTCGCAGATGGCGGGCTACAAGGGCGTAGCGAGAGGCGATGTTCGTCAGTTCACGAAGCCGACGGCCGGAGAGCCGATATCTTCAATTACTTGAAGGATTCGGCTGGGGCACCTAAGCGGACAAGGTACAAGGCCATGAAGTATGTGCTTATTGGGCGACATGTTTCTGAGGACTACGGAAGGGTTCTTGCTCAAATGTGCAGGGCCAACCGAGGCTAATCGGCTCCACGAGGTACAAGGCGCTGTGGAACTCACCAATCGGCTCACAAGATGAAATGGTTGATCACGCGATCAGGGTTTTATTGGCCCACCATGCTTGAGGACTATTTCAAGTACTATAAAGGGTGTCAAGCATGTCAGAAATTTGGAAAAATTCAGATGGTACCCGCGTCAGCAATGAACCCCATCATCAAGCCTTGGCCATTCCGAGGTTGGGGTATGGATATGATTGGCAAGATCAATCCTCCATCAAGCAAAGGCCACATGTGGATTTTGGCCATTACGGATTATTTCACTAAATGGGTAGAAGCTGTCCCTATGAAGTCAGTAAACTCGAAGGATGTTATCAATTTTGTGAAAGAACACGTCATTCATAGATTCGGGATTCCCCAAACTATCACGACCGATGGAGGTTCGGTCTTCATTTCTCATGAGTTCAGAAAATTCTGCGAGGACACGGGAATTAAGCTGATCCGATCATCTCCATATTATGCTCAAGCAAACGGGCAAGCTGAAGCGTCCAACCAGAGCCTTATCAAGCTGATAAAGAGGAAAGTCGACGAGCACCCTAGGCGTTGTACGAGATTTTGTCGAGGCTTTATGGGCTTATCGCATGTCATGTCATGGGCGATAAAAACCTCGCCATACCATCTAGTCTATGGACAAGAAGCCGTATTGCCACAGGAGATTAATTTGGATCTAGGCGTGTCACTTTTGAGCGATCTAACAACTGAAGAATATGCGACCCTGATGAGTGACAGTGTTGAGGATTTAACGGAGCTTAGGCTGTGGTCGCTCGAGAAAATCAAAGAGAACAAAGCCAAGGTAGCTCGCGCGTATAATAAGAAGGTGAGACCAAAGGAGTTCCACGTTGGCGATCTGGTATGGGAAGCTGTATTGCCATTGGGGACTAAGGATGCAGCATATGGTAAATGGTCTCCAAATTGGCACGGGCCATACAGGGTCGATCAAGTCTTAAGAGGGAACGCATACATGCTTGAGGAGCTGGACGGCGTGAAGTTCCCAGTGGCTGTCAACGGTCAACATCTCAAGAAATATTTCCCAAGCATGTGGGATGATGGACAGTGAAATATGGGGGCCGATACATGAAATCGGCCAAATAAAAAAAAATACATAGCCGATGCACAATCATCGACTCTAGAGGTTCAAATTGTTACAAGCAGGTACCAGTTTACATGAGCGAGCTACTGAAGGAATGCCTCGAAGGCGTGGAGGGCGTCAACACGGACACGATCCACTTCGGCGATCTCGGCTTCGTCATCGTCGTCCTTGCCCGTCACTAGCTGCTTGTTCAGGGCACGTATTTCTATCAGATCGGTCTTCATTTGATCCTTGAGGCCTTCTGCTTCGTCTTGGGAGCGGGCGATGGATGCTTCCTTGTCGCGGATGAGCTGTTTAGTCGCCCGGACCTTCTCTTCAAGATCCTCCAACTCCCTTTTTAAGGATGCAAGCTCTGATCTTGTGGTGTCGGTTTGGCGTCGAGCGCCTTTTCTCGTTGAGCTGGCGTGATATGCAATGTTGGCCTTCAGCGGAAGTTGGGCGCGGCGCAGATTGATCCTTTCACGAGCTAACTTCACCCGTGACCCGAAGAAAGGCAGAGTTACAACTGACCAAAGCTTCACCTGCAATGCTACTGGGAGTTGGTCCTTGATTTCGGCGAGAACGCTCTTCACTTCTTCAGAATCCTCGATCAACTTCTCGATCGGGGAGGATAGCAAAGCTTTGAGACGCTGGAATTGAGGTGGAACAGCACTTGTTTGTGGTTCATCGTTGGCAACAGAGGGAGTTGGTTCGATGGATTCAGGGTCGAACGTCAGCAAGCCTGAAATGTCACAACCCTGGCAGCCCGAAAAGACGTCAGTATGCGTCCAAAATGTAAGGATGAGCCGAAAGAAGCTGACGTACCTCTCCTAAGATCGAGGGGATAGCAGATGACGGGACAATCGGTTTGTGTATGGTTGCTGGGGGCTTGGCCAAAGGCATCGGCACGGCCCCGGACTTCCCACTAGAAGCGGCGGTTGTCTGCATGAAAGGTGCTTAGCCGATGCAAATGGTGATGAATCGGCAGATGAAAAAATAAACAAGTGTTAAGAGCATAGAGGGTGATTACTTTCGAAACCTCCAGGCTCGACGAGGAAGTTTGCAGTCCCTTGCGAGCTCTCTTGGGGCTCACAGCTGGCCCCACCTCGACTGGTGCTCGGGGGGCAGTAGGTTCAGGAACCGGCCTTTTCTTGGAAGCCGATGATGGCAAATCTGGCTGGTTCGGTGTGATGGTCCTTTCAGAGTCTGTTGGGTCCAATTCTCCTCGATTGGATCGGGTGTCCTCACTAGAGGTGTCTTCGACAGAAGCCTATAAGGAAGGGGAGTTAGTAAGCACGAGCATGTTTGCAAGGGAGAAGAGATCAACCAAGGCATGGGTCAGCTTACATGCGAACTTTCTGAAGAAAGGCTCCGGCGCCTCAAAGTATTCCTGGTAGCTACCTTCCTCGCCACTGTTCTGGTTTTGGTTGGAACTCGAGGAGTGGCTGACCTAGGAGTTGCTTGGTTCTTGGAAGCCGATTGTGGTGATATCGGCTGGTTCTGCATCACGACTTTTTTCAGAGGTGGCGAGTTTTTGCAGAAAAGGACCACAGGAGCTGGTGGGAAGAATTGAAGGGAACCATCACTGCGTGGGTTCGGGACCATCTTGTTGCTGAGGAAGCAGTGGGTTATTAGAAGAATCATTTGTGAGCTGCAAGAAAATTTACAAGTAGTAGTACATTTCTCTGAGGATGTCATATTCAGCATCAAGCTGTTTCAGCAACGGTCCCAGAGCTCTCCTGAAGGCATGAGTCTTCCACATCGACCACCAGTTTTCAAAGCCATCGGTTGATGAAGCGAAGGTGAGATTGTTGGGAATTGGGATGGTCAGAGCATCGAAGAAGGAGTAGCACCTTTGACTGGTGAGAGGATCGGGCAGGTCAGCTCTGCTCTCGGTGAGATGGTGGAGAAAGAAATGAGGAGGTACTTGTCCAAGGCCAAACTGCCGAGCCGCTAGGACCGGCTGGTAGAGTTCATATCCAGGTTTGATTATTCTGTTGGATGTGCTCATGCCAACTAGAAGAAAACAGGGACGGATCACAGTGGAAAATAACTGCCGAGTGCTGGTGTCATCGGCAAAGTTGTCTAGCCTGAAGGAGATTGGATTTTCAAAATGCTCCGATTCTTCCATGTAGGGAAAGAAGATAGGGTTGTCTAGGCCTTGAAAGAAAGTGCTGAACCACTTGGATGCTTCCTGAGGGATCAGTTTACTACCTGGCAGTCTATACAGAGCTTGGCCATAGCTGGTGCATCGGATCTGCTTCCCTTTGACATCTGGAAAGGTGCAACTCGCCAAAAGGGGGAAGTTTGGGACGTGGTTTTGAAAATACAGCTGAGCCCATAGCTGAATAAACCACCAAGGGCCTCCTGTCTTGACTGCTATGCCAGAGGACAGTTTGACAGACATCAACTGGAGATATCGATAGACCTCCCCAAGGAATAGTTTGCCAATGCCAAGTTGAGTGCCTTTAGCAAGCTCGTAGGCTAAGGAGAGATAATTCTTGGTGGGAGCAAGGGAAGGGCCACAGAATATGAAATGTTCCAGACAGAAGTTGAGAAAGGCTGTGTGTTCTTTCTCTGTGACAGGGCCTTTAGTTTTCATATGGCGTTGGAGATAGGCACCCCAGTTCGTGCAGTCTGTTTTGGAAGACAGCTTGTAGGGGACCTTGGTCAGCTTAAAGGCAGAGGGGCTGGGTGATGTAACATCCAGGCCAGTAATCATCACCACGTCTAACAGAGTTGGTGTCATAGGGCCATGGCCGAACATAAAGCAGTTCAGAGCATCGGACCAGAAATAGCCGATGGTTTTTAGAAGATTTTCATGTTTTTCAAGGGGAGACAATGACAAATGCAAGGCATCGGCTATTCCAGTGGTTTCCCATTGGGGTTGGTAAGCTCTAGCTACCCTGCTGAACCAAGAGACCCAATGTTCAGGGGGATTAGGCCAGGCTCGCAAGCAGTCGGCCCAAGAGTTCAAATCTAAGTCTTGGCTTACGAAGGGGATTCTGTTTGCTTCGCAAGAGATCAGATGGGCAGGACTAGATTCTGTACGGGGACCAAGACAGAGAGAATTTGGGAGAGAAGGATGCGGCAGCAGAATGTCTGAAACCTAAAATTTAATGGTGGGATAAAGCATTAATTCAGGTGTTTGCCATTAATTCTAGCACCGTGTTCAGACTGCGAGGAGTAGGCGTACCTTCAGACCAGAGACCGCTGTGTTAGTGTTGGACGATTCCGCCATCTAGCTTGCCGGCGGAGATGGATCTATGCAATTGGGGATCGAGGTTTCTTGTCGCTGTGAGCTCGATCTAGTCGGTGAGGCAATTGGAGATCTGGGTCGCCCTTTTTTGAAGAAATCATGAGGTTACCGTTTGAAGGCTGAAGCCGCTCAGATTTGTCTAAAGTATGCGACCAAATTTGACCTTGTCAACGTTTTTTGGGAAAGCCGATGTGTTATCATCGGCTCTTTGGGCTTTGACTTAGTTGACTATATGAGCGTAGCATAGTGAAAGCCGATACAGTAATATCGGCTTCTGGAACATCGACCTATTTTGACTATCGGCAAAATTGGAAAAAGCAATCTTCGAGTAGGAAAGGCGATCTTTATTCATTCAAAAGAGGCGATCTTTGTTCATTCAAAAGACGACTATTTACAATGGAGATGATTGCTTACAAAAGGAGATCTACTACTACTACTGCTAGTTCCTAATCTAAAGGCCGAGGTCGTCGCCGCTGTCTTCGCCGTCGTCTTGTTATTGTCATCGGTATTCTTGCGGCGTCGTCTTATTCTTCTTTGAAGATGCCAGCGGGGGCCTCCTCGTCCTCGTCGTCGTCTTCGGTGTCCTCACTAGACCCGGCGCGGAAGCGCTTCACCGGCGGGTACTCGTCGGAGGAGGTGTCATCCTCCGCTTCCTCCTCCTCGTCGGAGGATTCGACGCCATCCCAGGACCAGGCGTCGTCGGTGCTCTCCGCCTCCAGTTCCCCATCGACGAGGAACTGGAGACCCTCCTCGCCGTCGGTCAAGGACTCGTCGTCCTCCGACCAGGTGGCAAAGTTCCAATCCCTCTCGTCCCACCATCGTGGGGCGAGAGTCTCGTACGCCGCCATTGGCGGGTGCTCCGGCGTCGGCTCTCGGGTGATCGTGTTGGAAGATTGGGAGGAAAGGGCGGACGATTTGGAGGAAGAGGAGGAAGCCATGGCGGAGGAAGAGGGTTTTTTCGGCGGAGAAAGAGGATTTTCTGGCTAATGGAGGAAGATGGGGGCTGTGAACTGTTTAGATGAATTTAAATAAGGGGAATAGTGGAGAGGTGGTTCAATGCCATAGCGGTTTCCCAGAATGTGGTGCCAGAATTGTCAAGTCATGCACTGCGGAGAAGTTGAGAAGACAGGGCATCATGATGAGGGGGTGGCGTGACTATTCTGCTCTACAAACGCGTGACCCGATAAAAAAAGAGGGAGGGGGAAGAGAAAAACATCAACAGCGTGGTTTTGAAATTATTATTGCCAAAACCAGGGGGGCATGTGTTATTGCCACATTTTGGCCAAAGGAGGAGACGGGCCGTAATCAAGATGGGCTTGAAGGATGCATATGTACGACGTGTTATTGAATCGGCCTTGCGCGTGGATTTGGGCTAAATTGCCCGTGTATCTGTATATTGTAGTAGGATCCGTTTCGGTTTAGATAAGAGATAGAGTTGTAGAGTTATTCCAAAGATAGAAAGTCTCCGGACTATAAATATGTACCTAGGGTTATTGAGAAAAGGAGGACAATCACGTTCACGACAAACACAATCTCGGCGCATCGCCACCCCTTGTTTCTAGGGTTTCTTTCGGGTAAGTGTCATGTTGCCTAGATCGCATCTTGCGATATAGGCAGTATCTACTTATGCGTTATTTGGTTTTACTCGTACTGAAGCATTGTTGATGGAGAGTAATACTTTTATCATAGATTTGTTGAGGCTAGCATCGGTACTTTTTGCTATGATCGTTTGGTTATGCTACCTCTAGTTATCTCGCTACCTTTGCACCTTTTCCCGGTGTGAGGGTAGCATCTTGCTTGATCGTTATTCAGTCGACTTGATCCGTTATAGTTTGCCTTGTTTTACAAGGTTTAGTTTGATATCCACGTAGTCAGGCCTTGCAAACGGGTTTAACGATCCAGTAGTATGTGGGGATATAGTTTACTAACTCGAGAGAAGTTGTTCCGGGAATTGACTTTACGTCGGTTGTTAGGCCTTCTCTAGGGTTAGTTCTTTATCATCCTTTGTATCTACCAGGCTCAATTACGTGTAGGATGTTCCAATTACGTGGTGAGAACATTAAACTATCGTAGATCGATTTAGCTAGTAACGATGAAGCAAAACCCCATGTTATTATAGATCTAATGCAGAACCATGGGACAATCGGCTCCAGGAGCCGATTCACGAAAACACAGGGGCAGTCACGGCTCGAATTTACGTATACTTGTTTACCATGCAGAAACTGATCGAAGCAATCCATCACCTTCCGACCAGGTATAGGTCAGGTGGCACGCTCGAACCAATCCGGGGCGCGTGCGGAGTTTCTGAGCCCGTCGAGGGACGAGGCCCACCGATAGCCCGGGAGCCTCCCGGCTCTTCGTGTTGCTCGTTGCTGCTCGCTGGTGGGTTTTGGCAGGCAACAGATACTACGTTTGCGAGTTCATTCGCAACACGATATGTGCGACGGGCCAAGCCGCACTAGAACAACTTAGAGTAAGTAAACTAAGTAGACAATATTATATTATTACCATCAGTTGTGTTGAGTTTCATTCTTATATATATTGACCCCATTGTTCATATATATTTAGATCGAACGGATGCTGGACAAACTCCTACCATTTGACCGCGTATGAGCCATTCAAGAGGAATTGGCGGGGTTCATACTTGATGAGGTCGTCACGCCTGGCGGAGAACTCTTTAGATATCCAAAATGAACGTGTACGGAGATGTTATATTGTATATATGCTTGAAAGTGTTTGTCTTGTACTTGATGCTTAAGCGTACGGGAGAATACCACAATGCGATGTTTGTGTATAATAATAGTTGTAATTATTGATGTATGTATATACCAACGATGTATGTATACCTCTCGATCGACCCCTCCCCGTCCTTGGCCTTTGCAGAAATCCGCCCAAAACGTGGCGGCGGCAGAACTTTGTCGTCGCAGAGATTTAGGCCATTTTCCTGCCACGGCAGAGAACCTTTAACACCTGTTCGTGTTACGAACCGGTGTTAAAGGGGGGGCCTGAGCTCTGCGGATCCCCCACATGCGCCACCCTTTAACAACGGTTCGTATAAGAACCACTGTTAAAGGGGGGGCCTCTAACACCGAACCCTCAATAGCAGTTCTATAACCGCTGTTAGAGGGTGTTCTGAACCGCTGTTAGAGGCAGTGTTCTGCACTAGTGATCATGAAGACATGTATCATAGGCTCAAGTACACCGACACCGCCTTTAGGAATGTGGGTGCCTCACATGTGGGTGCCTCACATGTGGGTGATGCTTGGATAAAAAGGAAATATGTGAGTGCACTCATGACCTTTGAGCCCACCGACTTGAAGATCCTTCAAGGAAGACACAACTACCACCTCATGACCTCCAATTAATTTATGCAAGATATGGACTCTTTCAAGGTTGCCGCCAAGAATGCCAAATATTCCTGTGCTTGTGCCCTTGGAATGAGCAATGTTGTAATCCTTGCATTAAAGGCCAAAGTTGTGGAGCATGTGGATGAAGATGATAGTGATGAAGGCCTATCCTTGAGCCACCCTGATGATGTCAAGATTTCTCATGGTGAATATATGGCCTTCTATGCAAAGAACTTTTGGAAAGACCCTGCCAAGGCCAAGATGGAAATGCAACGAAGAAGCAACCCAAATGGAAGAAGAGACAATGTCACTAAATTGAGAACTTTCTCCAATTGTAGTGACCGCTATCACTTCGTGGCGGGTTGTCCCTATGAGAAGCGAGAAGATCCTGTGGGTAAACTTGTGTTGAAGAAAACGTCCAAAGCCCCTTACAAGAAACCTTTCATCAATAAGAATCCCATCAACAAGAAGTCAGGTGAAATTGTATTGATCACCCATGAAGAATTCTCCTCCGACAATGAAGATGATGAAGAGGAAACATCTAGTGGTGTGGCTACTCTTGCCACTACGTCTACACCGACATTCTCCCTCTTCGACTCAGAATACTCCCAACAAGAACTTCACTTGCCTTATGGCAAGAGCAACGGAGGTATCATCATCATCTCACCCCACTTCCTTAGTTAATGATGAAATTGATGATGAAACCTCTCTTGAGGTCAAAAAGGAAATAATTATTTTTGATGAGCTCATGAATAACTTGCAAGGGGAACGCAAGAGACATTTTTTGGACCTTTTAGATCAACTTGCTCATACCCATGAGCTTCTTGATGAGAGATTTAAATTAGGGAGAGAACACATGGTTGAGGTATAATCTCTAAACAATTCTCTAGAAGAAGAACAAGAGACTAGGATGTCCCTTGAACTAAAAATTGAAGGGCTTGATGGGGCTAATGATTTAATTGTTAATAGACTCATTAAGGAACGAGACCATGATGTTGCTAAATACAAAAGGGCTAAAAAGGACAAGATTGAGTTTGGTGTTGTTCATGAAAAACTTGACGAGGACTTTAGGTTGCTTGACAAGGCTCACAAGGCTTTGGAAAGTGAACTCTTGTCACTCACAAAGTCCCATGTAAAGCTTCAAACTCAATTGACCAATATTCCTTCACCTAGTAACTTCATTCCTTCTAGTACCACAAATATTCTTGAAAAAAATGCTAGGTTCAAGGGGGAGCTAGCTAAGGCCACATTTCCAAAAGGAAACAAGTCCATTGATGACCTCTTGAGTAAGCAAAGGTAAAATGGTGAGAAAGAGGGCATTGACTTTGTCTCCAAAGATAAGAAGAAGAACAACAACAAGAAGAAGGCCAAGCCCGCACAAGAAAAGGACAAAGCTATTATGGGTAGTAAGACCACAAGTGGCAAAACTATGTCTCATGATGATTTTGCAGGAAGTGCTAACCCTCACTATATTTTAATGCGTGATTATTATGGTGATGTGTATGCACAATATGTTGGTCCATTTCATGGTTATATTGCTTGGTCTATTTGGGTCCCCAAGACCCTTGTTTCTAACAAAAGAGGACCCATTGAAAAATGGGTACCTAAAAACTAGCTTGATCTTTTGTAGACCTATGCTTCCGGAGGGTCAAAGTGGGTGCTTGATAGTGGTTGCACAAGACATATGATCGAAAGCTCATATATTGTCAAGGAAGTAAGACCAAATCATGATCAAATATCCGTGACATATGCCGACAAGTCAAAGTCTCAGGTAATGGGTCTTGGCAAGGTTGTGGTTGCTCACAATATTACACTCGTGGATGTCATGCTTGTTGAGACCCTTGGTTATAATTTACTTCTAATCCGTGCTCTTGGAAATATGGGCTTTGCCGTCTTTATTGATGATGATATTGTGGTCCTCATGTGGAGAAAGTCTCTCAAGGTCGCTTTTGTTGGGTACGTCGACAATGACTTGTATGTGGTGGACTTTTCGAGGCAAACCACTACAAGTGGGATGTTCTTATTCAAAAAGGCCGATGTGGGATGGTTATGGCATCGCCGTCTATCCCATCTCAATATGAGAAATTTTCAAAGTCTCCAAAAGGATGGCCACATTGTTGGACTAAAAGAAAATGTTTCCTTTGCCAAAGATCGTGTTTGCAGGGATTGTGTTGAAGGAAAGATGCATGATTTGTTGGAGATATGCCCTAGAGGCAATAATAAATGTAGTTATTATTCTATATTTGTGTTTATGATAAATGTTTACATTCATGCTATAACAGTATTAACAAGGAAACATTAATACTTGTGTGATTTGTAAACTTAATTTGAAGTCCCTAGTAAAGCCTCTATATAATACTAGCTTGTTGGTTAATAGATGATTGTGGTTTCCCTACCATGAACATTGAGATGTTATTAACAACACGATCTTATCGTTAGGAGAATGATATGGTGGACATACTCCTATAGATAAGCGTAGCATAAAGATCAAGTCATTTTAATAGTTCAATTTCTATATGCTTTCTGATACATAGTAACCTAATTCCTTCGACCATGAGATCATGCATATCACCTTTACCGGATGGATGCTTTGATGACATCAAACACCACACCTTAACTGGGTGGCTATAAAGGTGGCATTGAGTGTTCGGAAAGTATTGGTTGAAACACATGGATCAAGACTAGGATTTTTCCATCCATATGACGGATAGATATACTCTGGGCCCTCTCGGTGAAATTTCATCCAATTGGCTTGCAAGCATGTGGTAGCTCACAAGGGATCACATATCAAGGAGCGAGAAAAGAGTACTTATCGGTAACGAGGTTGAACTAGGTATGCAGAGATCTGACAATCATAACCTCGGATAAGTAAACTATCGTAAGACAAAGGAAATTGGTATCGTATGTAAGTGGTTCATTCGATCAAAGTAATCTTAGAAATATGGGAGCCATATGAATTTCAGATCCCTCTATTGGTTATTGATCGGAGAAGTGTCTCGATCATGTCCGCATAATTCACAAACCGTAGGGAGACACACTTAAGGATTCGACGTTGTTTGAGTAGTTATGGAATGATGAGAAAGAGACCGAATGTTGTTCGGAGTCTCAAATGGGATTCGGGATATCACGAGGAGATCCGGAATGGTCCGGATAATAAGATTCATATAAGGAAAGTCCCGTTTCGGAGTTGGAGAATGGTTCCGGTGTTTTCATCGGGAATATTCTAGAAGGTTCCGGAATGTCCGGCACTCCGGAGGGGAAGGGTACATGAATGTGTTATATCAAGTTGGTATGATTGCATTATGTAATCGGTGTCATCGCTGAACAAAATAGAGGGATTAATCAAATCCTAGTTTGAAAAGTCAAACGCCTAGTTTGAAAGTCAAACGGCTAGTTTTGGGAAGTGGAGAGGGAGGTGGAAACCGACTTGGCATGAAGCGGCCCGGGCTAACCTTACATGACATCGTTCATGAGACTTGCTCCATGCTTGACATGCAACTTGTATTGCATAAGTGGCTTTGCGGGTGCCTGTTTCTCCTAGCATAGTTAAGATCCAATTTACAACATGTGATTAACAATACTAGTATCAATGTTGTGGTTCATGTTTGTAAGTTAGAATGACACCTATTGAAAGCCCCAAACCACGTAAAATATGCAAAGAAAGTAGAGGCGTCTAACTTTGTTTTGTAGGGGTCTGCTGTGATGTGATATGTCCATGATTGTGATTATATTTGATGTATGCAATGTTCCTTATTGTAAGTTGGCAACCGACAGGAGCCATATGGTTGTATTTAATTTATGTTAAGACCCGCGTGTCTATTCAAAGTAGTTGTAATAGTTGAAGCTGGTGGACGACAACCATGGAGAAGCGTCATTGACCTTGATGCAATGCCGGTGATGATGGAGATCATGTTCGTGCTAGAAGATGGAGATCGGAAGCACAAAGAAGAAAGGCCATATCATATCACATATTATGAATTGCATGTGATGTTAATCCTTTATGCATCTTGTATTGCTTAGTAGACGACGGTGGCATTATAAGATGATCCCTCATGCACATGAATTTCAAGTCATAAAGTGTTCACCCTTAGTTAGCACCGTTGCTAAAGCTTGTTGTTTCGAAGCACCACGTGATGATCGGGTGTGTTAGATTCCGCAAGTGTATACAACGTGATGTCACATCCCAAGATTTTCCAAATCTTGTTATGTGAAAATAAATGAATAAAATAAAATTTTGTTTGATTTTTAGAGCCAGAAGAAACTTTTTGAAATCAATTGGAACTTCAAACCCATTTGAATTAAAATAAAATCCTAAAGGGATTTAAAAATATAAACATTTATTAAAGGAAATTAAAGTGTTTTAAAATTACTATTTTGAATCTTTAAGTAAAAAGAATTGGTTTTCAAAAGAAAATGTGGATTCATAAATAAAAAAATGATTTTATAAAACCAAATTAAACCTTGACCAAACTTTGGAATTAAAACATTTTATTTTAAATCAAATCAGCAAAGGTTTGTTTAAATAAATTAATAAGGATTTAATACCCAACTTTATTTAATAGAAGATTTTTACCAATTTAATTGAAACATCAAAACTTATTAAAATTATTTAAAATAAGCTTTCTAAATATTTGATATTCACAAATAAAACCTACTAGAGAGTCTTGGATTTATTTTAGATTTCAAAATAAATGTCTAATAAAACAAATCCTAATTGATTTTATAAAGGTCTATTACATTAAATTATTAAAGGACCCTATATAACAAATTGTTATTTTATTTTAAAAACAAGCTATCTAAATATTCATTACTTTCAAATACAACCTACTGAATGTTTTTAAATTATTTAGTTCTCAAGTGGAGCTTTGAATTAAATCAAAACCTATGGATTTAATAATTGGTACAACCATTTTAATTAAATAGTAATAGCCCTATTATTAAAAGTACTAATTGAATTTGGAATTTTGGATCATGTTACTGAACAGAACTAATTTCAATATTACAAAGTCTGAGTGTGGTTTGAATGGATTTGAACCATGTTTGTTTGTTTGATAATTCAAAACAGGAAATAAAATTAGAAAAAGGAAAAATATTCGGAAACAAAAAAAAATATATGAAATGGACCTGACCCAGCCGGCCAAGCCCAGGAAGCCCATCAACCAGCCCAACTTTTTCCCCGAAGAAAACGTTTGGCACCACCTCCCTGACCCGCAACACCAATGACTGGTGGACCCCCTCCTCGTTCCTTTCCCACTGACTGACCGACCCCACTTGTCACTGTTCATCGTCCTCCCCACGCGACCCTGTCACCCCCAAACCTCGCTGCCGTTGCTGCCTTTGAATGCCGCGTTCAATTCACAGTAATGCCGCGCGTTAATCTCGCCGTGACTGTACGATATTAAGCGCCTGCATCTCCCCCTCCCTTTTCCTCTGTCGCCATTCCCTTTCTGCCCCGAGGCTGCCCCAATTTGACTCGAACACCGCCTCTGCTCCGACGACCCACCTCGCCAATTCCGGCAGCACCGTAACGCCCCGTGCCTCCTCGACCTAGCACACACCTTCCCCACTCCCAGACGCTTCTCCTCGTGCCCTTCATTCAACCGCGGGCGCCCCGGAGCGTCGGCTTTGACAAGCTCCGACAGCGCCACCGTCTGTTTCTACTCCGACGACGACTTCCAGGTGAACCAGACCGCCCCGACCCCTCTCGTTCACGCACACAGCATCGCCTTGCTCTTGCGCATCTGAACGTGCTCCTGTCTTGCCTTAGGGCGATCTGCAGCGACGACTCCTACCGTCGCCACCGTCTGGCTTAACTCCGACGAGCACTTCTGGTATGCATCTGTCCACCCTTTTCCCTCTCGATCAGGCATGTAAGATCTACTCTTCCTCGCGCGACTAACAGACCTCTTATCTTGTCCTCCTGTGCCTTGTAGCCTCACCCCCACCGTCGACCAGAGCCGCCCGACGCCGCCAGCTACTCCGGCGAGCAATCCACATCGGACCAGAGTGCCCCTCGTCAAACCATCGACAAGTTGAGCATCGTCGTGACCTCATGAACCCGGTGAGCACACTCTCTGACTGCCTCGCTTCCTATAACCACCGCAGAGCCACCGCCTGGCCGTGCGCCGCCGCCCCCTTTTGGTCAAACTCGCCAGCACCGTTGAATCTGGATCGGACGCACTAGATAGATCATTTAACGCCAAAGGGGTACGCTTCCAGAACCATACGATCTAACTTGATCCAATGCTCTACCGTGCGTGATCCGGCCGAACGGGTACTGTCCAACCAGGGTGTGCCGCGTGTCACTGGATCTGTTTAAAAGAAATTTGAAAACAGATTTATTTGCAAACTTCAAACCCTTGTAACTTTCAAACCACACGTCCAAAAATTACAAATTTTATATCAATGGATTCAGTGGAGCAAGCCCTAGACAACTGTGGAATTAGTTTAGCCAATAGTATCTGTTAGTTTGCTTGATTTTGCAGATTCTTTTGTGAGCTTGTTTAGAGTATAAAAATTGTTTAAAATTGATTTTAGGGTTAAAACTTTTGCAAAATGGTTTGTTGTGACCTTACTGACCCTAGTAACCAACCCTTGATGTGAAAAGTGATTTTAGTAAAATTTGGGTTGAATTATTTGACTTGGCCATTTTCTAGCCAAATAAAATTATTGATTTTATTATGGAAATGTTTTTGCAAAGAAAACTTTGGGAAAATGTTTTGGACCAAACCTACTGACCCAAAACACCAAGCTTTGCAAATGGCAACTAACTTGGTGAAAAACATAAAGCGTTACTTGATAAAAATATTTTTCACCACATGAAATGATGTTTGGATTTTAAAAATGGTTTTTGGACTAAAACCTTTTTGCAAATGACTTTGCCATTTTGGTAAATGACCAATTTGGACCTTACAAAGTTATAAGCCTAGTGGAGACCTCCCTTGTGAATAAAAACCATCTTAAGCATGTTCCCATGCATGACTTAAAATCCATTGCTTTATGTGTGTGAAATGTTGTTTGAATATTGGTTTGGAATGCTACTTGATACTATGCTTGTTTGATTGATTGTAGTGAAATTAGCAAAGTGTGAGACTAGAAAGATCAAGGAGTGAACCCTCAATCCCTACCAAAAAGGCAAGTTACACTATCATACAAAAATCCTACTATTTTCATTATACTTAGTGGATTTTGAAAACATGCATGAAAAGATTTTCTATACTTATGCTATGTAAAATCCTAATAGGATTCCCTATACACGCCTTAGTGAAAATATTGAAGTTGTACATGCTTAGACATGCTATGTTTTGAAAAGAGATACATGTTGAGATTTTACAAAGGTTGAGAAAAGGACTTGTGTTTTACATAATAAAACAAGGACTCAATGAACCACCTAGGTGGAGGATACTTTAAGTTTTGGAGAAGGTGGCAACAAAAGGAACCATGTCTATGGCAATCACTTTGTGTTGTGCTCCAAATGAAAACCACCTAGGAAACTTAGAGATCAAACATGCTTCTCCAATTGTGGCTTTCGTGTGCAACCACATGCTATTATGGCTCTGGCTTAGTCAATTACATTAGGAACACCCATACATTGTCTTTATTTACCGGACATGGGGATCTGGAATGCTTCATGGGGGCTGAAGACAAGCTAGCAATGATGTATGGGAGGACCTTTTGGAAAGACTTCACACACTCTCTCCCAAGACTCCATCTTGGTGAGCACTAATCCAGTAGGCCACTGGTGGCAACAAGATGGGACTGTGACATGTGGGTAAAGTGTACTCCTTCTGCAGAAGTTAATAAAATCTAAGTACTTAGCCGTGTCCCCAGTTATGGACAATACTGAGCAACTAAAGTTTGAACTATGGGAGATCTCGACATTCCAACTTCTGAAATAAAATCTTGATGCACTTGGGGGTACCAAGGAATTCAAAGAGATTTTGTTAAGCTTGTTGCACTTGGGGTTACCAAGGTGCTCAAGAGCATGATGTACTTTGGGTTACCAAGGAACTCATGAGTTTTGATAAAACTTGTTGCACTTGGGGTTACCAAGTAGCTCAAGGAATTTTTGACAAGGACTTGAACACTTGAGTTTCTACCAAGGAGTTCAAGGGATTCTTGGAAAAGAGATTTGACAAAGGACTAAAACCATTTTTTTGAAAGAATAGGATAAAATATTGCTTTGTGCAAATAAGCCTTAAACTCTACTTAGCCAAATATGCATGTATTGATAGGATCCACTCTTATTATACATAGAAGTGAAGCTTGCCAATACAATTCAAATGTATTGACCCATGTGGCTGTAACTTGTAATGTTGCAGGTTGATTGTTTTTAAGTGAAGATTGTTTGATTGACTAGGACTACAAAGTCTACAACCAACATCTGCCTGTGGCACTTTGAAGATGAAGGACCCATACTTATAGTTATTCCACTGCAATGTAATGTAATAGCCAAATGAGCTATGTATGATGTAATAAAACTATGTTATTCCTGGTTATAAATTTATATTATGACCTTTGTATCTTGATATTACATCTTAACTGTGGATGCTAGCTATTGATCCAGGGACTAGCATTGTAAACACAGGGGGAATCTACCTTATTAAAGGTTGGGACCTCTATAGATGGTATCAGAGCATTGTGTTGCCTGTAGGATTTGGAAACCTAGGATTGGACAAAAACCCTTAGAAAAATAGGAGTTGTTTTGTTCCAAAAATTTATTTACAAAACAAACTTGTAAACCCTTTCCTCAACCATTTTGGTTTCAACTCTACATCTCTTCTATTTCAACTTGATGGAAAAACCTACCCATGACCAAAGACAACACCATGTACAAAAGACTTCTTCAACACTTTCAAACTCTAATGACTTCAACATCTTCAGCATGTTCACCAAGGACTTCCAACTTGGAAACCACTAAGGACTACAAGTAAGACAAGGAAAACTTGCTCAAGATTTAGAGACTGAGGGAATGCAAAATAAGAAGGAACCATCAACAACTTTGAAGTATTGTGACCAAAAGTTTTTTTCCAAGGAAACCATGATCTCATGCAATAAGGATTAACCAAGAAGAATGGAAGGATCACAAGTGAACCATATAGATGGACCACCATAATTTAGTTAAGACAAAACACACCAACTTATGTGGTATAACAAAAATATTTTATTGACAAAGTATGTGCTTGAACCTTGTTTGAGTGAAATGTTTGACTTGTGATTGCATGCACATTGTTTGTGTGAATTGTGATGTGTGTAACTAGAATTGATTCCTTAGAAATATCTTGCCTACTCTAATTTTACTTCAACCCAAACAGATGACTACTCCAAAAGACTCCAAGGTTGATGACACCAACACCAACCAAGCTGATAGCATGAAGGAGATCCTAGCAACCCAACACCAGTTGAACCAATTGACAGCTCAGTTCATAGCCAACAATAGTGATAAAGATCCAGCACTGCAAAATTTTTTGGAGGAACAATCCCAACTGATGCTTAAGGTGACTAATCAAATGATTAGCATGGAAGAAAGCTACCTCAAAGGAGTTTATGATAACAAGGATGACAAGAATGTTATTCTAGATGGAGCCCCAGCTTGCATTATTTGTGGAGACAAGGACCATACTTCCAAGGAGCATGAAGGTCAATGCCCTAACTGTGAAGGAAATCATCCTGTTGGACAATGTCCCACCTCTCAAGCTACTTGTTACCTTTGTGAAGGAAGTGAACATACTCCTAACCAATGTCCCATCTATGCCATGGTGGAACAAAGGAAACAAGAAGGATCCAAGTCTATCAAAGGAAAAGGACCACTTATACCTCCAAACAAGACAACCCAATTCAGAGGATCAAAGAAACCCAAGAAACCAAGACAGGACATGCACCTTGTGCAATGCCGTAAATGTAAAGAAATGGGACACTACTCCAGTGAGTGCCCAGAGAACAAGAAAAATAAGGGAATTAACCAAGTGGTATGCAACAACTTCAAAGAACCAGGCCATTATGTAGCAACTTGTCCACAAGAGCAACATAAAGAACTCCAAGATATCCATTGTTTCAACTGCAAGAATCCAGGACACTATGCAAGCAATTGCCCAGAAAATATGAAGAACAAGTTGAACAAGCCTATGGAGAAGCTCAACCTTGGCCCATGAGTCAAGTATGGAAACCAAGGAAACCATGCAAATGTTTGCTTAGAGAAATTCTCCCCAGGATCCCAAGAAGGACAATATGTAATTTTTGTTTGAAAAATTTTAAGGGTGGTAGTACCCTAGTTGATTTGAACATGCTTGTGACCCTAACCTTCCCAAATCTCGGGACGAGATTTATTTTAAGGGTGGTAGCCTATCACATCCCAAGATTTTCCAAATCTTGTTATGTGAAAATAAATGAATAAAATAAAACTTTGTTTGATTTTCAGAGCCAGAAGAAACTTTTTGAAATCAATTGGAACTTCAAACCCATTTGAATTAAAATAAAATCCTAAAGGGATTTAAAAATATAAACATTTATTAAAGGAAATTAAAATGTTTTAAAATTACTATTTTGAATCTTTAAGTAAAAAGAATTGGTTTTCAAAAGAAAAGGTGGATTCATAAATAAAAAAATTATTTTATAAAACCAAATTAAACCTTGAGCAAACTTTGGAATTAAAACATTTTATTTTAAATAAAATCAGCAAAGGTTTGTTTAAATAAATTAATAAGGATTTAATACCAACTTTATTTAATAGAAGATTTTTACCAATTTAATTGAAACATCAAAACTTATTAAAATTATTTAAAATAAGATTTCTAAATATTTGATATTCACAAATAAAACCTACTAGAGAGTCTTGGCTTTATTTTAGATTTCAAAATAAATGTCTAATAAAACAAATCCTAATTGATTTTATAAAGGTCTATTACATTAAATTATTAAAGGACCCTATATAACAAATTGTTATTTTATTTTAAAAACAAGCTATCTAAATATTCATTACTTTCAAATACAACCTACTGAATGGTTTTAAATTATTTAGTTCTCAAGTGGAGCTTTGAATTAAATCAAAACCTATGGATTTAATAATTGGTACAACCATTTTAATTAAATAGTAATAGCCCTATTATTAAAATTATTAATTGAATTTGGAATTTTGGATCATGTTACTGAACAGAACTAATTTCAGTATTACAAAGTCTGAGTGTGGTTTGAATGGATTTGAACCATGTTTGTTTGTTTGGAAATTCAAAACAGGAAATAAAATTAGAAAGAGGAAAAAGATTCAGAAACAGAAAAAAATATATGAAATGGACCTGACCCAGCCGGCCAAGCCCAGGAAGCCCATCAACCAGCCCAAATTTTTCCCCGAAGAAAACGTTTGGCACCACCTCCCTGACCCGCAACACCAATGACTAGTGGACCCCCTCCTCGTTCCTTTCCCACTGACTGACCGACCCCACTTGTCACAGTTCATCGTCCTCCGCACGCGACCCTGTCACCCCCAAACCTCGCTGCCGTTGCTGCCTTTGAATGCCGCGTTCAATTCCAAGGTAATGCCAGCGTTAATCTCGCCGATCGCAAGATATTAAGCGCTGCATCTCCCCTCCTTTCTCTGCGCCATTCCTTTCGCCCGAGGCTGCCCCAATTTGACTCGAACACCGCCTCTGCTCCTACGACCCACCTCGCCAATTCCGGCAGCACCGCAACACCCCGTGCCTCCTCGACCTAGCACACACCTTCCCCACTCCCAGACGCTTCTCCCCGTGCCCCTTCATTCAACCGCGGGCGCCCCGGAGCGTCGGCTTTGACAAGCTCCGACAGCGCCACCGTCTGTTTCTACTCCGACGACGACTTCCAGGTGAACCACACCGCCCGAAACCTCTCATTCACGCACACAGCATCGCCTTGCTCTTGCGCATCTGAACATGCTCCTGTCTTGCCTTAGGGCGATCTGCAGCGACGACTCCTACCGCCACTGCCACTGCTTAACTCCGGCGAGCACTTGGTATGCATCATCCACCCTTTTCCTCTCGCCGGGCATGTAAGATCTACTCCTCGCTCGTCTAACGGACCTCTTATCTTGTCCTCCTGTGCCTTGTAGCCTCACCCCACTGGGCGACCGAGCCGACGCCGCCACCTACTCGCGAGCAATCCACATCGGACAGGCGCCTCGTCGAACCATCGACAAGTTGAGCATCGTCGTGACCTCCTGAACCCGGTGAGAACACTCTCTGCCTGCCTCGCTTCCTAGAACCACCGCAGAGCCCGCCGCTGCGTGCGCCGCCGCCATTACCGCCCCCTTTTGGTCAAACTCGCCAGCACCGTTGGATCTGGATCGGACGCACTAGATAGATCATTTAACGCCGAAGGGGTACGCTTCCAGAACCATATGATCTAACTTGATCCAACGCTCTACCGTGCGTGATCCGGCCGAACGGGTACTGTCCAACCAGGGTGTGCCGCGTGTCACTGGATCTGTTTAAAAGAAATTTGAAAACAGATTGATTTGCAAACTTCAAACCCTTGTAACTTTCAAACCACACGTCCAAAAATTACAAATTTTATATCAATGGATTCATTGGAGCAAGCCCTAGACAACTGTGGAATTAGTTTAGCCAATAGTATCTGTTAGTTTGCTTGATTTTGCAGATTCTTTTGTGAGCTTATTTAGAGTATAAAAATTGTTTAAAATTGATTTTAGGGTTAAAACTTTTGCAAAATGGTTTGTTGTGACCTTACTGACCCTAGGAACCAACCCTTGATGTTAAAAGTGATTTTAGTAAAATTTGGGTTGAATTATTTGACTTGGCCATTTTCTAGCCAAATAAAATTATTGATTTTATTATGGAAATGTTTTTGCAAAGAAAACTTTCGGAAAATGTTTTGGACCAAACCTACTGACCCAAAACACCAAGCTTTGCAAATGTCAACTCACTTGGTGAAAAACATAAAGCTTTAATTGATAAAAATATTTTTCACCACATGAAATGATGTTTGGATTTTAAAAATGGTTTTTGGACTAAAACCTTTTTGCAAATGACTTTGCCATTTTGGTAAATGAACAATTTGGACCTTACAAAGTTATAAGCCTAGTGGAGACCTCCCTTGTGAATAAAAACCATCTTAAGCATGTTCCCATGCATGACTTAAAATCCATTGCTTTATGTGTGTGAAATGTTATTTGAATATTGGTTTGGAATGCTACTTGATACTATGCTTGTTTGATTGATTGTAGTGAAATTAGCAAAGTGTGAGACTAGAAAGATCAAGGAGTGAACCCTCAATCCCTACCAAAAAGGCAAGTTACACTATCATACAAAAATCCTACTATTTTCATTATACTTAGTGGATTTTGAAAACATGCATGAAAAGATATTTCTATACTTATGCTATGTAAAATCCTAATAGGATTCCCTATACACCCCTTAGTGAAAATATTGAAGTTGTACATGCTTAGCCATGCTATGTTTGGAAAAGAGATACATGTTGAGATTTTACAAAGGTTGAGAAAAGGACTTGTGTTTTACATAATAAAACAAGGACTCAATGAACCACCTAGGTGGAGGATACTTTAAGTTTTGGAGAAGGTGGCAACAAAAGGAACCATGTCTATGGCAATCACTTTGTGTTGTGCTCCAAATGAAAACCACCTAGGAAACTTAGAGATCAAACATGCTTCTCCAATTGTGGCTTTCGTGTGCAACCACATGCTATTATGGCTCTGGCTTAGTCAATTACATTAGGAAGACCCATACATTGTCTTTAGTTACCGGACATGGGGATTTGGAATTCTTCATGGGGGCTGAAGACAAGCTAGCAATGATGTATGGGAGGACCTTTTGGAAAGACTTCACACTCTCCCTGCAAGACTCCATCTTGGTGAGCACTAATCCAGTAGGCCACTGGTGGCAACAAGATGGGATTGTGACATGTGGGTAAAGTGTACTCCTTCTGCAGAAGTTAATAAAATCTATGTACTTAGCCGTGTCCCCGGTTATGGACAATACTGAGCAACTAAAGTTTGAACTATGGGAGATCTCGACATTCCAACTTCTGAAATAAAAACTTGATGCACTTGGGGGTACCAAGGAATTCAAAGAGATTTTGTTAAGTTTGTTGCACTTGGGGTTACCAAGGTGCTCAAGAGCATGATGTACTTGGGGTTACCAAGGAACTCATGAGTTTTGATAAAACTTGTTGCACTTGGGGTTACCAAGTAGCTCAAGGAATTTTTGACAAGGACTTGAACACTTGAGTTTCTACCAAGGAGTTCAAGGGATTCTTGGAAAAGAGATTTGACAAAGGACTAAAACCATTTTTTTGAAAGAATAGGATAAAATATTGCTTTGTGCAAATAAGCCTTAAACTCTACTTAGCCAAATATGCATGTATTGATAGGATCCACTCTTATTATACATAGAAGTGAAGCTTGACAATACAATTCAAATGTATTGACCCATGTGGCTGTAACTTGTAATGTTGCATGTTGATTGATTTTAAGTGAAGATTGTTTGATTGACTAGGAGTACAAAGTCTACAACCAACATCTGCCTGTGGCACTTTGAAGATGAAGGACCCATACTTATAGTTATTCCGCTGCAATGTATTGTAATAGCCAAATGAGCTATGTATGATGTAATAAAACTATGTTATTCCTGGTTATAAATTTATATTATGACCTTTGTATCTTGATATTACATCTTAACTGTGGATGCTAGCTATTGATCCAGGGACTAGCATTGTAAACACAGGGGGAATCTACCTTATTAAAGGTTGGGACCTCTACACGTGAGCAAGCCAGATTTGCTCATGCGGAAACTAAGGTTTGATCTTGACGAGCCTAGCATGTACAGACATGGTCTCGGAACACGGATCACCGAAAGGTAAAGCATGAATCATATAGTAGATATGATGAACATGTCGATTGTTCTCCATTGAAACTATATCAACTCTCGTGATGATCGGTGTTGATGTGGTGGATTTGGTGCGTGTGATCACTAAAACAATGTGAGGGATATTGTTTTGAGTGGGAGTTCACCTAGATTAATTTTATTAATTTGAACTCAATTTGTCATAAACTTAGTCTAAACTGTTGCAAATATGTTGTAGATCAATGGCAGCCCCTACCATCAATTTTAGTGCGTTCCTAGAGAAAGAAAAGTTGAAAAACAATGGAAGCAACTTCGCGGATTGGTTCCGCAATTTGAGGATTGTCCTCACCGGTAATTTGACCTATGTCTTTGGATGCACTTGGGTGACCCACCGCATTGATGCTTCCGATGAAGTAAAGAATGTTTACCTCTAAGACTCAAGACTCCACGATTCAAGGTGCTATCTTGTATGGTTTAGAATCGAGCTTGTAAAAGGTTTGAGAATTCAGACCCATATGATATTGTCGAGGATCTCAAATTGATCTTTGAGACTCATGCGGCAATTGAAAGCTATGAGGCTTCTGAAAAGTTCTTTAACTGCAAGATGGAAGAGGGCAACTCCGTCAGTGAGCATGTGCTTAAGATGTCTGGGCACGCAGACAAACTTCAAATCTTGGGGTATAGTGATTCCTAATGCTTTGTGGATTTACCGCGTCCTCCAATCACTACCACAAAGTTACAAGAACTTTGTGATGAACTACAACATGCAAAACATGAACAAGACGTTGCCAGAACTCTTTGCCATGTTGAAATCTGTAGAAGTGGAGATCAAGAAAGAGCACCAAGTGTTGTTGGTCAATAAGACCACCAAATTCAAGAAAGGCAAGTCTAAGCAGAAGGGACACTTCAAGAAGGGTGGTAAGAAAGTTACCACACCAACGAAGAAGACCAAGGCTGGACCTAAGCCTGATACTAAGTGCTTTTACTGCAAGGGAGAAGGTCACTGGAAGCGGAATTGCCCAAAGTACTTGGCGGATTTGAAGAACGGCAACATCAAGAAGAAAGGTATATCTGATATACATGTTATTGATGTGTATCTCACTAGTACTCGTAGTAGTGCCTGGGTATTTGATACTAGTTTGGTTGCTCATATTTGTAACTCGAAACAGGTGCTGCAGAATAAACGGAAGCTAGCGAAGAACAAGGTGACGATGCACGTGGGAAACGGATCAAAGGTTGATGTGATCGCGGTCGGCATGCTACCCCTTCATCTACCATCGGGATTAGTTTTATACTTAAAAAATTATTATTTGGTGCCTGCGTTAAGCATGAACATTATATCGGGATCTTGTTTATTGCGAGACGGTTACTTGTTTAAGTCCGAGAATAATGGATGTTCGATTTATATGAGTAATATGTTTTATGCACATGCACCTTTGATAGATGGTCTATTCTTGTTGAATCTCGATAGTGGAAATACACATATTAATAACATTGAGGCTAAACGTTTGAAATCGAGCGATAACTCGACCTATATGTGGCACTGTCGTCTTGGTCACATTGGAGTGAAGCGTATGAAGAAACTCCATTCCGATGGACTTCTTGAATCACTTGATTTCGAATCACTTGAAAGATGCGAAGCATGTCTGATAGGTAAAATAACAAAGACTCCATTCTCTGGTATGATGGAGCGAGCTACGGACTTATTGGAAATCATACATACCGATGTGTGTGGTCCAATGAGTGTAGCATCGCGTGGTGGTTATCGTTATGTTCTTACCTTCACGGATGACTTGAGTAGATATGGGTATATCTATTTCATGAAACATAAGTCCAAAACTTTCGAGAAGTTTAAGGAATTTCAAAGTGAGGTAGAGAATCAACGTAACAAGAAGATTAAATTTCTACGTTCTGATCGTGGAGGTGAATATCTAAGTTACGAGTTTGGCGAGCAGTTGAAGAAATGCGGAATACTTTCACAATTGACACCGCCGGGAACACCACAGCGTAATGGTGTGTCCGAACGTCGTAATCGAACTCTCTTAGATATGGTTCGTTCTATGATGTCACTTACAGATTTACCGCTAGCATTTTGGGGTTATGCATTAGAAACAGCCGCATTCACTTTAAATAGGGCACCGTCTAAATCCGTTGAAACGACACCGTATGAATTATGGTTTGGGAAGAAACCTAGATTGTCGTTCCTTAAAGTTTGGGGTTGCGAAGCCTATGTAAAGAAGTTACAGCCGGACAAGCTTGAACCCAAAGCAGAAAAATGCGTCTTCATAGGATACCCGAAGGAAACTATTGGGTATACCTTATATCATAGATCCGAAGGCAAACTCTTCGTTGCCAAGAATGGATCCTTTCTAGAGAAGGAATTTCTCTCGAAAAAAGTGACTGGAAGGAAAGTAGAACTCGACGAGGTTGTCGAACCTTCTCTCGAAATTGCGAGTAGCGCAGCGCCGGAAGAAGTTCCTGTGGTGCCTGCACCAATTAGAAAAGAAGCTAATGTTGATGATCATGAAACTTCGGTTGAAGTTGCTACAGAGCCTCGCAGGTCAATGAGAACTCGTACCACTCCAGATTGGTATGATCCCGTTATGAGTGTCATGTTGGTGGACAACATCGATGATCCTGAGACATATGAGGAAGTGATGATGAGCCCAGATTCCAATAAATGGCAAGAAGCCATGAAATCCGAAATTGGATCCATGTATGAAAACCAAGTATGGACTTTGGTGGACTTACCGGATGGCCGGAAGGCTGTCGAGAACAAATGGATTTTCAAGAAGTAAACAGATGCTGATGGTAATATTACTGTTTATAAAGCTCGACTTGTCGCAAAGGGGTTTCGACAAATTCAAGGAGTTGAATACGATGAGACTTTCTCACCAGTAGCGAAGCTAAAGTCTGTGAGGATTATGTTAGCAATCGCTGCATATTATGATTATGAGATATGGCAGATGGATGTCAAAACAGCATTCCTCAATGGAGATATTGATGAAGAGTTGTATATGATGCAACCCAAAGGTTTTGTCGATCCTAAAGATGCTAACAAGGTATGCAAACTTCAACGGTCCATCTATGGATTGAAGCAAGCATCCCAAAGTTGGAATCAACGTTTTGATAAGGTGATCAAAAGTTTTGGTTTTATACAAACTTATGGAGAAGCTTGTATTTACAAGAAAGTGAGTGGGAGCTCTGTAGCATTCTTAATACTATATGTAGATGACATATTGTTGATTCAGAATGATGTAGACCTTCTTAATAGTGTCAAGGAATATTTGAATAATAGTTTTTCAATGAAGGATCTTGGCGAAGCAGCTTACATATTAGGCATAAAGATTTATAGAGATAGATCGAGACGCCTAATATCATTGTCACAAAGTACATATTTGGACAAAGTTCTAAAGAGGTTTGGAATGGAAGATAGCAAGAAAGGGTTCTTGCCCATGTTGCTAATCGACCTTGAGTAAAACTCAAAGTCCGACATCGGCGAAGATAGAGAAAGCATGAGTAAGACTCCTATGCCTCAGCCATAGGATCTCTAATGTATGCCATGCTATGTACTAGACCCGACATTGCATATGTCGTTAGTTTAACTAGCAGATATCAAAGTGATCCGTGGATCATTGGACTGATCAAAAACATCCTTAAGTACTTGAGAAGAACTAAGGATATGGTTCTTTCTTATGGAGGTGATGAACAACTCGTTGTTAATGGTTACACCGATGCTAGTTGGAACACCGATCCGGATGATTCTAAATCACAATCTGGATACGTATTTATTTTGAATGGTGCAACAGTTAGCCGAAGGAGTGCAAAGCAAAGCGTTGTGGCGAGATCTTCAACTGAATCGGAATACATGGCTGCTTCGGAGGCTTCACAAGAAGCGATATGGATGAAAGAGTTCATTACAGAGCTGGGTGTGGTTCCTAGTGCGCTGGACCCAATGTCTATCTACTATGATAACATGGGTGCCATAGCCAATGTGCAAGAACCAAGGTCACACAAGAAGCTGAAGCACATCAAGCTACATTTTCACGCTATTCGAGAATATATCCAAGATGAGGATATAAAGATTTGCAAAGTACACACAGATCTGAATGTGGCGGATCCGTTGACTAAACCTCTCCCGAGGGCAAAACATGACGAGCACCAAACTGCCATGGGTGTTCGGTATATTACCATGTAATCTAGATTAGATGACTCTAGTGCAAGTGGGAGACTGTTGGAGATATGCCCTAGAGGCAATAATAAATATAGTTATTATTATATCTTTGTGTTTATGATAAATGTTTACATTCATGCTATAACAGTATTAACAAGGAAACATTAATACTTGTGTGATTTGTAAACTTAATTTGAAGTCCCTAGTAAAGCCTCTATATAATACTAGCTTGTTGGTTAATAGATGATTGTGGTTTCCTATCATGAACATTTCGATGTTATTAACAACAAGATCATATCGTTAGGAGAATGATATGGTGGACATACTCCTATAGATAAGCGTAGCATAAAGATCAAGTCATTTTAATAGTTCAATTGCTATATGCTTTCTGATACATAGTAACCTAATTCCTTGACCAGAGATCATGCATATCACCTTTCGGATGGATGCTTTGATGACATCAAATACCACACCGTAACGGGTGGCTATAAAGGTGGCATTGAGTGTTAGGAAAGTATTGGTTGAAACACATGGATCAAGACTGGGATTTGTCCATCCATATGACGGATAGATATACTGGGACCTCTCGGTGAAATGTCATCTAATTGGCTTGCAAGCATGTGATGGCTCACAAGGGATCACATATCAGGAACGAGAAAAGAGTACTTATCGGTAGCGAGGTTGAACTAGGTATGCGAGATACCGCGATCATAACCTCGGATAAGTAAACTATCGTAAGACAAAGGGAAATTGGTATCGTATGTAAGTGGTTCATTCAATCATAAGTAATCGTAGAAATATGTGGGAGCCATATGAATTTCAGATTCCTCTATTGGTTATTGATCGGAGAAGTGTCTCGATCATGTCCGCATAATTCACGAACCGTGGGAGACACACTTAAGGATTCGACGTTGTTTGAGTAGTTATGGAATGATGAGAAAGAGACCGAATGTTGTTCGAGTCTCAAATGGGATCGGATATCACGAGGAGATCCGGAATGGTCCGGATAATAAGATTCATATAAGGAAAGTCCTGCGGAGTTGGAGAATGGTTCGGTGTTTTCATGAATGTTCTAGAAGGTTCCGGAATGTCCGGCACTCCGGAGGGGAAGGGTACATGAATGTGTTATATCAAGTTGGTATGATTGCATTATGTACTCGGTGTCATCGCTGAACAAAATAGAGGGATTAATCAAATCCTAGTTTGTAAAGTCAAACGCCTAGTTTGAAAGTCAAACAACTAGTTTTGGGAAGTGGAGAGGGAGGTGGAAACCGACTTGGGGGAGGAGTTCCTCCTCCCACCGCCGGCGCACCACCATGCCGAGTTGGGGAGGGACTCCCCTCCCCTTGGCCGGCCCCCTCCACCTATAAAAGGAGGGGCAGGGCTCCCCTCCTAGACACACAAGTTCCTACCTCTAAACCCTAGTACCAAGCCGCCGCCACCTCCATAGCCGCCGCCGGCCCTAGGGAAAACCGCCGCCGCCTAGCTAAACCCTAGCCGCCGGCTTTCCCCTCCTCGGCGTGTCTAAACCCTAGATCGTCGAGGGACTCTCTAATACTCCACCATACTCGCTCCGGCTTAAGGCCTGCGAGATCTCCCTCTACTTAGGTACCATGCCGTTGCCGGAATCGCGGGAGAGTGCTACAACCTCCGCTTTCTTTGGAACAAGGGAGAGGAAGGTCTTCGTCGAAAATCAACGTGACCGATGTGAGCCATTGCCGAACGCAGCTATGGGAAGGATCGTCACGCGATCTTGAGATCGGAAGAGCGACTACATCACCCACGAGAATCCGCTCTCGTTAAACACTTTGGAATCTTCGAGGGTGAGTTATTCTATCGACTCGTTGCTACAATCTAGTAGATAGATCTTGGCTTGTTTGTTTGTATGCGGTAGAAATTTTTTGTTTTCCATGCTACGAAACCCGACATGATTCTCCCCACAAGACAAAGAACCGCATCAAGTCAAAGAGGATCTTGGAGCTCCTTCATGTGGATCTCTTTGGTCCTCCATCTCATGCAAGTCTTGGTGGGAAGAAATATTGTTTGGTAATTGTTGATGACTATTAAAGATACTCATGGGTATATTTCTTCAAGTTGAAAAGTGAGACCCAAAAGAACTTCATCGACTTCATCAACATGGTTCAACGTCAATACAATGTTGCCGTGTTGATTATAAGAAGTGACAACGGTACCGAGTTCAAGAACTATACCCTGAATGGATTTCTTAGTGATGAAGGAATAAAACATCAATATTCCAATGCATATACCCCTCAACAAAATGATGTAGCTGATAGGAAGAACCAGACTCTTATTGATATGGCAAGGACCATGTTGGCGGAGTTTAAATCTCCATATAACTTTTGAGCTGAAGCAATCTCCACCGCTTTCCATGCATCAAACTGGCTCTACCTCGGCAAAGAATTGATCAAGACTCCATATTTAATACTTACCGGTAACAAGCCCAATGTATCTTACTTCCGGGTGTTCGGTTGTAAGTGTTTATATCTCAAAGAGGGTGTTTGTTTGTCCAAATTCGATTCAAAAGAATTAGAGGGTATTTTTGTTGGCTATGGTCTCAAATCTCACACTTATAAAATCTATGATAAGCTCTCTCGAGCTGTCATAGAATCTTGTAGTGTGGCGTTCGAATAATATTATGGTCCCCAAGGAGGGCGTGTTGATTCTTGTGATGTAGATGATGAAATTCCTCAGGATGCCATAGGAAGAATGGGTGTGGGATTTATCCGCCCCGTTGAGGAACCCCTTATGGCATATCGAGAATAACTATGCTCTACTCAAGTGGAGCCCTCATCTTCACAACATCAACAAGATCCATCTACCAAGGAGGACAATGACCCAAGCCAAAGACAAGTTGTGGAACCTCAACATGTTGATTAGGAAGATACTTCTAGTGAGGTGGAGCTTGAGTCACCATTCTCCAGAATGTCAAGTGTTGCTCGGTCTATTTCACAAGGAAGATCTATACAATCTAGAGAGAGAGCAGCTCAAATCCAATCTAGTAATGTGTCTGATGAAGACTAAGGTCAATCTTTGCCTCTTAATGAATGATTCCGATGATGATCAAGGTCAAGTTGATGGTCAAGACGAGGACCAAAATGATGAAGAGGTCCCCCCAAGAAACAACAAGGAGATCAAAACTCGTCGCAAAGTGTCATGGGAATTGTCACGGCAGATGCTGCAATCAGCAGCGAGTAGTAGAACGAGGGGCAAGGGCGGCCAGCCATCTGCGGTGCGAGATGAGGGCAAAGACACAGGGTTTTACCCAGGTTCGGCCCCCCGGAGGGTAAATACCTACTCCTGCTAGATTGTATTATGGAGGTGAAGGGTTTCGCGGCATAGTAAATCAAAATTTTCTACGGATGTGAACAGAGGGAAAGCCAAGATCTAATCTAGGAGATGCAATCAACGAGAGAGATTGGATTAGATCTTCATACCCTTGAAGATTCGCATAGCGGAACGTTCGTCGGAACGTGGGTGATGTAGTCGTACTCGCTTCTCCTCCTCGCGATCCGATCCGATCTAGCACCACAAGTGGCGGTGCCTCCATGATATGCACACGTGCAACACCTCTACATCTCCTCCTTCCTCGGACCAGCGAGTATGGTGGAGAGATAGATTGGATCTACAACACGACGGCGTGGTGTATATGGTGGAGAATTTCTGCTGCAGGGCTTCGCCTACAAACATGGGAGGGAGAGGAAGGTAGCAAGGCTGCTAGGGCTTGGAGGAAGGTGTGGGGGAGGCGACACCCTCTATATATAGAGGGGGGGCGGCCAGCCCTTGCCCCTCCTCCAAGCCTATCTCTAGTTTAAACAATTTAAACTCTCCCTTATCTAGAAATCCTATCTCTAGATTTAAACGATTTAAATCTCTCTAGAATCGGCTGGGCCCTATGGGGCCTTGTGCCCCTGGCCCAATGCGGCCAGGACACTCCCTCATAGGCCCATGCCCCCTCCCGGAAGGTGGGGCCACGTTGGTCCCCTTCCGAAAGGTTCTAGAAGCTTCCGATACAATACCGATTAATCCGGAATAATTACGAACTCCAAAAAACTGCACTGCCTTATATGAATCTTATTCTCCGGACCACTCCGGAACCTCTCGTGATGTCCCGGATCCCATCCAAGACTCCGAACAAAAACTCATAAACCAATTATCCAATCTATCCTAGCGTCGAGACACGTTAAGTGTGTGACCCTGCGGGTTCGAGAATATGCATGAACGATCTTCTATCAATAATCAACAGCGGTCTGCAGGCACCCATATTGACTCCACACATTCATCGATGATCATATCGGATGAACCACGATGCCAGGATTCAATCAATCCCATATATATATTCCCTTCGTCTCGCGATATTTTACTTTCCCGAGATTCGATCGTCGGTACCGTCATACCTAGTTCAATCTCGTTCACAGCAAGTACTTTACTCGTTCCGTAATCCGATATCACTTTGTGATTAACTCCTTAACCACATGCTTGCAAGCGGTGTTGATATCAATTACCGAGTGGGTCCGAAGTATATCTCTCCGACTTGGGAGGGACAAATTCCATCTCGATACATACAACCCAACAGATACTTTCCGATCACCTGAGAGACACCTTTATGATCACCCTCTCATAGGATGACGTTTGATGACCTCAAAGCTTTCTTCCATGCAGGGAGTTGCATTATCTCATGGTCTAAGGAATACAATAATTGACATAGGAAAAGCTTCGCAAAGATGAACACGATGAAACGATCTAATTGCTTCGCTTAGTTTGGGTCTGTCCATCATATCATTCTCCCAATGATATGATCTCATTATCAATTGACAACTCATGTCTATGGTTAGGAAACCTTAACCATCATTGATCAATGAGCTAGTCCTTAGAGGCGTACCATGGACACGGTGTTGTTCACAAACCACACAAGTATTAATGTTTCCGCTTAATACAATTCTAGCATGGAATATAAACTTTATCATGAACAAGAATTATAATAATAACATCTTTATTATTGCCTCTAGGGCATAATTCCAATAGGAGGTGTTACAACGGGCGAGCTCGGCGGCTAGGCGGCGAGTTGCTTGGGTGTATGAGGGAACGTGTCTCTGCTCACCCTATAGGGAGGTTTATATAGGCTCACCTCCCCTAGGGTTTACATATCTCAACCGATTCGGTTAAAGCTTCAATAGCCGTTTAATCCTTACCCGACTGGGCCTATCTACTCGCCTGGGCCTTCAGCTCCCAGTAACTCAGCTCCTCGCTGGGCTTCGATCCACTCGCCGTTCTGCAGGCCCACTCACCGGGTCTTGGGCCAGTCGGAATCGTCCTACTGGGTATACCCCGTTAGGCATATCCCCATCAGTAGTCCCCGAGGCCGTCGTCGATTAGGCGTAGGTGGCTGCTGGCAGTCGGAGTATACGGCTTCAGAGTAGGCACCCAGTCGAATCGTCGGCGGGCTCCTGTATAAAGGAGACAACCAATGATCCAGGTCGCAGCTTTGGCGAGTCGAGTCGGCAAAAACACTGTCTTAGTGATTGGGTCGGCGAGCCGAGTGGCCGTAGTTGGACCGCCAGGCGTGGTCAAACTAGCCGTTGGGGTAATCCAACGGTAACTTTCGGCGTAATCACCGCGTGGTAACGCCTCCCTGATTTGGCGGGTAACTCCCGCTATATAAGGGGAATGGCAGGCAATCGTAGGGCCAACTCCTCACCACTTCTTTTGAGTGCGCGCATTTTCCTTCCTTCGCTCCGCGATCCAGTCGACCCGAAATCCTCCGATCTCCAACCAATCTCTTGGCCATGGCCCTTTCCACCGAGCCGTGGGGTAGGTCCAAGTGCACAAGGGCACAGCTGGCCTCCTTCGAGGAGGCCGGGATCCTGCAAGCCGGCTGTTGGCGTATCCCCGCAGCCGGAGAAACGACCCCAAACCCGCGAGAGAGGGAATTCGTCTGTTTCACCAGTCATCTCGAGCGGGGGCTAGGGTTTCCTACGTCCCTATTCTTCCGGCGCTTCTGCGCCTACTACGGGATCCAGCCTTCAGATCTGGGTCCCCATAGCATCGAGCAGCTCACCATCTTCGTGGCGTTCTGCGAATGCTACTTGGGCTGCCGGCCCTACTTCCCCTTGTGGCAAGATCTGTTCCACGGACGGATCAGCATGAGGAGGCGGCGACCCAATGTCGCATGGCGGCTTGACATTTCAGTTCAAGTCCAAAGCTTCTTTCTTTGATCTGATGCTACCCGCCAAGGCAGCGAGCGACTGGAAGAAGTCGTGGTTCTACGTGGCCAAGGCGACCCCGGAGGGCGAGGTGGATATCCCGCTGACTCGCTAGTCGTTCGAGCCGCGCAATCTCAAGTCGGCAAGCTCCCGGCGACCAGCGGATTGTCGTCGACGAGATGCTCCACCATCCATGGTGCGAAAAGAAGGGCCTTCAAGCGATAAACTTGTACAATTGCTTGGCTCGGCGGCTCGTTCCACTCGCCCACCGACCACTACATGTACCAAGACACGGGCCGGGAGACTCGGCGAAGGCCTGTCGACGAGTGGAAGCCGGAGGATTATCTCCAGCGTTGAAGAAGATTACCCCGGTGTACCGGATGCGCAGCCGGGTCGCCTCACACACAAGCGTCCGGCCCAACGGTAATTTCTTTACCTTGCTCGTAGTCGCAGTAAATGCAATCGCGGTAATTCTGATTCCGTTTTGTATTCGTTGCAGCTATTCCAAGTGGTGGAAGGGTGGCTCCCACCCTCGGATGATGAGAGCTCGGGCCCATCCGCCCAGGACATAGGCGAATTGCCGCCTACCAAGGGCAACGAGGACGACGAGGACGAGTCCGAAGAGGAGGTCGCCCCGCTAGTCCGAAAGACCCGCGGGCAACGACAGCGCGAGATCGAGGCAAGCAGAAGCCTCGAACGTCATGACGATGACGACGAGCTCCCAGAGACCACCTCGCGCCGTCAAGCCACCCCGTCAAAGAAGAAGAGGAAGGAAAGGAGAGAGGGCCCCGAAAAGAAGAAGGGCCGAAGTCGGCCTCGCCGTCGCACTCGGCGAGCAGCTCAGACGCTCCCAGCCCAGCCGGCGACGGAGCGCCATCAGCGACAACCGTGCTGGACGCGGCGACCGTGGAAGTGCCGCTGGATTCAATGCCTCCACCATTCGCCCCCAAGATCCGGGCTGGGAGGCTCGGCTGGCGGCCGCAAGGACGCTCCGGCTGCGGCGGCTTCGCCTCGCAAGGAGGCTCCGGCTGAGGATGTTCCAGAGGTGCCAGCCGCGGCCTCAACAACGAAGAAGCCGTCCGTGTCTTGGGCACGCGACGTCCTGGAGTTGGGGCTCACTCGTCGTCTGGGCCCTGAGCTGGAAAAACCGGCCGGCCTCCATACAGGACTGCGTTTTATCCCAGTCGCCAAGTGAGTTCGCTCACCTTTCCTTATTTTTCATAACTATTTTGATTGTTTTTGTTGATTCGATTGATGCGCAGGACCGGGGTGAAGAGGATGGGCCACCCGACCGTGGCCAAGGTGCCCTCCGCCGCTAGCGAGTAAGATCCTTCCCGCAAGAGGAAGGCGGACAAGGTCGTCGCCTCGGCGGATGGCAGTAAGAAGGCCAAGGGCGACGCCACCATCACTATCTCTGACGATACAGCGGTCGCACCAGCCGGGCCCGTGATGGAAGCATCCGCATCTACGAATGAGGGTGCTTCCTTTCCTGGAATGGCGGAGGCGACCTCTCTCGGAGAAGGTACCTCTATCGCTACCTTCCCGCTCTTCGTGACCAAGGCAACCACGGCGAGTGGGCCTGCGCCCCCGAGCCACGCTCCTGGGACCGCCGACGCTGAAGTCGCGGGCACACGCCGGCACTTCTCGCGTCCGTGGACGCGGTACAACTCCACGGCATGCTCGGCGCGGCCATCCAGGTACATCCATCCCGAGGATCGGTAGGTGCTGTGGCGGCTGATTCTTATAATTTCGCCATTTGTTTGTCGCATCCAGTCCCCGAGTGCGCACTCGCTGAATTTCAGCGGGTGGGCACTTAGGAATTTGTTGATCGCCAGTCCCCGAGTGCGCACTCGCTGAATTTCAGCGGGTGGGCACTTAGGAGTTTTTTTATCGCCAGTCCCCGAGTGCGCACTCGCTGAATTTCAGCGGGTGGGCACTTAGGAATTTTGATTTGACTAACCTTTTTTGGTGATGTGCGTGGTGCGCAGCTTGAGTCGGCGGACGATTGGCCCGAAACAGCATGGAAGGAGCTGGCCATCGTCCAGAGGCGAACAAAGGGCTTCAGTGCTGTTGCTGAAGGCGAAGCTCGCCAGAGCTTGTCCCGCTGGTGAGTTGGTGGCGGCGCGATCCGCTGCAGGTGAACAGCGGATCGCCAACCTCGGCGAATGCGAGAGGCGAGAGAAGAAGCGAGCTTCGGACGGGCGATCTAAGGCCGCCATTGCGGCCGCGAGGAGGATCGCAAGGTGTCGGAAGTCCTTATTGGGCTTCGGGGCGACCATACGTCGCTTCATCACGGACTCGCCCGCTGTTTGGTGAGTGCATCTCCCCTTTCTAATAGTTGTGGTTTTTGTGGTGTCCGTCGTACTTATCATTGTCTTCTACTCGCAGGTCGCATCATTGAAAGCGAAGAAGAGGCGAGCTCGCTCGACGCGAGGCAGTGCGTAAGCATTCTCGTCGATTCGGCGACGTTGTCGGCGACATGCATCCGTGCCTACCTCCAAGAAATATCGCCCATGGAGGTGATTCCCAGCGACCTCGTTGAGGTGTGGAAGTATTTGGAGAAGGCGCCCGCGGTCGTTGAGTTCATGACACAGTCGGCGTTTCGCCGTGGAGCGTCGACGGCACTGAGCCTTGGACTCGCCCACTTCCCCGAAGATTTCGACATTGACGATGTGACGAGTGGGTATCCATCGTCGACTGGCGCGGTGGAGCTGTTCGAGGTCCTCAAGTTGCAAGAACGCGCCACGCATACTCGGGCGATTCGGCAATGGGCGACCTCCGCCGTATCAGAGACGGTTGTCGCGCCAAACGACCCGAGCCGCGCATCGTGACTTCAAGGTCGAGCAGCCTTTTCGCGCGATGGCGGGTGAACTGACGGCGTATCCATCAAACCCGTACACGCGTTCATCCGCCGCCGGATCTGGCGAGTAGTCGTCATCGCCGCAGAGTAGGGTAGTTTGCCTTGTGGCGTTAGCAGCAGTTCTGCCACGCGCGCATATTTTGTAACATGAAACAATGCAACATGCGATTGAATGAGACGTCGTGTCTATTTTGATATTTGTTTGTGTGCTTTAGATTGATTTTGGACGAGTCCCGGCGTGTCCGCCTTTTGTGGGGTTTACCTCGTATATGATGTGTGTGTTGTTATCATGTGTTTTGTTGATTTGGTCGACTTGCCCGAGCTCGGAGAGCCAGCCAAGGCGACTCCGTGAGTGCTCTATACTTTACCGCTTTTCCTTGCGTGAACGAGGTCGGGTGGCCGAGTCCCGAGCGTGGTACTTGGTTGTTCTAGTCGCGACTCGAGGGTGGTTGAGGATTTAGCGTTGGTGTGAGCGCCGCTCCTGCCCGCCTGTCCTGGGTCGGCGTGGCGAGTCCTGGGCATGCTCTCTTACTTGGCGTTTTCCCTGGCGTCTTGCGACGAATTGGTCTTCAGTCCCCGAGCGTGGTACTTAGCCGTTCGAGTCGCTATGCCGAGGATGCGGAGGACTAAGGTCGCTGTGAGAAGCGAGGGCAGTTGTCTTGGCTCGTAGAACCAGTCGAGCTAGGCGACTCGGTGGGGCTCGGTTGGCGTTTTTAGGACGATGCAAGACCTGAAGTGATTCAGGTCTTACACCACACTACTTAGCCGCGATCGCTGTACCAAAGGTTGACTTCTGCATTTAGCATAACGCTGTCTTTACGAGTCTGAGTGGCACAAGTCATGGAGAGTAGGCTAATTTGCGGTAACTGCTTTTTATTTCATAGCGACTGGAGAGTACATGAGTGGGGTTCTAGGAGTAGAACTTCCGGAGGAGGTTTACATTCCATGGTCGCTTGACGTCGAGTTCGCCGTCCCCGCGGACGTCGATGAGGTAGTAGACGTCGTTGCCGAGTACGCTCCCAATGGCAAATGGGCCTTCCCACGGAGGGGAGAGCTTGTGCATGCCCTTCTTGTCCTGGATGAGGCGTAACACCAGGTCGCCTTGCTGGAAGGTGCGAGCTTTCACCCGCCGACTATGGTAGCGGCGGAGTCCTTGATGGTAGATGGCGATACGTGACCGAGCGAGGTCGCGTGCTTCGTCGAGTTGGTCGATCCCGTCTTGGCGGGCAAGCTCGTTTGCAGCCTCCGTGTAGTGGACGACCCGCGGCGAGTCGTGTTCGAGGTCGGTGGGCATGACTGCCTCGGCGCCATAGACCATGAAGAAGGGGTGAATCCCGTCGATCTATTGACTGAGGTGCGGATCCCCCATATGACGGAGGGCAACTCCTCGACCCAGCACCTGGCGGTGCGCTCGTGTGGTACTTGGAGTCACGGCTTCAGCCGTAGGATGCTGGTTGGCCCGTTCACCGCCATTGGACTCGGTGGGCGATCGACGCGAGGTCGAGCGGATATGGTGCTCTTCGCAATTCGCCATGGCTCCTTGGCGGTTGGTGCCGTTGTCCGTGATGATGATGTTGGGAACCCGTGGCGATATATGAGCTGGCGTAAGAATTTAGTGGCGGTCTTCCGTCACATTTCTGGCTTGGCCTCCACCCACCGTGAATTTGTCGACGGCGACTAGCAGTGGGTGTAGCCGAGGGGCCTTCTTGAAGGGGCCTACCATGTCCATGCCCCACACGAATGGCGGTGATGGGGATTGTTTTGAGCGCCGATCTCGACGCGTCGTCGATTGGCGTGCCCGGCACCCGCATCGCTGGGCGATGTCGACGGCGCGTGCGCGGCCATGAGAAGCCGTGTCGCATAGCCTTGGCGACCAGGAGCGGCGCGGCGTGGTGGCCGCATCCACCGAAAGTGAATGTCGTGGAGGATTTTGCGTCCTTCAGCTGGTTGGACGCAGCGTTGGAACACGCCGGTGACGCTGCGCTTGTGGAGCTCGCCGTCGATGATGGTGGAGGACTTGCATCGACGAGCGATCATTCGAGCGTCTGTCTCGTCTGCTGGCAGGGTGCCGGCTTCCAGGTAGGCGATGTAGGGCTTGGTCTAGTCGTCTGGCTCGTTGACGAGTGCGACCAAGGCTGCCTCTGGTTATAGTGGGACCCCAATGTTGATCTCCCTCGGGGGAGAGACTGATGGCTTGGTAATCTCGTCGAGAAAAACGCCGGCGGGAGGCGCGAGTCGAGCCGACCCGATGCGGGAGAGTGCGTCGGCCTCCTCATTCTTTCGCCTGTCGATCCACTCGACAGAGTAGCCGGTGAAGTGGCCGCCCAACTTGTCCACCGCTTGGCGGTACGCCGCCATGGTAGGGGAGACGGCGTCGCAGGTGCCGGTGACTTGCCCCGTGACAAGGTCGGAATCTCCGTAGCAGCGGAGGCGATTGACGTTCATCTCCTTGGCGGCTCGCATGCCGTGGAGTAGGGCCTCGTATTCAGCCATGTTGTTGGTGCAGGGCGTGAAGTCGAGGCAGAGGATGTAGCGGAGCTTGTCGCCCTTTGGTGAAGTCAACACTATCCCTGCGCCTGCACCGTCCGCGTTCTTGGAGCCGTCGAAGTGCAGGCTCCAGTAGTGGAGGTACGACAGCTTCTCTGCTGCCGGGCCTCCTCCGTCAGCGATGAAGTCCGCTGCTCGTGACTTGATCGCCTTTCGTGGCTCAGATTTGATGTTGTGGACGCCGATCTCGACAGCCCACTTGGCGACCCCCGATGCCGCCTCGCGATTGCGGATGATGTCTTGCAGTGGTGCTGAGGAGACGACCGTGATCGGGTGCTCCTGTAAGTAGTGCGGCAGGCGCCGCTGAGCCCTGAAGACCGCGTATACTAGCTATTGGTACTGTGGGTACCGCTGGCGCGATTCGATGAGGACCTCACTGATGTAGTACACCGGCCGCTGGACCGGGCGCTCCTTTCCTTCTTCTGGTCGCTCGACGACCATCACGGCGCTAACGACGCGCTCGGACGCCGCGACGTAAACCAGCATGGGTTCTTTGTTGGCAGGGGCAACGAGTAGTGGTGCGGCGAGTAGCACCTTTTTGAGGTCGCGGAGCGCGTCGTCCGCCTCCTTGTCCCACTGGAAGGTGGGGTTCTTGCGCATCAGGCGGTATAGAGGCATCGCCTTCGCCCAGCGGGGATGAAGCGGCCGAGAGCCGCTACCGCCCGCCAGCTCGACGACGCGCAAGCACTCGGGTTTGCCGAGCCGGGCGATTGTGTCGATCTTTGTGGGGTTTGCCTTGATCCCTCGTTTGGAGACGACGTACCCCAGTAGTTGTCCGGCGGGTACACCGAAGGTGCACTTGCCTGGGTTGAGCTTTATCTTGTATCTTCGCAGGTTGGCGAAAGTTTCCGCCAGGTCGGTGAGTAGGTCGCCTTGGCGAGCGGACTTCTCGACCACGTCGATGTAGACGTGGATGTTGCGGCCAATTTGGCTCGCGAGGCATTCTTGCATGCACCGCTGGTAGGTCGCCCCGGCGTTCTTGAGGCCGAAGGTCATGGAAGTGTAGCAGAAGGCTCCGAATGGCGTGATGAACGCCGTCTTCTCCTCGTCTTCGACAGCCATTTTGATATGGTTGTACCCAGAGTAGGCGTCGAGGAAACATAGCGACTCCGAGCCCGCGGTTGAATCGATTATCTGGTCGATCCGCGGGAGGACGAACTGCTCCTTTGGGCAGGCGCTGTTCAGGTTTGTGTAGTCGATACACATTCTCCAGGTCCCGTTTTTCTTCTCGACCAGGACTGGGTTTGCCAGCCACTTGGAGTACTTGATTGGCCGGATGAAGCCGGCAGCGAGTAGACGCTGCACTTCCTCGGCGATTGCTCGACGGCGTTCTTCATTGAAGGGCCACAGCGCTGATGTGTCGCACCGGTCGGCGTTTAGCTTGTGCTCAGCGAGCTCCCTAGGGAGACCGGGCATGTCAGAGGGTTTCCATGCGAAGATGTCCCTGTTCTCACGGAGGAACTCGATGAGCGCGCCTTCCTACGCTCGGCTCATGCCCGTCCCGATCGTCACCGTCTGGCCGAGTCGCTGGTACCAGCTCGACGGGTGCGTGTAGCCGTGGCCTCAAAGGTTGAGGTGCTGCACCCTCCGAGTTGGGCTTCTTGAGTATGGTGGGCGTCGTTGTTGACCCTCTCGCACTTGGCGAGCTCGTCGGCGTGGTTGGTCTCCGCCGATGACGGCGGCCGGGCGAGCTCGCTCCTTTGGCCTCGCACTCGGTGGCCATGTTGGTCGCCGTTGATGGTGATGACGCGCCACGGCCGGCGCTTCATCGCGTTATGTAGTGGCGCTGCCATGAATTTAGCGAACGCGCCTGTGACGCAGATGGTAGGGCTGTCGAAGGCACCATCTCAAGACGATCCGCCGGTGCGGAAGTTTCCGGTGTGCGAAGGTGACGGCAGCGTGACCTTGCCGATCGGGTACGCCTTCCGACCGGGGACGATGCCGTGGAATGTGGTGTGGGTCGTCTCAATCATCGACTGCTGGAGCCGCAGCCGCCTGAAGGTATCGAGGTAGAGGATGTTGATGGATCTGCCACCGTCCATCAGTGTCTTGGGGAGCCGAGTCGCCAACCTTGGCTTGACCACCAAGGCGACTAAATCCGGATACTCGATGCGGCGAGTGGTCTTGGTGGCTCGGTGATGGCTGCTCGACCAGTTCGAGAACTGGGGACGTCTATTTGGGCCACCGCGACGTGACGGCGCGGGCGATGACCTTCTTCTCGCTTGTTGAAGCTGTGAAGGTGTGGGCGAGCGGCTACTTTGCCGAATTTTCCGCCGTTTGGCGGGTCGTTGTCGGGTCCTCCTGCGCCGCGCCGTGCCTTCTCGATTTCCGAGGGTGTGGGAGTCGGCGGTGGTGTCGCGCTATGGCTTTCCTTCCCTATGGAACGCACATGGTTGGTTAAGGAGGGCCGCGGTCGAACCTTGGCTTGTTCTTGTAGTTGCCGCCGTCGCGCGTTGCCCTCCGCGGCGGAAGCTTTTGGGCTCAGCGCTGCGTTAGCGACGAAGTCGACTCGCCCGTCACGCGCGCTGCGGCGAGAGGCGAGTGCCGTAGCGAGTCGGTTCGGCGTCCCGCCGTCGTTGCCGCCCGGCGGCGTTGACCTCTGACTTCGTCGTCTTCTGGTTTGGATCTTCATCGACGCATCCGTTTGGCGATCTCGAGGAGGTCGGGATGTTGTCGAGTGTGCGGAGTGTCGCTTGAGCTTGGCGACTAGGGGCTCGAGCGCACGAGGTCTTGAAGCAATGGATCGCGGTGTCCGGGTGGATGCCGACCGTGTTGTACCAAAGCTCTTGCCACCGTTGGACCCGCTTGGTCGACTCATGGGGTCCTGGACGCACTGCCCAGGTCCTCAATAGTGGTGGCGCGGGTGTAGGAGCACTTTCGAAGTGCGTGACGGCGTCGCGTATTTCCTCCCGTGAGTCGACATCGCCCCGGGAAGAGTGTTGATCCATGCACGCCCTCCATCATCGGGAGGTAACAGGCGGCAGGTCGGTGTGACCCGCGATCCCCATCGCCATGAGGTATGTGTCGAGTCGACGCGGGTCGTCTGGAGTCGTATTTTCTATTTCTTTTGGCGCCTTGAAGTTTGGCGGATACTTCTCGCCTCGGATCATTGGTCCGAAGCACTTTGGCCGAGTCGAACCCATGGGCTCGCCCGGCGGTGGTTGGTTATGTATGTCGCGAATGCCTCGGGGTGGCCGCGCCCGACTTTGGTTGTTGATGATGTGGGTGCGGGCGATGGGTTGCCCGTTGGGCGACAAGGTTGGTTGCCGCCACAGGGTCGCATTGGAGAGTGCCGCTGGCAGGTCGGTATTGGAGCTGCGGTGGCTCGTGGCGGCGATTGAGGGTGTTTGCCGATGGGCGGCCGCTGAGGCCGCTTCGCCGAGGAACGCGAGTATACCCGTCCTGCGAGTCGGCGCCCGCTCTACGCTGCTTTCGACGGCCTTCGCAAGGGGCCTTGACGTATTCGATCTGCAGGCGCCGTTGCGGTCGCCGTGATGCGGTCGATCGCTTCGCCGCCACGAGGTTGTCCATCGGGTGGAGAACAGTGGAAGGCCGTTGCGTCTCGCCTCGTGAGGAGACTACTATCCGCGCTGGTCCAGGGAAGTGCGGTTGGGTGGAGGTGGGGCACCCATTGACATTGATCCTGGCGGGGGCCGGGCGCTCCCTCCTGGTGGCGCGTTCTCGCAGATCGCGCGCTCGGCCATGCGGGCTGGGTCATTTTCGTCGTCGAAGTTTAGGGCGCGCCCCTGAACGGTGGGGTTCAGGCGTGTCCTGATCCGCTGCTGGTGGTAGCGCGATAATTCCTGCGCCGTCACCTGCTCGAGGCGAAATTTTTCGCTCGCTTGCTCTGCACCGCCTCCGCCCAGCGGAGTTCCTCGACCTCCGTGGCCGTGGCATTAGGAGGGATCGGGGTGCCGGTCGCCATGTAGGTCGCGGCATAGCGACCGGTTTCGTCGCGGAGATCGGCGGAGTTCTCCGACCCGGAGTCGAATTCGAAGATCCCGAGGATGGAGGGGTCCTCGAAATCTCCCGCGTTGGAGACCTGGGCGATGGAGCCCGCGGATGAGGCCGCGGTGATGGATCCGAGGAGTGACGCCGGGGTCACCGAGTCGGCGTCGTCGGTGAGGGCCGCATCCTCTGCGGCCGCTGAATTCGCGGCCACGTTGCTGTGGGCCGAGTTGTACTCGGAGGCGAGGCGGTGGATCGCGGCGGATCCGCTCGGAGAGCCGATCGCGTGGAGGCGACTCGCGGATGCGAGCCGAGTCCTCCGAGTCGATGACGTCGGTGAGGCCGACGAAGAGGCTGATCGTGCCGATAGGCAGGATCACGCTGTGCGTGACGGGTCGCGCCGCCGGGACGTAGCTGCTCGGCAAGACCTGGAGCATCTCGCCGATCGCTATCATGCGGCCGGTGGCGACCGTCTCGTTGATGGGCAGATTGGATCTCGCCGCAGAACACCGGCCAGACCGGCCAGGCCCCACGGTGGGCGCCACTGTCGTGGGAATTGTCACGGCAGATGCTGCAATCGGCAGCGAGTAGTAGAACGAGGGGCAAGGGCGGCCAGCCATCTGCGGTGCGAGATGAGGGCAAAGACACAGGGTTTTACCCAGGTTTGGCCCCCCGGAGGGTAAAGACCTACTCCTGCTAGATTGTATTATGGAGGTGTTACAACGGGCGAGCTCGGTGGCTAGGCGGCGATTCGCTGGGTGTATGAGGGAACGTGTCTCTACTCACCCTATAGGGAGGTTTATATAGGCTCACCTCCCCTAGGGTTTACATATCTCAACCGATTCGGTTAAAGCTTCAATAGCCGTTTAATCCTTACCCGACTGGGCCTATCTACTCGCCTGGGCCTTCAACTCCCAGTCGCTCAGCTCCTGGCTGGGCTTCGATCCACTCGCCGTTCTGCAGGCCCACTCGCCGGGTCTTGGGCCAGTCGGAAACGTCCTGCTAGGTATACCCCGTTAGGCATATCCCCATCACAAAGCTAGAATGGATAGGATGTTGGAATTAAGAGACCACTCTTTAGAGAATGTGGTTGGAGATGTATGGAGATGAATGTCCACAAGCGCACAATTGAAGAGATTTAGTGAACACCAAGCACACATCTCCATGATTGAACCAAAGAAAGTATGGTAAGATCTTGAAGATTCGGATTGGTTGGAAGCAATGCACAAAGAGCTCAACAACTTTGAGAGAAATAAAGTATGGAAGTTAGTTGAGAAGCCAAAGGATTGCCGCAATGTTATAGGCACCAAGTGGATATTCAAGAACAAGAAAGATGAGCATGGATTTGTAGTAAGGAACAAGGCAATATTGATTGCACAAAGGTTCTCTCAAATTGAAGGCATTGATTATGGAGAGACATATGCACCCGTGGCTCGCCTTGAGTCCATCCGTATCCTTCTTTCTTATGCGGCACATCATAACTTTAAGTTGCAACAAATGGATGTTGAAAGTGCATTTCTTAATGGTCCATTTAATGATTCGGTATATGTAAAGCACCCCCCAGGATTTGAGGATCCCAACTTCCCAAACCATGTCTACAAACTTGATAAGGTGCTCTATGGGATCAAACAAGCCCCACGCACGTGGTATGAGCACCTTAGAGAGTTGTTATTTGACCGTGGGTTTGAGGTTGGGAAAATCGATCCCACTCTTTTTACTAAGAAGCTCAATGGGTAGATTTTTGTATGCCAAATATATGTTGATGATATTATCTTTGGCTCATCTAACAAATCTTTTAATGATGAATTCTCAAAGCTTATGACTAATAGGTTCCGGATGTCTATGATGGGGGAGTTGAGAGTATTTCTTGGTTTTGAGATCAAGCAAGTAAGAGGAGGAACATTCTTCAACCAAGCCAAATATACTCAAGAGATGCTCAAAAGATTCAACATGAAACATGTAAATGGAGCTCCTACTCCCATGGCAACAACGACTCATCTTGAACTAAATCCAAATGGTAAAGATGTGGATCAAAAGGTATACCTGTGTATGATTGGTTCTTTGCTTTACCCTTTGTGCATCTAGACCCGATATTGTGCTGAGTGTAGGAGTGTGTGCAAGATATCAAGCGGCTCCTAAAGAAAGCCATTTAATGGCGGTCAAGAGAATCTTTTGATATTTGGTTCATACCCCACACTATGGTCGTTGGTATCTTCGTGGGTCAACATTTGCTCTTTGTGGATACATGGACTCGAATTGGGCTGGTGATAAGGATGATACAAAATCAACCTTAGGGGCTTGCCAATTCCTTGGTAGGTCCTTGGTGTGTTGGTCTTCTAAGAAGCAAAATTGTATATCTCTCTCCACCGCCGAAACCGAGTATGTGGCTGCTGCTAGTTCTTGCACTCAAAATTGCTATGGATGAGGCAAACTTTGAAGGAATACAGTGTCCATTGTGACAAACTGCCTCTTCTATGTGACAATGAAAGTGCCATCAAGATTGCCTACAACCCAGTGGATCACACAAGGACCAAGCATATTGAGATTCTGCCGTGGTATTGCCGATGAGTACGCCATGGAGGGGCCCTCACAGTGCGTGTTTAGAGACGTGGGGGAAGGCGGACGGTTGACGGGTACGAGGTAACACAGCTTACCCAGGTTCAGATCCCACAACGGTGGCGGAATCCTACTCCTTCTATAAATCACTATAATGGCAATACACCGAGTTACAGGAATTGGTTCGCTGTGCGAGGTTATGTGAAGTTGTGCCCTAAAGGATCCCATAGGCCCGACTTATATAGTCGCCAGGTCCTAGGGTTACAGGTAAAAGTCCTAGCCGGATAAGTTACAGAGTCCTACACCGTCTATTACTAGTCTTACGTGTCTTGTACTCCAAGGCTCCGGGTACGTCGGTGACTCCACCGTAGCCTTCCTTTATCCGGCATGGGCCTCCCTTCTGGATCCATCTATCTATGACGAGGTTTGATCTCATCAATGCCCATTGTTATGGACTTGGGTTTTGGAGAAGATGGGGATGCTGGAGATCGTGGAACGGTTAGCAAACAAGCAACACGGGGACACAAGGTTTACCCAGGTTCAGGCCCCCGGAGGGAAAACCCTACTCCTGCTTGTCTGCTCTTGATTACGGCGGAACCGGTGATTACAGGGGTGCGCAGATGCAATCTGGCGTGGAGGTGTGTATGCGAAGGTATGAGGAGGAGAGATCTAGATCTGTAGATCTGTTGTGGTCTAGTCTATTGGAGGGTTATGGCGTCTGTTGGTCGTTCCCCCCTCATTGGACCCTCCTAGCCTTTATATATGGGGAGGCTAGGTCTCAGGTACCGATACAAGTTGGTTACAAGTTGTATTCAAACTCTAGTCTTGAGATTTCCTTGTCTTGTGCGCTTGGGAGTCCGTGTCCATATGGGCTTCATAGCAGCCAAAACGTCATAGGCGTCCTGGACCTTGGCAGGTCGTCGAGTGGGCCTTCTGTTGAGCTGGGACCAGGTAGGCTAGGGAATAACCATGTCAGTAGCCCCCAAGTGTTCAGTCGAATCGTAGATTCGGCTGAGGACTCTTCAATACTTTGGGTGCAGTTATCTCTGTTTGCTAGAGAATGATTTGAGTGTGTAGGTATTGTTGATGCGTGTGCCTGACTCTCCCGACGGATCAGGGTCCGTGAACTGTCTTAGGACAAAACAACACGATCTTTATTCAGATTCGAGTCCCTCGACTCAAACCCGGAACATATGCTGGCTTAATTCGACTCAAGCCGCAGAGGAATTACAGGAGTGGAATCCCAGTAGATTTAACTAATGTACCCAACGCGTCCGTCAGGATTTTTCATCGCACCTGTTAGCACAGGTTTTTTTACTAGCAGAGCGCAGTCGTGTATGTTGCCAGGCCATCAGATGGTATCTGTAGGTCTTACCTTTGTGTCGCACACACAGCATCCGAATGTTTATCACCGCGGAGGTGTTTCAGGTGGCCAAGGAGGATGTTACTCACTTAGCGTTTAATTGGGGAGAGTTGCCAAAAAAGTTTTGTATGCTGATCCGAAGGATCGCACTCGAAGAATTCATAGTGTGCGCGACCAGCGCTCCCTATGGGAGTAGCCCCCGAGTGTCTGTTCGAGTCGTAGACTCGAGCAGAGACTTTAATCCAGCCGTTGTTTGGCTTCAGGTCCGTAGAACACAAATTTTTCGGATGCTTGAATCCATCCTCCCTATGGGAGTAGCCCCCGAGTCCGTAGTGGAGTCGCAGACTCGAAGTAGGACTCGAAGAATAGTTCAATGGTGTAGTTCTTTGTTCGTTTTTTGGGTGCGCGGCCAGCGCTTCTGATAGGAGTAGCCCCTGGAGTGTCTAGTCGATTCGCAGACTCGAGTGGAGACTCATGCGAGGAGAAACCACTGACCCGAAAGTGCATTGAGTCAGCGTCTCATGCATAAGGAGCCAAGAATCGATGATGCAGTCGGAGTTGACGTGGCGGAGTCGTGCGGCGTTTAGCCGGAAGGACTCGACATTGCCGATGAAATCGACGCAGTTGCTTCTGTCGGGTGAGCGGCCAACGCCGCTTTTTCGTAGTATCAAGCGATGCAACCATCCGAGGAGGGACTCGACTCGGGTCTTGAGTGTATGGCGTAGCCAGCTGTTTTGTCGACTCCTGTTAGAGGACCCGATATAATAGCTCAACGCAGTCGACATCCTTGTAAGCTGCAGAAAACATAAAAAGTTGTGAAGTACTTGTATCTTGCAAGAAATATTTGCCTGTCGGCTTGTATAGTAAAATTCTGGTGCCGATCGGGTCGACACTTTTGCACTGTATGCTAGGCCTTTTCGTTAGCCTAATTACCCTTAGTCTCAGTACCTTGCCAAGGCACTCGGAGTTCAAGGATTCGACGATCAGACAGAATCAGCTACTCGGACTGTCGCGTTCGAGGTGCTCGAGTGCGTGGAGCCGATGGCACATTAGGTTACTCGAAGAGGGCGCAGCCTCCGAGTGTTTCGAGTGCGAGTTAAAAAAGTAAATCAACTCTAAGTAGAGGGAAACTTAGCTTTATTGGTAGTTGTCATCGAGGTGGATGGACTCGATGCATCTGGCCGATCATAGGATCCAATGCAACCGGCGGATCAACACAGCCGAAGATTGTAATGGTCCACATCAGTCGAAGACTGCATCCGAAGATTGTAGCGGGTTGTCGGAGTCGAAAACCGTAGCGGGTCGTGGTCGCGGAAGCCGGTGGAGCCCCCGAGGCGCCACAGCCGAAGATCACAGCGGGTTGCATGACAGAGTCGAAGGAGCCCCCGAGTGTAGGGTCAATGGAGAGTCGTGCGCCGGAAAAAGTCGTCACGGGCGCGCAGCCTCCGAGCATAGTGCTAACGGTGAAGGGATCGCAAGACCTCGAACAGAACCTTGGAGAGGAATCGCCAGATTTTTGTCATCCGCACAGCTTGTAAAGACGTTAAAACTGTAGCTGGTCATAATTTATCTGTCGCCGATACATCTTTCTTAGAATATTCTTCTGAGTATTTTTTAGCCAGCCATAGGACGTGAAGTCCCTTGTTTTTTTGTTTTCGGCTAATCTGATCGAAAGGCTAGCCTGCTTCGACTGATCTCTACCTTTTCTTCTTTCACCTCTTTTGCTCGACCACTGAATTTTAATTTGCTGAGCCCGTGCTTGTGTCGGTTGATGCTTGGAGCTTGGCCGATTGATCCAAGGTACCAAAAATAAATGATGCTTGGTATTTGAGCTGCCGCACGTGAGAGCAGTTTGTCTTTGGTATTTTCCTGAGAACGTGATGAATTTCCTTGGTACTTGAGCTGAAACAGTTTGTCTTTCGTCCACGCCTCTCACAACGAAGGCGGCGTACGCCGTGATGGATTTGCTGACGCCAAAGCTGAGTGCGCAGACACGGACAGAGATGCATCGATCGCACGTGATCTGATCTGACCGATTTTAATGATAAGAAAACCAAACCAGATCCGCTTCTAGTAGCCGACGAATCATAGATTGCAGTGGATGGGACCGTCACGATCGCACAATCAGCACCCTCAGTTCCCATAGACGGCGCCAATTGACGAGGTTTGATCTCATCAATGCCCATTGTTATGGACTTGGGTTTGGAGAAGATGGGGATGCTGGAGATCGTGGAACGGTTAGCAAACAAGCAACACGGGAACACAAGGTTTACCCAGGTTCAAGCCCCCGGAGGGAAAACCCTACTCCTGCTTGTCTGCTCTTGATTATGGCGGAACCGGTGATTACAGGGGTGCGCAGATGCAATCTGGCGTGGAGGTGTGTATGCGAAGGTATGAGGAGGAGAGATCTAGATCTGTAGATCTGTTGTGGTCTAGTCTATTGGAGGGTTATGGTGTCTCTGTAGGTCGTGCCCCCCTCGTTGGAGGGTTATGGCGTCTATATGGGGAGGCTAGGTCTCAGGTACGGATACGAGTTGGTTACAAGTTGTATTCAAACTCTAGTCTTGAGATTTCCTTGTCTTGTGCGGTTGGGAGTCCGTGTCCATATGGGCTTCATAGCGGCCAAAACGTCATAGGCGTCCTGGACCTTGGCAGGTCGTCGAGTGGGCCTTCTGTTGAGATGGACCAGGTAGGCTAACATCGGGTACCCGTAGGGAATAACCATATCAATCTGGGCCGCCCAGCAGGCCATGGGCCATGCTACCAACTATGGGCCACCCGGGTTATCCGGATAGGAGACATGCTATGAGAATACCCATATAGCATATCCCCAACAGTACCCGCAGAGAACTCCGAGATCTTGCGCCGTCTTGCCTCTTCAAGTGGAATGCTCCGTCTAGATGGATGTCGACAAATCGTCAAGCAATATCTTGTAGTCCTCCGAAAGAACCCTGCAAGGTATTCTCCGTCTTCAACTAGTAAGCCGAAGAATTCGTTAATCTTCCATCGTACGCTTCCGTAGCCGGACTGGATCCGTCCATGCCGGAATCTTCTGATGTGACGGCTCATCTGCCTATGTCAGCTAGGGCGACGTAGACGTAGGTCAGCGACGCCTCGTAACTCACACATGTAGAGAACACAATCATGTCCACTTTTCCCGCGTGAGCGATACGAACCGTTGGCGGCGGCGGTTGGGACGTGGCGAAATTTCCGCGCACGTCCGCACACACGTCGTCTACGCGGCAACCGTCCGATCAAGCTGCACGAATCTCGATGCTGGGGATCATAAATAATAACTGCGGTGGAAAATTTACTTTTCACCTCATTCTCCCCTCGCATCATCTTCTTCCTCCAGCGAGCACCCCCTCGAGTTCTCCGCGCAACCTTGCTAAAAACCCTAACTTCCAATCTTGCCAATCACCTCCAAACACACGCAATGGCTAGCAGCAGTTCTACCCCCTCGATGGCGGTGTCGGGCGATACCGCGGCGAAGCCGGCGAGCTCCGTCGTCGTGCCCCCAGAGGGCCTGGTCATCCCCATCTCTGCGGTGGTCAATTCCACCGGCGGCGACCACAATCCAGTGGCGCTGGAGCTGCTGCAGGAGGACAACGACTCTGACAAAGGCGATTGGCGCGGTTCGGACATCACGGACCGCGACATCAAGGAGCTGATCGTCGAGGGCTACCTCCTAGCGACAGAGGCGCTCGCCTGGTGGGCGGCGCCGGCCAGCGAGGTCACACCTTCTCCCCAAGCCGTAGAAAAGGTGTACCTCAAAGTACAATTGGTACGCGGCGTCTCCCTGCCCATCTCTAACTTCCTCCTTGCTGTCTTGAACCACTACCGAGTCAGCCCCAAAACCTTTCTCCCAACAGTATCTTAGCGCTTAGCAATTACGCGGCGCTTTGTGAGAGTTACTTAGGGATTAGGCCTAGGCTATATCTCTTTGTGTATTTCTTCACCGTCAAGCGCGAAGCCGGGGCCAGCAAGGATGAACTTAGAAATTGCAGCACCATTAGCTTCAAGATCCGTCCTGGCCGGCGGTTCCCCAACATCGCCGACCACGAGTTTTGCAAGAACTGACAGCGTACTGACTTCTATGGTCCAGATATTCCTTTGGCTAACCTAGAAGTAACGTACCCGGACTTCGTCGATGGAGCCACCACAGAAGCCTCGACATGGAGATCCTAGGCGTCCCTTCCCTCCGACATCGAAGCTCCCCGTGCAATAAGGCGGATAGAGTGGTTCGTAGAGACGGGTTTGACCGGTTTGGACCTAGCCATGTGTTGGTTCATCAGGCGAATCCAGCCTCTACAGCACCGCTCGAAGCTGATGCACGAGTATACCAGCGATAGAAGGGATAGCCTCTGCATATCCGTGGACAATTTCTCGAGCGACTCTGTCAAGCTCCGTCTCAAGGACATCGTCAAGGTGAAGGACAAGAAGCATGGCTTCACCATCACCTACGACATGTTCGTAGAGAGCAAGTGCCCAAAGGTAACTTTTTATTTTCCGTGTATGACATATACTCCAGTTCTTCCATCTAGCCATTTCCATCTCATCTAACACGGTGACTTCTCACTTAACAGCTTAGCGATCTAGAGGAGGATAGCATGGTTGTCCAAATCTATGATCCAAAGATGAAGGAAGTCATGGTCGTGTCCGACGACGATGATCCATTGTCGCGAAAGTGGAAGAGCTCCACCTCTAACGTTGCTGACGAAGGCAAGAAGAAGAAGACGGAGGGTGGAGCCTCCAAAAAGACTACCGCCACCCTGGAGGCGGAGAAAAGAAAGACTACCGAGATCCCCTTTGCCAAAGCACCCCCACTTGTGTAAGATTTTTTCTCTCCTACATTGTTTATTTGTCTGTCTTATTCCTGTACATATGCATTTTGCACGTTTCAGGAAGAAAGCCAAGACCATCTTAAATAATACCTCCAAAACATCGGGGGCTTCTAGAACCATCAAGGATATGCTGCATCGCGACGCATCTCTCGCCATCGCCCCTGTCACTCCCACCGTCAAGCCTTCATCCGCGCCGACAAGCTCACAAGCTAAGGAAGCATCTGGCCCTTCCGCCATGGAAGTGGACTCAGGTGCCTCTACCGAGATTGCTATCATCGGCGAGCAGGCAATGCAAGAGAGTGCTGCACACCAAATGGCTGATGCTCCGGCTAAGGATGCCATCGGTAGCGGTAAGGCGGTTGTGGAAGCTGGTCCTTTTTCCGAAGGCGGTGCCCCCGCGCCCAATAAAACCATAGAGTACCCTAAGATAGTCTATCCGGTGATTACACTGGGTAACACTGCTCCGGTTCCTGGTGCGGCACCGACATCTCCGACGTGCGGTTAGAGGAGCTCCTTTGACAAGCAGAGATCTTGCAAGGAAACATCGTATCCTTTGGCAAGCTGCTGGCCGAGAGTGCTACCAACCTCAAGATCATTGCACTTGTAAGTTTTGTTTTCCTTTTGTATTTCATATGCGTATCCCACTGTAGCCCCTGAGGATTTAGATGGAAAACCATAGGTCTTTGCGTCTGAATGCTCTAAGAGTGACTAAAGTAGAAAACTTCTCACTGTAGCCCCCAAGCATATAGGTAGAATGAATTATTCCGACTAGATGCTTTAAGAGTAGCATACATAGTGTTTATAAATTTCCATATTGTAGCCCCCAAGCCTCTAGTTGTAACTGAATTAGTTCCGACTAGATACTTAAAGAAAAGCTAAGCATACATCCGATTTAAAAACTTTATACTGTATCCCCCAAGCTTCTAATCGAAAACTAAATTAGTTCCGACTAGATGCTTAAAGAAAGATTAAGCATATTTCTAAGGTGAAAACTCTCGCTGTAGCTGTAGGGTTTCGTAGCATGGAAAACAAAAAATTTCTACCGCATACAAACAAACAAGCCAAGATCTATCTACTAGATTGTAGCAACGAGTCGATGGAATAACTCACCCTCGAAGATTCCAAAGTGTTTAACGAGAGCGGATTCTTGTGGGTGATGTAGTCGTACTCTTCCCGATCTCAAGATCGCAGACGATCCTTCCCAAGGCTGCTCCCAAGTGCTCCCGCAATGGGTCACACGTTCGTACTGACGAAGACCTTCCTCTCCCTTGTTCCAGCAGTCGGTGGAGGTTGTAGCACTCTCCTCGCGATTCGGCAAAGACAACGGGCGTGGTACCAAGTAGAGGGAGATCTCACAGGCTTCTTAAGACAAGCGAGTATGGTGGACTATGAGAGAGCCTCGGTGATCTAGGGTTTAGACACACCAAGGAGGGGCTAGGCCGGCTAGGGTTTGACCTAGGCGGGCGAAGTTGCCCTAGGCGGCGCGGCTATGGAGGGCGGCTAGGAGCTAGGGTTTTGGGTGGAGGTGTTGTGTACTTGAGGCAGCCCGCCTCCTTATATAGGTGGAGGAGGCGCTAGGGAGGGAGTCCTCCCAACTCGGATCCCAAGTGGGCCGGCGGTGGAGGGGAGGAACTCCTCCCCAAGTAGGTTTCCTACTTCCCCTCCACCTTCCAAAATAGCCGTTTGACTTTTCAAATTGGCGTTTGAATTTTCAAACTAGGATTTGATTAAACCCTTTATTTTGTTCAGCGATGACACCTAGTACATGATGAAACCATTCCAACTTGGTATGACACATTCATGTACCCTTCCCCTCCGGAGTGCCGGACATTCCGGAACCTTCTAGAACATTCCTGATGAAAACACCGGAACCATTCTCCAACCCCGAAACAGGACTTTCCTTATCTGAATCTTATTCTCCGGACCAGTCCGGATCTCCTTGTAATTTCCCGGATCCCATCCGAGACTCCGAACAACATTCGGTCTCTTACTCATTATTCCATAACTACTCAAACAACGTCGAATCCTTAAGTGTGTCTCCCTACGGTTCGTGAATTATGCGGACATGATCGAGACACTTCTCCGAACAATAACTAATAGAGGAATCTGGAAATTCATATGGCTCCCACATATTTCTATGATTACTTTGTGATCGAATGAACCACTTACATACGATACCAATTTCCCTTTGTCTCACGATAGTTTACTTATCCGAGGTTATGATCGTCGGTATCTCTGCATACCTAGTTCAACCTCGTTACTGATAAGTACTCTTTTCTCGTTCCCATGATATGTGATCCCTTGTGAGCCAGTCACATGCTTGCAAGCTAATTGGATGACATTCCACCGAGAGGGCCTAGAGTATATCAATTCGTCATATGGATGGACAAATCCCACTCTTGATCCATGTGTCTCAACCGATACTTTCTGAACACTCAATGCCATCTTTATAGCCACCCAGTTACGGTGTGGTGTTTGATGTCATCAAAGCATCCTTCCGGTGAAGGTGATATGCATGATCTCATGGTCTAAGGAAATTAGGTTACTATGTATCAGAAAGCATATAGCAATTGAACTATTAAAATGACTTGATCTTTATGCTACGCTTATCTATAGGAGTATGTCCACCATATCATTCTCCTAACGATATGATCTTGTTGTTAATAACATCTCAATGTTCATGATAGGGAAACCACAATCATTTATTAACCAACAAGCTAGTATTATAAAGAGGCTTTACTAGGGACTCTATTTTAGTTTAAAAATCACACAAGTATTAATGTTTCCTTGTTAATACTATTATAGCATGAATGTAAACATTTATCATAAACACAAAGATATAATAATAACTACATTTATTATTGCCTCTAGGGCATATCTCCAACAGTCTCCCACTTGCACTAGAGTCATCTAATCTAGATTACATGGTAATATACCGAACACCCATGGCAGTTTGGTGTTGGTCATGTTTTGCCCTTGGGAGAGGTTTAGTCAACGGATCCGCCACATTCAGATCTGTGTGTACTTTGCAAATCTTTATGTCCCCATCTTGGACATGTTTTCGAATAGCGTGAAAACGTAGCTTGATATGCTTCAGCTTCTTGTGTGACCTTGGTTCTTGCGCATTGGCTATGGCGCCCATGTTATCACAGTAGATAGACATTGGGTCCAGTGCACTTGGAACCACACACAGCTCTGTAATGAACTCTTTCATCCATATCGCTTCTTGTGAAGCCTCCGAAGCAGCTATGTATTCCGATTCAGTTGAAGATCTCGCCACAACGCTTTGCTTTGCACTCCTCCAGCTAATGCTGCACCATTCAAAGTAAATACGTATCCATATTGTGATTTAGAATCATCCGGATCAGTGTTCCAACTAGCATCGGTGTAACCATTAACAACAAGCTGTTCATCACCTCCATAAGAAAGAACCATATCCTTAGTTCTTCTCAAGTACTTAAGGATGTTTTTGACCGCTATCCAATGATCCACTCCTGGATCACTTTGATATTTGCTAGTTAAACTAACAGCATATGTAATGTCGGGTCTAGTACATAGCATGGCATACATTAGAGATCCTATGGCTGAGGCATAGGGAGTCTTACTCATCCTTTGTCTATCTTCTGCCGTTGTCGGACTTTGAGTTTTACTCAAGGTCGTATTGGGCAACTTGGGCAAGAAGCCTTTCTTTCTATCTTCCATTCCAAAACTATTTAGAACTTTGTCCAAATATGTACTTTGTGACAATGATATTAGGCGTCTCGATCTATCTCTATAAATCTTTATGCCTAATATGTAAGCTGCTTCGCCAAGATCCTTCATTGAAAAACTATTATTCAAATATTCCTTTACACTATTAAGAAGGTCTACATCATTCCCAATCAACAATATGTCATCTACATATAGTATTAAGAATGCTACAGAGCTCCCACTCACTTTCTTGTAAATACAAGCTTCTCCATAAGTTTGTATAAAACCAAAACTTCTGATCACCTTATCAAAACGTTGATTCCAACTTCGGGATGCTTGCTTCAATCCATAGATGGACCGTTGAAGTTTGCATACCTTGTCAGCATCTTTAGGATCGACAAAACCTTTGGGTTGCATCATATACAACTCTTCATCAATGTCTCCATTGAGGAATGCTGTTTTGACATCCATCTGCCATATCTCATAATCATAATATGCATTGCTAACATAATCCTCAGACTTTAGCTTCGCTACAGTGAGTAAGTCTCATCGTAGTCAACTCCTTGAATTTGTCGAAACCCTTTTGCGACAAGTCGAGCTTTATAGACGAACATTACCATCATCATCTGCTTTCTTCTTGAAAATCCATTTGTTCTCGAGCCTTCCGCCATCCGTAAGTCCACCAAAGTACATACTTGGTTTTCGTACATGGATCCAATCTCGGATTTCATGGCTTCTTGCCATTTATTGGAATCTGGGCTCATCATCGCTTCCTCATATGTCGCAGGTCATCGGTTGTCCACCAACATGACACTCATAACGGGATCATACCAATCGAGTGGTACGAGTTCTCGTTGACTGCGAGGCTCAGAGCAACTACAATCAAAGTTTCATGATCATCATCATTAGCTTCCTCTTATTGGTGCAGGCACCATAGGAACTTCTTAGGTCTTGCTCTACTCGCAATTCGAGAGAAGGTTCGACAAACTTGTCGAGTTCTACTTTCCTTCAGTCACTTCTTTCGAGAGAAATTCCTTCTCTAGAAAGGATCCATTCTTGGCAACGAAGATTTTGCCTTCGGATCTATGATAGAAGGTATACCCAATAGTTTCCTTTGGGTATCCTATGAAGCATTTTCCGCTGTGGGTTCAAGCTTGTGGCTCCGTCAGAACTTCTTTACATAGGCTTCGCAACCCCAAACTTTAAGGAACGACAATTTAGGTGTCTTCCCAAACCATAATTCATACGGTGTCGTTTCAATGGATTTAGATGGTGCCCTATTTAAAGTGAATGCGGCTGTTTCTAATGCATAACCCCAATATGATAGCGGTAAATCTGTAAGTGACATCATAGAACGAACCATATCTAAGAGAGTTCGATTACAACGTTCGGACACACCATTACGCTGTGGTGTTCCCGGCGGTGTCAATTGTGAAAGTATTCCGCATTTGTTCAAATGCTCCCCAAACTCGTAACTTAGATATTCACCTCCACGGTCAGAACGTAGAAATTTAATCTTCTTGTTACGTTGATTCTCAACCTCACTTTGAAATTCCTTAAACTTCTCGAAAGTTTCGGACTTATGTTTCATGAAATATATATACCCATATCTACTCAAATCATCCGTGAAGGTAAGAACATAACGATAACCACCGCGCAATGCTACACTCATTGGACCACACACATCGGTATGTATGATTTCCAATAAGTCCGTAGCTCGCTCCATCATTCCAGAAAATGGAGTCTTAGTCATTTTACCCATCAAACATGCTTCGCATCTTTCAAGTGATTCAAGAAGTCCACCGGAATGGAGTTTCTTCATACGCTTCACTCCAATGTGACCAAGACGACAGTGCCACATATAGGTCGAGTTATCGCTCGATTTCAAACGTTTAGCCTCAATGTTATCAATATGTGTATTTCCACTATCGAGATTCAATAAGAATATACCATCTATCAAAGGTGCATGTGCATAAAACATATTACTCATATAAATCGAACAACCATTATTCTCGGACTTAAACAAGTAACCGTCTCGCAATAAAAAAGATCCCGATATAATGTTCATGCTTAACGTAGGCACCAAATAACAATTATTTAAGTATAAAACTAATCCCGATGGTAGATGAAGGGGTAGCGTGCCGACCGCGATCACATCAACGTTTGATCCGTTTCCCATGCGCATCGCCACCTTGTTCTTCGCTGGCTTCCGTTTATTCTGCAGCACCTGTTTCGAGTTACAAATATGAGCAACCAAACCAGTATCAAATACCCAAGCACTACTACGAGTACTAGTGAGATACACATCAATAACATGTATATCGGATATACCTTTCTTCTTGATGTTGTCGTTCTTCAAATACGCCAAGTACTTTGGGCAATTCCGCTTCCAGTGACCTTCTCCCTTGCAGTAAAAGCACTGAGTATCAGGCTTAGGTCCAGCCTTGGTCTTCTTCGTCGGCGCGGTAACTTTCTTACCACCCTTCTTGAAGTGTCCCTTTTGCTTAGACTTGCCTTTCTTGAATTTGGTGGTCTTATTGACCATCAACACTTGGTGCTCTTTCTTGATCTCCACTTCTGCAGATTTCAACATGGCAAAGAGTTCTGGAAACTGCTTGTTCATGTTTTGCATATTGTAGTTCATCACAAAGTTCTTGTAACTTGGTGGCAGTGATTGGAGGACACGATAAATCCCCAAAGCATTAGGAATCACTATACCCAAGATTTGAAGTTTGTTTTCGTGCCCAGACATCTTAAGCCCATGCTCACTGACGGAGCTGCCCTCTTCCATCTTGAAGTTAAAGAACTTTTCAGAAGCCTCATAGCTCTCAATCGCCGTGTGAGTCTCAAAGATCAATTTGAGATCACGAACAATATCATGTGGGTCTGAATTCTCAAACCTTTTCTAAAGCTCCGATTCTAAACCATACAAGATAGCACAATAAACTTTGGAGTACTGAGTCTTCCGAGCGAGGTAAACATTCTTTACTTCATCGGCAGTAGCAGTGGGTCACCATGATGCATCCAAAGACATAGGTCAAATTACCAGCTGTGAGGAAAATCCTCAAATTGCGGAACCAATCCGCGAAGTTGCTTCCATTGTTTTTCAACTTTTCTTTCTCTAGGAACGCATTAAAATTGATGGTAGGGGCCGCCATTGATCTACAACATATTTGCAATAGTTTAGGCTAAGTTTATGACAAATTGAGTTCTAATTAATAGTTAAATTAATCTAGGTGAACTCCCACTCAAAACAACATCCCTCACATTGTTTTAGTGATCACACGAACCAAATCCACCACATTAACAGTGATCATCACGAGAGTTAATGTAGCTTCAATGGCGAACAATCGACATGTTCATCATATCTACTATATGATTCATGCTTTACCTTTCGGTGATCCGTGTTCCGAGACCATGTCTGTACATGCTAGGCTCGTCAAGATCAAAACTTAGCTTCCGCATGAGCAAATCTGGCTTGCTCACGTTGTATACACTTGCGGAATCTAACACACCCGATCATCACGTGGTGCTTCGAAACAACAAGCTTTAGCAACGGTGCTTACTAAGGATGAACACTTTAGAACTTGAAATTGATGTGCATGAGGGATCATCTTATAATGCTACCGTCGTTAACTAAGCAATACAAGATGCATAAAGGATTGACATCACATGCAATTCATAATATGTGATATGATATGGCCTTTCTTCTTTGTGCTTCCGATCTCCATCTTCAAGCACGAACATGATCTCCATCATCACTGGCATTGCATCAAGGTCCATGACGCAGCTCCATGGTTGTCGTCCACCAGCTTCAACTATTACAACTACTTTGAATAGACACGCGGGTCTTAACAGAAATTAAAGACAACCATATGGCTCCTGCCGGTTGCCAACTTACAATAAGGAACATTGCATACATCAAATATAATCACAATCATGGCCATATCACATCACAGCACACCCCTGCAAAACAAAGTTAGACGCATCTACTTTCTTTGCATGTTTTACGTGGTTTGGGGCTTTCAATAAGTGTTGATCTAACTTACGAACAATAACCACAACATTGATACTAGTATTGTCAATCACCCGTTGTAAATTGAATCTTAACTATGTTGGGAGAAACAGGCACCCGCAAAGCCACTTATGCAATACAAGTTGCATGTCAAGCGTGGAGCAAGTCTCATGAACGATGTCATGTAAGGTTATCCCGGGCCGCTTCATCCCACAATCCCGCAAGATGCAAAGTTGTCAACACCCGGATTTTTCAATCCTAGATGCCTGTTATGCCATACATCGCAATCCCAGGATTACCATTTTTGCGAGACATAACAGAATTGGATACCATAGTATATCATCCATTACAACGATACATAAGTTATTACACAAATAGGGATCTCATGATCCAGTTCTTAATACAATTCAAGCAGCGGAATACGTAATAATAACGGTAGCGTAGGCGAAGCTCCATCTTCGGGTCATGAGCAATCCGACGATGGAGATGATCCTAGTTGTCGTAACCTTCCTGGGGTCCATCTTCCAGGTACTCCTCTTCATAGTCTGGACATGGGAATAGCCAGGGACAAAGCCATGAGTACTCTTTAAGTACTCGCAAACTAATACTAACAGGTAAGGGTTTTTTGGATAATAGGACACTAGGCTCTAGGGTTGTTTTGCAAAAAGCCAGGTTTATCTCTACTCAGTTCCAAAACTAGGCACAATTTTATAACTCCTAAGTGGGATCTTGTAATTCAAGTCACAACTCTGTTGTGGTCAAGTCAAAGTCTCACTTTGTTTCACAAGTCATTTTGAAAAGTCTGACGGGGGAACAGTATGGCCACTCCAACTGTCCATAACCGCGGACGCGGCTATTCGAATAGTTTGACACTCTGCAGAGATTGTACACTTTCACCACAACATTCGATACATATGTCAGGAACAAATCCTGAATTCACCATACTCAGTATGCGGATAATCAATCCTAACCTTTGGATTACACGCCCTAGTATAAGCACCTTTCCTGTGAGTTTGGCCTCCCAACCATGACAAACTGTCATCTTGGGTACTGCACAGGTGGACAATCTTCACAAGGTAGCCTCAGCTCAGACCTTGGCCGTGAGGGAACTAATACTAAGGAATATAAGTTTCCAGTCAAGCCCTACCCAATCTTCGGGTATTGTGGATGTACGATAAAATTGGAATGCTCATGTTGCTTCAATTGTCGATAGATAAGATATAACTTTGCCTTCTTGCATTAGCACGCATCCGAGACCAGTCTTGGATGCGTCACAATACACATCGAAGGGCTTCGTGATATCCGGCATGATCAAGATTGGGGTTGAGATCAATCTCCTCTTGAGTTCTTGAAAACTCACCTCACACTTGTCTGTCCATTCAAACTTCTTGTCCTTCTTCAGCAATTGGGTCATGGGTCTGGCGATACTCGAGAATCCTTCTACGAATTTGCGGTAATATCCCGCCAATTCGAGAAAAGCACGAACTTGGGTTTGAGTGGTTGGGGCTTGCCAATCTTCTACATCTTTCACTTTGGCAGGCTCAACGGCAATTCCTCCGGCTGATACAATGTGACCGAGGAATCCTACCTCCTGTAACCAGAATTCACATTTGCTAAACTTTGCATACAACTGATGATCTCTAAGGGTTCCAAGAATGGTCCTTAGGTGTAGCTCATGTTCTTCTTCTGATTTGGAATAAATCAGAATGTCATCGATGAAAACAACGACAAACTTATCCAGGAAGTCCATAAAAATCTTATTCATGAGATTCATGAAATAAGCGGGGGCATTGGTTAATCCAAAAGACATGACTTTACACTTGTACAATCCATATCTGGTGGTAAAGGCAGTCTTTGGAATATCCTCTGCACGAATTTTGAGTTGATGATAGCCAGTTCTAAGATCAATCTTAGAAAACACCTGGGCACCGGTCAACTGATCAAACAAATCTTCTATCTTGGGCAAGGGGTACTTGTTCTTGATGGTGACATCATTCAACTTCCGATAATCCGTACATAAATGGTTACCTCCATCTTTATTGTCCACAAATAAGACAGGTGATCTCCATGGTGACGCACTTGGTTGAATTAATCCAATTTCTAGCATGGAATCCAGTTGCTTCTTCAGTTCTTCTAGTTCTGACGGGTTCATACTATAGGGTCTCTGGGCCATGGGTCCTGTTCCGGGGATTAGTTCAATGATAAACTCGATATCCCGATCTGGGGGCATACCGGGATAAACATCTGGGTATTCACAGACTATCCGGACTTGGTCAATGGTAGGTTGGGCTAGACTCTTGTTACACTTGAATTGGCGAGGTAAGGTTTCAGATACATGCTCGACTGATATTTCGGCGGTACTGGTCATGGTGATGGCTTTCTTGGCACAGTCAATCAATCCCTTATGTTTGGACATCCAATCCATTCCTAGTACTACTTCCAAACCTTTAGTCCCTAGTACTCTTAGATTAGCATAAAAATCTATGCCATGGATTCGGATAGGGACGGCTTTGCAAATTTGCCTAGCCTTGGTGGTGGATCCGGGAATTTGCACAATCATCACATGCTTCAATTTGGTTGGTTGAATTTTACTAGTGCAGGCAAATTCTTCGGTGACAAATGAATGCGATGCACCAGAATCAAACAACACTCTTGCAAGTACTGAATTAATAGAAAATATACCCAACACGATGTCTGGCGCTTCCTGAGCTTCTTCAGCATGCATGAGAAAAAGACGGCCATTGCGGTTGAGTGAATTTCCTGGGGCAAATCTCCTTCCTGGCTGGACACGACGCTGTTGCTGAGCTAGGAAATTGGTATTAGGGGCTGTAGCATTCTTCTTGTTGGGGCACTCGTTGGAATAGTGGCCTTTATTTCCACAGTCATAACAGGTCACTTGTGACTTGTCCTTGGCTGCGACAGGCACAACATTTCTTCCAGTCCTCGGGGCAGTGTTGGGGTTGGCGGTAGCGTTGTTGGTGTTGAACTTGGGTGGGGCACGGGTGAAATTTCTAGAGTTGCCGGGGTTGTTGTGATTTCCTCCGGTTCTAGGGTTTCCACGGTTGGGATAGGTTGGACGGGTCATAGGGGGTCTGTTGGTTCTTGGGGCAAATCCTGGAGATGGGTTGGGGCGATACTTTGGGGTCTGATGGGTTCCTGGTTGATGCATCATACGACGCTTGCGGTTCTCATTGGCTTGGTTGATCTTTCCTTCCATCTGGATGGCTGAATCGACAAGGGCTTCAATATCAGCAAAGGGGATATTGACTAACACCGTCTGCATCTCGTCATGCAGACCATTCAGGAATCTTTCTTTCTTCTTGGCTTCGGTGTCTATCTCGTCCGGGGCATACCTAGCTAATGACAAAAATTTGTCACGGTATTCCACTACAGTCATCCTCCCTTGCTTGACTCTCGAACTTCTCTCATTCTCTTGATCAAACCTGGTGGCACATGGGTTCTGCTAAACTTGACCTTGAATTCCTCCCAGGTCATCATCTGGCCTCCGGTCATGGCACGAACACTGTTCCACCATGCCCTGGCATCTCCGGCTAGATAGTGGGTGGCAAATAGAACTTTCTCGTTGGCTTCGACTCCTGCTACTTCTAAGTTATTTTCCATGGTTTGCAGCCAATCATCGGCGTCTAGGGGTTCTTCTGACTTGGTGAAAACAGGTGGGTTGGTATTCTGAAAATTCTTGAGCTTAGATCCATGGTTGTCCTGATTTCCATGGCCTTGGTTGTTGTGGGTTATCTGGGCTATCTGTTGCAGAGTGGCTAGGTTGGCTTGACGTTCCGCTCTTTCAGCTTTGCGGTCAGAGGTCAATATTTGCTGAATCTGCAACATCGGATCCGGGGCTGAACCACTTCCTCCACGTGGCATCTGAAGATTTAGATAAATCATGAGAAAAGAGGGAAATTTTCTAACGTTTGGGGTCTTTGAAAAGTTTTAAAGGTTTGTCTCAGATTTTTCTAGCAACTTGATTTTTCATTTATTCATTCATGGCACACAGTACAACACACACCACAACAAGGAAAAATAGATGGTTTTAAGAACCATTCTGAAATCTACGATACAGTGGGACCGACTACTACTCACTACGCTAGTGCTCAGTGCTACTACTCCTCGGAGTCTGTGGCTTCATCATCTTCATTATCATCGATGAAGGCGAAATCATCCTCATCGGTGAAGAAGTCCATGGCCTGATCCTCCAGAAAATCATCGTCATCACTGAGATAAGAGTAAGGGTCTGCACGAAGATCCTCTCCTGCATTCTCCCTTTCCTCCAACTGCATGTCCCTCTCGTGGATGGTCTCTTCCAGAGATGAGATGCGGTGGCGAAGATGGGCAATAATGCGCTCCTTCTTGTCGAGTTGACGGCGACGAGACTTGCGATCCTTTGCTAGCATGGCTATGGTGTGATCCTTCATCTTGATGATGGCAGACTTGTGGTTGCAATAGTCATGGCAGTTGTCCAACTCCTGCTGACGATCATACATCATGAAGCTAAGGTGGTCCAATTGAGTCTTCAGCTCGGGGTGGTATGGGGCTTCCAGTGGTTGTCCATTTGCATCACGCCTTGGGAAAAACTCAAAGCGGGTTCCCTTGATCTGATTGATGCTCTGCCCACACAGACGGGAGAGAGATTCCTGCATTGCTTTGGCAAGTCCATCGAGCCAGTTGTTCTCTCTTAAGGTAAACTGAATTCCTTCCGCAGTGGGAGGTTCAATCTTTCCTCGGAGACTTGCAACAATTAGCCACTGCAGATCTTCTCCTCCTTGATCATTGAGCTGAGCTCCGAAGAACTCGGGGTGTGGACGCTCCAGAAGTTCCGAAAGCTGATCCAGATCCCTCTCAAAGATAAGGTCTCCTCCATTCCCCAACTGATAAAACTTGCTGTACTTCACGTCCATCTATAAAATTAGAGGATGAGTAGATTAGCAGAGTGATCAAGTGTGTCAAAATTTTAGGTATTTTGCAAGAGTTTTTTGAGGAACATGAATTTTTATGAAAGAATCAAAGAGATAAGAATGAGAATAGGTTTTTTTAAATATTTGTTTTTCTTTGGTTTCGAAACTAAGTTTTTGGTTCAACGTCCAGTCTAACTAGGGTCTCCTATGGTCAGGATGGCTCTGATACCAACTTGTCAACACCCGGATTTTTCAATCCTAGATGCCTGTTATGCCATACATCGCAATCCCAGGATTACCATTTTTGCGGGACATAACAGAATTGGATACCATAGTACATCATCCGTTACAACGATACATAAGTTCTTACACAAATAGGGATCTCATGATCCAGTTCTTAATACACTTCAAGCAACGGAATACGTAATAATAATGGTAGCATAGGCGAAGCTCCATCTTCGGGGTCACAAGCAATGCTGACGATGGGAGATGATCCTAGTTTTCGTAACCTTCCTGGGGTCCATCTTCCAGGTACTCCTCTTCATAGTCTGGCCATGGGAATAACCAGGGACAAAGCCATGGGTACTCTTTAAGTACTCGCAAACTAATACTAACAGGTAAGGGGTTTTTGGATAATAGGACACTAGGCTCTAGGGTTGTTTTGCAAAAATCCAGGTTTATCTCTACTAAGTTCCAAAACTAGGCACAATTTTATAACTCCTAAGTGGGATCTTGTAATTCAAGTCACAACTCTGTTGTAGTCAAGTCAAAGTCTCACTTCGTTTCACAAGTCATTTTGAAAAGTCTGACGGGGAACAAGATGGCCACTCAATCTGTCCATAATCATGACGCTATTCGAATAGTTTGACACTGCATAGATTGTACACTTTCACCACAACATTCGATACATCCGTCAGAACAAATCCTGAATTCACCATACTCGATGTCACGGATAATCAATCCTAACCTTTCGACACGCCCTAGTATAAGCACCTCTCCTGTGAGTTTGGCCTCCCAACCATGACCAACTGTCATCTTGGGTACTGCATAGGTGGACAATCTTCACAAGGTAGCCTCTTCACCTTGGCCGTGAGGGAACTAATACTAAGGAATATAATTTTTCCAACAAGCCCTACCCAATCTTCGGTATTGTGGTTGTATAAAAATTGGAATGGTATCGCATCCAGACAACCATCAGTTTTATAAAGGGCTAAGGCTCATGCCTCAACATTCTCATCACCAAAATCATCAAGTGTTTAGAAACACATGTCCAAAACATTTCAATAGAATGATCCATCATTCCAAGGTTTTCATAACCATTTTTCCTCCAAGTATTCCCATCTAAAGTTGATCAAGTTTTATGCTTAGCACTAGCATCTACAGGTGGGGGTAAGCACTGATGAGGGGTGGTAAACTAGTGGGGGTTTAACTAGGTTCAAACTCATGCCTTAGGATGACATCAAGGTTATCTAGCTTAGTCCAAATTTTATGCTCTTTATGCAACCTTCAGCACAACTGTCTAGTATCTACCAAACTCTTAGGTAGACTCTAAGTAATATTTGATAAAGAAATAAAGTAATAAGCTTGCACATAAAACTAGGATTTGGTTTATCAAGTGGGTATGATCACATATGCTTAAGGCATAAAGTAGTCATATCACAAGTATGGGTTTGTGGCATCAGTAGGGTATCTTGCCAGGATTAGCTTGCATCAATATCAGTACAAGCTTGCATAGTTACTAGCTTGCATCGGTGTCAATATAAGCTTGCCCTGTGCTGAGCAGTGGTTGAAGTTCTCCTCGACTTCCTCTTCGTAGTATCCTCCTTCCTCCTCGTATCCTTGGTCGGTACTAGCGTCTATGAATAAATACGAGGTACACAATCACCAAACAATACTTAACTACTTGCAATCATCACACACAAGGGTCCTATAGATGATCTAACATCATCTCTAACATTACAAGGTTAAGGCTTGGTTTAAATCCTTTTATTTTTAGAAAAGTAATTTCTACTCATTGAAAAATTACTTAAGATTTAATATTCTCCAAACTAAACATGGGATCATGTTGACACATGTCATCAGCACATATTGTAGTCCATGGGAATGTGATTTAAAGTGGGGTCACAATTTAATAAGGTGTTACCCTTTTATTTTAATTAATTAAAGTGGCTAGAAATGCTTATGTATCATTCTTTTATTACTTGAACAATATTTCTGCAAGTAAACCTATATATTTTTATATATTCTGAAAGGTATGGTTAAATGTGATTTTTGAGAGTTGGAATCAACTCAAAAGCTATTATGGTTTAAATTTGAAAAATGTTTGAACGCAGAAAAGCTTCTGCCTTGTTATTTTTACCAGGGGTGATCTATAGATCCAAATTACTTGAATCGAACGGGATTGGATTCAGCATTCACAGACCTTTCCAACAAAATTGGTTTCATTCAAATTGGTGCAAAGAATAGATATGGGTTGATTTTTGAAGTTGAGTACAGAAGTGTGTTTGAATTTAAAAAGAAAAAGGTTTAATTTGAATCATTGCTCAAGGAAATTCTAACGGGCCTGCTAAGCGCCTTCTGCTGGCTGCTTATGGGTGTCCCCACTCGCCGCTGACACGGGCTGGGCAAAGCGGTATGGGGCAACGTGGATCGCTCGATCTAGTTCTAATCTAACTTGGGAGTCATCGACGCGAGACAACTCCGGCAGAACGAAACCCAGCGCGGCGGTGAGGGTCGGCTGGGGCTCACCGAGTCTTGGCGAGGGTCGGGCGAGCTAACGACGAAGTCGACGACGGCGAACTCAGGGGTGGTCGCGGCAGCTCTTGGGGCGGCTCCAATCGCTGGCTCCTTTCTTCTCCGGCAGCGGCAGGCTCCAGTGAAATTCCGGCGAGGTGGAGCTCGGCTTGCTTTGAGAATGGTGTGGCACGATCAGTGAGGAGAGGGGAGTGAGATGGTGTGAAGAAATCGAGCGGTGGTGGCCTCTATTTATAGTCGAGCGAGGGGACCGTCAGGGCGCACGGTGAGCTCGTCGGGGGCGACGTTACAGGCGGATATTGGCATGGGCAAGGGTAGGGGACGGTGCTATGTCACCTGGCGATGCTCAACGACATGGTCGCGAGGCATGGGGCGGTGTGGTTTGGTCTGGAACGGCCAGTGCTCTACGCGGCAGAGGCGGCGTCTTCGACGGCGGGCGGTGGTTGTGCGGCACGGGGCGGCAAATGGGGATGTCTCGCGGTCTCCTAGTTTGATGGCGATCGTGTATGCACGCGGCGAGGGCGGCACGCGGTCTGTGGATGCTGGTCGAGGGTGGTGCTCTGGCGCACGCTCGGCATGGTCTGGGCGCGGCTTGTGCGCGTGGTCCAGGGCTTGGCAACACTTGCGGCTGGGACAGTGAGTGGCGGTGGACGGTGGGAAGAATCCTAGACAAGGTTGGCACGGATAGTTCTTCCTCTAGCTTGCTGTCCACAATGGGGTGACATTGTGGTGCTGGCTGTTCACCATTAATGGGAATGGCAAGCTCACAGGGGTGCTAGTGTTGGGCTAATCTTTCTAGATGATCTACTAAGCTGTGTGTGAGCTAACTAGGGAACAAGTTAGGCAAGAATCACTGCACACTATAGTTTTTGATGTTTTGTTTGATTTGTGTCTGCAACCTGTTTGATGAAATGGCCGCATGAAATCAAGTTTTGAATTTTGAAATGATTTTTGGTGGGTTTTCTAGATTGGTGCTGGTGAGTCTGCAACTGCTTGGGTTTTGAAAGTTGAGCTTGTTTGAGTGGGTTTTGAAAAAGTGGGATCTTCCCATATGAAGAAGATTCAATTTTGAATTTTCATTTAAACTATGTATTTGAAAGTTTCTGGATGATCACAAAGTGGGCCTTGATACTCTGTTATGAGTACATTCAAGGGGTGCAAAGATCCAGAAAAGTTTCTGTTAGGTTCTGAAAGTTTTAGACAGCCAAAGTAGGCATGGGAGTTAAATTGGTCAAAATGACCATTCACTTAATATATTTGTTTTGATTTACTTGTCTTTAAGGAAAGTGTGGGAAATGTTTTAGATGATGTTCATTTCACCTAAGAAACATTTTACAAGCAATGGATCACACAAACAAGGTGTTTTTTAAAGAAATTCAAAATCCATGCATACACATATACATGCATTCATGAGTTTATTTAGAAAAGTTTTTGTTAACCCTAATCTTGATGATTAGTGTTTGATGATCTAAGTTTGGTATTTTTGGGATGTTGAAAAAGTACACAAGAAGCAATCGACAACAAAAGCATCAACGCCCACAATGACCATTGTGTTCTACTCGTGCAACAGATCTACATATAGACACAGCTCTGATACCATTGTAGGGTTTCGTAGCATGGAAAACAAAAAATTTCTATCGCATACAAACAAACAAGCCAAGATCTATCTACTAGATTGTAGCAACGAGTCGATGGAATAACTCACCCTCAAAGATTACAAAGTGTTTAACGAGAGCGGATTCTCGTGGGTGATGTAGTCGCACTCTTCCCGATCTCAAGATCGCGTAGACGATCCTTCCGGCGCTGCGTTTCGGCAGCGGTCCCGTAGTCGGTCACACATTCGGTACTCGACGAAGACCTTCCTCTCCCTTGTTCTAGCAGGCAGCAGAGGTTGTAGCACTCTCCTCCACTGGTAGAAAAGGGCCCATGCGTCCCGGTTGGTAAGGGCCATTAGTCCCGGTTGCCCAACCGGGACGGGGCAATCGGGACTAAAGCTCTAACCATTAGTCCCGGTTGCCCCACCAAAAGGGACAAATGGGGCACACGTGGCGGCATCGTAGCGAGGGTGGAGATTAGTCCCGTTCGTAACACGAACCGACTAATAACTTTGCCACGGCAGAGATTTGGCCCATTTCTCCGCCAGGCAGAATTCATTTTGGCACATTTTGTTGTTGCGGCAGCATTTTCGCCACTTTTGTGCCGCATGCAGAATTCATTTAGATTGTTTTATTGTTTATTTAGTGTTTTGCACTTATCAATGAAGGAACCTTATATTACACAAGATCATCATGACAACATTTTACATTCAATTCACGGATCGAGTTCATGCACTACATACAAAAGTTGCTATTCGATGCTACCGCAATTTTCTTGAAAGTTGCTATTTTTACAATTCCTATTGTCTATACACAGCCGAGTAGTATTCCCTTGTGTTTAGGACTTCGCATCCAAGAATCCCGCCAATTCCTCCTGTATTGCTCAGATGCGATCCTTTGGCGTAAGACCGTCCAGACGCTCGATCTAATTTAAAAAGGAGTCAGCCTATATGAATATGAAACTAAACACAATTTGATTGTAATTAAAACTATAGAAATTGTTTACGACGGAGTTGCTCTAAATTTCTGCCCTTCTCATCGCACGTCACGGATGAACTCGCATACATAGTATCCACATAGATTGTTACCTGGTCCTGCGTCAGCACTTTACGACAACAGTTCAATCAAAATAATAATCAAGCATGATAATAACTGTATCAAAACTAGAATCAAAGAGATGCGGATATAGCTAGTGGTGCTTACATCTAGTGGTTGAAATGTAAGCTCCTCTTTCCAAACACCCTAGCCTTCTTGGTGAACTGCTTCCAAAGCGCCCGCGAAAACGAATAAAATAAGTTATTAAGTACTTGATATCATAAAATTCACTTAACGTTGCCGATATAGTGTCGTAATGATTAGAATTACCGCTGGATAAGTATCTGCATGTCCTTCCACGTCTCAAGGGGTTTATGTTTCGAGTCCATGACTAGTACACGCCTTTGTCAAGTTGAATGATTAACGAATATAGTGGTACATGCGAATGCGTAACTAATCAATTATATACTTAACATCGAAAAGCGAAATAGAAAGTGTATACAAGACAATAACACTCATCGGAAGTTGTAAGGAAATAGTATTTCCTTTGGTTTCTTAAACCTTAACGCTGTACTATATTATCCTCCGTATCCTGGGGGCTTATTTTGAGATTAGCTTCATGAACCCAATATGGGTCAATGAAGCCAATGTCATAGATTTGTCCTCTGCTACATTCGAGAATCTTCATTCTGCATATTAAAGTATGATTATATACATGCAATAAACAAAATATTATAGATGGAGACTAAATTAATTACAGAATTAGTACTTACAGACAATAGGCACTCATGATCGATTTGTCCAAGGCGTCTTGATTGAATAATTGAAATAGTTCATCAAATTCAATGGATATCATGTCATCCTTATCTTTCCCATGATGCTTTTTGTAACCCTCAAGACTATCCGCTTAGCCCGGCCCTTGTGGCATGCATGTACGCTTATGCAATATTCATTTTTGTTGGAAGATTGTTTACCTCCTCGTTTGACGAGGTTTTCCGACTGGTATTGGTATGCTACTTCACTCACGGGAAGAACTCTAATCGATAAGTACTGGGCAATACTCATACCTTGAGCAGCGGCTTCTCCAGACAGTAAACCACCGGATCATACGCTATTCGCCCCATATTTGCTCGACCCCACATTGGTTTGAGAAATCACCACGAGAGGGGCGCAAGTCTGCTTTTGCTTGTTCTCCGAGCTGGGCAACAGATTTCCGCTTGCATAAATCGCTCTTGAGCCTTTTTGCTGCATGTGACTTGAGAATAGAACGCTCATAGTCCGATGATACCTTTGGCTCGGGTTGATGAAGAGTCTTTAGCATTTTCAACACTTTGGATTTTTCTTCTTGGTGTCGGGAACTCGCTCTTTCGTCGCCGCCTAGCTTAAAAACGCTGTCGCTTCAAGATCAACGATCGCCGATCTCCTCTTCATTACTGTCATAAGCTCTCTTGGGAGGAACCGTTGGTACTTTTGGAAGAGGCTCTTGTTTACGTTTGGGCGATCGCCACGACGATGACAAGAGTGACGCCACGCTTTTATCCCGAGGCGCCATGATGGCTCCCGGAGATGGCTGCACCGGAGATTGGTGAGGCGACGAGCCGGTGAGGCGACGAAGACGGCTGCAAGGGCGCATTTACGGCTGGAGACGGGTGAGGCGGCGGCGATGGCCTTGGCGTGATTTCAAGCACGATACAATCCTTCGCCATAGAATGGTGACGTTTTTGCCACCCAAAGACGATCACATCCCTTCACCAAAGGGTAGTGAAGATCCAAAACCTCAAAGGTGGGCATGATTTCATCCACGCCGACAACAGCGTAGCCCTCCGAACCGGACGATAGTGGTAAGTTGGTGTGGGTCCAATTGGTAAGGCATAGCCGACCGCCACCTTCATTGATATGTTCACAACTTTGACATGTAGCTCGCAGCGGTGTCATCTCCGTGATATCATCCATCGGGTAGCCAACAGAGCCATCAGGTGCATCATCGGCATCGCCATTGTCATCACCCGGACCTCGGAAGCCACACTCGCTTTTCGATTATTCGATAGGCCGGTAGCATCGAATGCAGTGTGCTGCTGAGATGGGCCGGTAGTACTTTGCTCTTTAAGTGAGTTAATTTCATCTCGTTGTTGCTTTAATCGTTCTTCAATTAAACGCATTCGCTCTTTCTAACTTTCTACTTCAACTGCCGCCCTGTCCTTACTCCTTTGACGGCTTCTATCAGGATATTTCTTCCTATCTTTGGGAAACCCAGTCCTCCATGATTGGGATCCTATTGTGCCTCGTGTTCGTGCATCATGTTCCTTATTTCCAAGGGCGAGTGTGAGCTCATCATTCTATCTATCGGGAATGAAGTCCCCATCTTTAACAGCCTTTACTTCTTTTCTCATCCTCTCGATTGGCAAGGGGTCTTCTTTATGTCGTATGTTATATATACATCTCCCTTCCGAGTCCAACGTGCCCCCATGCCCGTAAAACCAATTCCTTGCACGTTCTACCCAATCGTCTGTCTCTAGGGTGATATTTTTATCACGCAGTTCCTGCTCAAGTTTCTCCCACTTAGGAATGCCAACCTTGTAGCCACCTTGCCCCATAGTATGGTGATACTTCTTCTTAGCAGCATTCAGCTTATTCGTTTTACATTTTCTTAGCTTTTTACGATTTCTTGTATTCCACAAACTCATCCCAAAATGGTTTTATCTTCTCAAACTGAATATTCTTGAAATCGAGTCTTCTTTTCATGACATAGTCAAGGTGCAATATTTTCTTCCAGTTGGAAACATCGGGCCATCTTCTTCAAAGCCCACTCGACCTTAGCCTCCATGGCTCTCCCATGTTGTATGGCCCTCAATCGGATCCTCCGCATTTGGATCCAGCTCTATCTTCGTAGTTTGAAATTAACCATGAGCCTCTTCCACAGTAAATCTTTGGCGTTAGGGACAAATAAACATGTTCCTCTTCATCCGCATTAGCAGGCCTATTCCAATTTCTAATGATGATCGGGATTAAGTCCCTAACGATTACTCCGCATTGTGCCACAAATTTGGTTGATAACTTCGGAGTCGCTTGCCTTCCGTCTACAGCGACATCTTCGATCTGAACCTCTCATGGTCTTGCAACTTTTTGGTTGGGCCTCGTCGCTCTTTTCGGAGATTCCTTCGATCCGAGGGCTAAAAGAAGAAAGATCGTCGTTACTATTTCTATATAGATAGCAGATGATTAAATAATGAATTGATTTATATTACATGCACCTTGCCGAGCGCCGTCTTCTCGATTACACAAGGCATCGCTTTCTCCTCATGGAAGGCAACACCTTCAACCTCAAACAAGTTGTCTACTCCGTAAAAGAGGATCACCCTCACCGAGTTGTTCGTAAACGTTGATACGTCTAAATTATCTTCCCCACGGATCACACCTTGGATCAACTCTTCCTTTTCTTCGTCTTTGACGTGTGGGTCCATATTTTTTGCATAGGTGGAAAAACGGATAAGTCAAAGCGGCTAAAGGAGAAAGTTAAGGAGAAACCCTAATATATACATACACAATAATAAAATGAAGAGAAACCCTAAACCTAGCTACAAAAGGAAACCGTGTAGTAGATAGGTAACTCTAGCTAAAATCAACTAAAATCAATATTAGGAGTTAGGGTGTAACCTAGTTCGAGAAACCTCCGATGCATATGAGAGGGAACATGAGTATAAGGCTACAAAGGAAACTATCCACAGATAGGTAACACTAGATACTAACAAAATACCATATTGGAATCGATTTAAGAGGGTTCAGAATGCCCTGGCGAAGGCACATCGTCGAACCCACATGCACCTAAGGGGTATTAATGATTTCTTATCTAACCACAGTGACTGGCAATGTGAATCGGGTCTGGGGCTACCGACATTGACTGACCAGTGGGGCTGAAGACCAATAATACCAAACTAATTAATAAACCTAATAATACCTAACTAATAATAAACCTAATAATCGAAACACCGAAAAGAAAGGGAAACAATCAACACATGGCATCGATGCAATGCTCAAGCAAGTATGATGATATGACAAGTTAATTTGAATTGGAATGTAACCCTAAGACAAGGGGTTCCGACGGGTGAAAACCCTAACTCGGGGAAACTCCGGAACATATGAGAGGGGTGCATTTGTTCTTCTAATTATACTTGTCATTTAAATTGTTGAACAATGCATTATTATAGGTTAAATAGATAGGTTTCATTTTTCTGAACAATTTGATATATTATTTGTATTTTTCTGACTTATAAATAAAAAGATATTGAATTTACAAGTTTATATCAATTTCTGGAATTATTAAATCATTTAAAATTCAATTATCGTGTCAATATGACATCAAAAGGGTTGGGTTTTTTTACCAAGACAGAACCTAGCCATCTGTCAAAGTCTGGGCCCTAGGCCATCCAAGCCACCGTGGCCACGTCGGCGTGACGCCGCGGCTCGCCAGCCGCCACTCGCACCATCGATCCCAAGCGTCGCCGCGCCGCCGCCGCCGCCTACTCAAAATTGGCGCTTACCTACTCATTGGTTGTCGGACAAGGTGGTACAACGACTGCGGACGGCGGCGAACGCGGAATCTAATGGCGCAGGCATGAACTACAGTGAGAGGGGAAGGAAGGAGGCATCCAGAAGGTTCGCTTGCTCATCCTGAGCGCGTGAGGTTGGTCGGAGAGAGCGCGGGAGGTCGAGGTTGAGCGAATCGACGCCGGCGAGCACGGTCGGGGTCGAGGAAGACGGAGTCGTGGGCGACTACTGGTGCGCGACAACGAGGCGGCGAGGTGGCGATGGAGCTCGACGGGCGACGCGTGGCAGCCGACGGCGCTGGCGAAGCTCGGCACGCCGCTTGGCGTCGAAGGCGCGGGAAGAAGAGAGAAGTGATGGGGAAGGAAGAAGAAGAGGAAGGCTAAGGGTTATAACCAAAGGACCTTTAGTCCCGTTGGTGACTCCAACCGGACTAAGGAGATACATCCCTATTGGAGCCACCAACCGACCTATACTCCAATATTTTCAGCAGACAGGGTTGGATTAGGGTCTTTAGTCGGTTGGTGGCTCCAACCGACATATTCCCCTGCTTTCAAAAATTTCAGGTATTTTCTCCGTTCTTGCCTTATTTTTTATTTTGGGGTTTAAATTTGTATTGTTTTTAAATGATAATTAATTTGGAATTTAGAAAACTTTAAACATAAAAGTGTTTGGATTTGAATAAATAATTCAAAACCATTTTCTGCTTTAAAAATAATTAATGTAACCATTTAAAATATGAACCATTTACAATTAAAATGAATTAACTTATATTTTTTAATATCAATTTGGAATATAGAAAAACTTTAAACATAAGAAGTGTATGGATTTGAATAAATAATTCAAAACATATTCTATTTTTAAAAAATAATTAATGTAACCTTTAAAATGAATTAACTTATATTTTGAATATTAATTTGAATTTAGAAAATTTTAAACATAAAAGTGTTTGGATTTAAATAAATATTTCAAAAACATTTTCTGTTTTAAAAATAATTAATGTAACCATTTAAAATATGAACCATTTACAATTAAAATGAATTAACTTATATTTTTTAATATTAATTTGGAATTTAGAAAACTTTAAACATAAGAAGTGTATGGATTTGAATAAATAATTCAAAAACATATTCTATTTTAAAAATAATTAATGTAACCTTTAAAATGAATTAACTTATATTTTTGAATATTAATTTGAATTTAGAAAAATTTAAACATAAAAAGTGTTTGGATTTAAATAAATAATTCAAAACATTTTCTGCTTTTAAAAATAATTAATGTAACCATTTAAAATATGAACCATTTACAATTAAAATTAATTAACTTATATTTTTTAATATCAATTTGGAATTTAGAAAACTTTAAACATAAGAAGTGATAGGGCGACCATGAAACCTCGAACATGATAGGTCATTTTGTGAAGGTTTTTTCAAACATGATCAATAAACCAAGTCTGTATTTTTCCTTTCAACTATGTAACATAATATGACACCACGCCAAGGATTTTCATTGTTCGGATTTTTTGAATTTATTATGCCCTTTGAATTATCTCAATTTCTAACTATGGTCGAACCGTGTGCATGAAGATAGGGGATGGCATTGTTAGAACTTGCGGTGGATCTCTGAAGAAACCACATATTGCGAGTCTAAAATGATTTTTCAAAAATCACAGGCGATAGATCATGTACCGTAGTACAAACCGACCCACTTCCTACCGATTCTACAGACATTTATCCTTTTACCCGGATGGACGAAAAGGTTTGAGATGTCTTGGTTGGGATATAGTCCATGTAAGGTGGTCTAGTATTTTAGGAAAATAGGGCGGTACCATTACGAAACGGCATTTTGGTGGTTACTTCACAAAACGACCCGCTTTTTTGCCGAAAATGGAAAAGGGCTTTTCCGTGCATAAAAAGGAAAACTTCCTCCCGCAACATTGTTCTCCATAACAATGTCCACACACATGCATAATATGGGCACAACATCACAAACTATGCCGTGATTCAAGACATAACATCGGTCATTTGGACCGAAAGCCATGAAACCTCGAACATGATAGGTCATTTTGTGAAGGTTTTTCAAACATGATCAATATACCAAGTCCGTATTTTCCTTTCAACTATGTAACATAATATGACACCACGCGAAGGATTTTCATTGTTCGGATTTTTTTGAATTTATTATGCCCGTTTTGAATTATCTGAATTTCTAACTATGGTCGAACCGGTGTGCATGAAGATAGGGGACGGGCATTGTTAGAACTTGCATTGGATCTCTGAAGAAACCACATATTGCGAGTCTAAAAATGATTTTTTCAAAAAATCACGGGCGGTAGATCATGTACCTGTAGTACAAACCGGACCCACTTCCTACCGATTCGGCAGACATTTGTCCTTTTTACCCGGGATGGACGAAAAGGTTTGAGATGTACTGGTTGGGATATAGTCCATGTAAGGTTGTCTAGTATTTTAGGAAAATAGGACGGTACCATTCTGAAACGGCATTTTGGTGGTTACTTCACAAAACGACCCGTTTTTTGCGCTCGGAAAATGGAAAAGGGCTTTTCCGTGCGACAAAAAGGAAAACTTCCTCCTGCAACATTGTTCTCCATACCAATGTCCACACACATGCATAATATGGGCACAACATCACAAACTATGCCGTGATTCAGCACATAACATCGGTCATTTGGACCGAAAGCCATGAAACCTCGAACATGATAGGTCATTTTGTGAAGGTTTTTTCGAAACATGATCAATATACCAAGTCTGGTATTTTTCCTTTCAACTATGTAACATAATATGACACCACGCCAAGGATTTTCATTGTTCGGATTTTTTTGAATTTATTATGCCCGCTTTGAATTATCGAATTTCAAACTATGGTCGAACCGGTGTGCATGAAGATAGGGACGGGTATTGTTAGAACTTGCATTGGATCTCCAAGAAACCACATATTGCGAGTCTAAAATGATTTTTTCAAAAATCACGGGCGGTAGATCATGTACTGTAGTACAAACCGACCCACTTCCTACCGATTCGAGACATTTGTCCTTTTACCCGGGATGGACGAAAAGGTTTGAGATGTACCGGTTGGGATATAGTCCATGTAAGGTGGTCTAGTATTTTAGGAAAATAGGACGGTAGCATCAAACGGCATTTTGGTGGTTACTTCACAACGACGCTTTTTGCGCTCGGAAAATGGAAACGGGCTTTTCCGTGCGACAAAAAGGAAAACTTCCTCCTACAACATTGTTCTCCATACCAATGTCCACACACATGCATAATATGGGCACAACATCACAAACTATGCCGTGATTCAGCACATAACATCGGTCATTTGGACCGAAAGCCATGAAGGTTTTTTCGAAACATGATCATTGTTCGGCACACATTTAGTCCCGGATGTAGTCACAAACCGGGACTAAAAATATTTTCCGCCATTTCCCACCTCTTCCCGCCAAGTTTTCCCGCCCTTTCCTTTCTACTAGAGATTTTAGTCCCGGATGTAGTCACTAACCGGGACTAAAGATATTTCCCGCCATTTCCCAAAGCTTCACGCCAAGTTTTCCCGCCCTTTCCCTCTATATTTAGGGTGATCGTGTCATGGCTATCCACACATCCACACCTTCCTCTCTTAGAATAATGGACAATGCCTACTGGGCCATTCTGACCCTCGAGGAGACCGAGGTGCTGTGCGCCTCCAACTACCCTTGTCCACCGGGGTACCGGTCGCCCGCCGGCTGGATGCTGAGCGCTGGAGCAGTTCCTGTCCCTCCTGTCCCTCAAGGTTCCGCACGCCAGGCGGCCATCACAAACCACTTCTACCACGAGCTAACGCCGGAGCAGCGGATGGATCCCCAGTGGGATCGCGACAACTATGACACCTGGAATGCCTTCTTCGCTAATAGGCGGAAAGGGAGCTCGCCAGTACGAGGGTGATGGCTCCACCGTGAACCACAACGAAGTCGGCCGTCGTGCGTGGTGGGAGAACCGCATTATCATCAAGTGATGTGCTACATTGTGGGAGACCATCCTCGCCACGGTGCCCACGAGTCCACCCGCCACAGCCCCACACTTTCCAGCGGAAGTGAATCGTCTTCCAGAGACCCTCTCCCACCCGCCGTGAACCGAGGCTGGAATGGCCTGTATATGCCATGGATGGGCCGAGGATCCCCGAGTGGCAGTGACGGCGACGATGATGATGACGACGATGAAGACCACAAGTCGCTGCACTATAGGACTAGGCATGATTATGACTAAAGTGGGCGCTTTAGGCCCGAGTGTTAGCTAGTCCCGATTTGTCGGTTTTAATATTAATAAATGTCTTAAGTGTTACCTAATAAATAGGGAAATGCCTATATAAAGAGAGGGTTCATATTTAGTCTCGGTTGGAGAAACCAACCATGATCAAGGGATTCTGCAGAGTGGGCACAACACTAATAATAGGGGTGAGTGTCGACATTATGTCGCATGGTTATACCTTGTCCCGATGGTGTCACCAACCGACTAAAGATGAACCTTTAGTCCTGGTTGGAGACACCAACCGACTAAAGATGAGTCAAGACTAATAATAGGGGTGAGTGTCGACATTATGCCGAGCTGCTTGTACTATAAATATGCATCCTTGTGAGTCCGTCCTCCACCAGTTTGAGGCATCTCCAAGATGGCTTTAGAGAGCAGGACACCACTACGGCCAGTTCGAGGAGATGCGACGGAGCCCAGTTCCCAAGCATCTCCGAGAAATCGTCATAGAGGCACTCCTAATATGTGAAATTAGTTAGCTCGAGGCGTATTGATCTAGTTAATGAAGTTACAAGCTGCAAGATGGTTTTCGAGCGAGGACACCATCATGCGCCAGTGGAGATGCCGTGAGCCCAGTCCTCCCAAGATCTCCGAGAAATCGGTCATAGAGGCACTCTAATATGTGAAATTAGTTAGCTCCGAGGCGTATTGATCTAGTTAGTGAAGTTACAAGCTGCAAGATGGTTTTCGAGAGCAGGGACACCACTACGACCAGTTTCAGGGAGATGCCAACGGAGCCCAGTCCTCCGGCATCTCCAAGAAACTGGTCATAGAGGCACTCCCGGTCCAGCCACAAAATGGGACTAACACTCAAGACATTTATTAATATTAAAAACTAAGACTACAAAACCGGGACTAAAGGCCACAAACCGCGAAAGATATCCTTCGGTCAAGCCACAAACCGCGAAAGACATGAACTAGAGTTACATAATATGAGCATGAACTTCTTGGCATATGTCATTCCTTATGACCGCTTCAGACGTAACCATGGAGCATCTTCTTTACTTAACGGAATGCTTGGGTCAGTTTTCACTGTGAAGGGCGGAATTTCATCAAACTTATTATAATCTTCTGACATGTCTGTCTTGTCCTCGATTCCCACGATGTTTCTGAAGGGAATATGCCCTGAGAGGCAATAATAAATTGTTTATTATGTGTATTCCAAGTATATGATAGATGTTTATTTTGCATGCTATAATTGTATTAATACGGAAACGTTAATACATGTGTGTTTAATAAACAAACAGAAAGTTCCTAGTTAAGCCTCTCTCATAAACTAGCTCGTTGATTAACAAGATGATCAAGGTTTCCTGATCATGGACATTGGATGTTGTTAATAACGGGATCACAACATTAGTTTAATGATGTGATGAACATTCATCCGAAGTATAGCATTACGATCAAAGTCATTGAGTTTACATTGCTATAACAACTTACGAAGTGATCCTAATCCTTAGACCATGAGATCATGTCAATCACTAACACCGGAAGAGTTTCTTGATAACATCAAACGTCACACCGTAATGTGGTGATTATAAAGATGGGTTCAGAACTAATAAAGTGTTATGTTGAGGCTCATGGATCAATAGTGGAATTTGTTCATCCCGATGACGGATAGATATACTGGGCCCTCTCGGTGATATCACATTGATTAGCTTGCAAGCAAGTGATTTGATCACTAGAATGTTATATCACGGAACGAGAAAAGAGTGCATGTCGGAAGCGAGATCAAACTAGGTATGGAGATACCGATGATCGAATCTTGGACATGTAATATATCGTGAGACAAAGGGATTAAGATACTAGCGTAAAAGGTTCCGACGATCACAAGAAAGTCATCGTTGAATGTGTGGGAGTCGATGGGTCTCCAGATCCCGCTCGATTATTGATCCGAGAGGGTCTCGATCATGTCCACATTATTCACGAACCGTAGGGTGACACACTTAAGAGACACCGACATCCAATTGGAGCAAAAGTTTCATGCCGAAAGAATAAAAGCGCAGGAATTTATTTCACTAGATACCAAACAGTTTTCGGGTGAAATTGCATAAAGTGGTTATGCATGTGAAATAGAATTCTAGCAAGGGGTTATTTGTGAATGTTTGTCATTAAAGTAATTGACAAAATTATGAATAAAATAAAAGAGTTTTATTTAATGAGAGTTTGCATTAAATTTGGTGGAAATTTAATGGGATCTTTGAGGGATTTTGAGTGGAGGAATTTGAGGAGTTTTGTGAGTGGAGTGTCCACCACATGAAGAGGGGAGGGCAGCCCCATGCGCCGCCACCCCTTGGGGTTCCCTCCTCCTATAAAAGGAGCCCCTCCTCTCACTTCTCACTCACACCTCGTGAAGGATCTCTCCCTCTAGAATTTATCCCCATGGTCTCGACTAGCGAGATACATGTTCCCGTGGCTATTCGGCAAGAAAGAGTTGTGCTTCCGCTGCATCGCTGGAGCGAGGAGGCGGAGGTTGCTCGATGCCTCGAACGTGTGCGAGCAACGGATGCGCCGATGATTTGCGGCTTAGGACTTCCTCTCGATCTTGAGAGCGGCAAGAGAGCGTCTACATCAACCACGAGTGGGACTCGTTAAACTTTGTCGGTCTTCAAGGTATGTTCTCTACGGATATACATCCGCCCGTTGTTTGTATCTAGTATAAATAGATCTTGGTATATAGTTCACATCGTAGGAAAATTTTTGTTTTCTATGTCATAACCCTTCAAAGGGTATCGAGCCGGATCTATGCGTAGATACTTTACACGGGTAGTACACATATGAGTATGTGGGCCATGATGATCATGTTGTTGCTCTTTGCTTGTGATTTTGGATATTGGTGGCATAGTGGGATGAAGCGGCCCGGACAAACTTTACATGTCCTCGCATTACGAGACCTGTTCCACGCTTGACATGCAACTAGTTTGCATAAGTGGCTAGCGGGTGTCTGCTCTCCTACTATAGTCAATATCTATTTTGCAAGCGAGTTGTCAACAATTTGATTATCCTCGCTAGGTTCATGTTCGTAGGTAAGAACGGTTCTATCTCGAAAGCCCTAAACCACGTAAAACTTGCAATGGATAAATTAGAGGCGTCTAGTTTAGATTGTTCGGGCTAGTGTTATGATATGGTAGTGTTGTAAGTAGAAGTATGAGATGATACTCTTAACACACATAGCGTGTACAATCCATAGACCTTGATTTACACATATAGGTATGATAGTGATCATACCACGATGCACATGATTGAGATCATCTCAAGGGAACCATATAATTTCACTAATAAACATATGATGTTTGATTGCATCTTATATTGTTTGTTTAGCGCTTTGTTAAGCATAATAAGATGATCCTCATTTAAATATCAAGATAAGAATGTGTTCTTCCTTTAGTATGCACCGATTATGTTTTCGCCGCCCAAGACATCACGTGATGATCGGGTGTTCTTGGATCCTCGACCATACTGGTGTAAACACATACACGCAAAATACTAAGGTTCTAACTTGGCGAGCCTAGCATGTATGCACATGGCCTCGAACACGTACCGAAAGGTTAAGCATGAGTCATATAGTTGATATGATGCCCATTTGATGCTCGCTTTGAAGCTATACCGACTCACGTGATGATCGGACTTGGTGTAGTGGATTTGGTTCATGTAATCACCAAAAGGACACGAGGGATGTCGCTTTGAGTGGGAGTTCATTCGTAATATAGATTAGTTGAACTCAATCTATCATACACTTAGTCTAAACTTTACAAATTCTGTTGTAGATGGCACCACCGCTTAATTTCAATGCTCATGGAGAAAGAGAAACTAGCAACGAACGGTAGCAAGTTTACTGAATGGGCCATGAATTTGAGGATTCTCCTCTCACGCACAAAAGCAATATGTGCTAGAAGCGCCGTAGGCCCCCACCTTTGACGATGCCCCGACGAGGAGAAGAATGTCTATCGACTCGTCAGAGGACCACAACTTAGTTCATTGCGCATATTGTATGGGCTAGAGCCGAACTTCAAAGCGCTTCAAAACGGCAATGCTTTTGATACAATGGGTGAGTTGAAAATGATTTTCGACACACATGTCAGAGAGAGCTACAATGCTCGTAAAAGTTCTTTAGTCTGCATGATGGAAGAGAACAGCTCCGTTAGTGAGCATGTACTCAAGATGTCGGGTTACGCCGATAAGCTTGTGTCCTTGGGAATAACGATTCCCATTGATTTAGGCATCCATCATGTTCTGCAGTCTCTACCACCTAGCTATAAGAGCTTCGTGATGAACTATAATATGCAAGGCATGAAGAAGTCTCCCGAGCTCACAATGCTTAAAACTGCAAGTGGAGATCAAAAAGGAACATCAAGTGTTGATGATCAATAGGAACACTGGTTTCAAGAAAGACAAGAAGGGAAAACGGAAGGGAAGTAAGGGCGGCAAGCCTGTTGTCGCGCCTGAAAAGAAACCCCGAGTTGGACCCAAGTCTGATACCGAGTGCTACTATTGTAAGGGATCGCCATCGAAGCGCAATCGCCCCAAGTATCCGCGACAAGAAGGCCGCAAGGCAAACAAAGGTATATATGATATACATATTATTGATGTGTACTTGACTAGTGCTCGCAGTAGCACCGGGTATTTGATACCGTTCGCTTGCTAATATTTGTAACTCGAATCGTGGGTCATGAACAAAGCGACCGCTAGCAAGGGGTGAGGTCAAGATGCGTGTCGGCAATGGATCAAGTGTTGATGTGATCGCCGTTAGAATGCTACCTCTCCACTTATCGTCGGGATTAGTCATAAACTTAAATAACTGTTATTTGGTGCCTGCACTGAGCATGAACATTGTATCTGGATCATGTTTGATGCAAAGTGGTTATTCATTCAAGTCTGAGAACAATGGTTGTTCCATTTATATGAATGAAATCTTTTATGGTCATGCACCAATGTTGAATGGTTTATTTATGTTAGATCTCGATGATAATGTTACACATATTCATAATGTTGATGCTAAAAGGATTAAACTTGATGATGATATATCCGCATATATGTGGCACTGCCGTCTAGGTCATATTGGCATTAAACGCATGAAGAAGCTCCATTCGGATGGACTTTTGGAATCACTTGATTATGAATCATTTGATACATGTGAGCCATGCCTTATGGGCAAGATGACTAGAACGCCGTTTTCCGGTTCAATGGAACAGGCATGATTTATTGGAGATCATACATTCGATGTATGTGGTCCAATGAGTGTGTCGGCCATGAGGTGGATATCGTTATTTTGTTACTTTCACGGATGATTTGAGTAGATACGGTTATATCTACTTGATGAAACACAAGTCTGAAACCTTTGAAAAGTTCAAGGAATTTCAGAATGAAGTGGAAAATCATCGTAATAGAAAGATCAAATTTCTACTATCCGACCGTGGAGGTGAGTATCTAAGTTACGAGTTTAGCACTCACATGAAAGAATGTGGAATTGTTTCACAACTCACACCGCCGAACACCACAGCGAAATGGTGTGTGAACTTCAGAATCGTACTTTATTAGATATGGTTCGATCTATGATGTCTCCGACGGACTTGCCGTTGTCATTTTGGGGTTATGCACTAGAAACGCTGCATTCACTTTAAATCGGCACCATCTAAATGCTGAAACGACACAGTATGAATTGTGGTTTGGAAACAAACCTAAGCTGTCATTTCTAAAGTTTGGGGTTGCGATGTTTATGTGAAGAAACTTCAACCGGATAAACTCGAACCCAAAGCGGAAAATGCGTCTTCATAGGATACCCTAAAGAAACTATTGGGTATTCCTTCTATCACAGATCCGAGGGCAAGGTTTTGTTGTAAGAATGGATCCTTTCTAGAGAAAGAGTTTCTCGAAAGGTGTGAGTAGTCGGAAGGTAGAACTCAAGAGGTTGTGGAACCTTCTCTTCAAAGTATGGCGAGTAGCGCTTCACGAAGTCGCTCCGGAGTTGGCTCCACCTGTTGAAGAGGGAACTAATGATAATGATCATGAAACTCAAAGAGAGTACTACCGAACCTCGCAGGTCAAACAGAACGTGCGAGCTCCATTGTCCGGAAATCTGTCAGAAATTTCATGGTTGATGAAAATAATGACCCTGCGACGTATGAAGAAGCGATGATGAGCCCGGATTCCAACAAATGGTTAGAAGCCATGAAATCCGAGATGGAATCCATGTATGAAAATCAAGTTTGGAACATGGTGGAATTACCTCACGACCGAAAGGCAGTGGAGAACAAATGGATTTTCAAAAGGAAAACTGATGCTGATGGTAATGTGACCATCTATAAAGCTCGACTTGTCGCAAAGGGGTTTCGACAAATTCAAGGAGTTGACTACGATGAGACTTTCTCTCCCGTAGCGATGCTAAAGTCAGTTAGGATTATGTTAGCAATTGCTGCATATTTCGATTATGAAATATGGCAGATGGATGTCAAAACCGCGTTTCTCAATGGTAATATTGAAGAAGAGTTGTATATGATACAACCAAAGGGTTTTGTCGATCCTAAGGATGCTAACAAGGTGTGCAAGCTTCACGATCCATCTATGGATTGAAGCAAGCATCACGGTTGGAATCTCCGCTTTGATGAGGTGATCAAAGAGTTTGGATTTGTCCAAACTTATGGAGAAGCTTGTATTTACAAGAAAGTGAGGGGAGCAATGTGGCATTTCGATATTATATGTGGATGACATATTATTGATCGAATGATATAGAACTTTAAACAGTGTTAAAAGTTATCTAAACAAAGAAATTTTCAATGAAGGACCTAGGTGAAGCCATACATATTAGGCATAAAGATCTATAGAGATAGATCTAGGCGCCTAATAGGACTATCGCAGTACATACCTTGATAAGATTTTAAAGAAGTTTAAAATGGACGGAAGTAAGAAGGGTTCTTACCTATGTTGCAAGGCAAGACATTGAGTAAGACTCAAAGTCCCGTCATGAAGAAAGAGAGATAATGGACAAAGTCCCTATGCTTCAGCCATAGGCTCTATAATGTACGCCATGCTATGTACAAGACCGGATGTGGCACACGCTATTAGTTTGACTAGTAGGTACCAATCGGATCCGTGTTCGGAACATCGGATAGCGGTCAAGAATATCCTTAAGTACTTACGAAGAACTAAGGATATGTTTTGTATACTGAGGTGAAGAAGAGCTCGTCGCTAAGTGTTATGTCGATGTTAGCTTTGACACCGATCCGGATGACTCTAAGTCTCAATCCGGATACGTATTTCTCATGAATGGCGGAGCGTTAGTTGGAGGAGCTCCAAACAACCTGTGGTAGCGGATCAACAACGAGGCCGAATATGTTGCTGCTTGAAGCTCGCCAGAAGCGCTTTGGATGAAGGAGTTCATATCCGAACTAGGAGTTGTGGCAAGCGCGTTGGACCCAATGGTGATCTATTGTGACAACAATGGTGCCATTGCCAATGCCAAAGAGCCAAGGTCTCACAAGCATTCCAAGCATATTAAGCGGTTTCACTCCATCCGCGAGCATGTCAAGGATGGAGATATAAAGATTTGTAAGTACATACGGATCTCAATGTAGCAGATCCGTTGACTAAAACTCTCCCTAGAGCAAAACATGATCAACACGAACTCAATGGGTGTTAGATATATCACTATGTAACTAGATTATTGTCTCTAGTGCAAGTGGAGATCAAGGAATATGCCCCGAGAGGCAATAATAAATTGTTTATTATGTGTATTCCAAGTATATGATAGATGTTTATTTTGCATGCTATAATTGTATTAATACGGAAACGTTAATACATGTGTGTTTAATAAACAAATGAAAAGTTCCTAGTTAAGCCTCTCTCATAAACTAGCTCGTTGATTAACAAGATGATCAAGGTTTCCTGATCATGGACATTGGATGTTGTTAATAACGGGATCACAACATTAGTGTAATGATGTGATGAACATTCATCCGAAGTATAGCATTACGATCAAAGTCATTGAGTTTACATTGCTATAACAACTTACGAAGTGATCCTAATCCTTAGACCATGAGATCATGTCAATCACTAACACCGGAAGAGTTTCTTGATAACATCAAACGTCACACCGTAACAGGGTGATTATAAAGATGGGTTCAGAACTAATAAAGTGTTATGTTGAGGCTCATGGATCAATAGTGGAATTTGTTCATCCCGATGACGGATAGATATACTCTGGGCCCTCTCGGTGATATCACATTGATTAGCTTGCAAGCAAGTGATTTGATCACTAGAATGTTATATCACGGGAACGAGAAAAGAGTGCATGTCGGTAACGAGATCAAACTAGGTATGGAGATACCGATGATCGAATCTCGGACATGTAATATATCGTGAGACAAAGGGATTAAGATACTAGCGTAAAAGGTCTGACGATCACAAGAAAGTCATCGTTGAATGTGTGGAGTCAAGATGGGTCTCCAGATCCCGCTTCGATTATTGATCCGAGAGGGTCTCGATCATGTCCACATTATTCACGAACCGTAGGGTGACACACTTAAGAGACAACGACATCCAATTGGAGCAAAAGTTTCATGCCGAAAAGAATAAACAAGCGAGAATTTATTTCACTAGATACCAAAAAGTTTTGGGTGAAATTGCATAAAGTGGTTATGGATGTGAAATAGAATTCTAGCAAGGTTATTTGTGAATGTTTGTCATTAAAGTAATTGACAAAATTCTGGATAAAATAAAAGAGTTTTATTTAATGAGAGTTTGCATTAAATTTGGTGGAAATTTAATGGGATCTTTGAGTGGGATTTTGAGTGGAGGAATTTGGAGGAGTTTTGTGAGTGGATTGTCCACCCACATGAAGAGGGAGGGCAAGGGGCAGCCCCATGCGCCACCACCCCTTGGGGTTCCCTCCTCCTATAAAAGGAGCCCTCCTCTCACTTCTCACTCACACCTCCTCGTGAAGGATCTCTCTCCCTCTAGAATTTATCCCCATGGTCTCGACTAGCGAGATACATGTTCCCGTGGCTATTCGGCAAGAAAGAGTTGTGCTTCCGCATCGCTGGAGCGAGGAGGCGGAGGTTGCTCGGTGCCTCGAGCGTGTGCGAGCACGGATGCGCCGCTGATTTGCGGCGCTAGGACTTCCTCTCGATCTTGAGATCGGCAAGAGATCGTCTACATCAACCACGAGTGGGACTCGTTAAACTTTGTCGGTCTTCAAGGGTATGTTCTCTACGGATATACATCCGCCTGTTTGTATCTAGTATAAATAGATCTTGGTATATAGTTCACATCGTAGGAAAATTTTTGTTTTCTATGCTGCGAACCCTTGCTTTCTTTTCCCGAAAGAACTATGTGACGCTTTGGCTCATCATATGATGTATTCGTTGCATATTTTTCTTTTTTCGGTCCGGAGGACATGTCCTTCACATAGAAAACCTGAGACACATCATTGGCTAGGACGAATGGTTCATCTCTATAACCAAGATTGTTGAGATCCACTTGTCATTCCGCATAACCGTCTATCTTTACCCCTTCCCCATTCAGGTTGACCCATTTGCGTGAAACAAAGGGACCTTAAAAGAGAGTCCATAGTCTAGTTCCCATATCTCCTCTATGTAACCATAATATGTGTCCTTTTGTCCATTCTCGTCTATTGCATCAAAGCGGACACCACTATTTTGGTTGGTGCTCTTTATCTTGGGCGATCGTGTAGAATGTATTCCCATTTATTTCGTACCCTTGGAAATTCAATATAATAGAAGATGGTGACGGCCAACAAGTATAGCTGATCTCCAACAGTGGTGTCATTCAAGAGATGTGTCCGCATCCAACCACCGAAAGAATTCATGTGTTCATCTCAGAATCCATGATTCAAAGCTTCCCTGTTTTTGGAGCGTATAATATTCTTGTGTTCCTCGATATACTGGAGCTGCCAAGGTGGAATTATGTAGAATCGTAGTGTGCTTTAGTGAAAGAATCGTCCCTACATATCATTGCTTTCTTTCCCAGTGCCTTTTCCACTTAGTCTTCCCTCATGCCGCGAGTCGAAACACCAATCGGCTTAAGGTCGAATAAAGTCAACACAAAACTCAATGACCTCCTCTGCTCCATATCCCTTGAGATGCTTCCTTCAGTCTAGCACGGTTATGAACATATTTCTTTAAGACTCCCATGAACCTCTCAAAGGGGAACATATTGTGCAGAAATACCGGACCGAGAATGGCAATCTCTTCCACTAGATGAACCAGAGATGCGCATAATATTGAAGAAGGATGGTGGGAACACCAATTCAAAACTAACAAGACATTGTACCACATCCTTCAGAACCTTAAGAATCCGGATTGATTACCTTCGAGATATTGCATTGAGGAATGCACACAGCTTCACAATGGGTACTCGAACATTTTCCTAGAAGCCCCTCAATGCAATCGGAAGCAATCGTCATAATCACGTGTGATCATGAGACTTCAGGTTTTGGAACTTTTTCTGCCATATTTATTATCCCTTTATATTAGATGAGAAGCCCGACGGCACCTTGATACCGTAAAGGACTTCAAAAAGATTTCCTTCTCGCTTTGGTAAGAGCATAGGCACGACTTAAGTGACGCCTTTATCCGTCTTGTTATCTGTATGCATGTTCTTTGGGTCTTTCATAATTTGTTGGTCCTCCCGTGCTTGTGTGTATCTTTTGTCTTCCCATACACGCCTAGGAATCCTAGCAGGTTCACGAGAGATTCTTCGTCACGCATCACGTCGATTGAAGAGCGGACATGCAGGACTTTCCAATATGGCAGCTCCCAAAATATAGATTTCTTCTTCCACATGGGTGCGTGTCCAGAGCGACGTCGTTCGAACTGATTGACCGCCGACCCTTTCCAAAGATTACTTCTATGTCCTTGACCATACCAAATACATCATCACCGAGGAGTTCAGGCTTCTTCCGGTGATCTGCCTCACCTTTGAAATGCTTGCCTTTATTTCTTACGGGATGATTGGTCGGAAGAAATCGTCGATTCGCCAGGTACACAACCTTCTTGCATTTATGCAAAGATGTACCTTCGGTCTTATCTAAATAGTGGGTGCATGCCTTATATCCTTTGTTTGTCCGTCACGAAGGTTACTAAGAGCAGGCCAATCATTGATGGTTAATAACAACCCTCGAGATTAAATGGCTCTGCTTGTTCTCATCCCACGACGTACACCTGGTTTGCCCCACAACCGTAAGAGTTCTTCAACTAATGGCCTAAGGTACACATCAATGTCGCGTCTTGCTTCGGCCTTGGATGAGCACCGCATCATAATGAACTTACGCTTCATGCACAACCAAGGAGGCAGTTGTAGATACATAGAGTCACGGGCAGTCTTTGTGTCGCAGCTCGCTCCCCAAAAGGATTCATGTCATCCGTACTTAGACCAAACCATAAGTTCCTTGCGTCACCCGCAAAGTCCGGGAAGTCTCTCGATTTTTCTCCAGTGACCCATCCAGGGTGTCTCAACTCCCCGCCTTTCTTACGGTCTTCTTTGTGCCATCGCAACAACCCGCATGCTCTTTGTTTACGAACATGCGTTTCAACCTTGGTATTATAGGAGCATACCACATAACCTTAGCAGAACCCTCTTAGGAGGGCTCCCTCAACATCACCAGGGTCATCTCGTCGATCTTATACCGCAACGCATGCACCGGCATTTATCTAAATTCTCATACTCCTTACATGTAGAGGATGCATCATTAATGCATGCATGTATCTTTTGCACATCTAATCCCGAGGATGAGAGTCTTCTTTGCTTTGTAGGTACTCTCGTAGTTCGTTATGTTTTGGAAACTTCGCTTCATTATTTTCAAAGATCTTTTCAAATGAGGAGTCGGTTAGACCACACCGCCTTCCATCGCAATAATTCCAGTGTGGTACCGAGCTTTGTGCTGCCATCTTCACAATTTGGATACAACAATTTCTTATGATCTTCTAACATGCCCTCTAACTTCAACTTCTCATTTTCTATTTCACGGTCTCGCTTTGCATCGAAATGACCCTACCAAGTTCATCACCGGCTCATCCGATGCCCGTTCTTCACCTTTTTCCTCCATTGTCTTCCATTGCGATCACTATATTCAGGAAACATATGATGATAGTTGTTATCATCATCTTCTTCTTCACCATCTTCCATCATAACCCCTCTTTCCCGTGCTTGGTCCAGCAATTATAGTTGGGCATGAAACCTTTCATAATCGTGGCCGAATGATTTTCGAGGAAGAGTACTCCTTGTTGTTCCGACATTGAACACATGGACAACGTATAAATCCATTCTCTTTGTTTGCCGTAGCCACATCGATAAATTTATCCACGCCTTTGATATACCCGGCTACCCTCCGGTCACCGTACATCCATTCCCGACCATTCATCTGCATCATATAAGTAAGTTTATCAAAAAACAGGACATCATAAATAGTGAAATAACCAATTCACACCGACACATGAATTGTATCAATGACCTAGACACTGGTGGAAACAACCCCATGCGTCCCGGTTGGTAAGCGGCATTAGTCCCGGTTGCCCAACCGGGACGGGGCAATCGGGACTAAAGCCCGAACCTTTAGTCCCGGTTGCCCCACCAACCGACAAAGATCATACACGTGGCAGCTGCACCGCGAGGAGGGATTTAGTCGGTTCGTAATGAACCGACTAATAACCTTCTCGCCATGCGAGATTTGCCCATTTCTCGCCGCGTAGAATTCATTTTGCACATTTTGTTGCCGCAAGCATTTTCGCCACTTTTGTGCCGCGCAGAGAATTCATTTAGGTTGTTTTATTGTTTATTTAGTGTTTTGCACTTATCAATGAAGGAACCTTATATTACACAAGATCATCATGACAATATTACATTCAATACACGGATCGAGTTCATGCACTACATACAAAAGTATTCCCCTTGTCTATACACGGATCGAGTTGCTATTTTACAATCCCTATTGTCTATACACGCAGAATAGTACCCTTTCGTCTAGGACTTCGCATCCAAGAATCCCGCCAATTCCTCTGAATTGCTCATACGCGATCCTTTGGCGTAAGACCGCCCGTAGACGCTCGATCTAATTTAAAAAGGAGTGTCTATATGAATGAAACTAAACACAATTTGTTTGAAAATAAAACTATAGAAATTGTTTACATCGCCCTTCTCATCGCATCGCCGGATGAACTCGCAAACATAGTATCCACAGAGATTGTTACCGTCCCCGTGTCGCACTTCACAAGAACATAGTTCAATCAAAATAATAATCAAGCATGATAATAATCGTATCAAAACTAGAATCAAAGATATGCGGATATAGCTAGTGGTGCTTACATTTAGTGGTTGAAATGTAAGCTCCTTTCCAAACACCCTAGCCTTGTTGGTGAACCGTTTCCAAGCGCGCCCGCGAGAAAAGCGAATAAAATAAGTTCTTAAGTACTTGATATCATAAAATTCACGAACATTGCCGATATAGTGTCGTAATGATTAGAATTACCATGGAGAAGTATCCGCATGTCCTTCCACGTCTCAAGGGGTTTATGTTTCGAGTCCATGACTAGTACACGCCTTTGTCAAGTTGAATGATTAATGTAATATAGTGGAAGCTGAATGCATAACTAATCAATTATATACTTAACATCGAGTTAGCGAAATAGAAAGTGTATACAAGACAATAACACTCACTCGAAGTTGTAAGGAAAAGTATTTCCTTTGGTTTCTTGAAACCTTAACGCTGTACTATATTATCCTCCGTATCCTGGGGCTTATTTTGAGATTAGCTTCATGAACCCAATATGGGTCAATGAAGCCAATATCATAGATTTGTCCTCTGCTGCATTCGAGAATCTTCATTCGCATATTACAAAGATGATTATATACATGCAATAAACAAAGTGAGATAGTTGGAGACTAAGTTAATTACAGAATTAGTACTTATAGACAATAGAATCGATGAGCGATTTGTCCAAGGCGTTGATTGAATAATTGAAATAGCTCAACAAATTCAATGGATATCATGTCATCACTTTCTTTCCCATGATGCTTTTTTGTAACCTCAAGACTATCCAGCTTAGCCCGCCCTTGTGGCATGCATGTACCATTATGCAATCTTAGCATTTTGTTGAAAGATTATTTACCTCCTCGTTTGACGAGAGGTTTGCCGTTGGTATTTGTATGCTACTTCACTCACGGGAAGAACTCTAATGGATAAGCACTGGGCAATACTCATACCTTGAGCAGCTTCTCTTCAGACAGTGCAAGCACCTGGATCATACGCACTTCGCCCCATATTTGCTCGACCCACATTGGTTTGGGAAATCACCTTGAGAGGGGCGCAAGTCTGTTTTGCTTGTTCTCCGAGTGGGCAATAGATTTCGCTTATCAAGATCGCTCTTGAGGCTTTTGTGCCGCATGTGACTTGAGAATAGAACGCTCATAGTCTGATGACAGCTTTGGCTCGGGTTGATGAAGAGTCTTTAGCATTTTCAACACTTTGGCTTTTTCTTCTTTGGTGGGAACTCTGGCTCTTTCGGCCGCCTCAGCTTAGCAAAACGCCGCTTTCGCATCAACCCGAGCCGATCTCCTCTTCAAGATCCATAAGCTCTCTTGGGAGGAACCGTTGGTACTTTTGGAAGAGGCTCTTGTTTACGTTTGGCGATCGCCACGACGACAAGATGGCAGACGCTTACGCTTTTATCCTAAGGCGCGGCGATGGCTCCGCGGCGATGGCTGCACCGGAGATTGGTGAGGCGACGGAGCGGGTGAGGCGAAAGACGGCCGGCCACGGCGATTTACCTCGGAGACGGTGAGGCGGCGAAGATGGCCTTGGCGTGTGATTTCAAGCATACAATCCTTCGGCCATAGAATGGTGACGTTTTGCCACCAGACAGTCACATCCCCTTCACCAACAGGTAGTGAAGATCCAAAACCTCAAAGGTGGGCATGATTTCATCCACGCCGACAACAGCGTAGCCCTCTCGAACCGACGATCGTGGTAAGTTGGTGGGTCCAATTGGTAAGGCATAGCACCGCCACCTTCATTGATATGTTCACAACTTTGACATGTAGCTCACATTGTGTCATCTCGTGATATCATCCACTGGGTAGCCAGGAGCCATCGTCGGTGCATCATCGGCATCGCCATTGTCATCACCGGACCTCGGTGGAAGCCACATCGCTTTTTCGATTATTCGATAGGCCGATAGCATCGAATGCAAGTGTCTTCCGAGATGGGCGCCGTTAGTACTTTGCTCTTACGTGAGTTAATTTCATCTTGTTGTTGCTTTAATCGTTCTTCAATTAAACGCATTCGCTTCTTCGACTTTCCGCTCAACCGCCGCCTGTCCTTACTCCTCCGACGGCTTCTATCGATATTTCTTCCTCTCTTGAAACCCAGTCCTCCATGATTGGGATCCTATTGTGCCTCGTGTTCGTCCATCATGTTCCTTATTTCCAAGGGCGAGTGTGAGCTCATCATTCTCTATCGGGAATGAAGTCCCCATCTTTAACACCTTCTTTGCTTTTCTCATCCTCTCGATTGGCAAGGGGTCTTTATGTCGTATGGTATATATACACCTCCTTCCGAGTCCAACGTGCCCCATGCCCGTAAAACCAATTCCTTGCACGTTCTACCCAATCGTCATCTTTGGGGTGATATTTTTATCACGCAGTTCTGCTCAAGTTTCTCCCACTTAGGAATGCCACCAGAGCCACCTTGCCCCATAGTATGGTGATACTTCTTGTTAGCGACATTCAGCTTATTCGTTTTAGACATTTTCTTAGCTTTTTCTGATTTCTTGTATTCCACAAACTCATCCTTAATGGTTTTATCTTCTCAAACCGAATATTCTTGAAATCGAGTCTTCTTTTCACGACATAGTCAAGGTGCAATCTTTTCTTCCAGTGGAAACATCGGCCATCTTCTTCAAAGCCCACTCGACCTTAGCCTCCATGGCTCTCCCATGTTGTGGCGTCCTCAACTGGATCCTCCGCATTTGGATCCAGCTCTATCTTCGTAGTTTGAAATTAACCATGAGCCTCTTCCACGGAAATCTTTGGCGTGGTTAGGGACAAATAAACATGTTCCTCTTCATCCGCATTAGCAGGCCTATTCCAATTTCTAATGGTGATCGATTAAGTCCCTAACGACATTTCGCATTGTGCCACAAATTTGGTTGCGATAACCGGAGCCAAGTCATTGCCGCTCACAATGACATCTTCGATCCTGAACCTCTCATGGTCTTCCAACTTTTGGTTGGGCCTCGTCGCTCTTTTCAAGAGATTCCTTCGATCCGAGGGCTAAAATAAGAAAGATCGCGTTACTATTTCTATATAGATAGCAGATGATTAATTAATGAATTGATTTATATTACATGCACCTTGCCGAGCGTCTTCTCGATTACACAAGGCATCGCTTCTCCTCGGGAAGGCAACACCTTCAACCTCAAACAAGTTGTCTACTCCGCAAAAGAGGATCACCTCACCGAGTTGTTCAAAACGTTGATACGTCTAAATTATCTTCCCACGGATCACACCTTGATCAACTCTTCCTTTTCTTCGTCTCGGACGTGTGGATCCATATTTCGCATAGGTGGAAAACGAATAATTCAAAGCTAAAGGAGAAAGTTAAGGAGAAACGATATATACATACACAATAATAAAATGAAGAGAAACCCTAAACCTAGCTACAAAAGGAAACCGTGTAGTAGATAGGTAACTCTAGCTAAAATCAACGGTTATCAATATTCCGGAGTTCCGAGGGTGTAACCTAGTTCGGAGAAACCTCCGATGCATATGAGAGGAACCCACATGCACCTAAGGGGTATTAATGATTCCTTATCTAACCACGGATGGCATGTGAATCAGGTCCAGGGCTACCCACATTGATCGACTGAAATAAGACCAATAATACCAAACTAATTAATAAACCTAATAATACCTAACTAATAATAAACCTAATAATCGAAACACCGAAAAGAAAGGGAAACAATCAACACATGGCATCGATGCAATGCTCAAGCAAGTACGATGAGATGACAAGTTAATTTGCATTGGAATGTAACCCTAAGACATGCTCGACGATTTAATCGGGGTTCCGACGGGTGAAAACCCTAACTCGGGGAAACTCCGGAATATATGAGAGGGGTGCATTTGTTATTCTAATTATACTTGTCATTTAAATTGTTGAACAATGCATGATTATAGGTTAAATAGATAGGTTTCATTTTTCTGAACAATTTGATATATTATTTGTATTTTTCGACTTATAAATAAAAGATATTGAATTTACAAGTTTATATCAATTGGAATTATTAAATCATTTAAAATTGAATTACTGTCAATATGACATCGAAAGGTTGGGTATTTTTTACCAAGACAAACCTAGCCATGTCACCGAGTCTGGGCCCTATGCCACATCAACAAGCCACCGTGGTGGTCAAGGTCGGCCCGTGGCCACGCCGGTGACGCCGGGGTGACATCATCTCGGCCACCGTCGGGTGCTCACCGGGACGGCTGTGGGCTACAACAAGCAAGCGGCAAACGGAGGGCATGGAGGTGAGAGGCTCACCGTTAGAGAGAGGCGTCGCTCCTTCTTGGTCACCGAGCGTCGCCTCCGAGCGAGCCATGCGGCGTCGAGTTATAACCAAACAACTAAATCATCTAACAACGAAATCATCTAACAACTAAATAATCATCTACACATACACCTAAAATAATCATCAACTAAATCATCTACATCATCTAAATACACCTAAATCATCTACATCATCTAAATACACCTATATCATCTAACAACTAAATCATCTAACAAATAAATCATCTAACAACTAATACACCTAAAATAATCATCACCTAAATCAACTAAAAACTAAAAAGGAGCCTCGACGTGCGGCGGCAAGCGACGGTGAGTGCGGCACTATGGCGATCGGGAGGGAGAGGCGGCGCGGTGGCGACTGCGGTACCGAGGCGGGCCAGCTGGCACGTGGAGGATGGAGGCGCCGGTGCTGGCGGCACGAGGACGAGGCGGCTGTCTGGAGGCAGGCGTGGCGATGGACGGAGATGAAGGTGGAGGCGGCAGGCCGACGCGACACACCGGCGCCAAGGATGGGGCAGCCTCACGGCTGGGGATCGGGCGGCGTCTCTATGCGGCGTGTCAAGAGAATGGAGAAGGGAAGAAGAAGAAGAGGCGTGTGATTATAGGAAGGACCTTTAGTCCCGGTTGGTGGCTCCAACCGGACTAAAGTCATACGTCCTGTTGGAGCCACCAACCGGACCTATACTCAAAATTTTCAGCCCAAGAGCGTTGCCATGAGGGTCTTTTAGTCCCGGTTGGTGGCTCCAACCGGGACATATTCCCCTGTTTTCAAAAAAATTTAGGTGTTTTCTCTCTGTTCCCGCCTTATTTTTTATTTTGGGTTTAAATTTGTATTGTTTTTTAAATGATAATTAATTTGGAACTTAGAAAAACTTTAAACATAAAAAGTGTTTGGATTTGAATAAATAATTCAAAACCATTTTCTGTTTTAAAAAACAATTTATGTAACCATTTAAAATATGAACCATTTACAATTAAAAATGAATTAACTTATATTTTTTTAATATCAATTTGGAATTTAGAAAAACTTTAAACATAAGAAGTGTATGGATTTGAATAAATAATCCAAAACCATTTTCTATTTCTAGAAAATAATTAATGTAACCTTTTAAAATGAATTAACTTATATTTTTTAATATTAATTTGGAATTTAGAAAACTTTAAACATAAGAAGTGTATGGATTTGAATAAATAATCCAAAACCATTTTCTATTTCTAAAAATAATTAATGTAACCTTTAAAGTTAATTAACTTATATTTTTGAATATTAAGTTGGAATTTAGAAAAACTTTAAACATAAGAAGTGTATGGATTTGAATAAATAATTCAAAACATTTTCTGTTTTAAAAATAATTAATGTAACCATTTAAAATATGAACCATTTACAATTAAAATGAATTAACTTATATTTTTTAATATCAATTTGGAATTTAGAAAACTATAAACATAAGAAGTGATAGGGACGGCCATTGTTCGGATTTTTCCTTTGAAACATGATCAATATACCAAGTCCGTATTTTTCCTTTCAACTATGTAACATAATATGACACCACGAAGGATTTTCATTGTTCGGATTTTTTTGAATTTATTATGCCTGATTTGAATTATTTGAATTTCTAACTATGGTCGAACCGGTGTGCATGAAGATAGGGGACGGGCATTGTTAGAACTTGCATTGGATCTCTGAAGAAACCACATATTGTGAGTCCAAAAATGATTTTTTCAAAAAATCACGGGCGATAGATCATGTACCTGTAGTACAAACCGGACCCACGATTCCTGCAGACATTTGTACTTTTACCCGGATGGACGAAAAGGTTTGAGATGTACCGGTTGGGATATAGTCCATGTAAGGTGGTCTAGTATTTTAGGAAAATAGGACGGTAGCATTCTCAAACGGCATTTTGGTGGTTACTTCACAACGACCCGCTTTTTGCGCCGGAAAATGGAAAAGGGCTTTTCCGCACAAAAGGAAAACTTCCTCCTGCAACATTGTTCTCCATACCAATGTCCACACACATGCATAATATGGGCACAACATCACAAACTATGCCGTGATTCAGACATAACATCGGTCATTTGGACCGAAAGCCATGAAACCTCGAACATGATAGGTCATTTTGTGAAGGTTTTTTCAAACATGATCAATATACCAAGTCTGGTATTTTTCCTTTCAACTATGTAACATAATATGACACCACGCCAAGGATTTTCATTGTTCGGATTTTTTTTGAATTTATTATGCTCGCTTTTGAATTATTTGAATTTCTAACTATGGTCGAACCTGTGCATGAAGATAGGGGACGGGCATTGTTAGAACTTGCATTGTATCTCTGAAGAAACCACATATTATGTAGTCTAAAATGATTTTTCAAAAAATCACGGGCGATAGATCATGTACCGTAGTACAAACCGGACCACTTCCTACAGACATTTGTACTTTTACCCGGATGGACGAAAAGGTTTGAGATGTACCGTTGGGATATAGTCCATGTAAGGTGGTATAGTATTTTAGGAAAATAGGACGGTAGCATTCAAACGGCATTTTGGTGGTTACTTCATTAAAACAACCGTTTTTGCTTTCGGAAAATGGAAAAGGGCTTTTCCGCATGCGAAAAAGGAAAACTTCCTCCGCAACATTGTTCTCCATACCAATGTCCACACACATGCATAATATGGGCACAACATCACAAACTATGCCGTGATTCAGACATAACATCGGTCATTTGGACCGAAAGCCATGAAACCTCGAACATGATAGGTCATTTTGTGAAGGTTTTTTCAAACATGATCAATATACCAAGTCCGGTATTTTTCCTTTCAACTATGTAACATAATATGACACCACGCCAAGGATTTTCATTGTTCGGATTTTTTGAATTTATTATGCCCGTTTTGAATTATTTGAATTTCTAACTATGGTCGAACCGTGTGCATGAAGATAGGGACGGGCATTGTTAGAACTTGCATTGGATCTCTCAAGAAACCACATATTGCGTAGTCTAAAATGATTTTTTCAAAAATCACGGGCGGTAGATCATGTACTGTAGTACAAACCGACCCACTTCGCCGATTCTATAGACATTTGTCCTTTTACCCGGGATGGACGAAAAGGTTTGAGATGTACCGTTGGGATATAGTCCATGTAAGGTGGTCTAGTATTTTAGGAAAATAGGACGGTAGCATTCTGAAACGGCATTTTGGTGGTTACTTCACAAACGACCCGCTTTTTTGCGCGGAAAATGGAAAAGGGCTTTTCCGTATGCAAAAAGGAAAACTTCCTCCTGCAACATTGTTCTCCATACCAATGTCCACACACATGCATAATATGGGCACAACATCACAAACTATGCCGTGATTCAGACATAACATCGGTCATTTGGACCGAAAGCCATGAAACCTCGAACATGATAGGTAATTTTCTCAAGGTTTTTTCAAACATGATCAATATACCAAGTCG